>CAWUFW010006925.1:0-600000 GCA_963921515.1 Calotriton arnoldi | reverse complement strand
TGCTTCATACTTCTAACGAGGTGTTCAGGTGCATTTGGGAGTGCTATGGATGGAAGAGTGTGCATATGTCATTTGGTCTATATGGGTAGTGCTTTTATGGTATTTTTGGGAGGACTAAATTGTGCTCTTATTGTGGTCAATCACTGCACCTACGCATGACCTTGAAATGGAAAGGAGTGTGTGATAGGACACTGAGGCATTAGTTGCTCGTCTATGGATGGATGGATGTATGAGTGTGGTATGGGAGATGTGGGAAGTGTTCTGTGTCATCTGTGCTTACAGAGACTTCTCAGGATGTGTCAAAGCATGCATGTAGTATAAATACATGAAGTTTAAAAACTATGGGTGGGTGGTAATTTCCGCTCCGCCTGCACAGTTCGCAGAGTTTTTCCCATTCCTCACTATGAGAGTATCGTGGAGTTCTGGTAAGACTCTGCAAAGTGCTGTATGGTAGAGTTTTTTCTTGCACCGAGAATTTGCATACCCTAGCGAGATTTCTGGGTGCTAGCGCGCCTCCCGGCAAAATTCTATCAGCGCAGCAGTCGCGAGGTCACAACCTTTCACTTTGAGAAAACTGCATCTCGAGTAGAAAGTCTACTCGAGTGGCAGAAAGGAACAGCACCCTCTGGCACGCCGTGTGGTGTCGTTCGCGCAGATTTTACAGCGTGGAACAAGCTCATGGTGCTAAAAATCAGCGTGAGTGGTGCGACATGACAAATTCCGCCCACTCGCAGGACTTCACAGAGAATTTATGCCACGCCACGTATTCCACAGAGTGAAACTCTGCAAGCTTCACCCGGCCCCATTAAAAACGAGGCAAAAAAAGTCAACGAAGGTGAGCGATCATTCTTTAACTGTAGGGGCATGGATTGCTTCAAACGCCAACATACCGGTCATACAAGATGTTCAGGTGGACATAATAGCTCACACTGATTTGTTTACACTTGTTCTTCTTACGAAGTTGTGTGTGTGTCAGGGTACATGCATGTGTGTGCAGCACATGTCCTTGTGTGCGCTTGCTTGTGTTTACAATGCATATGTGAGTGTGTGTGTGTTAAATTGGTGTACATTTGTGTCTTTGCTGAATGTTAGAGCAATGATCACTTTGCAAAATCTTTTATTGAAATGTTGAAAATGGACCAAAAAATTTAACCTGTTTCACTTGGTGACTGATATTTAAATGATAAACTAGTTCCAACAGACTCTATCCATAAAAGTAAAGTAGTCATGTGACACTCAGCATGGCAACTGCTATGGAAAAAAAATACCATTAGAAATCAATGGGAATTAAAGAGAGACTTCTAGATGCAGCGTATCATATCCACGAACATTTACATTGATTCTTTTGATTTCCCGTATTATAACCTAGAAAAGAAAAGATCGCATTTCAAGCTAAGATGTTACTTGTACTTAACGGTGCCCTGGAGACGAGAAAAAATAAAAGCTTGTTTATAAAACTGGTAGAATGAATTGGATATGAATCTCAGTGAGGGGGAATGCTTGCAGATGTGCAAGCCTTAGATTGTTTCAGAGTGTGTCAGAATTAATGGCCTGTTTACAATTATGCTGGGATTAGTGTGTTCCCTCTGTGACTGGACACCATGAACCTTGTTGGAGGAAGTTTGAACACAGCCAAATTGCGCACATGTCGTGGCTTTGTCCCAAATGAGAGGTAATTTGGAGGTCACGGGGGCAAGAAAGTCAGTTAATAGAGGAAGCAAGTAATTTCTCTAGACATCAAACCGATTTTAACAAACCAATAAGCAAGGGGACTTATATAACTGAAAAGGTCCTCCTCTTGCACCTGCCTCCCTCCGCAAACAGATACATAAAAAGAAATTGGGAATCTTGGTGGACTTCTGTAGCTCTGCGCTTTTAGTGCAATTCTGATAAGCATCCTTCGCAATGTCATGATCTCAGAAAATTAATAATACAAACGCATTGAAGGCACCACCTGCCCGAAGTCTCAAAATAAATAAAAAATCGTGTATTTTTTTAATTGATGATTGTATTGTGATTCAACGAATGTACTTATGAATACACTAGGTGAAAAAATCACAATATCAGTCAATCAAACTTTATTCGGCAATGCTGCCATAAAAGTACATCATAGAACATTTCAAATAATCAATGCAAACCACGAATAAGAGTTATAGAATCCCACACTGCCCGAATAAAAACACTCAAATCCCAATTTCAACGGCCATAAAAAACATATCGCTAAAACTACAAAATGCGAATAGATAATAGTCATGACAAAGTTTGAAAAATATCTTTTTCTGAGGGTTAGTGATCGTCTAATAAAACTAATGACGGCACAGCATACTTCCGCTGAACCTAGCTGCTCTAAGTACTGAAAGCCCTTTTTATACGAATTGAAATTTAAAGGACGTAAGACTGGGATTAAAAAACGGGTTCCCATGGACTGATAAAGAGGACAAAAAAGCATAAAATGAACGGTACTTTGTTGTGAACAGTTATCACAGGGGCATGTAGGGAGGTTTACGAACCACACACCTTGTTGAGGGAAGGATAAAAGAAAGTGTTAAGTGCCCAAGTATAACCTGGTTAAAAATAGTCCCTGCTGGGTATTGTCTGCATAAATTAGATAAAACTCCAGTTAATTTCTAGGGGGTAGAGTATGGTGATTTTCCAAAGAAGACAACTGGGGGGCCTTAGTTCGGCACATGCATTGACACTGGTCCTAAAAGAGAAACCTTGTCCGGGCTCTTGCAGAAGACCCTAATAGGTCTGGGTTTGAGAGTACTCTGGTACCCCCAATCTTACAAAAGGGCTCTTGACTTAAGCTAACCTGGGGATGTTAGCCCACCTGTCCGAAGCCAAGCAGTCTAAAAGGATAGTTAGAGTAAGGCCTAAATCGGGGGATTGCCAAATGTGCTTTAGCAGGAGGGGGGCCAGCCCTAGAAGATCTTCCAGATAGGTCAAATTCACCTCAGAATGGCAAAAGGAGGTGGGCGTCCTGGAAGGGACCGCTAATATTCTAAGCAAAAAGCTATTTTGTAGCGTTTGGAGACTGTCACATTGGCAATACCCCCAAACTACAGCCCCATTAGTGGCAACCAAAATGCATTTGGATTTATAAAGAGTTACCATCTCCTTCACTGGTCTATGACCCAGTTTTGACGCAAAACAGAAAACGGCTTCAGCCGTACTAGAAAATTGTTGTGCTTTCAGCTTCTGCAAGGGGCCCCGGTTTTGCTGAGATCAAAAGGTATGCCTAGATAATTGAAGCTATCTACACTGCTGACGGAAACTCCGTCAATATAATGGGCTTTTGTTTTGGTGTCTTCATGCCTGCAGACCATTGTGAAAGACTTTGAATGATTTACCTTTAAATGTAGAAAAATCATGAACTCAGAAAACACATCCATCAACCTCTGTAGGCCTTTGCGATCCTTGCTATGTGAACCACGTCGTCAGCATCAAGAAGAGTAGGAATGTACTGGTTGCCCTCCCTCGGGAGGTCAAGCTTCTTTTGAAGTAAGTGCCCTTGAGACCGTTTATATAAATTAAAAAACGGCCTAAGATACAGCCTTCACGGACTCCCTGGTTGCTCATATGAAACGGATTTTAGCCGAAGTGTCTCAATGAGGCAGCATAGAAGTGCAACTAAAGCTTTTTCCACCCCCAGGTCTGTGTCACAAGCGCACGACAAATCCATAAAAGCAAAATGCACTGCACTTTTTTTTTAGCTTGGACGTACTAGCCAATTAGAAGAGAGAGGTTCAAAAATTGTTCAGCAGTGCCAGTACCTTGTCTAAAACCATACTGAACCTCAGAGAGAATATTATTTGTCTCAGCCCAATCATCGAATTTCGCAAAAGGCACCCAACCCAAGAACTTCACCGTGAAGTCCGACAAGGATATTAAGCAGTAGCAAGCTAGGCTATTTCTATTGGCTTTTTTGAGGATTTCAACGATAACTGCTTCTTTCCGTGTGAGAAATAAAGTACCGGTGATCACTGCTCTAAATGCATTTGTGAGTAGGGGGGCCCATAGATCAATGTTTACTTTAAAAATATCCAGAGGGACTCCATCCGAGCCCGGTGCCATGCCACCTTGGCTCTTCTTGATAGCTACAGCGATGTCCTTGACTCCAGTTTTATTATTGACCGACTCAATGTTGAACGTTAGATATTTCCTGTCATCTTGAGCTATATGGGGTAGGCTTCCAGATTTGAGCACTTGGGTAAAATGGGAGACCCAAGAGTCAATTGAAATTAAACCATCTATCTTCAAGGGATGCCCTTCTGTAATTAGGGGATGATTTACTACATCCCAAAAAAGTCTTGGGGTCCCTAGAGCTCCCTGCCGCCAGTAAGTCAGCCCTAGCTAGATTTCGAAGTTCTAACTTCTTGTCCCTGGGTACAGCTTTATAGAACTTGCGTGCTGATTTAACATTCTACCAATTTTTTAGGATGCAATTTAACACTGCCTTAAGTTGTTTATGTGCTAAACCAGCTTTTCAGGGGAGGACTAGATGGCCTGGGTTTTGATGTTAATGACTGGGCGATTGAGTGGCAGATGGTAACAAAACTATTTATTGTGGAGCAAGCTTAAGTGTCGACAGATAACCACTTATTAACTGCATCTAGGTTTTGTGCACCAAAGTGGCTGAAATCTTTAATGGATCAACAGAATCACATCTAATTCGGATTCCATTATTTGCAGAAAAGGCAATTGGGGCCAATTCTGGATTAACCTTCACCTTATACTACTCAACATTCAAAAAGAGGGCAAGGGGATTGTGATCACTAATATAATTGGGGGTAATTATAAAATCCAGAAATAAAAACAGAATTCTTTCGAGATCAATATAAAATCCACAGTACTATAAGTACCTCCTCCTATGAAAGCTGGGTGGGCCATTAAAGGGGCTGTACCACATTTGCTCACAAAAATAAGATTGTTTTAAGTATCATTGCGTTCAGGGCATCCCCTTACTTTGTGTGCTTAAAGTGAGCCATTTTCTGACTGTCTGTATCCTCTAACCCACAAACCTTTGTCCCGCTAAATGTACATAAAGCACAGTTAAAATATACCACCCATAACAGACAACATGCACGTTTTTTTAAATTCAGTTTTGGAAACAAATTCATCTAACATGTCCACAACATGCGAGCAGTGATGATCAAATAAGTTATGATAAAAGCTGATAATCAACAGGTCCTACTCCGGGCAACATCAATAGTTGAAACCAGGGAGAGGCGCACAGGGGCTTTACTTTAAGGCAAGAGAGCTGAACAGAGATCAGAATAGCCAGGCCGCCACTTGCCCTCCCAAAACAAGAAGGAATCGCTGGGTTGCAGAATGATCAAAAACTATCTACTTGGAAATCACATGTGGACCAAGTCTCTTCAAGGCAAATTATATCAAAGCCTTTTATAAATAATAGCCAGTCTTCATTGGACAATTTGGAGTGTACTCCTGCAATGTTCCAGGATAACATGTTAGAGACCACAAAGTACGATGGGACCCTTGGTTTGGCTGTAACTTTAGAATGGGCCCAATGCGTGGTCCTAAGGTGGTAGATGAGATCCAGAAAATGGGGGGTTAAGGCAGGAGATTCAGTCGGCACAAACCATCCGTCAATATCCTGAAGATTGCCCAAAGGGGAAAAGTTATTACTTAAAGGGATAGTAGGGGCCCTTCTTGGGTCCATGTTTGATGCCCCAGCCTGGGTAATTCTATTGACCTCCTGAGAAATGCAATGAGCGGGCTTATAGAAAAACCCCAAGGGTAAGTCTCTTATTCGGCCTTGAGAGCCATGCAGGCAGTTCAAGTAATTTTTCCACCAGCAGGGACCTTCTGAAGTTAATGATGATGCAATCACCAGCTGAGGAGTTTGGTTTTCGTCCCACCTATGACACTCTCCTCACTGTCAAAATCTCACTAGAGAGATCGCCTGACCATTCTGAATTTGCCTAAATCAAATGGATTGTCTTGTGTTTGAAATCCAACCAACTCTCCCTCTTGTTTGGATGCAAAAGTGGAACTTGATCCAAAATTATAACAAAATGTGTACACTCTGGGGGTAAATGTAAATATGTCAATTGAGATTTGACAGAGGATGAAAATGTGGCTTCATACAAAAGGGGCTGCTGGTGAATATAAAATGGATCAGATCTAGATTAAGAAGGTTTGACAGCACCCACAAGGTTTCCGCTGCATTGTGGGATGCCTGCTGGCGGGTTTGGGTACTATTGGCCCCTGACAGAAAGCTGTCTTTAGTGTGGGTAGCAACAAGTCTTGATTTTAGGACAGACAGCATAGGCCTAGAGGTATCAGCTAATGGTGCCAAGGCCTGGTGATAGCTGGGCCGGGTCAAGATTTTCCTCATCTCCTGCTCAATTTTCACCATCATTTCAGAATGGAGATCCTTCAGAATAGATTCCAGTTTGACAAACAGCCCATCACAATGTTCCTTAACAATGGAATTCAAGTAATCCATAGGAAAAGATTTCGGACTTTCAGCCTGCTGGACATTAATTGAAGAGGAGTAGCCCTCCTTATTAGATAGCATTGAGTTAAAAAGTATTTTAGGCAGGGTTTTCCATTTTGAAGGGGCCTGCCTGTTCTTCTGGATTCTCTTTGAGGGTGGCAGATTTAACTGAGTGGGGGTTGAAAGTACACTCAATTACTCAAATTCACACAGCAAAAAAGATAAAGAAAAATGACAGGTCTCCTCTTGGCAAGGCAAACACAGTTTTATACTGTCGCGGCAGGAAAAGTAGTTATCTCCACACAGGTAAACGGCCGGTCTCAATTTGCTGCTTCACAGGCAGCCACTTCTATACTTAGTCAGACCGTGCTTGTTATAAAAAGTCAAACATTAGGGGTCAGATGTATGACCGTTTTTTGTGGTTGCAAACGGGAAATCGGCCCGTTTGCGACCACAAAAAAGGGTGGTAGTATGAACAAACTCTATTTTGCGAGTCAGTGACTTGCAAAATAGTGTTTGAGAGTCGCTATTAGGAAGGGGCGTGTCAAGGGCGTCCCTTCCTAATAGCCAGTCAGAATGGTATGTACCAATGTTTTGTGACTGCATTTGTGGTCGCAAAGCGCTTGCACTTTACCGCCTACATCAAGTTGGTGGTAAGCCACTCACAAATGGGGAGGAGTCCCCAGGGGACCCCTTCGCCTTTGTGAATGGGTAAGAAAATATTTTTTTTGAGCAGGCAGTGGTCCCATGGACCACTTCCTGCCCTTAAAAATGAAAAGAAAAATTGTCATTTCTTTTTTTTAAACTCATCCCGTTTTCCTTTAAGGAAAACGGGCTGCAATTGAAAAAAAAAGTTGCTTTATTGAAAAATCAAACACAGACATGGGGGTCTGCTGTCCCCAGCAGGCCACCATCCCTGTGTTTGCAGGCCATTCCCAATGGTCACAAATTGCGATCTGCCTCATGAATATTGATGAAGCAGGTCCCTTGTGACCCATTTGAGAATCGCAAACAGTGTCTCAGACACTGTTGTACATTCCATTTTGCGAGTCGCAAAATGTCGCAATTTGCAACTCTCAAAATGGAATGGTCATACCTCTGGCCCTACGTTACTTAGAAGTTACACATTGGTTAGAAAAACATTTTGTCATCTGTGTTCCAAACCTTTAACCTATTTCTTACACATTCTTTATTGCAATTCTAACAATACTTAACAAATTATCTATTCTCTACTCTTGAATGCATGTTTATTTGCATGTGTGCTTTATCATTCTGCTCGCAAGACCTCTTATCAGATTCTGTGTGCTTTTGGCTAAATCAATTTCCTGCTCCTATTGTTTAATCATGTTTTCAATTTGCTGAGAACACAGAAAGCGTGCCTGTGTGTTAGGACCATAAATCCCTTCAAGATTACAAACACAGGTTTTCCTTCAACTAAGGCCTTGCAGGTCATGCACTCAATTTTCAAGTCAACTCCTCACCTCTGTGGCATCAGTACAGATTTTAGGCCTTTACTACTCTTTCACTATATATATTTTTATATCATTTTCTACCGATGTGTGCTGTAGCATAATTTCTTCATGTTTCATTTCCTATATAACATTCCCCCTCTATTTGATATTTCAACTACTTGTTCTAAACCTTGGTCTGTACTTGACATTAGGTGATATGTGTTGCCCTGAGCATCTACTACTTGCATTGGTGTCCCAACTGGAAACATCTCTCACACCTTTGTACTCATCCTCCTATAACATGCTAGATTAATTGAATACCAAACTATGTCAACAGTAATGTCACTAGCTCTGGCAACAAGGCTCTCAACAGTACTGGCATCCAGTATGGTAGTAAAGAAAACCACCCACTAAGCCAATTATCTGGGGCACCTCCTTTATCTATCATTATCTTCTGTAAAATATGCAAAGTTGGTATAGCCTCTGACAAAGTTCCATTGTTCGCATTGTTCAGTGGGGCAAAAGTACAGCATGCAGTCCCAATCTTTGCACATATTCCACCTTCCATGACCATCTTAAGGTCAAGTACATAATGGTGTTGCATTATCATCATTCTCATGGCATGTAGTTCTTCCTTTATTGAATTAAATCCATCTTTCATAGTGTTTATAGCTTTCAGCAACTCCCATCGAGTTATCTGGAGCCATCGAGCAGTTGCCTTTGCCTGAACAAACGGCAGAATGCTTCCAAAGAACAACTGTGCATCATTAAACAACCTGTACTCTTGGGGAACATCATTCCAAGTGGTAGTGCCATAGAACTCTGCAGTTCTTCTCCTTGGGTGATGATGTAACAAAGTCATTGGAAAACTCATGGAGTGTTCATGAAGCATAGAAAGCTTAATTGCAGGAATTACGAAAACAGGTGCGTGCAAGGTGACAAAAGAGCATAGGCCACTTCAACTCGGTGGTAGCTGAACGTACATCAGTTCTCCACACTGCCAATAATAGTCCATGAGGCTAGAGGCACCCCCCTACAAGTCGGCGTTATCTATTGTGGCACTGCAGTTGATATTGGAACCTACATTAACAGTGTTGTTTCCTCTGCAACATAAAGAAACAGAAGCTAATATCATGACTACCTGAGTACTTACCGTACTATCACTAGCAACTTTATCATCCCATATACATTTACACTTTTCTGCTACATCTTGACTAATACAAGACCCATTCCATAAAGACATAGCCCTACAGGAAAATTTAATATCAGAATGCCATTGATCATGAGCATAACTGATCCAGTAACTTTGAAACCGGGCATACAAACACAGGGCCTCATTTCTGAGCAATTGGCATAGGGCAGCGCCGCAATTCTTCATGCGTCGCTGCCCAACACCAATGTGAAAGGGCAGGAATGCATCATATCTATGAAATACAATGCATTCCTGTCCTTTCCCACTTCACTGGGGCACACTTTTCTGCCTAGCGCCAACGTAGGCACCTTGCACAATGGTGCATGGGTGCATTCTTTGCAGGCAGGATTGCTTTTGTGCAGGAAGGGGCACCTTTCTGCACAAAAACAATCCCAAGAGGCGTTTTCCTCTTTCCATGTGTGCTGCAGAATGCAACACACATAGAAAGAGGGGAAAACGAGGCAAAATAAAAATATTTCTCCTCGTTACGCCTGCTCAAGATGTTTTAATGTTTTGACGCTGCCCCAGGTTTACGTGATTAAGTAAATCTGGGGCAGTGTCAAAATACATGGGTGTTGTGTGGGAAAACCCACTGCAACCCCCATTGAACGCCTGCTTGATGCAGAGGAAGGCAAGGCAGCGACTTACGCTGCTTTGTCTTACTCCATATCTATGAGGCCATGCAAAGCCGAGTGGCTTTGCGTTGCCTCATAGATATGATTGAGAGGCTTGCACAACCAGTTAATTCAGAAAGATAAACATGCACTTCATCATTCAAGATATCTGACGTACTCTCTCCCTGTACCTTACTTCTAGTGGCAGGTATCTGTGTGTTCTTGGTCTCCTTGTCACTATCTGATGAGGTGTCAGGTGATGATCAGAACTAGGTGTGTTCCTAAAGGAAAAGACTACCAATGGTAAGCAATACAACCACTTCTTATACACCATGCCACATAGCTTGCTGATTTTTCTTCAGCAGGCCATTAAGGCGCTCAACGATGCCATTGCTCTGGGGATGATAAACAGAAGATAGTTTATGTTTTATCCCTAGCTCTGTTGTGAGATGTGTGAAGATTGCATTAACAAAGTGTGTGCCATTGTCAGATTTTATCCCTTCTGGAATTCCCCAGTGGGGAATCACTTCACAAATCATAAAAGTAGCAGCTGACTTAGCATCACAGGGGATACACAGTCCTGTTTCAATCCATCGAGAAAAAAGACAAACTACAACTATAAGATAACAATAGTTGTTGCACCTATCTAACATGTCCACAAAGTCAATATGGAGAGTTTTAAAAGGACCTTGTGGTCGTGGAATAGTAACATTTATCACCTTCAATGTGGGATTTCGAGAGAATTGTTGGGAACAAACAAATCCTGTTGTATTTGCATAGACAAGTGATCTCTTGAGATGTGGGCTGGTAAATGCAACTGATCAAGAGCTATCATAAGTAAAGCCTGAAGCATCACTGGTTTACCTGTAGTTTTTGTCTATAAATTAGATCGTCCCCTGACTGGGAGCACCCTCTAGCCTCCTATAACTGTTTCTCATGGGGTAGAGCAGTTTCCTGCAACTCTCGAATATGTAAAAGAACAGTCTCAGCTTAATGAGGCGTGACGTTATCTGTGGTAGTGTCAGATTCAGACGGTGAGGGAGCCTGGGCCACCAAAACAGGGACATTTTGTGAACCTGATGGCACAGATGGGGGTGTATGCCTAACTGCATCTTTAGCTGCCCAATCTGTTAGTGGATTTCCCCATGACACAAAAACCTGTCCATTTGTATGTGCTGCATATTTCAAAACTGCTTATGCATGTGGTAAAGCAAGTTACTCTATTTAAGCCTCTAAAAGATTCCTATGCATAACAGGACTCTCGTCTGACTTAAGAAAGCCTCTCCTGCTCCATCTCATCATGCTGGAATGTACAGTGGTAGTTACATAAGCCAAAGCAGTGAGAAACCCATGCCGAAAAGGTGTGCATTGTACATGTCATATCAATGGGTTACCATCATCATACCATATAACAGGGTTTATAAAGAGATTCAAGAAGTTTTATTCTTCTGCAAATAACTGTCTAGGGAATCCCATCATTTCGTGGATGATGATAAGACGTGGAATTTATTGAAACAGAAGTTAACTGCACTTCTGATAAAAACAAACCCAAGACCACCATGCATGAGAGGAAATATTAGAGGGGGATTTCAATTCGGGAAGAATAATTTTAGGGCAAATGGCTAGTAGTTAGTCAATGAGATGGGTATCAGAGGGAGAAAAGCCGTTTGAGAAGGTTGAGACATGTATATCTAGTAATGTTGTAGGGGCATATAGGAGAAACTGAACAATAAAAAACTTTTGAATCGTGTCTTCTAGTTGTTGCCAGAGGGGGCAAACATGTTTATAGTAGTAAAACATGTGAGTGGGGTCACCAGGAGCCGATTTACAATTCAAGCAGAGATTTGAATGTGATAGCCCCAATCGATGAAGTTTCAGTCATGTCCAATAAACATTATGCATGATACATAGCCTCATTTGTGAGAAGGCAGGTAAGATGTTTCCTATAAAAAGGGAACTTCAAATGTTTGTCCATGCCGAAAGGGGGATATCAACATCAGATGCCCAGTGAAAATCATAAATCCAGTTGTTGGAGTTGGATTTTGTATCTCAGGTGTTGGGGGTCTTATAAAGATTATATATTTAGGAAGTTACAAGTCCTAGCTTTGAGAAATTGCTTAATATATGTGGGATAGTGGATTGGTGAATGGATCCAAACATCCAGATAGTGGATTTTATCTTTAAGAAAGTGTAGAAATCTAAGATTGAATAGTTTGTGTTTGTACTGTAAATCTGCAAAAGAAACAGGATCTTTTTCCTTACCAAGATCTTTGAGTTGGGAGATGCCTTTTGTTGCCAATTCATTTCACAAATCATCTTCCCTTCTATGTTGATCTATTTATTGAACCACAGGGAAGCCAGGTCAAATTTAAGAGGTTTTTGTAAACATTTGCTATCTATTGAGTATAAGGCGTCAACTGTATCACATATAGTGAATAGTGATTGAGATACATTGACATCACTGATATTGTGCATCGTTAGAAGAGCACTTAGTGGAGGAGGAGCAGATGAATCCCTTGCTATAGGAAGCCATGTAGGGATATTAGACTTATCATTGGAAATTTAGCATGCACCTTGCCTACCCAAGAAGGTCTGTTAATATCTAAGAAAGTCTGGTGGTTTGACTTTGCCTTCCTTCCTATCTATTCTCAGTTTCTTGAGGGAAATTCTGGCTTTTTGTTTTTCCATAAAAAGTCCATAAGTCAAAGTGTTGTCTATTGGGATCACTGACAAAATATTGAGGCCAAAAATAACGTGTGGACAGAACATCGTGTCAAAAATATTGAGTATCAAATTTAAAAGTGCAAATAGGTAAGTATAGATTTACTATTATTAACTCAACATCTACGTACCTTGAAGATATATATATATATATACATATATATATATGTATATATATATAAATATATATATATATATATATATATATATATATATTCACTGAAAAAACCATAGGTTTTAGGGACAGTTATAGTTAGTTGGACATTGCACTCGTACAAAACCCGTGAAATTCCCCCATTATAGTTAGTTCAGCTAACTATAACTCGCGCCCCCGCAATGCACTGCTGATGACGTCACATATTACATCACTCATGACATGGTCAGTGACATCACTCATGACATCACTGATGACATCTCAAATGACATCACTGATGACATCATGTAGTGACTGTGTTTCTGTCAAGTTTAAATATTTTTAATATATATAGGGAAAGGCGTATTGAAGAATGAGTGGGTGTATAAGTGTCTGTATGGATGATTTAGTAGGTGCGTGACTAACTCTATAAGTGAGTGATTAAACGTATCTTACTGAATGCATGGGTTAGTGACTAAACTGGGTGAATGTCTGTATCCGTCTGTCTGTTGCTGTGTAAGTGGCTGCATGGGTTTGTGAATAGCTAAATGAGTGTCTATATGAGTTATTGATTGGTTGTCTGAGTATCTGTATGGGTGCCTAAGTGTTTGTGTGGGTGGGGTGTGTGCAACTCTGTGCATAGATGTGTGAGTGGGTGATTCACTGGGTGGATGGTTTCAAGAGTGCATCTGTGATAGACTGTATGGGTGGGTAAGTGTGTGTAAGAGTGTGTTAGTGAGTGAACGTATGTCCCAGTGGTACATGTGTGAGTAACTACATATGTGAAAGGCAGTATATATGTGTGTTTGAGTATATAAATAGCTATAAGCGAGAGTGTGTGATTGTGAGAGTGACTGTATGGATGAGTGTGTGCTTGTATCAGTGATTGTATAAGAGCGTAAGAATGTGCTAGTATTTGTATGAGTAAGTGAGCTGGTGTGTGTATAACTGTATAGGTGAGTAAATGGCAGTGTGTTTAATTATTTGCATGACTGACTAGGTGTGTGAGTACCTCTATGGATGAGTGGCGGTGTTTGAGTGTCTATATAGGAGTATGAGTGCATATGATAGTCCTGTACTGAGTGACCGTAAGTATGAGTGACTGTACGGGTGAGTGAGTGGATGTGTGTGTAGACCTAAGAATCAGTGAGTGGGTATGTAGTTATTGGTGTTGGAGTGTCTATGGTTTTGCGAATGGCAGTCTGTAATTTAGAGTGGGTGTATCAAAGGTTATATTAGGGTGTGAGGAGGTGCATCAGATTATCACGTGGATGATGTCATCAGTGATGTCATTTGAGATGTCATCAGTGATGTCATCAGTGATGTCACTGACCATGTCATGAGTGATGTAATATGTGACGTCATCAGCAGTGCATTGCGGGGCGCGAGTTCTAGTTAGCTGAACTAACTATAACGGGGAATTTCATGGGTTTTGTACGAGTGCAATGTCCAACTAACTATAACTGTCCCTAAAACCTATGGTTTTTTCAGTGAATTTGTAAGGTTTTTTAAATGCTAATTTCTAACTATAACGTGCCTGAAACCTATGGTTTTTTCAGTGAATTTCAAAGGTTTTTTAAATGCTAATTCCTAACTATAACATGTCTGAAACCTATGGTTTTTTTCAGTGAATTTCAAAGGTTTTGTAAATGACAATTTTTAAATGTATTAATTGTTATATTTATTTTTTTGATACTGATTTACTACATTTTTTTAAACTATTTATTTTTAGATATTTTTTAAATTGCATTGTAATTACATTATACATTACATTACAAAATATACTTTCTCAGAATGAATTACTTTAGTTTAAATACTTTGCAAATAGGCAATAGACTTTTAAGTACAGTAGTTACAGTTGTTGCAATGGGCAACACAATTTCAAACACAATGCAACATTGAGCTCAATGTGAATTTCTAGTTAAATGCAATTAGTTACTTTATGGATTACTTTTCTAACCACAGGACTGAATCCTAGATTCAGTCCTGGGACATCTCCTGTAAACAGTAGAGTAAAAGCGTTTTGGTTACAGTAGTGATTTGTAAGGAATATTATTGTATTTTAAAAGTTGACACTTAGAAACTTTTTCACATAGAATCACCAATGTTATCCTATGGGAGGAAATTCACTTAGCAGGTAAGTAGTGTTATCGTTACTTTTTCTTACTCAGTGGTGGATCCTGGATCCAGCACTGGTGCATCTCCTGTAAACAGTTGAAAGAATGCGTTTAAGTCATACAGGCGATTTTTAAGGAATATTTGAAGTTTGTGAAAATCGACACTTTGAAACTTTTCTGCTGAGAACCAGACAATGGATTCCTATGGAAGGAAATACAAGTTACTGGTAAGTACGGTTAGAATTACTTTTTCAGGGTCAGTGCTGGGCTAAAAGATGCAGCACTGGGTTCTATCCTGATAACAGGTGAGTAAATCGGAATTCGTAGTTCGGCTGATTTTAGAGGAATATTATAAAGTTCCAAAACTCCACACTTAGAAGAATTTCCAAGTGAAACCAGTCAATGTTAGCCTATGGAAGGAAATTCAAGTTACTGGTAAGTACGGTTAGAATTACTCTTCAGGATCTGTACTGGACTCAAAGATGCAGCACTGAGGTCTCTCCTGATAACAGGTGAGTAAATTGGAATTCGTAGTTCTGCTGATTTTAGAGGAATATTTGTATGTTTCAAAAATCGACACTTAGAAACTTTTTCAGCAAAAAGCAGGCAATGATATCCTATGGAAGGAAATTCAAGTTACTGGTAAGTACGGTTAAAATTACTTTTCAGGACCAGTACTGGGCTCAAAGATGCAGCACTGAGGTCTCTCCTGATAACAGGTGAGTAAATCGGAATTCGTAGTTTGGCTGATTTTAGAGGAATATTATAAAGTTCCAAAACTCCACACTTAGAAGAATTTCCAAGTGAAACCAGTCTATGTTAGCCTATGGAAGAAAATTCAAGTTACTGGTAAGTACGGTTAAAATTACTTTTCAGGATCAGTACTGGGCTCAAAGATGCAGCACTGAGGTCTCTCCTGATAACAGGTGAGTAAATCGGAATTCGTAGTTCGGCTGATTTTAGAGGAATATTTGCACAATGGTGAAGGAAGGGGGTGGGGCCTGAGGTGACATGTCTGCAAACACGCCCTGTGGCGCGTTTTAAGTAGTTGGAGAATTAATTCCTCCTCAATCCCGAGGGTCCCTAGGGGCCAACTAGCCCACCAGATACCTCCAGTATGCGCCAGAGAGCTGCGTTGCAGAGAGGTGTTCAGAGGCCACGCCCCTTTTTACAACACTCTGCAACGCAGCTCCGTGGCACTTACTGGAGGTACCTGGTGGGCTAGTTGGCCCTCAGGGACCCTCAGGATTGAAGGGGATTTAATTCCCCATCTTAAAACGCGCCACGGGGCCTGTTTGCACACATGTCACCTGAAGCCCCGCCCCCTCCCTTCACCACTGTGCAAACGCGCCCCGTGGCGCGTTTTAAGTTGGGGGATTAAGTCCCCTTGAATCCTGAGGGTCCCTGGAGTCCAACTAGCCCACCATGTAACTCCAAAAAGTGCCACAGAGCTGTGTTGCAGAGAGGTGTAAAAAGGGGCGTGGCCTCTGTACAGCTCTCTGCAACGCAGCCTCCTGGCGCATACTGGAGATTCCTGGTGGGCTAGTTGGTCCCCAGGGACCCCCAGTATTCAAGGGGAATTACTTCCCCTTCTTAAAATGTGCCAGGGGGCGCGTTTGCAGACTGCTGCAGGGAGGGGGCGGGGCCTCCGGCATGATGCAGTCTTTTTTTTTTTTTTTTGTATGGGAGGGGGGCTGCGTGGCCCCCCTTCCCTCGGCCACTTTTGGCCCCGGAGACCCCATCCCCCGGGGCCTGAGGATTTTTTTTTTTAAATAAAAAAAAACGGGAAGGGGGCCGCGTGGCCCCCCTTCCCTGGGCCTCTATTGGCCCCGGGGACCCCATCCCCCGGGGCATGCCCTCTTTTTTTTAAAATTAAAATATTTGGAGGTGGGCTGCGTGGCCCCCCTCCTCAGGCCACTACTAGCCCCGGAGACCCCATCCCCCGGGGCTGGCCCTCTCCATTGAGGACCGTGGGGGGTCCCCAATCCCCCCACGGTCCCGCCGGCTCCCCGCGTCCTTCGGGAGCCGGCATTGCTTTTCCACATGGGGGCTGCTAAGATGCAGCTCCCCGTGTGGAAAGCAATCTGCTTTGGTTTTTGGAAGAGAGATCAGGTTTCCTGCTCTCTCTTCCAAAACCAAAGCAGTTTGCTATGACAGGACAGGAGCCGCGAGGCTCCCGTCCTGTCATAGCAAGCTACAGTGTCCCGGGGTAGGCACCCCGGGACACTGCAGGAGCCGGCCCTGGGGGTGGTGGTCCCCAGGGCCATCAAGGCCTCCAGGAGGGGGCCGCGCGCGCCCCCTCCCTCCATTGGCAAAGCCCCGGGGAGGTGGTGGTCCCGGGGCTCGGGGTCCGTAACGGACCCCCATATTGAAATATTTAGTGCCCCGGGGAGGTGGCGGTCCCCGGGGCATGTGGGGGGGCTCGAGCCCCCCCACACAGGTAATTTTATTTATTTAAAAAAGAAGCCCCGGGGGGTGGCGGTCCCCGGGGCTGCGGGAGGGCCGAGAGCCCTCCCGCACCATTATTTTTTTAAAGCCCCGGGGGGTGGCGGTCCCCGGGGCTTGGGGGGCCTTAGAGGCCCCCCCATATTATTAAATAAACCCCCGCATGCCCCCGGGACTTGGCCCACCCGGGGGCCAATTAACCACGAAGCGCGGGAGACCGCGCTTCGTTTTTTTTTTTCTCGGCGGGATCCGCGCACCCTAAGCGCACCCCGCCGATTTAAAAAAAAAATGCTTTTTTCTGCCCAGGGGGTCCTTGTGGGACCCCCTGAGCAGACCTAGGGGGTCAGGGTGTTTCTACCCTGCCCCCTTTGTGCGCTTTGCGCACTTGTTTCTGTACCTCGGTTCTACCGAGGCATAAAATGGCTGCCAACACTTCCTGATTTGGAGTGTTGACAGCCACTTGACAGCCAATTAGAATGCAGCTCGTGATGGGGACGGTGCGCGCAGGGTGCGCTCAGGGTGCGCGAATCCGACGCGGCCATAGATATATATGTGATTTTCCTTTTGATTTTCTCAGGAACTACTGAACGGATTCACACCATTTAAGCAAAAGGCACGACTCTGAACCAAGGGCTACCTTTTTGCCAAATTTGGTGTAATTCCGTTCAGCAGTTCGGGCTGTAGCTGCGATGAAAGGATCCTATGGAAAAATGAATGGGGAAAACACATTTTGGGACCCCCCTTTTTTCTCGGCCCCCGATTGTCGAATAACCCCGAGACTTTCAGGGTAGGAGCAGACTGAAGCGGGCCACAAAGTTTGAAAATTTCGCGAAGATTCGTCAACCGGCGCAAGAGTTATTTCAAATAGAATGTTGCGGATTTCCTATGGAAAATAGGTCCTAACTATAACTATCTACTGGCGACCGCCAGTAGATAATATGTATATATATATATATATATATATATATATATATATATATATATATATATATATATATATATATATCTACAAAGGTACATATATGTGGAGTTAAGTATAGTAAGCATGTGTTTCCCATAGAAACTTACATTCAAATTATTCTTGTTCTTGGTATTCTTGACACAATGTTTTGTCCCCATGATATTTTGGACTCGATATTTTGTCCAAACATCGTCTATTCATTTGTAGAACTCATTTGAAAGTTTAAATGGGAGCATACTAAACAGAAAATTGATTATGGGTGCAAGCATCATTTTGATTCTTTCCAGTCTATCCCACCAAGTGATGAATTTTGGTGACCAGTGTGCGATCAGTTCTTTGAGTTTAGATATTGTTTGTCCTTCATTAATTAACAGAGTTTCTCTAGAGATCTTCCTAAACAATATTCCTAAGTATCTTGGAGAGGTGCTCTTCCATTTGAGGGCAGAATTTTGAATCTGGGAGGAAGAACATCGAATATTCATGGGGAAGACTTCAGTTTTCTCTTTGTTGAGAATATATCCGGACACCTTTGGGTATTTGGAGATTACTTCTAGGATACATGGGATGACATTATCCTCTTCTTATGTGAAGATTAAGATTTCAAGCTGCATTTGTTTGTGGTTTGAGATTACTTCTAGGATACATGGGATGACATTATCCTCTTCTTATGTGAAGATTAAGATATCAAGCTGCATTTTCTTGTGGCCCAGAGGGAAAAGAAACACAGTTGATGCGACTTTCATTCCTAATCAGTTCAAGCAGAGGCTCCATAGATAGTATGAAATGAAGTGGCGATAGAGGACAACCCTGACGGGTACCTTGTTTAAGAGGAATATATTTGAAGTACAGCTATTGATGTGAACTGTTGCTTGTGGTTTGTGGTAAAGGGCATACGCCATTCTAATGAAATCATCACCAAGGCCACATTTCTGTGAGGTAGCCCGCAAAAAGGTCAATTAACTTTATCAAAGCCATTAAAGGCTATCGCAGCTGAAGGGGAGTGTAAGAATTTGGCTTTTCCAGAGCTTGACATAGTGTTCTAACATTATCACTTGCCATTCAACCTTTAAGGAATGCTGTTTCTGTCGGGTATATCAGCTTACCCAAAATCTTTTCTAATCTTGTGACTAAAACTATGGCATAGATCGTACAGTCGATATTTATTAATGCAATCGGTCAATAGTTTTTAATCTCAAGAGGATCTTTCCCTTCTTTAGGAATGATGGTTATTGTTTCTACAGCAGCTAAGTCTTGGATTTTGTGGAGGGGTATAAGTAGCAGTCGTGCATATATTTTATAAAAATTATTATTGAAACCGTCCAGGCCAGGAGCTTTACCTTGTTTCAGTCTAGAAATGGCTTTGAGGATTTTGTCCTGTCCTATATATCTTGGTAGGCAATGATATTTTGTTTTGGAATTCTTCACAGAGATTAGCATCAATTATAGTAATGGGGGTGTATAAGCATTCATATAAGTCATAAAAAACTTCGAAATGTCTGTCAGTGAAGTAACGTTTACGTCATTAGCATTTTTGATGGCTGGGATAACAGATTTGTGATGTCTGAATTTTAAGTTGTTTTTCAAACCTGGCCGGCTTTGTTCTTTTTGATAATTTGTTCCACATTTTTTAAACTCAACCCATTTTTGAGCTATAGAGCTCAAAATGTTCTTATATAATATTCTAATATTCATATTAAAGAGGCTTTAGCTAAGGAAGAGCCATGGAGCCCTTAGAGTGGTTGAATTTAAATTCAATTGCTTTAATTTTAGTCTCCAGCTCATTTAAGTGAAGGTTATCTTTTTTATGTTTGGCCGATATAAGGTTAACCATGCTTCCTCTTTAAGTGAGTCCCAGAATAATTCAGGAGGAGTCTCATCTATATTATTTTCTTTGATGACTATGTGGAATGTCTTTTTGGATTGAGGAGTTCATAACTTCATCATCTATGATCAAGTCATTCATTCTCCATTGTTTAGCTACTGGGGTGAGAGCACCAATTTATAGTTCAATAGAAATGCATGCATGGTCTGAGACCACAATTGGTTCTATCTGAGGGGAGATTGAATTTTGAAGAAGTAGGTCATCTACTAGAAGATAATCAATCCTTGAAAAGGAGTCATGAGGGTGTGAGTTTAAAGTATATTTACTAATGGTAGGGTTGTGGATAATCCATACTTCAGTAAGAGTATGTGTAGTGAATAAATTTGTGAGCTGAGCATGTGATCGATTGAGCGTGCCGTCTAAGGGAAGATTGAAGTCACCACGTAGAATTATACCATTATGTTGTGGGACATCCGTGATCGTGATCACTGACATAACATCGATGCATACAATTTCGAAACACAAAAAAATCGGAAATTAATTATTGATAACAAAAATATCGATTTCCTATACTTAACTTGTAAAACCACAAATATCGAGAACACAAATATTATTGTTAAAAATATCAATTTATAACTATATCAAAATAAAAATATTGGATACAAAAATATTGTTAACTTTTAATAAAAATATGATATGGCAAAAATATCGATGCACACAATATCAATTACAAAATTATCACCAAAATAATTGAATAATCATTAATAAATATACAAAAAACACTATTTACATAAAACTATTACTTCAAATAAACCCAAAACTTTTTACACACATACTTGAATTAAATAAAAATATAGTACATCAACTAAATCTTTACTATTCACCTCATAAAAATGTACAAATATAATTATAACAATACAAACACAAAAAAATGTTAACAGGAACCACAAACATTTAAACTATAACCTAAATATTAATAAATAAATATATATAAATATATACATATACTTATATATTTACACACACACATATATACATATATATATATATATAAATATATGCTGAGCACTGGCTCATGAACATTTTTTGCTGAATTTGGATTTGCACTGCTGACTTAATAAAAGATACTTGCTGGAATACGCTGTGGTCCGCACCTGTTGTTTCGCCATCAAGTGATGGAGCAGGATTGTGCTGTTTCATATATAAATGTATATATATATATCCGCATATATATATACATCTATCTATCCATCTATCTATATATATCTATATATCTATACATACATATACAGAAAGACTCCTGCTGGCCTCCGACCACATCTGCCTGATGGGGCTGGTGCACGGCAGCGGGAGCAGGACCAGTTTAAAATTATGAGAGCATCTTTGTTGTCGGTAATTGACAAAGAAAAAGCCAGCACTACAGAGGTGCTTGCACAGATGATTTATTAAACGATTGACACGTTTCGACCTTTCGGTCTTTGTTAAAGCCTCATTACACATTGGAATGTGGCAAAGTCCTTTAAAAACAGTGAAAGTTTGTTTCAGTTCATAGACATAGTGAAAATACCTGGGTAATTTTGTTTCAAAACAGAAATAAACACTGCATTTTACATTTTTCAAAAAACGCAATTCATAATTTGGAGGAATCAATCTGCAATCTCCTCATGTTAAAGAATTCATTATATCAACAAATGTAAATATGTAACCTTATGATCTAGCTCCATTGCTAAGTTTCCTCACTATAATCAGCCAAGTGGCTTAACACTTTACACATTGCATTTTGATCCATAATTCATATGAATGCACCTCAAAATACATGCTGAAAGAAAATCGGATAAGAAAAAATAAAAATAAAATACAATACAATTATTCTCAGAACATGCCCAGTGGCTGGATTATCCAAAATTGGTTTAAACTAAGATTGGTACATCTGTACATTCACAAAACACTCTTTGCCCTTGCAGTCCTCTTTGATTGTCACTATCTTAGATAAAGAAATGTATCAATTGTAACAGTGAGTTTGTCATCTATGTTCTTGTTTGGTTGGGTGGGTTAAAATCTGTTGGGAGCACCATCTTCCAAGGTCAGAAAAGAGTCTTTGAGCATCTACATGTGATCAGAAATAGGGACCCCAGCTACCCAATTGTGAGACATTGGCATCAACAACACTCAAGGGAAACTGATGAGATTTCATTTTTTGGTACTGACAGGGTAACATTGAACAAACGAGGTGGTGACAGAGAGTGCACTCTACAGAGTGTGGGTGTGTCAGTGACTGTATTGAAGTGTGTTTAGGTGTGTCAGTGACTGTAACAATGTGAGCCTGAATATGTGAGTACCTCTATCTGTATGTAGCTGGGTGTGTGAGTTGCTGTACTGATGTGTGCCAAGGTGTGTTAGTATCTGTAGCAATCTGTCCTTGGGTGTGCATCCTCAAAATATAAAGTTGTGGAACAACACTGCAAGAACTAATTAGTAAAGTACTTTACCCCAACCGATGGTGCTACTTATCTGCATAAAAAGAAAAATCTGAAATATTTATTAGTTTTACAATAAATTGAATTGCAAAAGTAACTTACAATTTCAACAGTGCATAACAACATAATTCTAAGAAATAACTAGACCTTTCTCATACCGTAAAGATATGTATTAATATAAATAAGCATTTCATTTTCCCTTTTTTACTGTTCTCAGCTTCTTTACTCATATACCGTAAATGAAGTACTTTTTCAGCAGTCATCATTGAACAGTGGGGAAAAAGAATCATAAAGACATAAATATTGTAGAAAAAAAACCTGCATGCTTCCTCATTGTAATTAAGAAACACTGTGCATTGCACTCACTACAAATAAACATAACACAACTTATTTAACCACTTTAAACACATGCAGGTATATCTTTACACCAGTAAGCACAAACAAAGTGATATCTGCAAGAATTTTACAATACCTTCAGGGAAAAAGATTACACTTAAATATGTGCAGTTTAATATTTGCAGCATATAATTACCTAGCAGCACTACCAAGAAGTATTCACATGGAACAAGTTCCAAATGAAACCACTTAAAAACAGTTAATTAAAGGGTTTACAACTGAATGATGCAGGAGATACTAGGTGCAGCAGAATATTCCACCTCTACAGCACTATTGGGAGGACGTTCATCAGCTGAGTCATGATAATACTAGCCACTTGTGAAGATTTGAGTGAGATGGTTACTCACTGTGCAAAATGCCACTTTTATCGCTGTAAAAATGTGTTTTGTGGGTCCATTTTCCATTCTACTGTTCTCAGGTTGTATATTCATATACCACAAATTATGTACTGTTGAAAATGATCATTCATCAGTCGCAAAAAAACAACCATAAAGATTGTAGTATAAAAAAAAACTTCACAGAATGGGCATCAGTACAATGTGATTCAGAAACAGGTTTCACTTCCGACTGCCGCATTAGAATGCAGGTGGTCGAAAGTGAAACCGGCTGGTCATTCCAGCTGGATTCCGATGGGCTCAAGGAGCCCGTCGGTCAGTCGGAGGCCCCACCGTAATCCTATGGACGGCGTTTTTGCCGTCAGGATTACAATGTCGGTTTCCGACGGGCTTTCAGACATGGAAAGCTTGTCGGAAAGTGACTTTTTAGTCCGGTTGGGGGCCGAGGGTGCTCCCCTGTTAATCCCTGCACCGTGTGGTAGGCACATTGAGGTGCCTACCACGCAGTACAGGGATGAACAGATTCTCCCATTTCTCTATGGGAGCTTGTGCTACGGCCGGTTTACGGCCGCAAAACAAGCTCCCATAGGGAAATGGGAGTATGCGACCGCACCATGTTCGGTCGCATTGTAATACTGTGGTCGGGACCGCCAATCGGAGGTCAGTCGGTCCTGATTCCACAACGGTGTTGAGCGGACGTGAGTCCTCCCAACATCGTAATTAGGCCTTAAGTGTATGTAAATAGATGTTTGCATGTGTAAATAAGTTTGATAGTGACTGTACGGGTTTTTGAGTGGGTGTGTGACAGTGTGTGCATATGTCAGTACCTGTGGGAATTACTGCATAGGTTTATGAGTACATGTATTAGTCCCTGTAAGCGTGTGTTTGTGACCCTTAACTTAAATTAATAATAAATATATTTATAACTTTACAAGTACATTTTTATTTACATATTAAAATACTATTTAAACCAAACAATTAACAAACATAACATATCCAGCGCCTTGAGACCCTCGCGGGTATGTAGTGCGCTTTATAAGTGACATGATTGATTGATTGAAATACAAAAACTTGAAGTTTTGATTAACTACTGTAGGAACTCAAATTTGTAATGGAGCAGGAGCAAGTCAGAATAAAAGTAAAAAACACATAATTTGAAAAGGAGGTAGAAACAGTTTAAAGAAATATGAATCAGAATGTTTAGAAATAGAGTACTACAGAATTTGGTACGAAAAATGAGGGACACTAAGACGAGAAGAACAGCACTCAAACAAAAATAATATATTGAGAGTGTGGTTGATAAAGTGTTTCCTCTGAAGTGCAAACTATTTATTTTGATACTAAACAGAATGGAAACACTGGATAAAACAGTGTTGTCTATGAAGAAAAAAAACAAGGCTTATTAACAAAAGTAACTTTTGCAAAATGTTCAAAGGAGAATGGAAGTGTATGCCTACTACTGCTCAATACTTTAATGGGAAAAGCTACTTAGAAGAGAATTAATGAATGTATGCAGTTGAAACAACTGGCCGATGTTATGTAGTTAAAGACAGTATTCCGATTGCAAAAGAAGAGATGAGTCCTAGAAATGTGGGGAAGAGATACGTTAAGATTTACAAGGAAGGCATAGACATGCTCCTGTGTAAAAAGGGAGTGCAGTAGTATTTGTAGTATTTGCCTGGAATACATTGATACAGTAGGATCCCACCCTTGTACTTGCAGTGCTGCAGTCTATTTACTTTACCTCTGCAAACATTGAGATGAATGTGTACTGGTATTGTCGTCATGTTGAGCTTAAGTGCATTTTGTGAATTTTAGGAACACCAACTTGGTTTTGAAACCTGAGTTGTGCAGAATATGAATGTGATCACTTACATTACTTTCTGAGAGAAGCAAACTGTAACATTAAAGGTATCATCCTCTGAGCTTCAGAAAGGGCTTAAAGGTACAGTTGTGTATTTTCCTTTAGATGGCAAACACAATATTGAAACTGTGAGCGTAGAGAAAGATTTGGAAGAACTGCTTGCTATTCTAGTGAATGGTGTGTCCACGAAAAACAAAAAAATCTGGCAGGAACTAGTGGATGTAAATAAGGTGAAGAAAGCTACATTATATCTTAAGGACAATAATGTGTACAATAAAGATGCAGATGTTGTCTAACATGGAATTTGCATGGAGGAAGAAATGTTGCCTTCAAGTGGACAGTTTGAGAAAAGTGGATAGAAATAGATCTGAAGAAATATGATCATTACAGTATCTATCCACTACATTCAAAAGAGGTTATGGGGAATGCAAATGAACTGTAACAGATGAAACAAGCTAAAAGAACTCCAATGAGTGTCTGTAAAAACGTTTCTTCAAGTTGCTTCTTCTCAGTTCTCTTTAAAAAAAGAAAAAGTATAAAACTGTTAGAAACTCCTACATAAAAAACAGCGGGACTTTTAACAATCATTTCAAAAGTACCCCACAAAATCCTCCCAGCAGTACTGACACAGTTCCTGACTAACCCTGAATTTCAACCTGCACTCCTCTGGGGTTAATTCATACTTACTGACAAGGACCTCCTTTATAGTGTGATACCACAACCTCTTCCCCTTCTCTAGAGCCAGTATGTTGTCCCTCCCATCACCATGAATATGACTCCAAAGGCATCTCTACAATGTTCCTCAGAGATCCTCTGTACCTCTACAGTAACTTCTTATGCCAGACAAAACCAGTCTATATCAAAATCCTCCTTAAAGTCAGGCACCAAGTCTCTGAATACATAAACTCTTTCTTCTGCACTGGACACAGTAGTGGTGCTCACACCATTTTTGCTAGACTCTAACAGCTGTTTGGCCTTCAAATGCACATCCTTGACACTCCAGCCAGCAAGACCCATTTCTCTTCCAAGACTCTCTTAGTCTCACCTTTTCTCTCCCCTGCACCCAGAATGGGCCAGCTGCAGCCTCAGTCCCACTCAGCCTGTCTGTCCTTGAGGTCCACAAGGGACTGGGTTTGGGAGGAAACAGCACATCCTGCACTGTGTCCAATAGAGAGGTCCCTCTCTGGACGATACCCTCTCTCCTTTGAAGACTTTACCCACTCATTTCTCCACTCCTCTCCATCCTTCTGAAACCCTATGAGGCCCTGATTCCGAGGTCAACTACATTCAGGGATCTCCCTTTTCAAGAGTGCTGAAGAAATCCTCTTCATACTCTTCTTGTGGTGCAGGTTGCATTCTGCGAATGTCCCCCCAGGCAAACTAGTACTCAAACATTGACGTACACATGAGTAAATGGGTGTGTGAATGGTCTTATGGGTATGTGAGTGAGTGTGGCAGTCACTGTCTGGCTATATGAGTGATAGGTGCATAACTACTTTTATGAGAGTGTAACTGGGTCTGTAAGTGCCTCCCTGACTGTGTGAGCATGTGCAAATTACACAATATTAAATTACATACTAAAAGCAAACACCCACCTCTAATTTCGAACGCATTCATTCATACTAGCATAATAAAATTTATATACATTCAGTATAGCAATTCCTCTTTCTATGTTACTGCTCACTGTATTTTTAGTTAATATTCTCACCTAAACATCCTTCTATTTATACTGTCTAGAAGCTACACATTTTATTTCCCCTTACATACACTCACTATTTTTTTTCTAAATATACTTTTATGTACTACAACCTAATTAACATACCTGTAATAGCTCTTTGTTTTTCTCTCAGTTTTATTTCTATATCTGTTTTCATTTTAAATCACCAGTCACCTCCTCTCTCATTAGAAAAGTAGGTAAAATGGCTACCCTTTGCCAAGTGCTCTTACTTATGTTGCTTTAGTTAACAAATTACAGGCTTCCTTTCATCTTTCTTTTTTATTATACCACTTCTAAATGGTCAGTATTTCTTCAACCCTTTCCATGTTTCCTGCGAAGAAGCCCAATTTCGTTGGGTTTTCTTATGAATCCGCAGATCCACCGCGGCGCTCAGCATGTCCCCCCGTCTAACTTTGCGGCGAGGCTCTCAGATTTACATGGGGGGGGGTGACAGGTCCATGGATCTCACGAGTGACCCAAAAAAACATTTTTGGCCATTTTACTGACCATTAAACATGCTTTCCCCTCATTTGTAACATACACAAAGGGTCAGGAAACTCTCACCTAAACCTTCAATTAGTTTACAAGCAACTTTTCAGCCCCGGAGATCGTTTCCCGAGATATAAAATGCTGGCCGCAACTTTTTTGTGAAGGTGCAGCCAGCCAATCAGGACCTAGCTTTGGTGCGTGGAAGATCAGCTTCCCTAGATATGCAAATTTGGCTTTCAGTTAATATTTCAAAGACTACTGAACGGATTTATACCAAATCACAAAAAGCACACTTTCTGGACCAAGAGCTACAATTCTGCCAAATTTGGTGATTCCGCCAGCAGTTCGGGCTGAAGCCATGTCTAAAATCTCTATGGGAATTAATATGAGGAAAACGCATTTTGGGACCCCCCTTTTTCTCGGCCCTTGCTTGACAGATCACCCCGAAACTTTAAACACAGCAGCTGAACCGAGCAGCGCACTAATTTTGAAAATTTCGTGAAGATTCGTTATTGGGTAAACGAAAAATACTTTTGGAAACTAGGTCCTAGCTATACCTACCTACTTGTGACCACCAGCAGGTAATATATATATATATATATATATATGTATATATATATATATATATCCACAATACCAAGGTTCGACCTTCCTTCGCCTTCTCCTCACCGCAGTCGGAAACAGAAGGGCACGAACTCCACTTTTTAAGGTTGCAAAAAATTCCGTTATTGTTTTACACGATCATGCTGTCATTACGCGTTTCGGTAACAGCCGTTACCTTGATCACATCTATATATATATATATATATGTATATATATATATATATATATATATATCTCTTGAAGAAGGCAGAACCTTTGCCAAAACGCGTCTCTGTTGGACCTGTACCTGCTGTGATGTGACAGATTAAATAGGATACAAACCCTTGATTGCGAGTGCCGGCTGCCTCTCTATTACATTTGGGGAGGCATGTGGGGGATGTATACGGCGCTAGCGGTGGCGCAGTTTTGCCATGCACCACCAACGTTCTGGCAGCATGCCAGCATACCGCACATTTTTCTTTCTTGTGATATATATATATATATATTTATATATATCATACGTAAAAAATAATACGTACATTTAGCGTTTACCATAGGACTGCACAAATCAAAAAAATCTAACTAAAACTAAATCATCTAATAAAATAAAACTATAAATAACTTTAACCAATGAAATCAAACAAACAATTAAATCAAATCAACAATATAAAAGGCACACTAATTTAAACAGCTAACTACTTTAAAAACAATGAATGCCGCAAAACGAGGAAACTCTGCCAGATTTTCTCACCAGACCATTAAAGAAGAAATATATACATTGCAACAACTACCTACCAAATAAGTCAAACTTATAGTTAAACTAAAACGTAATTATTATTAAACATAAAAATGTTAAATAACAAATAATAAATAAAATCCTCTTCAACTTCTATCTCTTTACATATACTTCTTAAAATAAAAGCCCACAACTTCAAAAAGCGAAAAACTGTGATAAAATAACAACTATCACAAACCAGCAAAAAGATATAGTAAGTAAGCATATATAAATTAATCCAAAGGTACAAACTTACCCAAACTTACCCAAATAGCAAACTAAGGTAAACCTAACAACCTCAACCTAACAAACTACCAACAAATTAATATTTTAAATAGCACACAATTTTTTTTTCATCCAACAGAAAAGAAAGCACCTGCTTCCCATCCTGTGAAACATCTAAACAGAACATACATGTAAGTATACAAAATAGATGTAATTGCATATTTTTACATGTAAATAACAAATGTACAAACTTTAAAATATTTAATATTGTACTTAATATATTTATCTTATTACACTACTTTCAGATACAATGATAAAAGTTGCAAAGTATATCAGTTTGCAAAAAAGGAAAGCAGTTATTAAATCACACCTACAGCCTAGAAAATGCATTGACAGAAACTATAAACTGGAAATGTACTAAATATTATTCTAATGCAAGGTATCGGAGGGTCACTACAAAAGATAATGTTGTAATTCATGTAAGAGAGCATAACCATCCCCCAATGTAACATAAATAGAAGTAAGGGAGATATTGCAGGATATAAGAGATACAAGTACTAGCTCCCAGAAAACCACAAGCAAAATTCTTAAAGATATACTACCTAAAGTCCCCTAACACATAACAGGCCAACTACCACTTATCCCCACTTTAAAACGTTTAATTGCACAAACTAAAAAAAGCCACCAGCATACCCCACCTGCCCCTAGAAGATACCAAGACATTCACATAGCTGAACATTTAACAATGAAGCATAGTGAGGAACCTTTCCTTTCTACATGACAACCTAAATAACGAAAAAGTGAATCCTAATATTCTCAACAGCAGATAATTTACTAAACTTTAGAACAGAGAAAGTGCGCATGAATGTTTGGCCAGCCTGAGAGGGCTGGTCAAACATTCATGCGCACTTAGAGAGTGAAAACCACTCCTCCCCTGCCTGTTCTGTCAGCAGAGCAGCCCCGCCCTGCACTGCTTGACAAAGCTGCAGCATCCACAAACAGGAAAAAATATAATGATAATAACTTTCTGTTACTATCATTTTATTCTTCCTTACACTACTGAAAAGCAGTGGGGCGACACTCCTCCGGAGCCGCCACTGATCGTTTTATTTTATAGCCCTGAGTGGAAGTTCATATCTACTGCATGTGTCCCAGTTGTACTATACTGTATCTCACTAAAGCTTTAACTAAGGGTGGGCATAACTTGTATAATTTCATGTAGCATAATCACACAAATTACCTAAGAATTGCCCTCTCCTGCCCAAAACGGACACGAGGATGCAATTTTGTGCTAAGAAATAGCTGTCTGCCATATAAAGCACTAATTTTAAATCAAGATCCCTGGGTCTGATTGAGGGAATTGAAATGTTGTGTCTCTGTACAAAAACATAGGAAATTCAAATAATCCAGATGATATAACATTATGATTTGCTCAACTGTTTGCTGGTATTTATCAAAAACTTTTATTTAAGCATACATTATTTGTTCACTGAATTATGAAATTCAGTGAACATTATCAAAAATGATAATGATTAAGAAACAGGGGGCATGGCTTAGGAGCCATTGATGGCGGACGCGTTAACTGAGAGCTCCGCACCAGCCGTGCCAATTATCCTGCATACTGTGGTGTCAGCCGGGGCCCGGGGGCGCATTGCTGGGGGCCTGACCCGCTGGAGATGCCCGGGACTCTAATTTCGCTCTTCTGAGGTTCGGGGGTGAGAGGGGAGCGAAGCCGGGACAGCGTGTAAACTGCCGCGGCCGAGACAAGATGGCACCTGAGGCAGTCCCAGAGCGAAGGAGGCGAGCTACGGCCGGCGCTCAGGGGAAGAAGAGGCTGGCTGACAGCAGACTCCGGAGATCGGAGTGATAATGGCAACCCGTGGCCCCGCCAGGGGCCATTCCTGAGCTGGAGAAGGGGTGCGTCGCAGTCCCGGCCAGGACCTCCGTGAGACGCGCTGCTGCGCGTACAGCGACCGAGATACAGCGGGTCGGAACGCGCCGGAGGGCGCCGGGCTGCTGCCCATAACTAACGACCTGAGGAGTGCAGTGGAGGCGCCTGGGGAGATAGCAGCAAAGCAGAGACCGCTGTGGCGGCTTCCCCCCTGGGGAATTACTCGACACAAGGTGAGAGGCGAAGGCACCGCGTGTGGCCTGGTGGCTGGCTGCGTGGATCAACAAAGCTGCCCAACGGGGCTGGTATTCTGCCTGGGCCCTCTGGGTGACAGTGAGGGCTGTAGGTGGGTCTGGGTCCCCAGAAGACCCATCGGAACGACCCAGGACTGTGCGAGGGCGCCGAGTGGGGTGTGCGACGTGATCCACCCCGTGGAGTGTTGTGGCGGGGCCAGAAAGAAACGGAGATGACCTGCCCTAACTGGAGCCCCATGCCATGCCTTGACTCAACACGCTGGCGCTGAGCGACTCCGGAGCTGGCTGTGCCGGCAGGCATTGTGTTGCGGGGTGTGCCCTCTGGGCAAGGGAAAACGGCAGTGACCCTGAGGAGCTACAAACCAACCAGGAGGCACTGCATCGACCTATGAACCTGGTGGGTCACCCGAACTGGAGGCTGAGGACAGTGGCCCCGCAGAGCACATTGGGGCCTGACTGAGAGGCGGTGAAGAGCGGGAGCGGGAGGCTTCAGACGGCAGAAGTGGACACAGACTGGGCTGGGGTCCAGACAGGCCGCAAGGGTGAATTTGAGTCTGAGTGGGACACCTGGCCAGAACTATAAACTACGGCCTAGGCACAGAAGAGCCAAGACGCACTGTGTAGTGGCGCGGCCCCCTTCGGACTCGCTAATGTGAAGACCCACTGCTTGGGCGACAGGGTCTGAACCAAGGTGCTACACGTGCGAGACTTTGGGGAAGTGTACATTTAGATGGACCTGGTGGTTTCTTGAGCTGCTGCGGGTTGTCTAAAAGGCGACGGTTGAGGGGACTGACAAGCCGCAACGTGTGGCGCTTCAATCTAATGCTGGAGTGGTGTGGGGCAGAGATCCTGGCGACAGCTCCCCGACCGCCTAGAGAAGGGCGTACCAGATTCTCGGCTGGAGATTGCACCCCCCTGGTGATGGGAAAGCCTGGAGGGAAGCCAGTGGGGCCTCCCCCGGAGCAAGAAGACAGTACGCCCGACCTGGTGCAAAAGGAGTAGGAGGTGAACCCCCGGAAGTACCTGTCCATTAACAGTTGGCTAAGATATTAGAAGCTATTGCTGACACCAAGGCGATACTACACTAAGATATCAGCACGGTCGCACTGGGCTTGCTGAGGACGGAGCATGCTAAATTAGCAGACAGGGTGAAACAGACCGAATCCTCCTTAGCGGTTCTCACCCCGGCACAACAAGCACTGATTGGTCAGGTCGGGGACTCGTCCAGCAGGGTTAACACACTGGAAAGGAGAGCCGAAGACGCGGAGGGCCGGAACCGGAGGAACAATGTGAGGGTCTTGGGTCTGCCGGAAGGAGTGGAGGGCAATGACATGGTCAAATATTTGGAGGGCTGGCTCCGTGAGGTGGTGGCACCAGAGGGCCTGTCTCAGTTTTATACATTGGAGAGAGCTCACCGCGTGCCCGCCAGGCCGCCGGCCCAGGGGAGGCCTCCGCGCCCCGTGGTGGCTCGACTGCTCCACTTCAAAGACAGGGCCGTGTTACTACAGAAGGCGCGCTCGGAGGGGCCGTATGAGGTTGGGTACAGTAAGGTGTCGCTGTTTCCAGACTACACACTAGAGGTTCAGAGGCGCCGCACCTCCTTCCTCGAGGTCAAAAGAGCCCTGCGGGAGGAAGGGATCCAGTATTCTTTGATGTTCCCGGCTCGGCTCCGGATAATGTTGGACGGAAAGACTCACTTTTGCGAGGATCCCAAGTCTGCTTGGGAGTGGATTGAGGCCTACAAAACCGAGGGTCCGTCTTTGACACAGAAAGGAGGAGCCCCTGCTAGAGACCGGGAATCTGGGAAGAGACTATGACGGCGTCAAAAGCGGGGGACTGCAAAGAAACTGAGCCCGTCACAGACCGAAAAGGAGAGAGCGGAGGCGCCACAAGCAGTGGCAGTCATGATACAGGGCCAGAGATTGTCATCGGAGAGGGGCTAGGAATCAAAGGGAGCGACTGACGGTTCGGACTCGGACACGTCCCGTAGTGACGTCCCGGCTGCCTGATGTGACTCCTCAAATGGCTGATGGGATAGTGTGATCTGTGGGCTGCTACTCCCAATTCTCTTTTACTCTCTCCCTTCTTTATTCCCCCGTGCTGTACTCCCCTCTCCCAGTTCTCCCCCACTTAGCCTTCTTTTTCTCAGCGGGGGTCCCCAAGGAAGGTGGGGAGGGTGGCCGGGCGCATGCCTGGGTACAGGCTGGAGCGGCCAGCCAGGGCTGATGCGCCAAGAGTGAATATGTGTGCCTTTGTTGGGCACCTGCTGTGGTTGCCGCGCTACCCCTTAGGTCCTTGTGTTAGTAGCTTTGGGCCTTAACTAATTGATGCAGTTTTGTCTGCGGTTTGGGAGGATGGTTGTTGCTAGACTGCTCTGGGGTTGGGGAGTTGTCCCAATGAGGGTGTTAGTTATTGATTATTGTTTTGTGCATGCAGACGGGGGCAGAGGAGTGAAGTATGGAGTATCAGTTAGCAGGAGTGTGGTGGGGGTCTTTGGGGGGGCTTGGATTACATCCCATTCAATGCATAATACATTCAAGTTCATTACATGGAACGTGAGGGGGATGGGGTCCATGGCCAAAAGATATAAGATGTATGCATACCTAAAGAGGAGAGATGTGCAGGTGGCCCTCTTACAAGAAACCCACCGGACTAGGGGCGAAGTGGATAAACTACGCAAGAGGTGGAGGGGCCAGATCTATGCTACTACCTACTCTCTTTTGCTAGAGGGGCATTGATATGGGTGAGACCAGGGGTTCCCTTCAAGCACGCCCGCACTAAAGTGGACAGTGAGGGAAGGTATGTCCTGGTGGCAGGGAGATTGGCGGGATGGGAGGTGATGTTTGGGAGTGGGTATGTGCCTAATGTGGATCAGGTGATATTCCTCACCGCCCTCTCAGTGCAGCTGGTTAACTATATGGGGGGACAGGCTGTCATTGGGGGTGATTTTAATTGTGTGGCGGACATTACGGTGGATAGATCGCACCCTCCCCTCCCGGGTTCACAGACACACCTGGTGGCATTGGGGTTCCGAAATTGGATGAGTCGCTGGGGACTGGAAGATATCTGGAGGGTACAACACACGACGGATAGGGAATACTCGTATTTCTCCCCAGACTGGACGCCTTTTTGTGCACACCAGATTTTAGTGCATCCGTTACGCAAACGGAGTATCAGGGTAGGACCCTTTCGGATCACAGTCCATTGCTGCTGACTCAACAACCGCTTGGGAGATGGCCCCCGATTCCGCTGTGGCGACTGAACCCACTTGCATTGGAAGATGGGCCTTTCCGGGAATCTCTGAGGGCTCTTATTGAGACTTATTTCCCAATTAATGCCGAGTCTGCGTCCTCTGTGTTGGTTGAATGGGAGGCATTCAAGGTGGTAGTGAGGGGCCACTGCTTGGGGCAATCAATTGGTGCACAGCAGGAAATTAGGCAGGAACTACTTGATATGGAGTCCCAGATTAGGCAGCTGGACAATGTTCAGGGTCAGGGAACTGACTCTGCTGAGCGTTTACAAAAGGCTCACGCTAGCTATAGCGACGCACTAGAGAGGTTGCGGTGCCACAGTTATTGGGAATACCTGGATAGAGTGCAGAAAGAGGAGGGGAGGGCCGGCTGGCTATTGGCTTGGTTGATTAAACCTGAAGGTAGAGGGGCACCGATTATGCAGGTCCAATCAGACTCCGGGGAGTCGGTCCATGATCCTGAGGCCATCAATGACCTGTTCCGTACCTTTTACGAGAAGTTATACACCAGCCCTGGGCCGGTCTCTCGTTCGGAAATCCGAGACTTCCTGGAAAATTTGCCATTAAAGGTGCTGGATGAGCAGGTGCAAGATGACCTGGGAGGTCCCATGACCCTGCTTGAGGTCAGGGCTGCTATTGCAGCCATGGCGAAGGGGACGACACCGGGGCCTGACGGCCTCCCGGCAGAATTTTTCGTCACTTATAAGGACTTATTGGCGCCTAGACTAGTGACTTTATATGCTGAATCCCTGCACCATGGGGTCCTCCCCGAGTCGACCCAGAGCACGTTGGTGATACCCCTCCCTAAGTCTAAAGAAGTGACTGCTCCAGTAACAGAGTACAGACCACTCTCTATGCTCAACCTTGATTTTAAAATCCTCAGTAAAATATTAGCACTTCGACTGCTCCCGCATATGCAAGATGTCATACATGCAGACCAGAACGGGTTAATCCCCTCCCGTAATACCTCCTATAACCTGCGTAGGTTGTACTATGTCCTGTTTCACGAAGAGTTACGATCCATGCCCTCGGCGGCTGCCCTGTCAGTCGACTTAGAAAAGTCCTTCGACACAGTAGGATGGGAGTACCTTTTTGAGACTATGTTATGGTTAGGCCTTGGGGAGGGCTGGGTGAAGTGGGTTTGGCTGTTGTATACATCACCGACGGCGCGGGTCAGAACAGGGAAATCAGTGTCCTCTCAATATCTGATACAACGGGGTACTCGGCAGGGGAGCCCCCTCTCGCCCCTTTTATTTGCCCTGGCAATTGAACCACTTGCGGAGCTGATCCAGCAGGGTGGAGCGGGGATAGGACTTAGATTAGACGGGCGGATGCATATGATTTCATTGTATGTAGACGACCTGCTGGTCTACCTAGGAGAGGCGGTATCTGGCCCCTCAACGGCGCTTACACTACTGGAGCGATTCGAGGCGTTGTCGGGCTTACGGGTGAATAAGAAAAAGACCCACCTATTCCCCCTGTTGGGACCGGAACCCCAGCCGGGGATACTGCCGATCGACATTAATTGGGCTCCCCATTCAATTAAATATTTGGGAATCCATGTTTTTCATTCCCTGGAAGACCTACAGGAAGGGAATCTGGATAGGGTGTTGCGGTCGCTCCGGACCTGTGTACACTTCTGGCGCTCACTGCAATTGCCGATCATGGCGCGAATCTCCCTCCTTAAGATGGTCATGCTGCGGAGACTACTGTATTTTTTTGTTAATTTACCGACCCTGATGCCCCGAGGGTGGTTCAGACCCTTGAATGCCCTGGTGAGGGATCTGATATGGGGGGATGACAGACGGAGGGTCTCCCTGCGGACGTTGCAGCACCCGGTGGTTGAAGGAGGCCTGGATGTGCCGGATTTTGAATTGTATATGTTGGCTGCCCAGCTGCTGGCGCAATGGGTGGAGGGAGTGAATGAAGAGGGAACATGGCTGATGGAACCTGATGGTAAGCCAGATGCATTGTTGGCTAAATTACTGAGACCGGCAGTTACTGTCCCATATAAGTCAGTATTGCAGCGTACAGCCATACACACCTGGCGACGCTGTGTTCGTAGGTTGGGTGGGACACCGTGGTACTCCCCCGCACTGCCGTTGGTTGGGCTCCCACATGGGGATCCGGTGACAGTGTTCATGGTGGAACAGATGGGGTCCTGGACAGAGGTGAGCTTAGATACGGTGGGTGATTGCTACCAAGATGGCTCCATAGTCCCGTTTGCTGACTTGATGGATAATTACGGCCTTTCACCCGGTCAGTTCTTGCAGTACGAAGCTTTGGTTCGTACCTTTGGACAGCTATGGGGTGGAAGTAGGGATGAACCAACGACTCACCCAGTGCTGCATGCGCTGACCACTTTGGGGACTGCGGGTCACCAAGTGAAGTGGCATCATGAGGCCCTGGTCGCCGCGTCCGTTAGCCCTATGGGGTCTCTCCGAGGCAAATGGGAAGGGGCGATAGGTAGGGAGCTCACTGATGGAAAATGGGGGAAAGTAATGAGGTCCCACAAGAAAATATCGAGCAACACCAGGCTTAAATATACGCAGTTCAACTACCTCCATATGGTTTATATGACGCCTCACAGACTCAATGTTACATATGGTGGCGAGCTGAGGATGTGTCCGAGGTGTGCCTATGTGGATGCTGGGTTTACACACATGACCTGGAGCTGTGGAGTAGTGCAGGGGTACAGGGCGGAAATCCTGGATAAGATAATGAATGTACTGGGGAGGGAACTGGCGCTGACTATAGAAGTCTGCTTGTTAGGGCTCTTCCCGCGCCCTCCCAAACGAAAGGTGGGGAATCGATTTATTGACCTGGCCCTGGGACTAGCTAAGAGACGGATAGCGCTGGTGTGGAAATCCCCCACTGGGCCACAAGTGACAGGTTGGAACAGGGAGGTTATTAGTTGGGCAGGAGCAGAGGGCAGAGCCCTGAGTTGGGAGGAAGTGAGGGGCATCAGGAGACGACCGATAGCAGACTTATGGAAAGAAGTGCTGGGGAACTGGGAAAACCTAGAGCGGGAACAGGCAACTGGGGGGGAGTGCATCCTTCGAATCAGATGGTACAGGGCCCCTATGCATGCCAAATTTTATTAAGTCTTCCTTTTTTTTTTCTTTTTTCCGTTTCTTTTCTTCTTTTACTTTTTCAATGGTTAAATTGTTAATGGTTATTGGTATAAGAGTGACATTGATGAGGACATTACCTGAATCCTGGGCAGCGGCTCGAACTGCCCACTGAGACAAGGCAGGGAAGAGCGGTAGATGGGGGCTACGAAAATCACTAATGTAATAAGACTAGGGGTCGGTGGGCACGTAAAGAGAGGTGGTCAGTAAGTGTCCGTGCAAGATATGTGACACCATGCAATACCCCAAGTAGGAAATGTATGCATCCCTGTCTAACCGATAAAAGAGAATAGTACTGAAAGTTGTTGCAAATATTGCTTGTGTAATTGTAATAAACATTCAAAATGCTAATAAAAATATGTTTAAAAAAAATGTTTAAGAAACAGGAATTGATGAAAATATTCTCTTCTGCCCTGCCCATTTCCTATTTCTAGCCTCTTCCCTTTTCCTTGCCTTTGTTCTCTCCCATTTAACCCGTGCTCACATCCTTTCACTTCTTGCACTCCAAGACCCTTTTTCTTTTCTTCATTTCTTCTTCCTTCTTTCCATGTCTAGTGTGCTTTACGCTTCAAAATGATTGCTCTTCGTTCTAGATTTTCTCTACCCTCCTGTCTTCTTTCTGTCTTCCATCTAACCTTTCATCTTCTCCAGTAAACCTGTACTAAATGCCTTGCTCACTAGCCCATTCTACTACACAGGTAATAGCTGATGAAAGTGGCAGGCAGGATTAGAAAAATAAATATGCTGGAAAAAAATCAAAATATTGTTAGGAAAGTTGTTGGTGTGTATATATTCCCACGCTGTTATCTGGTACATCCCAACTTCTTGTGGCCCATCACTCACTCCTTTCCCCATTTATGCTGATGCATTCTGTCATATCTTCTTCTCTACTTCTCTTCATCACATTTTCATTGTCATTCTCATTTTATTTGTGCATCTCACATTCCCTCTCCTCTACCCCGCTTCCCAGCTGCCTCTTCACCAGTATCACTTTAATTTCCATGCTTCCCCTTTTCCCACTCTTCTATCTACCATTTCCCACTCTCCCAACCTATCTATCTATCAATGAATGGGTTAGGCCATCTGGAAACATATTTTAGACATATTACCAAGACAACATTAAACAACTTTGAAAACAACAATACTAGCTAAAACCTGATTTAATATTTATACAAAAGAGTACTACAAAACTAATATACACAACATCTCTCACCCACTATGGTTCACCTGTTCCTTACAGGTCTTTGCTTTTCTAAAAATCATGTTATATTATATTATATTATCTTCACTCCTTTTAAACCTGACACTCTGGCCCTTATTACGATGTCGGACAGGGACACCGTTGCGGGAAAGGAACCGGTTCCACAATCCCAATTAGGATGCAACCGCACATAGTGCAGTCGAAAACCTCTATTTTTCAATAGGAGCCTGTGCGGCAGGCTGAAAACGCCCGCAGCACATGCTTCCATTGAAAACTGGAAGTTTGTAAACTTTCCTGCACTGTGTGGCAGGCACCTCACGGTGCCTGCCACACGGTGCAGGATGTTGAGGGGGAGGATGCAGAGGGCCATGGGGGAAGGAGGCCCTGCTAGGGGCCTCCAATGTTGCTTTCTGACAGCCTTTCCATGTCGGAGAGGCCAACATGGAATGGCTGTCGAAAACCTACATCATAATCCCAATGGCGGAAACGCTGTCTTTAAGGGATTATTTAGCGTTACCGACTGACAAACAAGCTCCTTGAGCCCGTTGAAACCACGTTGGATTCCCCCGCAGGTTTAAACTCGTTATTAGGATGACGGCGGGCAGACTTTAAACCTACCATGTCGGTTGGAAAGCCTTCGACCAGCGGTCATAGGTTTTCCGCCCAGCATCATAATCGGGCTCTCTGTATATATACTCTATAAACAATACAACTACCCACTTTTACCCTTAAGAATTACCCGCTATTACCCTTAAGAACAAAAGGCTTAATTTATGAGGAATTGGCGTAGGGTAGCACCACAAGTCTTCTTGCTGCGCTGCCCAACGCCAATGTGAAATGGCAGGAATGCACTGTATTTATGAAATATGGTGCATTCCTGTCCTTTCCCCCTGCGCTGGTGCAACATTTGCTGCCTAGTGCCAACGTAGGCCCCCTTTACCATGGTGCAAGGGTGCCTTCGTTGCAGGCAGGATTGTTTTTGTGCAGGAAAGGGCACCTTCCTGCACAAATACAATCCTGAGAGACGTTTTCTTTTTTGTATGTGTGCTTCAGAATGCAGCGCACATGGAAAGAGGAAAAAAGAGGAGAAATAAAAATATTTCTCCTCATTACAACTGCTCTGGGGAGGCGTAAGGTTTTGGAGCTGCCCCAGGTTTACGAAATTAAGTAAATCTGGGGCAGTGTAAAAATCCATGGGTGTTGCGTGGGTACACACACCACAACAACCATGGAAAGCCTCCTTGACTCAGAGTAAGGCAAGGCAGTGCCTTGCTGCTTTGTCTTACTCCACATCTATGAGGCCATGCAAAGCCACGCAGGGTGGCTTTGCGTTGCTTCATAGATATGATCGAGATGCTTGAGCAGCTGGAGCGTCAAAAAAAGTGTTGCTCCGTCAGCGCAAGCCTCTCATAGATAAGCCCCAAAATGTGCAGCAGCAGCAAACCCCCTTGCACTTCTCAGTAAGGGATTCATGAAATGAACACATGCAAATATATATTAGTCATGACGTGGCAGTTAATTTCTAATCCTAACTCTGTAGAAGTTACCATGCTGGCAATTCATTTCACTGTACATTTTAAGCAAAGACATTTTTACATTTTTAGAAAGTGTAATAACTGATAATTCCTGAAGTGAATTAGCTCCCTAACATTTTACAAGCATGTTTTCATAACTGTCCAAATGGGGAGGAAGTTTGAAATGAAATTTGTTGAAACAAATAATGAACGAATAGTTTTTGGGGCATTGATTAATGATGCTGTCCCGTGCTCAAACACAGCTACAATGATGCATTCATTGAAACATGACAGGTTATAATAAATGTGTTAGCAAGCATTGTACTGCCCAGTGGAACATTTTTTGAAATGCAATTATAAGATTACGCTTGTGATTTAATTCACTGTGGAGTATTCTCTTTCTGTTCACAGAGAGCCCTCCTTTGCATTTCTGTGGCTTTCCTAAAGACGTCGCCTACTTAGAGGCATGACATAAGCAATATTATAGCACAATTAATTATAACACTGACTCGTGATAGGTTGTAATAGACATTTGTTTTGTATTATATTGTATTGCATAATAGCATCTGTATAGCACTTTCTACTCTTATGTGGAGATCTATAGGCCCATAGTTATGTCAAGTCACTCAGTACAGCAAGTCACCTTGCTGCGATGCACTGAGTGACAGGGCAGGAGTGTGCCGTACTTAAGTCAATATAGTGCAGGCACCCTTGCAGCATGGTGCAAGGGTGCCTGCGTTGTAAGGAGGATTGTTTTTACCTTCCTGCACAAAAACAATCCCCTGAGACTTTTTCCTCTTTCTATGTGTGCTGCAGAATGCAGAATGCACAGAAAGAGGAGAAAACAAAGAGAAGGAAACATATCTCTCCTCATTATGCCTCACCTGGGGAGGCGTAGGTTTTTGGCACATTCACATGTCTACGACTTCTAGTAAATCTGGGACTGCATTAAAATCCATGGATGTTGCATGGGAACATCAATGCAACGCCCATGGAAACGCCTCCCTGGTGCTGAGTAATGCAAAGCAGTGATTTGCGCTGCGTTGCATTACTCGAGATTTATGAAGCCACTCAGGGTCACACAAGGTGGCCTTCGTGGCTTCATAAATCTCCGTTTTACTTTGCGTTGCTCTTGCACCACATTGCATGGTGCAAGAGCGATGCAAAGGGGCTTATTCAGACAATAGCACAGTGTGTTGCCCTATGTAGGTGTGTGGTTCGAAGTGCGTTGTGTTTATTTGAGCCTATGTGGCGCTTATAATTTAGGTTTGTAATTTGATAATACTAATTTCCCTACAAATGTTTCTCCTGAATTTTCAAGCAAAAGTTCCTTTTTTTTAAAACATTTTTTTTCTTATTTCAACATCATCATTAATTATACAAATAGTTCATAAGGAGGTTCCCACATGAAAAAGTGGAGCAATAACTACCATACAGTATTACATAATAAAAGATCCTAAAAAGAGAGTAGCAGCAGCTTATTCTAATATAAATATTAAATTCATGACAGCAATTAGATGATTTCCACAAAGAGAGGCATTAAATACATAAGATAGAATATTGCTTAATAATATATCCTTAAAGAGTTAATAGACCAGCAATTATAAACACCCAGCAGTTTGTTATAATACTAGAAGATAAAACCCAGAAGAGCAGCGTTTCTCAAATTATTGGCTAGCATCTATTGTCAGGTCTTTCTTCCTTCCATCTGTAAATTGGTGCCCAGATAGGCTTGCCGAGTCTTCTCGCTCTCCCCGCCTTTCTTTCATACACCCTCTTTTCTAGATTGAAAATGACTAGCAGCCTCCCTAGCCATTGCTGAAACGTGGGAGCCAGCGGGTCCAGCCACGCCGAGGATGTGCAGATTCTTACAACAGCCATAGCCAGAAATAAAAAATATTGACATGCCTCCTGTATTTCATCATTGCTGACCCCTAGGAGCATTAATTCTGGTGTCAACATTACCTTCATGTACAGGGATTGATCTAAAAACTTTTCTATTTCCTTCTTCAAAGTTTCTAAACGGGGTCAGGTTGAGAACATGTGTATTTGATCTGCTTCTGTACTGCTACAACGGGGGCACCCGATCCCTTCCTGTCCCCCCCCATTGTGCTATTTTGGCCGGGGTATGATACAGTGAAAAGATTGTTTTAAAATGTTGTGCTTGTAGTCCAGCTGACCACAGAATGGTCTGCCCTAGTTCCAGGGAGTCAAAAAATCTACCCTGGTCTATATTAAGCTTGTGCGCCCATTTCCCCCATTGTTTCAAGCAAAAGTTTCAGTGCCGTTTTTTCTGCATTCTGCGTTGTCCAGGCTGACACAGCATGTACTTTTACAAATACCATTATATTGCCTTTAACACATTTAAACTATAAAACACAAATATTAAAATATAAAAGCAGAATTTTGCACATAACAGAAAAAAGACAAGGAAAAATAAAACAAAGAGAATAGTAAATATCTGAATTATCTCATTTTAGGAATGACAATAATGTATTGAGAATATGGCTAGCTTTCATATTATCAGCCAATACGACTACCGCACTCTTCTTGAAATTAGAAAAGTTGCAAAGGAAAATGTTTCAAATGTCCCAACATGGTTTCAAGCTTTGTTAGATTTTCTCATATTTGCGAGGTGTCCAAAAGTATCCTAAGTCTGGGAAAGTAAATGTATTCAGATTTTTTAAATTGTGAATGGGAAGTTCCAGATCAATACATTTTTTTTATTTTGCAAGAGGAGAGACTCAATATTTTTTAGAAGCAAAGTACTCAGTCGTCTTCCTGTTTTTCTGATTTCAAATAACAATAGAAGGAGTTTGTGATTCAAAAAAGTGAGTTAGTAGAATAGTATTTTTCAGTGAAAATGGCAATCATTTCCAATTATAGAAACAAGGGTTAAGAACAAGCATTAATAGTTTCATTTGTACACACGCTCAGTAGGTGTCGCCTCTTCTTTTGTTTAGGTTCATAGGTTTGCACTTGTTGGATTTTTCATGTGGCCCCTGCAATAAGGTTGGGATAAAATGCCTATCGGAATTGATGGTATGCAGAATTTACCTAAACATTTAGTGCAAAATGGCAGATTTTCACTGGAGATTAAGGAAAACATAGTGATTACAGGACATTCTTTGTCAGACTGAAAAGGGGCAAGAAATAGAGAATTAAATAGCTGGCCTTCACGGTAGTTATTAAGTGCAAAAACTTTGTATTCTTACATTGTACATCAATTGTGCAAACAGATTTTGTGATGGATTCAGTGAGGTTTAGCATTAGCAAGCATATCTGAAGATGACACTGGCATGACTGTTTTGTCACAGTCAATGTTGACATGACACTAACACTTCAGCACAAATTCTGCATTGGCTGATGAAGTTGAAATTGGCAGTAGACGAGCCTCCTCTCAGAAACAGTATCCGCACAACTTCTGAGGCCACTGAGGAAAAATGAGGCAAACCATATGTATTGGGTACTGCAAGAGGCACGTAGGAGTTGTCACAGGCACCACGGATGCTGTTGTGATGAATGCTAAAAGACCATTGATGGAAACACGTGTTCGATCCTCACACATTTCATTTACAGAGCCAAAAACACTTCGTGACTTAGCAGCTGGTGTCACAGAGAAGTGACATGGGGAAGTCTACAAGTTTGTTGAAGAAGAATCTCATCAAACTCATTGTATCACCTCACAAACATATCTTTCCGGCACAACCTACATAAAATACTGAGGGAGGACTTAGGGCAAGATGCACGAAAGAATAGCAACTCACAAATCGGTCGCAAAACAGTTTGTGAATAGAAAAAAGTCTTTTTCCCAATGCACAAAAGCCATTCGCGAACCAAAAATAGCGATGAGACCGGTTTGCGAGTCGTTATTTTTTGCGACCGAAAATAGTGAGGCGCTATTTAGAAATCCCTAATTGCGAATCGCAAATGGGATGTTAGAGGCAGTCGCAAATAGCAACTATTCGCAAAATGACCCGTTTGCAATTGCAATTTACCACCAATTCGAACTAGGTGGTAACTGAGTGCAAAGTATACAAGCAGGCCCAGAATGCATCAGGGGTTTCCAGAATGGCTGTCCTGTACATGATAGCAAGGAGGATGTGCATACTGGCTGCTCAGCAGAGGAGGAAGCGGAGACAAGAGAGGATTTTCAGAGTCAGGCTGACCTTTTTTCAACAGAGGAAGACATTTTTGACAAATATAGGCTAAGTAACAATGTCATTTTGGAGATAACAGCCCTTTTAAAGCCACAACCAGAAAGCAGTACTCTGTGCAGCAATTCCATTCCCACCCATGTTCAGGTGTTGTGCTCATTACACCTATTAGACACTGACAGTTACCAGGATGTGATAGCTGTTGGAGGAGCAGTGTCTCAAAGTGTGCTTTCACATTTCTTCTGGTCATTCCTTGATGCCATGCACCTCTACAAATATACCTGCCCAGGAATGATGAAGAAATGCAAAGTACAAAATTGCAATTTTACAGGATTGCCAAATTTCCCCATGTCATAGGGTGTATAGATGGAATACATGTGCCTATATGTCCTCCATCCCATCTTGAATACCTTTTTAGGAACCGGAAAAATATTAATTCCCTTAATATTGTAGTGGTTTCAATACCCACCGTATAATAACTAACATTGTGTCACAATATCCAGGAAGCACCCATGACTCCTTCATGTTTAGGCCAGTGGACTATACAGACGTCTGGAAAGAGGGGAGTTTGATGATGGATATTTATTAGGTAACAAAAAATGTGTATTTGTGAAGCGCATGTTCACCCCAAAGGGGCATCTTGGCGCTGAATAACAGATGGATATTGTTACCCAACTCAATGGTACTCATTTTATCAACCTCAGAAAGGATGAGAGGCTGAGTGGACTTACTGGGATTTAAACCTGTGACCATGAGGTCAAACACAGGCCCCTGCAGTGAATGCATTAGTCCACTGAGCCCCCAGACCCAGTACTGAAAAGAACTTTAAACATAGATATGTGATTGCCCAATCCTCACAAAATGTATGTTGTCTCACACTAATGTATGTTTTTCAGGTGACAGTGCGTATGCCCTATGTCCCTGAATTCTCACACCCTATCTTTCTCCCACCACCCAAAATGAAAGGCGATACAACACTGCACATTGTCTCACCAGGACTGTGATAGAGTGGACATTTGGCATACTTAAATCACATGTTTGCTGCCTACATAAGAGTGGGTGTTGCCTTAAAATATGTCCTGAAAGTGCATGTAAGATTGTAGCAATGTGTGCTATCCTACACAATATTGCCTGCAGGAGAGGCGTACACATTGCGGTGTCTGAATCAGACTCACAGGATGAATATCCTGGCCCACCTGTTCAGCAGCCAACAGAGGACAGCAGAGCAGTGGAGGAGAGAAGGTGCAGGGACCACATTGCCACACATTACTTCCCAAGGTAAGTCATATTTTATTCCACAAAGAGTAACAAAATGGTACCACGCTTGTTTGATTTCTCAAAATAAAGATACCTTTAATATCAGGTGTTTCACAACACTTTTCAAACAATCTGTTATTGTCGTGAATGTCGCCAGTAGGTAGTTATAGTTAGGACCTCGTTTCTATTTAAAAAGCTTTTTTTCTTTTGCCAATATCTTTGGCGCCATTTGACGAATCTTCGCGAAATTTTCAAAATTAATGGTTCACTCAGGTCAGCTCCTGTCTTGAAAGTTTTGAGGTAATATGTCGAGCAGGGGCCGAGAAAAAAGGGGGGTCCCAAAACACATTTTCTCCATGTTAATTTCCGTAGGAAACTTTAGACAGTGCTACAGCCCGAACTGCTGAACGGAATTACACCAAATTTGGCAAAAAGTTAGGTATTGGTTCAGAAAGCGTTCTTTTTTTTAAATGGTGTAAATCTGTTCAGTAGTTCCTGAGAAATTCAAAAATAAAAAATATCGATATCTGGTAGCTGAGCAGGATCCGCGAACCCTCCGGAGCACGTGCTTCATTCTGATCGGCTGCCAACACTCCAAACCAAAAAGTGTTGGCACCGATTGAACCGAGTCAAAAGAAAAAGGTAAAAAAAAAGGTCAAAGATGAAGAAAAGGGGACAGGGTAGAAACACCCTGACCCCCTAGGCCTGCTCAGGGGTCCCACATGGACCCCCAGGCCCAAAAAGAAGCATTTGCTGTGGGGTGCGTGAATCCCGCTGAAAAATAAAAAAAACAAAGCGTGGTCTCCTGCGCTTCGTTTTAATCAGCCCCCGGGTGGGCCAGGTCACGGGGGCAATGAAAAAATATATGTAGCGAGGGCCCACAGGGGCCCCTGCAGCCCCGGGGACTGCCACCTCCCCGGGGCATCCATAATTATGTGCAGGGGGGCCGCGCAGGCCCCCCAAGCTTGGGGACCGCCACCTCCCCGGGGCAAACTTTAATTACTGGTGGGGGCCCGTTGCGGATCCCTGGCCCCGGGGCTTTTCATACGAAGGGAGGGGGCCGCGCGGCCCCCCTCCTGGAGCCCTCTATGGCCCTGGAGACCGCCACCCCACAGGGCCGGCTCTGGCATTGTCCCGGCATGCCCACCCCAGGACATTGCAGTTTGCAATGGCAGGGCGGGAGCACAGCTCCCGCCTTGCCATTTCAAACTCTGCTTTGCTTCGTGGAAGCAAGAGCAGGAAACCTCTTTTGCTTCCACAAAGCAAAGCAGAATTGCTTTTGGACAAGGGGAGCTGCATGTTAGCAGCTCCCCTTGTCCAAAAGCAATGCCGGCTCCCGCAGGAGGTGGGGAGACGGCAGGGACCACGGGGCATTGGGGCTCCCCCCGCGGTCCCCAACGTAACGCCAGGTGGATGGGGTCCCCGGGGCCAGAAGTGGCCCAGGGAAGGGGGGCCATGCGGCCTACCTCCCCTAATTAAAAAAGAGGCCAGGCCCCGGGCGATGGGGTCCCCGGGGTCAAAAGTGGCCCAGGGAAGGGGGGCCATGCGGACCCCCTCCCATTAAATAAATAATAAATAAAAGAGGCCTAGCCCCGGGGGATGGGGTCCCCAGGGCCCAAAAATTACTAAGAGAAGGGGGGCCACACAGCCACCCTTCTAAAAAAATATATAAGAGAGAAGCCGGCATCTCGCTGGAGGCCCCGCCCCCTCCCTGCACCACTCTACAAATGCACCTCCTGGCGCGTTCTGGGTTGGGGTATTAAGTCCCCTAAAATGTTAAGGGTCCTTAGTGGCCAACTAGCCCACCAGGTACCTCCAGTAAGCCCTGCACAGCTGGATTACTGAGAGTGGTCCGAGGCCACGCCCCTTTTTTACACCACTCTGCAAACGTGCCTCTTGGCGCACTGCAGGTGGGGCAGTGAGGTCCTCTTGTGTCCTGAGGACCTCAGGACTGAAGTGGACTTCATCCCCCGAGCAACAGTGCACCAGGCGGCGCATTTGCAGAGTGGTGTAAAAAGGGGGCGTGGCCTCGGACCACTCTCAGCAATCCAGCTGTGTGGGCATACTGGAGGTAACAGGAGGGCTAGTTGGCCCCCATGGACCCTCAGGAGGCAAGGGGATGTCATCCCCCAACCAAGAGCGTGCCAGGAGGCGCGTTTGCAGAGTGGTGCAGAAAGGGGGTATGGCCTGTGTCCACCTCTCAGCAATCCCACTATAAGGGGCTTACTGGAGGTATCAGGTAGACTAGTTGGCCCCTAAGGACCGCCAGCAGTGAAGGGGACTTCTCTCCCCATCCAAGAGTGCACCGGGGAGCACGTTTGCAGACTGGTGGGAAAAGTGGCATGGCCTGCTTTGAGAACTTACCAATGCTGCTGTGTGGGACTTACTGGAGGTAATAGGAGGGGTAGTTGGCCCCCAAGGTTGTCCTTGGGTGCCAAATACCCCTCCGGTTACCTCCAGTAAGTCCCAAACAGTGTTATTGGTAAGACGTCTTCGGAGGCCACGCCCGCCTTTCTCCACCGCTCTGCAAACGCACCTCCTGGCACACTACGAGTTGGGGGATGAAGTCCACTTTGCTCCTGAGGGACTTTGGGGGCCAAGAAGCCCTCCTGGTGCCTCCTGTAAGTCCTACGCAGTGGAATTCCTGAGCGCTGGTCGGAGGCCCACCTCCCTTTCTCCACCTCTCTGCAAACGCGACTACTAGTTAAAGAAGCATTTGCAATGTAATAGGTTTCACATTTGCGAGAGTTAGAGCTAAAGGCGTTGTAAATGTAAAAGTGTTTTTTTAATGTTTCTTGGAGTGGAGTGGATGTAGGTTGTGTGTAGTGGAATTATGTGGTATGATGTGCAGTGAAATTATGTGGATAGACTTTGACTTTGACATGGATAGAAGGTATGTGGCATATAGTGTATAGGAATTATGTAGAGTGAGATTATGTGTTATGGAGAGTAATTATGTGGTATGGTAGTCTGTGTTGTGGAGTGGAAACCTTAGGTTTAGTCTTCCTCGTTTCCATAGAAGCTAAACTATAAACGCAATGAGACAAAAAAAAGTAGGAACCACTGAGGAGCACTTCTGGACCTACTCAGAGGTATGAGCAGGGCCACTGGAATTATGCGACTGTTTGGCTGCACCGACTTTCGCACAATTATACATTTTCCGCATTTGCCACATAATCCATCATTTGCTGCATAATCTGCAGATTTGAACAAAAAAAACCTTGTTTCTAGCTCAAACTGCTCAAACGCTACCAAAACTGAAGCGACAATTGTTACAGCGTGGTGGAAGGCCTTTTGCAAACCTAGAATGGTCACCTGTTACTTATTGCTAAATGTGGGTATTAAAATGGTACTAATGGTGTGCAAACCACTCTTGCTTCTTTCTGCACCTCTCTTGCCTCTTTCTGCATTTCTGTTGCTTCTTTCTGCACCTTTCTTTTTTTTCTGCACTTCTTTTGCCTCTTTCTGCTCATCTCTTCCACTTTCTGCACCTCTCTTGCCTCTTTCAGCACCTCTGTTGCCTCTTTCTGCACCTCACTTGCTTCTTCCTGTACCCCTCTTCCTCTTTTATGTACCCTTCTTCCCTCTTTCTGCACCTCTCTTGCCTCTTTCTGCACCCCTGTTCCCTCTTTCTGCACCTCTCCTGCCTGTCTACGCGCACGCCTCCACGACGCAGGGATCCGAGACAAGGCACCTCTGTTGCTTCTTTCTGCACTTCTCTTGCTTCTTTCTGCACCTCTCTTGCTTCTTTCTGCACCCCTCTTGCCTCTTTCTGCACCCCAGTGATGTCATTTGAGATGTCATCAGTGATGTCATCAGTGATGTCACTGACCATGTCATGAGTAATGTAAAATGTGATGTCATCAGCAGTGCATTGCGGGGGCGCAAGTTATAGTTAGCTCTACTAACTATAACGGCCAAATTTCTCTGGTTTTATACAAGTGAAATGTCCAACTAACTATAACGTCCCTGAAACCTGTGGTTTTTTCAGTGAATTTCTATGGTTTTGTAAATGCTAATCCCTAACTATAACGTCCCTGAAACCTGTAGTTTTTCAGTGGATATATATATATATATATATATATATATATATATATATATATATATATATATATATATATATATATATATTCACTGAAAAAACCATAGGTTTTAGGGACAGTTATAGTTACTCGGACATTGCACTCGTACAAAACCCATGAAATTCCCCTGTTATAGTTAGTTCAGCTAACTATAACTCGCGCCCCCGCAATGCACTGCTGATGACGTCACATATTACATCACTCATGACATGGTCAGTGACATCACTGATGACATCTCAAATGACATCACTGATGACATCACTGATGACATCATCCAGTGACTGTGTGTTTCTGTAAAGTTTAAATATTTTTAATATATATAGGGAAAGGCGTATTGAAGAATGAGTGGGTGTATAAGTGTCTGAATGGATGATTTACTAGGTGCGTGACTAACTCTATAAGTGAGTGATTAAACGTATCTTACTGAATGCGTGGGTTAGTGACTAAACTGTGTGAATGTCTGTATCCGTCTGTCTGTTGCTGTGTAAGTGGCCGCATGGGTTTGTGAATAGCTACATGAGTCTCTATATGAGTTATTGATTGGTTGTCTGAGTATCTGTATGGGTGCCTGAGTGTTTGTGTGGGTGGGGTGTGTGCGACTCTGTGCATAGATGTGTGAGTGGGTGATTCACTGGGTGGATTGTTTCAAGAGTGCATCTGTGATAGACTGTATGGGTGGGTAAGTGTGTGTAAGAGTGTGTTAGTGAGTGAATGTATGTCCCAGAGGTACATGTGTGAGTAACTACATATTTAAAAGGCAGTATATATGTGTGTTAGAGTATATAAATAGCTATAAGTGAGAGTGTGTGATTGTGAGAGTGACTGTATGGATGAGTGTGTGCTTGTATCAGTGATTGTATAAGAGCGTAAGAATGTGCTAGTATTTGTATGAGTAAGTGAGCTGGTGTGTGTATAATTGTATAGGTGAGTAAATGGCAGTGTGTTTAATTATTTGCGTGACTGACTAGGTGTGTGAGTACCTCTATGGATGAGTTGCATTGTGTGAGTGTTTATATAGGTGTATGAGTGCATATGATAGTCCTGTACTGAGTGACTGTAAGTATGAGTGACTGTACGGGTGAGTGAGTAGATGTGTGTGTGTAGACCTAAGAATCAGTGAGTGGGTATGTACTTATTGGTATTGGAGTGTGTATGGTTTTTAGAATGGCAGTCTGTAATTTAGAGTGGGTGTATCAAAAGTTATATTAGGGTGTGAGAAGATGCATTAAATTCTCACATGGATGATGTAATCAGTGATGTCATTTGAGATGTCATCAGTGATGTCATCAGTGATGTCACTGACCATGTCATGAGTGATGTAATATGTGACGTCATCAGCAGTGCATTGCGGGCGCGAGTTATAGTTAGCTGAACTAACTATAACAGGGGAATTTCATGGGTTTTGTACGAGTGCAATGTCCAAGTAACTATAACTGTCCCTAAAACCTATGGTTTTTTCAGTGAATTTGTAAGGTTTTTTAAATGCTAATTTCTAACTATAACGTGCCTGAAACCTATGGTTTTTTCAGTGAATGTCAAAGGTTTTTTAAATGCTAATTTCTAACTATAACATGTCTGAAACCTATGGTTTTTTCAGTGAATTTCAAAGGTTTTTTAAATGCTAATTCCTAACTATAACATGTCTGAAACCTACGGTTTTTTAAGTGAATTTCAAAGGTTTTGTAAATGACAATTTTTAAATGTATTAATTGTTATATTTATTTTTTTCATACTGATTTACTACATTTTTAGAAACCATTTTTTTTTACATATTTTATTTTTTAAATTACATTGTAATTACATTATACATTACATTACAAAAAATACTTTCTCAGAATGAATTACTTTAGTTTAAATACTTTGCACATAGGCAATAGACTTTTAAGTACAGTAGTTACAGTTGTTGCAATGGGCAACACATTTTCAAACACAATGCAACATTCAGCTCAATGTGAATTTCTAGTTAAATGCAATTAGTTACTTTATGGATTACTTTTCTAACCACAGGACTGGATCCTAGATTCAGTCCTGGGACATCTCCTGTAAACAGTTGAGTAAAAGCGTTTTGGTTACAGTAGTGATTTTTAAGGAATATTATTGTATTTTAAAAGTTGACACTTTGAAACTTTTTCTCATAGAATCACCAATGTTATCCTATGGAAGGAAATTCACTTAGCAGGTAAAAACTGTTATCGTTACTTTTTCTTACTCAGTGTTGGATCCTGGATCCAGCACTGGTGCATCTCCTGTAAACAGTTGAAAGAATGCGTTTAAGTCATACAGGCGATTTTTAAGGAATATTTGTAGTTTGTGAAAATCGACACTTTGAAACTTTTCTGCTGAAAACCAGACAATGGATTCCTATGGAAGAAAATATAAGTTACTGGTAAGTACGGTTAAAATTACTTTTTAGGGTCAGTGCTGGGCTAAAAGATGCAGCACTGGGTTCTCTCCTGATAACAGGTGAGTAAATTGGAATTCGTACTTTGGTTGATTTTAGAGGAATATTATAAAGTTCCAAAACTCCACACTTAGAAGAATTTCCAAGTGAAACCAGTCAATGTTAGCCTATGAAGGAAATTCAAGTTACCGGTAAGTACGGTTAAAATTACTTTTCAGGACCAGTACTGGGCTGAAAGATGCAGCACTGAGGTCTCTCCTGATAACAGGTGAGTAAATCAGAATTCGGATTTCGGCTGATTTTAGAGGAATATTTGTATGTTTCAAAAATCAACACTTAGAAACTTTTTCAGCAAAAAGCAGGCAATGATATCCTATGGAAGGAAATTCAAGTTACTGGTAAGTACGGTTAAAATTACTTTTGAGGATCAGTACTGGGCTGAAAGATGCAGCACTGAGGTCTCTCCTGATAACAGGTGAGTAAATCGGAATTCGTATTTCGGCTGATTTTATAGGAATATTTTAAAGTTCCAAAACTCCACACTTAGAAGAATTTCCAAGTGAAACCAGTCAATGTTAGCCTATGGAAGGAAATTCAAGTTACTGGTAAGTACGGTTAAAATTACTTTTCAGGACCAGTACTCGGCTGAAAGATACAGCACTGAGGTCTCTCCTGATAACAGGTGAGTAAATCGGAATTCGTATTTCGGCTGATTTTAGAGGAATATTTGTATGTTTCAAAAATCAACACTTAGAAACTTTTTCAGCAAAAAGCAGGCAATGATATCCTATGGAAGGAAATTCAAGTTACTGGTAAGTACGGTTAAAATTACTTTTCAGGATTAGTACTGGGCTGAAAGATGCAGCACTGAGGTCTCTCCTGATAACAGGTGAGTAAATCAGAATTCGTAGTTCGGCAGATTTTAGAGGAATATTTGCACAATGGTGAAGGGAGGGCGGGGCCTGAGGTGACATCTGTGCAAACGTGCCCCGTGGCGCGTTTTAAGTTGGGGATTAAGTCCCCTTGAATCATGAGGGTCCCTAGGGGCCAACTAGCCCACCAGGAACCTCCATTATGCGCCAGGGGCTGCGTTGCAGAGACGTGTAGAGAGGCCACAACCCTTTTACACCTCTCTGCAACGCAGCTCTGTGGCGCTTTCTGGATGTACCTGTTGGGCTCGTTGGCCCCCAGGGACCCTCAGGATTGAAGGGGATTTAATTACCCATCTTAAAACGCGCCACGGCGCCTGTTTGCACACATGTCACCTCAGGCCCCGCCCTCCCTTCACCACTGTGCAAACGCGCCCGTGGCGCGTTTTAAGTCGGGGATTAACTCCCTTGAATACTGAGGGTCCCTGGGGTGCAACTAGCCCACCAGCTACCTCCATTAAGCGCCACAGAGCTGCGTTGCAGAGAGGTGTAAAAGGGGCGTGGCCTCTGTACACCTCTCTGCAAGGCAGCCCCTGGCGCATACTGGAGGTTCCTGGTGGGCTAGTTGGCCCCAGGGACCCCCAGTATTCAAGGGGAATTACTTCCTTCTTAAAACGCGCCAGGGGCGCGTTTGCAGAGTACTGAAGGGAGGGGGCGGGGCCTCCGGCACGATGCCGTTTTTTTTTTTTATGGGAGGGGGGCTGTGTGGCCCCCCTTCCCTCAGCCACTTTTGGTCCCGGGGACCCCATCCCCCGGGGCCTGAGCATTTTTTTTTTGTTTTATTTTAAAAAAAAAAAACGGGAAGGGGGCCGCGTGGCCCCCCTTCCCTGGGCCTCTATTGGCCCCGGGACCCCATCCCCCGGGGCATGCCCTCTTTTTAAATAAAAATATGGAGGGGGCTGCGTGGCCCCCTCCTCAGGCCATTTAAGGCCCCGGGGTCCCCATCCCCGGGCCGGCCTTGCCCTTTATTTATTTATTTATTTTTATTTGGGGAGGGGGCTGCGTGGCCCCCTCCCGGGCCACTTATGGCCCCGGGGACCCCATCCCCGGGGCCTGGCCTCTGGTTGGGGACTGTGGGGGGTCCCCAATCCCCACACAGTCCCAGCCGGCTCCCCGCCTCCTGCGCGAGCCGGCATTGCTTTTCCACATGGGGAACAGCTAACATGCTGCTCCCCGTGTGGAAAAGCAATTGGTTTGCATTTTGAAAGAGAGAGCAGGTTTCCTGCTCTCTCTTTCAAAATTCAAACCAAGTTTGCTATGACAGGACGGGAGCCGCGAGGTCCCGTCCTGTCATAGCAAACCGCAGTGTCCCGGGGTAGGCACCCCGGGACACTGCAGGAGCCGGCCCTGGGGGTGGCGGTCCCCAGGGCCATCAAGGGCTCCAGGAGGGGGCCGCGCGGCCCCCTCCCTACATTTTGAAAGCCCCGGGAGGTGGTGGTCCTCGGGGCTTGGGGGTCCAAAACGGACCCCCATTTTCAATTTTCTTAGTGCCCTGGGGAGGTGGTGGTCCCGGGGCGTGTGGGGGCTGGAGCCCCCCCACACAGGTTTAAAAAAAAAAAAAAAGCCCCGGGAGGTGACGGTCCTCGGGGCTGCGGGAGGGCTCAGAGCCCTCCCGCACCATTTATGATAAAGCCCCGGGGGTGGTGGTCCCCGGGGTTTGGGGGCCCTTAGAGGCCCCCATACATAAAATAAACCCCCCAGCATGCCCCCGGGACTTGGCCCACCCGGGGCAATTTACATCGAAGCGCGGAGACCGCGCTCGATTTTTTTTTTCCGGCAGGATTCGCGCTCCCTGAGCGCATCCTGCCGATTTAAAAAAAAAAAAAATGCTTTTTGCCCAGGGTGTCCTTGTGGGACCCCTGAGCAGACCTAGGGGGTCAGGGTGTTTCTACCCTGCCCCCTTTGTGCGTTTGCGCACTGTTTTTTACTGCTTTCTTGTTCCTCGGTTCTACCGAGGAACAAGATGGCTGCCAACACTTCCTGGTTTGGAGTGTTGACAGCCAATTAGCAGACAGCTCGTGATCGGGAGGGTGCGCGGATCCTCCGTGCCCATAGATATATATGTACTTTTACTTTTGATTTTCTCAGCAACTACTGAACGGATTTACACCATTTAACAAAAGGGTTCTTTCTGAACCAAGAACTACCTCTTTGCCAAATTTGGTGTAATTCCGTTCAGCAGTTCGGGCTGTAGCCGTGTCTAAAGTTTCCTATGGAAAAATGAATGGGGAAAATGCGTTTTGGGACCCCCCTTTTTCTCGGCCACCGCTTAACGAATCACCCCGAGACTTTCAGGGTAGGAGCGGACCGGAGCGCCCCACAAAGTTTGAAAATTTCGCGAAGATACGTCAACCGGCAAGAGAGTTATTTCAAATAGAATGTCGCGGATTTCCTATGGAAAATAGGTCCTAACTATAACTATCTACTGGCGACCGCCAGTAGATAATATATATATTATATATATATAATCATCACAAAAGCCATTGTGACGAAGACTATAATACTCACTGTGACAAACAATCACATTGTCAAGTACTCCACTCCCCTGTTCAATTCAAGGTTAATATTCCCATAAACCACTTTTAGCAATGGATGACTGTAAGCAAAATATTTGCTGCTGAAGAGCATGACTCTTACCCCTCAAGCATAAATCTTTGACAATGATTCACAAAAAGAAACATCACATTACACAAGTACATGGGATGACCTGACTTACTAAAGCAATGAAGCAATGTCACCCTCACATTGACTGATGATGGCAAACAGGAATCAGCCATGATTCTGTGGCTGTTATCTAAACCTGTGATGAAGGATGCTTCTAACTGTGCAGTTATATACATGACTTACAAAGACCATTTTGTATGTAACGCAAGGTCAGAATGACCGGGTGTGTGGTTCACACTTTTTTATGATTTGTGTTTGACATGAGAAATTTCCACATGGGCCTTGTTGTCAAGTGGATTTACCATTACCAAGTCCCACAGTATGAAAATTAAGACATATGACCAAGATAAATTAAACATTCTTTATAAACCTATACATGATTTATCATGACAAAGTTCCTGCGCTCAAACATATAATACAATGGCATTTAATAATTTACTTTGAAAAATGATAAAAACAATGAATAGTTACATTGACTCCATCCTCTCAACTACACATATTAGAGGACAACATGGACTACAGACAGTATGGATATAATAAGACCCATTAACATGAGACATGGCACCTCGACACTTTCAATGCAGACTGCACAATTTTGTAATGTTCACGAAATTTGCACAGTTTTACTTATAAAACTATATAGGGCACAAACAATAATGTGCAGAAATTTTGTTTCCGCAAATATTTATCATTTGTGCATCACCAAATAAAATGTCTTGATTTGTTTCACTCCTATTGAAATCTTTGTTTCCATCACACTTCAGAATTACAAAAAATATGATTCATTTGTGCTGCCCTAACTGCTGATATATTTTGAAATATCTGTAAAGTTCAATTACAGGTATTTAAAGGTTATTGTGTGTTAAAAAATGCGATCCTACAACCTTTCCTTTCATACTCCCTGTACTTCTAGCAAGATTGACAGATAGTTCGCTTAAAAAAATCTTTTCAATTTGCAATCAAAGAAAGATAACTAAACAACTATCTTTATGTTACAAGAATAAGCAGCAATTTGTCAGAAGACATAGGCTGACATTTGACCTCTATCTTTGGACACACAGCAAATGTGACAAGATGAAAACAAAATGTAAAGGCATTTTTATTTCTCATTCCCTTTCTTAACCCCAGCATGGCTATTTTGGAGGTACTGCAGCAATCGCTGCACCCTAACTTCCAGCACTTATGGTGAAAATGTTGTCCACTTGGTGTGCTGGTGCCATCTGTGAAGTATTGTTTGATTAAAGTTTCATTTACCTTCCTTTGTCCTGGCAGAAACATTCTCTGCTCCCATTGGGTTCTGTGTGAATCCAATGCAGTTTCTATGAATTGTCTGGCGTGGTGTGTGAATTATTTCATGTCTGGGTGGGAGTACATTTGAAAATTATTGGCTTGTAGTACTACTTTATTAGTTATGAGTATACCTATAGTGAATTGTTAGGGACGACAACGTTTTCTAGTTGACAGAGAATCAATAGCCTCTATTAACTCTATTAAGGTGTGCGATTGGGATTTTCTCTAGCTAACAAAATTAAACTGTCTGTCTCTCCTTCAGAGACAAGAGCATTATAGAAATCAAACTAATTGACCCACAGCACCAGGATAGCACAAACCATATACATTATGGCACAGAGGAAGTATGAAGAGGAGTTGGCTAACGCTTACTAAACTGGGAAATGGAGGTCTAGAGTGATCTGGTGAAAGACTCTGGTCCACCAAGGAACTGGAGGTCTACAGGCTTCCACTAAAGGAACTACTAAGGTCTCAGGATCATCTAAGAATTCGTTGGTTAGCCTACATCAAAACTATGCTACACAATTTAAACCTCCATTTTCTTTGGCAATCCCTTGATGAAGCCGGTAATATATCCAAACTATCGAACAATGAAAGGCTAAGGGAGTACCTTTTGGAAGAGGAAATAAAGGGCTGCAAGATGGACTGCTTGCCCAATAGATTGTGAGACCATAAAACATCCCTGCATATGAATCCTTATTTAACACTACCCCAGGTCTTTTACCCAAGCAGCTGTACCTAAAATTTAGATATGGGACTCTACCTATTTCTACTTTTACCGCCAACTAAGGAAACAATATCTACACAACCACTTTATGCCCATTATGTAAGCTGGAGCCTGAAACATTACACCATTTCCTTTTTTCTGCAGCAGGTATACATGCTCATGCAAGAAGTGGATTGAATCTCTGTGTCAACTGTAATGTATCAGACAATATGAAGCTGCATTAAGAATTCTGAGTTCTGAAACCAGAGATGTGATTTTCTTTAACGTTGCTAAATTCCTACAGGCGGCATGTCCTATACGCAAACGCAACCTTGCTAGTGATGTGGGCAGCTCTTCCAGTAACTCTTGATAACGTTGTAGATTTTTATCTAATATTTTATCTTACATTGAAATTTGCTCTTGTTCTAGCTGTTCTATATTATTAGGCCATTACATGGCTATTTATCTGTTACAGCTGCTCGAGGTATTGTATTTTGATGATTTGCACATTACACCTTTTCCCTGTTTAAATCACTTTATTTCAGATTTTTCCAAAAGGCATTTTGTGTGTGATCCAATATTATGTGAATTTTTGACCTTTTAAGAAATTGTGTATTTTAAATGCTATATTTATTTGTTTTATGCATTACGAATCCAAAATAAACAGATCTTGACTGACTGATATACATTATATTGGTTGAGATAGCACAATACCATTTACCAATTTCTTGTCAAAATCTAATCTTTAGATACTGTAGCTTCTACAAATGTTTGTTAGACTTATCATCAAATTTTATGTTTCCAAAGCTTAAATATGTCTTTATAGATCAACCTCACTATTCTCTATTTGACCATCTATAACAGCTGCCCGTACAGATGGTCAAGATACTAGTCAGGGGTATCAGGATATTATTGAGGTTTAAAACTGTACAGAACTTGAGCTATAAATGTTTTGTATGTAATTTTTGTGCTATAAATGTTTTTTATGTAATTTTTGGTCTTAGTGTAGTCTATGTACTTTGTAATGTGATTTGTACGTTATCTATTTTCTGTGATTCCAGTGTTTTTCAAAAATTACAAAAGTCTTATATGTAACGAATCGAAAATTTGTAAGTAACTTTATTTTAAAAAAACAAAAAATTTAAATCAAGAATTAAATAATTTTGTGGATCATAGCAATCGGTTTGTGTGATCTCTGAATGAATGAATGATTAAATGAGGATCAGTATTGCCATTTCTTGTGTTGTTTACTACTGCTGCAGACATCTGGGCATTAACAGGAACCATTATAATAATTGGCTCTTAGCTTTGGGTTTACAAAATGCTATCAGTACCTTGGCTAATGTGAGAAAGCATATCTTGTCACTGAGCTTGCATTAAGACATATATCAGTTTCCTATTTACAAGCACAGACCATTTCATGATGCCTTTCTACTAATAATACATGACCTCACACCAGGTCACATAAATCTGAAGTAGACTCTACATTTCAGCAGGAGTACTTAATCTGAGACCTGTTAAAGGATGTTTGGCTCTTAAACATTAATGTAAGAGGATTGTGTGACCCTCCAGCCTGCCTGAGACCCACATATCATGGACAATACACCTACCTTCTTTATTTATCGGACATTCACTTAAAATCTCAAAGCTTTGTTTCAAGTTACCATAGCGAGGAAACCAGACATCACACAGACATTTACTATGCAGAGAAAATATTTCCTTGTGAAGTCCCCCTATTCAATTTTCCATTAAGGATAAAGCAACCTTCTGTAAGTTTTTCTGTACTTTTTTTAACAAACAGAAACTATGGAGCTTATTTACAAGCCTCTTGCGTCACTTTTAATATAGGAAAAAAGACGTACTGGTGGCGCAAGGGGCTTGTAAATAAGCCCCTATATTTGTTCAGACCAAAGCTTTAGCTGTACTGTCAACACGCCAATCCAACAACACAAAGGTAGCTGGACCACACCCCCACTGGCCACAGTCTTCTCTGATTCAACTTCAGCCATCTGCTTAGCCTACCTGCAAACATTAAACCATCTTTCATCTTGTTGTCCCATCTAAGTGCTATTTCTTTAAAAGCTGAACTTGGTAGTCTATCCTGGCTCTAATCTCTACCTTCAATAAGTGCAATCTCTTCTTGTGAAGCACTTTTTTCCATGGTCAAGATGGTCAATTATTGCCATGTTCAACAAATGCATCAGATAAAAAAAGTATTTTGAAAACAGACCAGGGAGACGAACATTAAAGCAGGCAATCAATCAATCAAATCGGATTTATAGAGCTTGGCTAATCACCCGCAAGGATATCCAGGACCTGAGAACATGCTGCTAAGGCGCTCGGTTGAACAGCCAGATCTTGAGTCTTTTCCTGAATTCCAGAAAAGAGGATGAGCCCGTAGGTGAAGGGGAAGTCGTTCCAGGATTTTGCCACGAGATAGGAGAAGGATCGTCCTCCGCTGTTGCTTTGGTGAATGAGGAGGATGTGTGCGAGGGAGGCGTAATGTTCATGCCTGGAGGGTTTGTGGAAGTTCAGACGGTAGTTGATGTATGCTGGCCCTTGATTGTGAAGGGCCTTGTAGGTGTGGATCAGTATCTTGCACTGACACCTCTTCCGAACTGGGAGCCAGTGGAGCTTCTTGAGATGGGGGTGGTGTGGGTCCATTTGGGGAGGTAGAGGTTGAGTCTGGCAGCTGAGTTCTGTATGGTCTGTAGTCTCTTCAGGTGGTGCAAGGTGATTCCTACGTAGAGTGCGTTGCCATAGTCCAGCCGGCTGGTGACTAGGGCTTGAGTAACAGTTCATATGGTGTTGTCAGGGAGCCAATTGAAACCCTTAAAGAGCATGCGAAGAATAAGGAAGCAGGCGGAGGAGACTGTGTTGATCTGTTTTTTTAGGGTGTGCTTGCTGTCTAGGATGATGTCAAGGTTGCATGCATGATCTGTTGGACTGGGCGCTGGTCCTAGAATCGTTCCACGCGGAGGTGTTGTTCCTGAAGATCAGCACTTCTGTGTTGTCTTTGTTAAATTTTAGGCAGTTGTTCTTCATCCAGTCAGTGATGCTCATCATGCACCTATGAAAGGTGGCTTTCATGGTGGAGGGGTCTTCTGATTGTGAGAGGATGAACTGGGTGTCATCTGCATAGGATATGATGTTCATTTTGGGGGTTCTGATGATGTTGGCCAAGGGTGTCATGTAGATGTTGAACAGTGCAGGGCTGAGGGATGAGCCTTGAGAAACGTCGCAGATGATGTTCTTGGTTTCTGAGGTGGTAGGCGGATTCTCTGGGTTCTTCTGATGAGGAAAGAAGCAAACCATTTGATGGCGTCTCCTTGGATTCAGATGTGATGAAGCCTCTTTTTTTTTCTTTTGAACTATTTTTATTGATTTCAAGCAGTGCAGGCAATTATGCATCAACGACAGTAGTAAGATACAAACTACATCACCAAACGGGTTCCCTTAGGGTTTAGATACCCTTAATATTGGCATCAAGCTCTACAGGAGTCATTGGTTCAGTCATTACAAGACATAAATCAACAAACTTGTAAAACAAGTAAAAGTACAACTAGCAGGTCATAACAGTCACAGATTAGCTAGATCACTACACAAATAGTATATAAGCATGGCAGTACTTGTTGGTGAGAAACAAAGTCCTGTAGGTTCTGCATCTAAGCATGATTGCTGTGTTGACGTGAGAGTTACACAGACAGGCTGTCCAATTACTGACATTGTATTCGAACCAAGAAGTAAAAAGGAGATCGGGGAGGGGCGGGTGAGGGAAAGTATGGCAAGGGGCCCTCGCAAATTGCAAGATAATGTACGAGGTGATATATCTCTGCAGCTTTCACTGGACATCAACACTCCGTTGAGAGTACCTGTAGCTCCTGTAGAAGTGTATCCCACTCCAATCCAATGGGGACTTTGAGCAAGCCTATAACTTCTTTCCTGTGGAGTGAAACTGATTCAGCCTTACCCCATTTCAGTGTGGCCGCATACCAATGTAGCAACCCAGGAAGGTGGGCATCCTTCCACTTTATTTCAATTGCTCTCTGAGCTATTAATAATGGCAGGTCTATAAACCGACTGGAGGCGCTCCTCTCCTTTCTACAGTTATATAGCCTCAATAAACCTACTTTCACACTGGATAGGTTCTCCCTCCTGTGATATTGGCTAGCACATGTCTGACCGCCTTCCACAATGACACAGCCTCCGGGCAATTCCAGAACATGTGGGCCATATCTGCATTTTGAGAGCCATAACCGGGACAAGTTGGCACAGTGCCATATATTCTATGTAAACTCGCCGGCATGTGCAGAATATTGTACTGGATATATTAACATTTTGTGTTGCAGGAGAGTTTACGCAGCTATAAGAGGATCTTGTCCCATTCTTTCTGCGATAGCATGCCTCCAATATCTTGCTCCCAGTCTTGTCTAAAGCTGTGTAGTATATCTTACGAAATGTGTAGCGTGTGTACTAGAAAATGAGTGTCTGGTTCAGTGTCTGTAAGCTGCCAGTTACGCTGTAATTCTGCCAACAATGTGCGATATGCAAGTAAATGGCACATGGGCATATTGTGTTCAGGGAAGAGTTGGTCAAATGGGATAAGGGTAGAATTCAGGAACAAAGCGCCAAATGTATCTACTCCCTCTGACTCCCAAAGCTCCATTCCCTCGCTCCCAAGCAGCTCCCTGAATGAGAGATCGAGGAGGATCAGGGATGCCATTTCTCCCCTTTTAAGTAGGGATCTGATGGCATCAGTTGCAGCGATCAGGGTAGTGTCGGTGCTGTGGTTGGTGCAGAACAAGGATTGGGAGGGGGCCAGATGATTGTTGATTTCCAGGTGTTGCATGAGTTGGCAGTTGATGGCTTTTTCGAGGACTTTGGCGGAAAAGGGAAGTAGCGAGATGGGATGGTAGTTCTTGAGTTCACTGGGGTCGGTGGGGGGTTTCTTAGGAAGGGGTTTGATTTCTTCATGTTTCCATGCTTCAGGGAAGGAGGCCATGGTTATAGATGAACTGAAAATGGCTGTGAGCTTGCTGCTGATCATCTTGCTTCTGAGGTTGAAAAAGTGGTGGGGGCTGGGGTCCGTGGGAGCTCCTGAGTAGACGGAGTTCATGATGGCTGTAGTGCTTTATGTGGTGAAGTGGTCCCAAGTGGTCAGCAGGTGGTCGAATGTTGCATCGTGTCAGCATCCGTGGGAGCAAGGAGACTGAGGGTGTCGGCAGCGGTGGGTTGGGGTTTGAAGTTTCTATAGAAGGTGGAGATCTTGTTGAGGAAGAAGGCTGCCAGGGAATTGCAGAGTTCCTGAGAAGGGGAGATGATGTTTTTGGAGGCTGAGGGATTGGCAATCTCTCTGACGATGTTGAAGAGTTCCTTGTTGTGGTTAGAGCTGGCTTCGATGCAGTCGGCTAGGGAGTTCCTTTTCATCTCTTTAAGTAGATGGTGGTATTGGTTGAGGGACACCTTGAAGGTGGGTCGGTCTGAGGGATTTTTGATGGTGCACCATTTCTTTTCTAGTCACTTGCAGGTGCGTTTTGCAGTTCTTAATTCTGTGGTGTATCAGCTGGCTTGTTTGGTGGGTGTCTCGAGTCTGGTGGGCTTGACAGGGGTGACTTTGTTGGCGCAATCGGAGATCCAGGCAGAGAAATTCTTGACAGCCTGTTCTAGGTCGGTTGTGGTGTCGGACCAGGAGGTGGTAAGGGTGTTGGTCCACTGGCTTTCTGATACTTTGTTACAACTCAATCAATCAGGCATTTGTTGAGCGCGACTACTCACCCGGAAGGGTCGCAAGGCGCTGGGGGGTGGGGGGTGCAGGTTCCAGTCCATCAAGGAGGGGGTCTGTCGAAGAGCCAGGTTTTGAGGTTTCTTGCGAAGATAGGGAGCGATGTTATCTGTCTGAGGTGGAGCGGAAGGGCATTCCAGGCTCTGGCCGTGAGGAAGGAGAAGGAGCGGCCTCCCGTTCTGGTCTTTCTGGTGCGGGGGACCACGGCGTAGGAGAGCTGGGCTGATCGTAGGGTCCTTTGGGGTGCGTGGAATTTGAGTCGGCTGTTCAGGTATGCTGGTCCGGTGTCATGGAGGGCCTTGTGTGCGGTGTGTGGTGTGAGGTGATGGGCAGCTTGGAGGTGATGTCTGAAATCCTGCGAGGGTGAAGTGGACGATGGCGTGGTCTGTCGACATGAGCTCAGTGACATGGCTTTACTTGAGTCTGTCACTGGCCGTGAAGATGGGGTCGAGCATGTGTCCCGTGGGGTGTGTGGGGTCGGTGACTAGATGGGTGAGGCTATGTCGTTCATGCTTTCGAAGAGGTTGGTGGTGTTGGTGATGTTGAGGTCATCAAGATGAAAGTTGAGATCTCAGAGGAAGATGTAGTGCTTGGAGTCGATGGTGAGTAGAGCGATGAATTCAGGAATAGACTTGCAGAAGCTGGGGCATGGTCCTGGGGGTCTGTAGGTGAGGATGTCTCTGATGGTAAATTTTCCATTGATATGGAGTTGGAAGTTGAGGTGTTCCAAGATCAGGGTGGTGTCATCTGCAGTGGTGGTAAAGTGGATGGTTTCTTTGTGGATGACGATGATTCCACCTCCATGTTTGTTGGTGCAGTCCTGGTGTGCTATCTTGTAGCCGTCTGGTGTTGCCGAGGAGATGTCGGGGGCAGCCACGGGGTGGAGGCAAGTTTCAATGAGGAAAACGACGCTGGGGTGAGGGCAGTGATTTTGTCCCAGATCTCGGAGGCGTGCTTGCAGAGTGATGTTATGTTGAGTAGGAGGCAGTGGAATTGTTCCAAAGCAGTCGTGGTGGGCTTGTGGTGGTCACTGTGTGGGTGCTCTGGTATTCCAGGTGAAGAGACAATCCGGGCAAGTGAAAGGTCCTGCTGTTGATCACGGGGAAGTGCAGCAGCAGTTGTTGTTGTGAGGTCCAGGGCTCGGAGTTCAGCTCTGGTTTATCTACAGGGGGTGGGAGAACCAGGGTTCCTTGCAGTGGGTGTAGACCCGGCACGAAAGGGCACAGATGGGTTAGCCTTTGGTACACCTTCAGTGTGCCAGCAGCGCACCTGCTGCGCACACCTGCGCTGCGACCTTCATTAATTACGTCCCGGAGGAGAGAGGAACGCTGGGTGGAGAGGGCGGGGCTGGCGAGAGGCTGGAACTGAGAGGGAAGGAGCTGCGGCTGAAATGGCAGGAAAACCAAGTGGAGGAGCGGTGGAAACAGCAGGAGGAGAAAACGGGCAACACAGATGCAAAAAAACAGAGACTCAAGGACTATGCAGAGGGGAAAAACAGTAGAGCTAAACGGCCAGTAGCAGCAAGGGTGAAATGGGAATGAGCAAAAGACAAACTGTAGCAACAAAAGCTAAGCGGAGTTGAGCAAAAGAAAAACAGCAGTAAGAGCAGCAAAAGCAAAGCAGAGATGAGCAAAAGACAGACAGCAGCAAAAGCAGTAAAAAGCAAACCGAGATGAGCAAAGACAATTTAATCCCTAGGGAGACAGGCCAGACCTAAGTAGCAAGGGGAGCTGACATGGAGGTTTGCTTTATACTAAGAATGGTATTGGGGAGGAAAACAAAATATAAGTGGAGGAAATAAAAATGAGGAGAAAATAAAGGAAATAAAAATCCAAGTTTTATCAATCAGTTAAGCTTTGGGTGTAAGCACTTTTGGGCGTTACTTACCCACAATGCCACAACTCTCCTGAGTTGTGGCCGGCTGCTAGGCATAGAGTGGCGCGTCCACCACTCATCACTCCACTCCTCGGGGTCCTCACTGGCTCCTACACCCTCGTCAGGATCTGCTGCCGCAAGTTCATCCGTATCCCTGTTTGCTTCACTGGTCTCTCCATTCGCAGAGTCTTGGTTGTTTGCGTCTCCTCCGACTCTGGTTCTCTGTTCCTTTTGGCAGCCTCCTTCCAGTTTGTGTCTCCAATCAACTCCTTCCTGTTACCCCTCTCACCTGCATCCAAGTTGGCGTCTTCTCCCCACAATGTGTCTTAGTGTAACGTCTCTCCAACCAGTTCTGCGCATGTTGTCCTGTTCATAAGAGCCCCCTGTAGACTCTCCCCTACTACTGGTCAGAATGTTAACTGTTGACGAAAAAAGCAGGAAGGGTACATGCATATTCATACATGTTCACAACAAGGTAGTTGACACACCTTCAGGCACTAACCTCAAAAATAAGGAGGGAAATACTTCTCTTTTTTTAAGGAGACATTAATGTCTCCTTAAAAAAAGAGAAGTATTTTTCTGAGATAGAGGTGATTTTCAGAATCTTGCAGGAAACTAGAATGCTATGATTTGTTAGGTGAAATGGTTGCAATCTTTCATCCACATAGGGGATCGAGGACAATTCTTGGTTTGCTGTAGTGCTTCATTCAGGCACTTCCCCTTCACTACATTCCCCTCCAGTATAGCACCTGACATCACATTGTCTCAGTGGCAGAGACCTATCTTATTAGCCCCCTTTTTAGGTCGAGCCTGGGCAGCACATGCGCTGCTCTGCGAGGCATGCTGTACTGAGGTAGGGACTTGAAGCTCCGCCCACTCTCCGCCCACTCTCCGCCCATATTTGTCAATGGCTTGTGTCATTGTCCACTGTAAACTGTGGCTGTTCATTGGTCAAAAGGCTTAGTAGTGCCTCCTTAGTACCTCCTTGTCTCATTCTGTAACCTCCCATGGTGACACCTCCTGTGACGTGTGTTGTTTCTCAGCTTTAATTACAGCCTCCGAGCATATTTTCTCAAATAGCTTTGTCCTGCCTGCTGTTGCACCAAATGTCCTTGCACCACCATGGATGTGCTGTATTCACAATACAGTGCTCCATGGCGCATGGATTAACAGATGCGTCAGAAATTCTGACGCATCTGTTGACACAAAAGTTACGCATTGCTGGAGTTGCTCATGAAATTGACTCTACTCCAGCACTGCGCCACAACAGATAGGTGAGTCCCATTCAAAAAGCCCTGCGTCATTCCTTACACCTGGTCTTAGCAGGCGTAGGGATTTTGACGCAGTGAAGGCATAGAGTGACACAGTGAAATGTTGTAAATTTCAGAGTCAGTTCTACATGGCTTTTTGCGTGGGAACGCTCACCCTGCATACATTTTACCTGACGCAGGTATAATGTGGCGCAGGGCTTTACAACATGACGCATCTCCCTAGATGCGTCACGTTGTAAATGGGTCACAAAGTGGTACATTGTTTACGCCGCCGCTGCGTCACAAAAAGTGACGCAATGGCGGCGCAAAAGTGTCACAAGGGGCTTGTAAATCTGCCCCTGTATTTCTTCAGACCCTGAATCAGTCAGAGAAGTCATTGCTGAACCAACATTTTGCCAAGTATGTTTATTCAGTTTATATAGTTTTAATCAAATCCCAAAACAAAGTACCAAGTGCAAAGTGCCCCATCACATAATATCATCAAATAAATCATATAAAATACATAGTTGCATAAGCACACTAAGTTCATCCTGTATTTCTCTTTTCAGTGATTTCAGATGATGCGCTATATCTACCCGTGATTTTTCCACCCTGATAATTGTATCACACAGACTAGTGGCAAGCCAGGATACTTAAGTGCTGATCTTTGCATTGCGTCATTAGGAAGAGGATATGGGTCTATATTTCTCCCTTTTGAGTAGGTTCATTTGACATTTGGCCAGTCTATGGAAAACTTCTTTTGGGTGTTTTTTCAGATTTAGTTTATAAATTTCCCCTCCACAAAAGCAATATTAATACTTTCTGACACCACACAATGTATTTAACAATCCTGTTTCTTTGCAGTATTTCACTCTATTCAAGGTTTGTAAAGAAAGCATAATTTAGAACATTCTCTACTGGTCTCCTATATGAGCAGAGTATTGGTTGAAGACCATGCTGAGAGGCACTTCTCCACCACTTGTCTAAAGAGGTTTATGCGAGAGCTCAGGTTTCAATATATTTGGCAGTCAGTTTAATTAACTTCCTTCAGCTACAATGGCATTTTTAATAAATGTGAGAGACATGCGCTGTCCATCGTTAGTACACGCCTGCCATTTCCATCCTACACATAAGATAGTCCCTGGCAATAAGTGGACTTGAGTATTCTCAAACAACCAATATCAGAAGAGAAGTCGATGCTTGAGAGTAAGTGAGCATCCATTTTACTATGCCACAGGGTCTAATTTACTACACTGACACAACGTTTTGTAGGGCTAGGGGCAATAAACTGAAGCATGGTCATTCATAGCATAGGGACTTGTTTCAAAGCTTTAGAAATGTCCACGAGACATTTCTAAAGCTTGTCTAAGCAGATCCTGCCTTTCATGCTGTCTGTGCCTTGTCATAAATAAATAGGGCAGGTTTGTCGAAAAATCTATGAATAAATGTTAAAGCTTGAGCACAGCGCCATTAAAACACACAGGACCTGGGGATTAATTACCCTGTGCTCCCCTTTTGATGGACCTGAACCCAGATTGCCTTTCTAAATACTGCACCCCATGATTGGCATTATGGCATCTACTGACTGCTTTTGAAAAACTACGCCATTTTGACATTTAAAACGGTGTACGTCCACCAAGTACAATTGCGTCACCTCAGTCACGTGCAGGTTTATAGGGGCCTTCAGGTGAATGATATCAAAAGAGGTCTTAAAACCAAAATAGGCATCTTCAAGCAAAGGACTGGAATGCTTATTGTTGTTGACTGTTAGAGAAAGAGGGCTGGAGAAGGAGAATTGATTTTTTCTCTACACTGGAGGGCCCTGTTAATGGCTTTGGTTAAGACCACAGCTTCTGATTGGCAAGGTATTAAGCTTCTTAGGTTCAGCCAAATCTAGCATTATGTTGGCTCTGATGTTCTGTATCTTCCAAAAAAATTATCTATTTGCAAACAGGAATTCCTGAAGAAGTAGAGAGGATGAAGAAAGAAAAATAAGAAGAACAAATAATAGGATCCAATCACCACTATAAAAACCTGTAGAGATATAATAAAGTCCACTCCAGTTGCAGAGTAATATTTACTAACAGGTTTGGACTTAGTAAATGTTTTAATAGCATCCCCTGATAGCATTGATCAAAGACAGTAAGACTAACCTGCTCCACAGTGTTTCATAGGAGGTTCTCCCCACTTAGGGGCCGATTCCGATCTCGGCCGGTAGGGCTCCGAATCGGATTCGGCTTAACCGGATCCGATTCGGAGCCCTATTTCCCGACAGATCCGTCCGGGCGTCCGGGCGAGCGAGTACGATGCGAAATCGCCGACCGACTCGTCCGGGCGTCCCGACCGCTCCGACCGACTCGTTCCCGGGTCTAACCGCACCGACCGACTCGCACGGACTCGACTCGCACCGCGCAATGGAGACGTTCCCCGGCCGGGTAAGTACGATGCGCACCGCGAGCGCAGTCCGACCGAGCCGCGCACTCCGGCTCGAAAGAGCAGTCGGAGCCGTACTCGGGGGTCCGTGTCGGACCCCCTGTACGCGTAGCCACGCGAGTCGCACACAGGGGACCCATGGGTCCCCCTACCTGTGCGTGTACGGCGCGAGTCGCTTCACCGCGTACACGCTGTAGAGGGCGCCCTTGTCCGCCTCGCACCCATTGAGTCAATGGGAGCCCGCGTACGCGTTGTACGTCCGGCTCCCATTGACTGAATGGGAGTCCGACCGACTCGAGTCCGATTGCATGCGTGCGCATCGTACTCGTTCGGTCGGACTGCCAGAGTCCGATTCGGTCGGAAATCTCTCCGGATCCGGCTCGTGCGGAGAGATTTCCGGCCCGAATCGGAATCGGCCCCTAAGTATTTTTTCTACAAAGTGAGACCAAACTATTGACTTTTCAGAACTATTTTCAAGCAGTGCCTAAGGTTAAGTCATAAAATACTCCAGTACTTCAGGGTCTGGAAAAGTTCTGAGGAGCATTATCTCTCTGCGACAGCAAATCATGCATGTGCCTAAAATTAAATTATGTGCTGCATTCGGGTCGCAAAACATTCATACATACCAGTGCTATTCAGTATTAGGAAGGGACACCCTAAACACGCCCCTCCCTAATACCGCGAGTCGCATTTGGCCTTTTGTACGTGGCAAAATGCATTTTACCGGCCGTTTGCGTCCAGATGCTTTGTACATCTGGACCACGATTTGGTAACAAGTTACTGAGTCGCATTTTGCCTTCTCTACATTGCAAAATGCATTTTTTTGTGACCAGCAAAATGCTTCGTATATCTGGCCCCAAATGTGAAACGCAACTCCAATTTTGAAAGATTGCAGTGTGCAGTGAGAAATTAACACATCACTGCCTCTGATTCAGGTGAGCAATGCGGATCCCTGCAGCAGAAGGGGGTCCCCCATTTAGTCGAAAGCTTAGAGATAGTTGTGAGATATTGGATTCTCATCGGCTCTGAGGTAAAAATCTTGTGAATGAAAAAAGAGTTGATTGTGCATGTGGTTCCAAGGGATGTCTTTTACCCATGCTCTGCATTTCTAAGCAGAGGAAGAATACCATGCAAGCTTCATGGCTGCATTTCAGGCCCAGATAGTAGGAACATTCACCATGACTTGTCTGTAGTGCAGCAGTCGCCCTGCGGTATGCATTCATTTCTTGGTGTATCATGCTCTGCACCTTTCAGTAGAAAAACATGTTCGTTACTGTTGTTAAAATAATTGAGACTTTTTCATATTTATTTTGACATTCGTCTTTACTATTTTTTTTCCTACGTTCCATTTTTCTATGTGCCACACAGTAGTTTCTAGCCAGTCCCTCAGCTCTTCGTCCTAAGCACCACCGTCAACATTTTCCCAATGAAATAGGAGACTTAAATGAGGTCCTGCAGTTGCTGTCTGGTTTTAGTTACAAAGCTTGTTTGTTGACATCTCAGATAAACGCCGCTATGTCTCTGACTCTGTCTACTCTGTTTCCTCTCTAATTAGGCACTGCCCTCAATTAAGTTAATGACGCAACTTTTCCTATAGATCATTTGTCCTTTCAGTCAATTAGCCATACATGAAGGGCGCATCTCTGTGTGGCTTTCGACGCATTTCGCCTGAGGACAGGCTGTGGAGCCGTTTGTAAGCACAAAGGCAAAGCAAAAGGGAATGCTGGCCGGCACATGTGGCAGCCGCAGAGCCTGGACTGCAGAAAAACAGGGTAAAATGTGAAACCGGACAGAAAAGCAAAAGGACCTCTTCACAAGAACATTATGGAGTATGTAAAAGAGCACCCTCGTAGCACTCTTTTAGGTGCACTTTCATGCCTTTGTGAACCGGCTCCAAAACATATTAAATGGGAATATTTATGAAATATTTAAATAGCATTAGTCCAAACAGGAGGGACTGTACCCTCTTTGCACTTTTACTAATAGGAAGTTGGAGGTTCTGGGCTGATTCAAAAAGGCATGTAAGAGTACGTAAGAGAGTACTCTTGTAGTACTACTTAACAAACTTATACGTGCAGGGCCAGCTTTAGGGCAGTGAGACTGGTGCGCCCGCACTGGGCGCAGACCTGTGGAGGGGGTGCTGACCTCAGGGAAGGGCGGTGCTGTGTTTAGCAATAAATTATGATTGGAGAGATGAGGGGGCACTTTTGCCCGGTGGTAATGAGAGAATCCGAGGCGGCGGTCAGGGGGCGTTGGGGCGCACCGGGTGACACCAGCGCTAAAGCCGGCCCTGAATAAGTGCGTTTGAGAATCAGCCCCTTAGGGCACGATTCACAAGACCTTATACAGCTGCAAAGCTATGTTCACTGCCAAAGAAAGCTGACTCAACGTGCGCCTGATAGCTAACCTCAAAGGTACCTGTCAGGCATAGGTGTTAATATTACTACGTAATTGTTCTCCACAGCTGTGTGAAGTAAAGCTTTCGTAAATCCAACAGAAAAGGTGGAGAGTTGATGGTTGAGTGCATGGTTTGACTTCGCAAGTCTGTGCTCACAAACTAGTGAGCTTGTTGGCATTCACAAACTGCTCTCCAATCCGTTCATGCCCTGGAAATGGTTGGAGATTTACTCCAGTAATGCTTGGAGTAAATTAGCAACTCCCCTTCCAGGTTGGGAAGGGGAACAGAACACCCCCAAACTTTGTGTTGGGTAAGGGGTTTCTGCACGCAGAAAAAATACTTTCCCAGTGAAGCATAAAAAGAGAAAAAAATGGCATTTGCAGATCAGGCTACCTTTTTCCTGTGCAGAATTTTACGCTATGTACAATTATGCACTAGGGAAACAGCAGCCTTTAATACAAGCATAGGCAAAGCCAGTAGGTCACGCCTATGAGGCCTATTGGCTCTGCTAATGCCTTTTTATTTATGCTTTACAGCATCGGCATCCGATGGGGTAACCCATGAACAAAATGAAAAAAGAACAAGAGTGGGTAGTGCGGGACGCAAAGGGGAGTGGGTGGGGAGAAGAAAGCACCACACAAGGCAGAGCAGCACACAGAATAGAGAAAAGCACACAAGCGAGAGAGAGCAAAACAGAGCGTGGGTGGGGAGAAGCACCTGGACAAGATAGAGCAATATGGAGCAATAGAAGGGGAGAGAAGCATGTGGGTGAATGAGCGAGATCAACAGAGAGTGCGGGAGAGAACATGAGGGAGGCAACTGGAAGACATGCACTTTCATGGAGTGCTTAAGCAAAGAGAAGCAGTTCCCTAAAAGTGAGCAGTGGAAGGACAAAGGTAACAAGCATTGGCTTAGCCAATAGGTCTCGCCTTTGGGACCTTATAAGTATTTAGTTATGCAGCACAATATCCTTGGTGCAACAACATTAACTGTTGCATGGCTATACACTTATAAGGTCCCAAAGGCGAGACCTATTAGCTATGCCAATGCTTGTTTAAATATGGTGTTGTCCATAGGATGAAAGCTGTGGAGCTGTTGACAGAAATACGTTATCTAGATGTGGCTGTTGGAACTGCTTGGTTTTTACGGTCTGTTAAACAGAGTTTTAATGATGAACTGTTCGGGGTGTTGGATAGTTAGGATGGGACGCTTTTATGATCTTCATTGTCATCTGTGTTTTAGAATGTTTTATGGTCAATTGTCTAAATAAATAAACTTACTTACTACAATTACTATATGTCTAAAAAGTGCCCCAAATCACTAATTGAATGCCACTATTTTAAAAACAATCAGATCCCCCACATAAGCCCCAGAATAGAAACTCAGCCACTAAAATAAACAAAGGAAAAATAGGCGAATAAAATCGAATTAGAAGCAAGTTCCTATAATGATAATCAGCATGCTCAATTGACTTTGTCTTTCTTTATTAACAGGTTGATGAAATGTGGATCATTGATTTAGCTAGTAACGCCCGTCAGCACGCCAAATTGAATGCTGTGATTGGCTCAGACAGTAGGAATGCTGGCACGCTCAAAACAGTTTTTTGCTGCGATTCCATGAATGTATTATGTTCGTATATAGAGCGGATGGGACAGTTGCCCTGTTTATACGTGTATTTGGAGAGAGTAGAGACAGTAATTTAGTTGAAGGCCTCATTGCTCACGTGCTGTCGGGCATTAACCACTGTTAATTGCCCTTCCCCACATTATGGGTCCTCCTCTTCAGCTTGGGGTGGAGGTGTCCTCCTAATGACAAGGTGATCAGTAAAGAGACTTCTACAGAGAGCATGCTGTAACACTTAAATATGGCGGCTTCGAGGCACAAATTGGTTCATTTTTGGATGTATGAAGAGTTCATATTATGGTATACGGGGCATATTTACATTAGCATGGAGCCGGCTTCCTCAGCCTTAGAGCAGCCTGCAGAAACATAGTGGAGTAACTGTGGATACTACAAGGGTAAGGGATGAGGGTGTTTGGACATGAATACTTTTGTGTTGACACAAGTGGGAAACTACTGGGTTTCACACTAGGCGCTTTTCCTGTAAAGTATTCACACAATTATAAAGAGCTCAGCTCGACCCCGCAAGACATGGCATGTTTGCGAGGTTGCTCTAATTTTTTTTCTTTTAGAAACAACCAATCGGAAACAGCTACCTATCAGACAATCTGATTGTGCACTGTCCCGAGAGCAAAACACTCGGCCCTGTCTTGCATGTGTGTATAGTATCTCCCGAGTGGACACCATGGAAAACCCATACTCATCGCCACCAGAAAACTGGCGTTGACTAATAAGGTGGCCAACAGGAAGGGGCGGCTGGGAGTTGAGTGAGTTGCTTTACATATGGGGAAGAAATGCAAGGCGAGCCACCTGGAAATGTAGCAAGTGAATGAGACATGATAGGCAAAAAATATGGGAGGGCAAGGTGAGGTAGGGGTTAAGGTCAGCGGGGCTAAAACATGAGTGACACTCGCATGTAGAGGGCGACCAATGTGCTTGATTTTAAACTTGTTTTTTATGAGGTAAACTGATGAATTCTTGCTACCTCACACGTGCAGCACTCGAAAAAATATATATTGCCCTAGCACGAAGAACAGCCAAGCAAGTGAAGCGATCCGTTTTGCCAACCGTAGTCCTGATAAGAAGACCACTTGAACGTTACACCTAAAAGTAACGAAATCAGTTACCACGAAGGCCCAAACAATACAATTGTATGCAAAGGTTGCCATCTTGTGGCTGAAGGTGGGGTGAGCACTAGAGATTTCAGCAGTTCGTCCATTACACAGTTTAACAAGTACAAACTCGTGCACACTGTAAAAAAAACAGCAAACAAACGGGTTAACAAGTGGGAGGGGTGGGGGGAGTGCGGCCGAGAGAACACACAGCGATTTCCTTGCGGGAGCGAGCTTTGGGCACCATCTGTTTGGAAGTTAATTACAAACAGATGTTGCTAAAGCTTCGCTCCCGCAGAGAATCGCTAAACGTCTGCACGCGTTGCCATTGAAAGCAATGCAATGCGTGCACGTTTTTGGCACAAAAACGGAATCGATTTCTAAAGGTCTCCTCCTATGAAGCGCATGCGCGCTGCGTAGGCGAGACCTAAAAAGGCAATGCTCCAGCAGTGGCGTCGTGAGCCCCCACCCGCTTTCACAGCTTAAGCGGGGGTGGTTTGACAATTATAGTTATTTATGACCCTGTCCTGGCTGCAGCTCTGCAGATAAAAGCTATTAAATAATCAAAAGGAAAGGAAAATGATAAACAACACAGTAATCCGGAGTGAACCACAGAAAAAAATTAAGAGAAAAAGAGAGGAAATGAAAGAGAGAATGGGAGAGAGGTTTGGAAGGAAGAACAAAAGGAAAGACATAAAAATAAGGAAGGAACTGTGGATGAAAGGATGAATGCAAGGATAAAAGGGCTGATGGATAGAAGGGGAAAACAAGATTTACAATGGTGGGTTAAAGAAAGTGTCTGTAATGATGAAAGGCTGGATGATTGGGTGGATGGATGAATACACGACTGGGTGGAAGGGTGAAAGGATGAATTGGTGGATTGATACAAGGAGGGTGAATTGGTGGATGGATGAAAACGAATGGATGGATGAATGGGTAAAAGTATGGAGGAATGGTTGGAAGTATGAGTAGAAGGATGGATGCAAGACTGTAATGATGAGAGGGTGGATAGATGAAATGTTGAAAGGATGGATGTATGGGTGGAAACATGAAAAGATGGATAGATGGATGCATGACAGGCTTAAAGGATGGAGATATACATGGACAGAAGGCTGGATTAAGAGGCCTTATCTAGAGTGGGTAGAGTTTACTCGCTTTGCTCACCTGACGGCGTTCGAGGGATGGATCAAAGTTGGGTGTATTTACATTTTATGGCTACTCCCTTGTGCTCCAGAGAGGGACAAGTACAAGATGTAGAAGCAAGCCATCAAATAAAATTTAAGCAAATGAGAGCAGCGCTAAAGCCAACTAACGGAAAACAATGGATGGGCTTTAAGCCCACTGTAGGTTCTTGGTATGTTGACAATAGACCAGACAGCTCAGCTGAGTAGTAGGCTTGACATAAACATCATATTACTCACACAGTACTACATCTAGAGAGCTGCAACAGGCACAGATTTCCGGGCATACTACAGCTGAAGTTTTTGAATAGGGGAAAATCACAAATCTGCACTGTAGAAAGCTGGCTCTGTATATAGTCTACCAAAATGAGGTATAGAGTGCACAGAGTCCAGTGGAACCCCAAAGGTAGGCAGAGGTAAAAGTAGATAGCACCTTACTCTCTATTTGTGGTCGTGTGGGCGAGCAGTAAGGCTTTATCAGAAGGTAGTGTTAGGCCTTTGTTGTACACACTCAATCAGCAAATGATGTCATACACTCAAAGACTGAACTCAGACCAATTTGTTTGTATTAAAAATATTATTTAGTTATTTTATTTCTAGAACCAAGCCAGGCCTGGTGCAGGTAAGTGAAATAAATGCTGTGCAAAATCTTGTGCAATATTTTACAATTGGATGCAGGTTCAAATGCAGTTGATTGAAATACAGGTAAGTCAAAATGTCGAAATTACTTTTTAGTTACTTTACAAATTACTTTGTATGTTACTTTTCAGATTACTTTTTTAAGTTACTTTTTCTGTTCAGTGTGATATGCCTGGATATCACACTGGGACATTTCCTAGAGAAAAGGTAAGTAAATCAGTTTTTGAACAGTTGCAGTTTTCAGGTTTTCATACAAATCAACTCCACACAAAATATTTTTCAAGGAAAAACAGTCAATGTATTCTTATGGAGAGAAATGAAGTTATCGGTTAACAGGTAAGTACTTTGTTGTGGGATTTGGTATTCTGGGGTTAGAACCAGGGTTCCCCCAGGGTCAAGGATGCACTCTCCAAGCACCCTCAGCGGCACTAGGGCGGCCGGGTGCAGAGTGCTGAGGCTCAATGTTATCCAATGGGGGATAGGGGGCCTCCGGTTGGTGGCTGCTCACGAGCAGGCCACAAGGTTGTGGGAGCAAAGCTCCCGGTATTGAAGCTCAGGGCAAAGGGGGATCCGAGTTAGCACCCAAAGTACACCACGCAGCGGCGCAAGGGCGGCTGGAGTGCAGGGTGCAGTTTTGGCATTGGGTGCCCTGTTGTTTTCAATGGGGATTGCCGGTTTTGATTTTTAACTGCAGGCTCGGTCCAGAAAGACTTCCGGGAGGAACCAACAGCTGGGCAGGTAAGTGGAGGGCTTAGGGACGTAGGTGCACCTCAGATCTATTCTGCAGAGCGCAGGGCGGCTGGATGCAGGAGTGTCTTTTGAGGTCGGATTTCACCTTACCGGGCCACTCGTGGTTGGGGCGGGTCTCCGTGCAGTGGCTGCAGGTGACATCGGGGAGTCCTGGAGGGGTCAGCCCACGGTAGACTCGGACTCTGGAGCGCTGGGGGACCTCGCTGGGACCAGTGGAACACTCGAACTCGGGCCGTAGGCGGCGGTTGCAGTGGTGGTTCCAGGCGTCGGGTTTCTTTGCCCTCAGCAGGCTCAGAGTTTGTCTTGAGAGTTTCTTTTGAACAGAGCTGCTGTTCACAGGAGATCCGGTCTTTGTTGAAGGCAGTCAGTCCTCCCAGGGGTTCTGGAGGTCACTGGCTGTAGGACAAGGCGACTTTTGGGGCAGGATCTCTGGAAACTGCAGACGAGGGGTAGGGCTGGAGCCAAGTCAGTTCTTCTCTGCAGTCTCCTCTGCTGGGCATCTTCTTTCATCCTTCTTCTTCGTAGGTTGCGGGAATCTGCCTTATTGGTTCAGGGCTGCCCCCTAAATACTGTATTTAGGGGCATTTTAGGGGTCTCAAGGACAGTAGCAATGGGCTACTGACCTTAGGGTGACTACACCCTTGGTGTGCTCACCCCACGTGGGGGAGTGGGCACAATCCCTAATCCTGATTGGGGAGTGCCTGCCATCTGCAAGATGGCAGGCACTGAAGAGTGGGCTTCACCTCACCTCCCCCTACCTGAGGGGTGGGGTTGGCAGAGGTGGGCACACTTTCTGGGCTGGCTAATTTTTCCCGCCTGCCTTCCCACTAAAAAGGAGGGGAGACAGGAAGGGGGCCTGCTACTGATAGCAGGAGAGGTTGAGGGTCGTATTACAAAGGCAGCAAGGCCGTTGAAGCTCCCCTGCCACAGACAGCTCTTCCTGGCCTGGGGGAGGTGTGACCTCGTCCGCCCAGGAAAGGCTTTGTTTCTGGGCTCAGGGAGCAAAGGATCCCACCCAAAGGGTCCAGAAATATGTCTTGTGGTGGCAGGCTGGTGTGTACCAGTCAGGGAACCCACCAGAGGCTGGTCGTTTTTCAGGGAGCATCTCTAAGATGCCCTATGAGTGCATTTTTCATTAAATTTCACACTAGCATCAGTGTGGGTTTAATGTGCTGAGAAGTTTAATACCAAACTTCCCAGTTTTCAGTAAAGCCATTATGGTGCCGTGGAGTTCGTAATGACAGACTCCCAGCACCATATACTCTTAATGGCATTACTACACTTACAATGTCTACGAATTGGTCTAGACACTGTAGGGGTACAGGGCTCATGCACCAACCACTGGTGTAGTGCACCCAGCTAGAGGGCTGGCTGACCTATGCCAGGGCAGTGGGTTATTGGCATGGCACACATGGATGTGTGCCATGTTGACTCTTCACTTTGTTCTGCACCAAAACACGCAGCCTGCAATGGCACTGTGTATGCGTAAAGGTACAGGGCCTCCAAGGGTGGCACAAAAAGTGCTGCAGCTCTTAGAGGCCTTCCCTGGCCACAGTGCCCTTGGTACCCATGGTACCATTTACAAGGGACTGACATGTGGCCAGAGAGGTGCCAATTGGGAGTACAAGGTACAGTTTTGGAAAAGAACACAGGCCCTGAGAACCTGATTGGCAGGGACCCAGGGCACATCGAGTCAAAGTGCATCAGTAGTCTGGCAAAAAAGTGTGGGGGGGGGGTTACTGCAACAGAAACCCAGCTTTCTACACAAGCCCCCCCCCAGCCCAAAGGCCAGGAGACTCAGTCAAACCTGGAAGAGTCTTCCTAGACTTTCAGGTGAGGAAGAGTAGAGGAAGTGGTTTGAAAGTTGCAGGGCCTAGTCTGCCTTAGAGCCTTCTGTCCAAGTCAGTCCCTTTGGAAAGCTGGCCTGCCTCAACAGTTTCAGGACCTAATTCCCAATGCTCCTTTTCCTAGCTCTTTAGTGTCTGTACCTCATTTTTTTAGTTTGAGTTCAGAGGTGCCTACCTATGCAAATTCTAACTTAGCTAGGGGAAACCCCATCTTACTCACAGAGGTTACCCACAGCTTGAGTAACCCCACCATGACCAATAGGGTCAGGGGGCCTAACTTGCTATTTGACAGGGGGCTAGGCAACCATGCCAAGGACAGTGCTGCCATGAAGGCTAACACCCAATAAAGGCTACTGACAGCTGTCAGTGCCCAGAACCACACCTTTAGCTCTTCACTTGTAGGTGTAGTGGCCTTACAGGTTTTTTTGGGTTCTGGTGGCCTGTCTGCTGTTTTAGGGTAGGGGGCCACTATACTTTGTAGTGAACACTCTTCTTCCACCCGCTATTCTGTCAGCGGAGGAGCCACCAACTCAGGCTGGACAGTTGCCTGACTAGTCAGGTCTTTTTGTTGGCTAGGGAAGACTTCACCAGTGCCAATTTTGGAGTTCTCCCTTACTGGGATATAATCTCCCTAGCCCACTGGAACTGTGGCTAACAGTTGTCCACCTTTCCTACACCGTCTCTTCTTTTTATTTTGGGGCTTCTCTGCACTAACTGCAGGTTCAGCCCCCAGGTTCTTTGGATGAGGTCTCTTTGGCTCAGACCAACCTCTGGGTGGTCTTTTTTTTTTTTTTTTAAATATCTTTATTGAGTTTTTAACACTTTTTCCTCCCTTCTCCCAACCCCCCCAACCCCCTCCCTACAGAAGGATGATTATACAATGTCACAATAAAAAACAGTCCGAGGCTGGAAATAAAGCAGAAGTCGAGCAACAGAGATTTTTAACCACCTCGCCTATAGTCTCGCCCGACTTTCTAAGAATTACACAAATCATACATACAGTAAATCTTCTTTCTATATAACGATTAAATAATTCAAATAGATAAAGTGCATGTGCCTCATCCCTCTTCTTTTTGCTCTACCCAGGTCGCGAGGGGCTTCCAGATTTTACCACCTTTCTTTTTGGCCCGTAGGCCTTTACGCACATATATACAGTTTTCAAGATTATAGGCTGCTAACAACCTGGCCAACCATTGCTGAAAAGAGGGGGGATTGGAATCTAGACATGCTGAAGCAATGCATAGCCGGAAGTTAGTCATAGCAATGCACATCAGCCCCCGCCTTCATCAGCCCTGCCTCTCTCTTCGAATCCCAACAGAATTAGAGCTGGAGTTATAGTTATTTCTAGTTTCAGTTCATCCCGTAAAAAGCCTTCAATCTGTCCGATTACCCCGTAAGAGCGTTACAGGTAGCAAAAACATGAACAATATCGGCCTTAGCTAGGGAACATCGTGGGCATTGGGTCCCCTTCCCTGTACCCCACTTGGCAATTCGGTCCGGGGTATAGTGTTTTAAAAAAACACATTTTGTAGAACTGGACCTGTAGTTTGGCGGACATCAGGACATCCTGAGCCACTAAAAATGCTTGATAAAATGCCTCCACCGGAACATTTAACTTGTTTTGCCATTTTTCCGAAATCTTGGCCATATCACCTGTCTTCAGTGTGTTTAGGAAATTATATACAGTGCCAATACGGGGGGGTCTCCTGCTGCAGTTTTTCTATTAGCTCATTCCTTATAACTCCTTCTCCTCCTTTCCATTTTTTCGAAAGGAAATCCCTTACTTGAAGAAACTTAAAAAATTCTCTATGTGTAAGGTTAAACTTCCCTTTAATTTCTTTAAAATATATAAAGCCCTGAGTTGTGTAAAAGCAGCCTATTTTAACAATCCACCTCTGCCACCAGTTTGCCATGCAGTGATCGTCAAAGATCCCAGGAAGATTTTTATTACCCTGGAGAGGCGTATAAAGATTTAGGGGCATATTCTCAAGAACGTGTGATAACCATCGCAAAAGTGACTTAACGCAACCCTCAACATCGCAGTCCATCGCGGGACATTTACGCCGTGTTAACCAAGTATTTACAACACGGTGGTGGATCACTGACATAATATCGACAACAAAAATATCGTATTGACAAAATATCGTCGTCATAATATCGACTACAATAATATCGACTACCAATACTTATTTAAAAAAATACAAAAATATCGAGTACACAATATCGTATATAAAAAATATCGTACACCACAATATCGAAATGCAAAATATCGTTAAATTAAATATTGTTTAATTTTAAAACACATACAAAATATCAAAAATATCGAATACCAAAATATAGACATCAATATTATCGACTTTTTAACAATATCGACTGTTGAAAAACTGGTCAATTAAATATATGTTTAGCACCAAATATAAATTCACATTATAAAACAATATAAAACACTTAAATGACATAAAATAATCATTTGCAAACACAATATATCAAACTGAAATTTTTTCTAAACCAACAATTACAATAATAAAATAAAAGCTTTAAAATATATAATGCTTGCATCATTTCACATTCAAAACAATGTTTAATATATTTTAAAAATGAAAAACTAAAAAATAATAACTTTCTACTAACAAGTTCTTAATTAGCGTTTCCCTTTTATGGAAACAAACAACCAAAACAATAAAAACAATTAACTTGAACGAATCAAATACTCACATTTTAAAATACACCAATAACATAAAGCAACCAATTAAATAAACACTATATAAACATGAAATGTTTGCATCTCTTTTACACTTCTAACCTTCCCAGTCCGGCTTCCGCAGCAACCACAGCACCGAAACCGCCCTCATCGCCGCCACCGATGACATCAGGACCCTGCTAGACAACGGAGAAACAGCAGCCCTCATCCTCCTGGACCTATCAGCCGCCTTCGACACGGTCTGCCACCACACACTACGAACACGCCTTCACGACGCCGGGATCCAAGAGAAGGCCCTGGACTGGACCACATCCTTCCTTTCCGGCAGAACACAAAGCGTCCGCCTCGCCCCCTTCCGATCCAAGGCCACCAAGATCATCTGCGGCGTACCCCAAGGCTCCTCCCTCAGCCCAACGCTGTTCAACATCTACATGGCACCCCTCGCCCACGTCACCCGACAGCACAACCTCAACATCATCTCCTACGCCGACGACACCCAGCTGATCCTCTCCCTCACCAAAGACCCTCACACCGCCAAAGCCCACCTCCACGAAGGAATGAAGGCCGTCGCCGAATGGATGAGGACCAGCCTCCTGAAGCTGAACTCGGACAAGGATGAGGTCCTCATCCTTGGTTCCAACCCTTCAGCCTGGGACGACTCCTGGTGGCCAACATCACTGGGAACAGCCCCGCCACCCACCGACCACGTACGCAACCTAGGGGTCATCCTCGACCCCACCCTCTCCATGACTAAGCAGGTCAACGCCGTTTCCTCATCCTGCTTCAACATCCTCCGAATGCTCCGCAGGATCTTCAAGTGGATCCCCACCGAAACAAGAAAAACAGTCACCCAGGCCCTCGTCACCAGCAGGCTGGACTACGGAAACGCCCTCTACGCAGGAACGACGGCTAAGCTCCTGAGAGCGGCTGCAACGCATCCAGAACGCCTCTGCACGTCTTATCCTCGACATCCCCCGACGCAGCCACATCACACCCCACCTGAGAGACCTGCACTGGCTCCCTGTCAACAAGAGGATAACCTTCAAGCTCCTCACCCACGCACACAAAGCACTCCACAACTCCGGACCAGCCTACCTCAACAGACGACTCAGCTTCTACACCCCCACCCGCCAGCTCCGCTCGAACAGCCTCGCCTCGCCACAGTCCCCCGCATCCGGAAAACGACCGCCGGCGGCAGATCCTTCTCCCACCTCGCCGCCAAGACCTGGAACACCCTCCCCACCAACCTCCGACAGACCCAAGACCTACTGGCCTTCAGAAGACTCCTCAAGACCTGGCTCTTCGATCAGTAGCAGCACCACCCCCTCTTCCCCCAGCGCCTTGAGACCCTCGCGGGTATGTAGTGCGCTTTATAAGTGACATGATTGATTGATTGAATAAAGAAGGTGAAACTCTGCCCTACTGTTTCCTGAAAGAAAACTTTCATTACTGAAGAAGTCTTTAAATATGCACTAAGTAAGTAAAACTGTATTTAAAATATAACCATACTACTAGCCTTCAACCTAATTATTTCTGAGACCTAATTTACTAATCTTTCATTGCTTACATTTATATCTGCTCTACAGATATCTTACAAAGCCAGAAAAATATTTTCAACATCCTCACCAATAAAAGAACAATCAATGTAAGTATATTATATTTTTTCCAAGCTACCTAAAATTATTTTTCAAACGTAATTCACTAATATATATTTTATTTTTATCTATCTCCTCTACAGCCAACTTCAAAAGCATCCAAAATCATTTTATAAACACTAACCAACTAAATACAATTAAAAAGTAAGTATATAATTTTCAATTATTAAACACCCTTAAATGCCCACCCAAATATCCCTTTTCCCTAAAATCCCTATCATCTACAAACAATGTAATCAAATTATTAAAATGTTTGTTTTCTCTTCTCAACAGAAAATACATCAAGAAAATAGAAAATAAAGCTTGAAATCATTTCCTGGACGATTTTATTTACATCAAACTAAACATTGTAAGTATATTCACTGAAATGTAACTGTATTGAATAAATATGTGGTATTTATTATATTAAAAAATTTGTTTTTAATTTCCCCTAGCATAAGACAAAACAACATGACTGAAGGTGCAGAATTTGTAATGTCACAAAAAAATAAAATGTTATTATGTTATATGGGGTATGTCTATACACAGGAGAAACAAATTGGCCTTAAAGTGTTTTGGAAGTGTAGCAAATACTACTCTAACAAATGCTATGGAAGAGCTACTACTCATGAAACTACTGTTCTTTCTGTAAAAGAACATAATCACCCCCAAACATAACAGAGATTGAGGTTAGAGATGCTCTTGAAAGTATTAAAGAAGCAAGCACTAGTACTGATAAACCAACAACTCAAATACTGAAAGAGCAACTATTAAAAGTACCTCAACATGCATCAGGACAATTACCCTCCATAGCTTCTTTAAAAAGAACTATTGCCAGACAAAAAAAGCAACTACAAGTACCATACCTGCCCCTAAAACGTTTGCAGAAGTAGTTATTCCCCCAGAATTAAGCATTACTCACACTAAAGAACCATTTATATTTTTTGATAACAAATGCCCTGATAAAAGAATAATTATGTTTGCTACTGCAAACAATTTAGTTAAATTACAGCAATGTGACACCTGGATGATGGATGGAACTTTCAAAGTCTGTCCAAAACCATTCTACCAGCTGTACACAGTGCATGGATTAGTACCAACATTCAAATATTCCATTCATCTATGCCCTATTACCAAATAAGCAGCAAACTACCTACATAGATATACTCACTAAAATAAAACAAGAAAGCAATAATTATTTTCCTTCAAAAATAATTATTGATTTTGAATTAGCCATGATAAATGCTATACTGAAAAATTATCCACACACAGCAATCCAGGGTTGCTATTATCATTTTAACCAGAATCTCTGGAGACATCTACAAAAATCAACCCTCAGGGGTCGATTCTGATCTCGGCCGGTAGGGCTCCGAATCGGACTTGGCATTACCGGATCCGATTCGGAGCCCTGTTTCCCGACCAAGTCGGACATGCGTCCGGGCGAGCGAGTACGATGCGAGCGGACGCGAAATCGCCGACCGACCCGTTCGCGGGACTCAACCGCTCCAACCGACTCGCTCGGACACGACTCGCACCGCGCAATGGAGACGTTCCCCGGCCGGGTAAGTACGATGCGCGGCGCGAGCAGTCCGACCGACTCGCGCCGTCCGGCTCGAAAGAGCAGTCGGAGCCGCACTTTGGGGGTCCGTGTTGGACCCCCCTGTATGCGTAGCCGTGCGAGTCGCACACATGGGGGACCCATGGGTCCCCCCTACCTGTACATGTACGGCGCGATTCGCGTCAACGCGTACCCGCTGTAGGGGGGGCCCTTGTTCGCCTCGCACCCATTGGGTCAATGGGAGCCCACGTACGCGTTGTACGACCGGCTCCCATTGACTTCAATGGGAGTCCGACCGAATCGAGTCCGATAGCATGCGAACGCATCGTACTCGTTCGGTCGGACTGCTAGGGTCCGATTCGGTCGGAAATCTCTCCGGGTCCGGCTCGGTCGGAGAGATTTCCGGCCCGAATCGGAATCGGCCCCTAAGTGTACAATATGCTACAGACAGTACTTTCGCCTACCAAATTAAAAAGCTAATAGCACTAGCATATGTACCTGTAACTGATGTAGCAGAGCACTACAATATTCTAATAGAGAGCCCCTATTACAAAAGGAACGAAGACAAAATAAGCCCACTACTAGACTACTTTGAGGACACCTGGATGGGAAGACTGCATAGATCAGGGCATAGAAGGCAACCTAAGTTCCACATTCCTTGGTGGAATGTGTACCTAAGTACCTTAAACAAAGAAGCCAAAACAAATAATAGTGTTGAAGGATGGCATAATGCCTTCCAAGCAACAACAAGCAGAGGTAAACCTACCCTACAAAAACTACTACAATCTATACAAAAAGAACAAAGCTATCAAGATTAACGGATGGAACAATCTGTAACTCAAATATGTCCCAAATTAACTAAGCAAACTAAAAAAATGTTTGAGCTACTGCAAAGTCAGGTTACCCTATACCCATCAACAAGAGGCCTAGATTACCTATCCCTAATAGCCAAAAGCATATTATAAACTACATTTCACAGCTATTATACATTTTTTCGTTCACAAAACAAACACTTTACACACATATATTAATATTATATTTTCACAAATATTAATTAATTGTCATATATATATTTTTTAATTAAATAAAATATATTTACAAATAAATAATATTTATCAAAATATAGTATATATCACAATTAATTATAACAACATTTCCAACCCAAATTAATACAAAAAAATAGACTTACGGTTTATGTAGCTGTAGAAGATGTATTCCAACAAGTAATAATCCTTACATCTGTCTGTTAATCCATGTTAATTTTAAAAAAGCCCCAAAAAAATGCAAAAATCCAACAGGTCCAATATAAATCCATCCTGGCCAAATCCAAGTAACGGAAACCCTCAAAAACCCGAAAAGATATAAAAATATAAAAATCGCTCCATGAAATCCCGAAAAATAAAAGAAAGTGTGATAATAATATTAGTTTAACAAACTAATACACACTTCTTTTTTTAAAACGCGTCTGTCTCTCCAACGTAAAGTCGATTAAAAGTAACCTGCAAAAAATTTTGAAAGCATACCCACCCACACAAATACACCCAAATACATTCATTAAATACAATAACATTAATTTATATTAACAAAACAACACATATTTAGTCATATTAGCGTCTGTCTACACTAGGCCTCAAACACTAACTCACGACATCTCACTAAAATATAACTAACACCTACAACACATCAAAAACGCGACTAGCTAACAATAAATACAATATATACATCCTAACTAGACTCAAACATAAGTATTAAGGGGCCCATTAGGATGGCGGGCGGAAGCACCACCGCCGTGCTGGCAGATGGAAAAACCACCATTTACCGTCCGCCTGCCGCAGCCCACACGCCCGCCCAATTAGGATGCGAAAAGTCAGCCAAACACCGCCCGTAAGCCAGCTACGCCCTCCGCCATCAAAGTGCGCCCGTCCACGGAGCGGCGCGGCCTAATGGAGACACAACGCCCGACGAAATCACGTACCGCCCGGCGTACAAATTACGATGCCAGAACCAAACAGTTCCCCCGGCTAAGAGACACCGCACGTGAAAGCAAGGCGCAAAACCGAACGCACAGTACGGATAGCAAAGAGCGGACCCCCGAGCATGAATCCAGCACTGCAGGCCCTCTCCATGCTCTACCTGATGCAGCACCCAGGAGTCAACGCACCGCGGCGACGCAGGTAGGCAGACACACAACAGGGGCACGCAAACAGCGCACACAGTGCAAGGGCAGGAAAACTGTATATGGCCCCCCCGACATCCCTGCGTGGACACGACACATCCACCACTGCACCCACACATGCGCACAACGCAGAGGCCAACGGCAGCGCAATGCATGCGCCGCACACAACAACACAGGGTCACAACCAAACACCACACACACCAGCACCACCCAGAACGCACATGTCACGGGACAGCCCTGCCACAGTCATGTCCCCAACCGGCAATTCACTGTTGCCAACCTGACGTCACACAAGTGACCCGAACATGTCAGTGACGTCACGCCACATTAGGACACACCCCTGTGTGCAAAACACGGCGAAGCACACAGCGGAGGCAACATCACCCAGCAGAATATGGACCCCGTCGGGAAAAGGTACGCCAGTACCACACAGAAACACCGATGCCACCCTGCACCCAATAACAAGACATGCAATACGTAACATCAAAGATACCGGGGACAGACAACAGGTGGGACCAATTATAACACAAGGCCCAACGTATAGCGGAAACGCAGCCTGCTGCCCACACACGGGAGAGGAGACAGCACTGAATGACCTTCCATTCCCACCGTGAAACCACATCCCGACTAAACAAGCCGGAGACAACAGTCATTGCACCAAAAAAGCCCAACACAGGCATGCAGAGGGAAGCGGCCACAGGGCAGATAGCGCATAACACCAAAGAACATTCACAACGGAAAGAAGAAATGATAACACTCCCCATGTGGTTCACATGCAAGTTATCTGGAAGGAGTCAGACACCACTGACCTTGACCATTCAGAGAAGCATGTGGGATGAGGGCCCGTGTCCTCCGCACAAGCCAACATAACACAAGTCCTGCCTCCCCACGACCATTACAGAATTCCCAGCAACGTCGGAGGTTGCACACTGCAGACTGCACAGACAGCCGGAGCACGCCACCACAGCGCCCTGCAGCAAAATGGCACTTGCACCACACCTACCCAACTACGCCGGACAGATCAAGCTGTACAAACATAACCTGATACAGATATTGGGATGTGACAATCTGGCCTTGCTGAACGTAAGTTACCGACTAACTTACCGCATCGCATTGTTCAGCTGCGTCATCTCCGTCTTCTACTGTCGGAGGTGTCCCTTCTACTATCCTGTGGAGTTATGTCTCTCCAACCCGGCATGTCCAAGGGCGGACCTGCTACAACTATTCAACCCCTGGACGCCCACGACAGGGTCTGTTCAGCCTATGGGGGCATGGCGTATGTGGCGACTATCGGACCCACACTGCAATGGGACCACTGTGCCTCCACACGACGGATAATGGATTACAGTTACATCGAATGCCATCCAACATGTCCCATCATGCTCCTACAAGGGACAACTCACGACCAACACCTTGACAGCCACCATCCGCTACATTGGATGGCAACCATGTCCACCACCAATTCCATGGAAGCCCTGCTGGAAGGTATTGCATTCCTGACAACCTGTCAATTCGTCGGGCCCCGCCGCCATACCCCCAATTGAGCAATGATGTCCCACACCGTACCCATGCTTGGCTTCCGCACGGACTAGACAGTTACCAGTACAACAACTATACCATGCAACCTGCAACTGACACCACATCAACAACTACACTGCCATGACATCTGATACTTTTCGGGACATGCACCCTGTTCGTCATCACATCCAGTAACTCTGCATGAACAGGGGGAGGCAGAGGCATGGGATTTGTGTATGGCAACCACATGGACAGAACTGCACGTACAACCATGCCATGATATGGATCCTGCGCCCATGAACATATGCACCGGTCAGTGGACAGTAATCGTCCTGCTGTAGTATGTGAGAGCTGTCACCTCACCTCCCTCTGAACGTCCGTGCCAGGAGCTTCGCATGGACACCAAGTGCATCCACCAACAACATGAGCCCAGTGACTGTGACATGGCCAGTACCCACCACATCGCAACAACAAGTGGGACGCCGTTGCATGCACGTAAGCCCATGCCCTGATGTCTCCTCCACGCACGTGTGTATGAGTAACTATAGCAGCAAACCTGTAACATGGAACTGAGATGCACTGTGCCCATGATGACAAGCGGACTGGTAGGCTAAATGTATACTGTCTGTGTCAAAGTCAGCAGCACCACAGTAATTAGCAAATGTACATTAGCACACCAACGGCTAAGCAGTTGTAACTCTGAAGCCCACATCCCACAGTCAACAACTAATCACATGTACCCCTACACCCTATGCTATGTGTAAACATGCTGAGTATATCCTCCACATGCATTTCTCTGCCAGTAGTGTCCACTATACTGCATCACAGAGGACATAAGTCCCAATACATGGCTTGAAGCAAAAATGTGTCTCTGCTGATTCATTTCACAAGTACGAATGAGTGAGGATGAGAGTGTGTGAAGTACACGGCAGTCGTGAGATGACCATGTAGTCCACTGTCATTGGATGTCAACGCAAATGAGTAGCACAACTTTGGGAGACACACATGTGTCATGTGAAGCGGGAGTTACGCATGGCTCAGGTGGGTGGGTGTGACGGGTAAGTGCGCACATGCAATGTTGAAACACGCTGTGTTGGGAGGACTCAGGAACAGTACATTGGCGCTCCCCTGGGAATCTGTAAAGACCACCTGTCTGGTAATGAATGTGAACTCGTGTGTGCACAACAGGCGGGCACACGATCAATGCTGCATCAAGTGTAGACGTCAGCCCACCCTCCGTGGACATGCCGGATACTGCTGCGCGTCCGCCAGGCCCTTGCCAAGGCACTCACATCCCCTGTCGACCTGGTGTATCCCCAACATTGTCCACTTGCACAGGCAATCCAGGGCACGGAATGGCAGTAGAGCATGGTGGGTGAGAGGTCATGGCGCGCTCATCCTGGTCACATCACGCAGGCAACACATCCACAATGTGTAGTATGGCACAAGTCAAATGGAAGTAGTGGGGGACGCACACATCACAAGCAGGAGTGACGTCACGGAAGGTGGCTCGCACCATCCCACCCATTGACAATACACCCACACACGTTACATGCCATTGCAACAGAGAAGCCAGCGCGTGCACAAGCATCTCCAAGCTCGCCCCAGAGAGGCCAAAGAGTGAATGTGTGGGGCCATGAGCTCCAGTTGGATGCGGCCTGGCCCGCTAGGGCAGCTACAGCCTCTGTGTGTTGCAGGTGGTGTATCCGGACTGCGGAGCCTGTCATGCATTGCCAATGTTGCCCGGGTCTCGAGTCGTGGCACCATGCATGTGGACGGTGTCCCGCCACTTATTATACCGTGAGACAGACCACTTGTTCAACTGGACCCACACATACACTCCTTGGCCTCTCTGGGGCGAGCTTGGAGATGCTTGTGAATGCGCTAGCTGCTCAGGTGCAAACGCATATTGGGGCGAGCGAGGGGAGGCCATGAGGACAGTGCAAAAGTTGACTGTATGATTTTCAGCCAGTTTAAGGAATGACCCTGATGTTGTCGGAAAAAGACATGTCTCGTGTGTATTGCAACTAGTAGATCAGCCGATGAACTACCCATGTCTTGCATGTAGCCCCGCACCCAGCCCCGCCCACTCGACACATTAAAATGAGTACCAGCACCACATACTACCCATTCGAAGCACTGACTGGGGGTGACAACCATTGGACAGTCTTGTGTAGTCCACCCACGCGTACATGTGGGCCCTCCATGATCCATGTCACCTGCGGCAAAGTGATGTCATGGGCAATGACGGAAGTGAGCAGAGCTGTCTGCCCCACGCACAGATGGTGCATCAGCTCAACAGACCCAGCACTGAGTGCAGCAGGGGTCACATGTGCAGGGGCAGTTGTGCCTGGTGTGAAGGCACATGCATATAGACAGTACATCGAGCAATGTGTAGCCTGCCCACATCTACTGTCCATTGTCAGGCGGACCCAGAAAAAGATCACAAGGCAACACATCTGTGTGGGTGTACCCACTGTGACCAACACTGCGCAACCATCAGCGTACTCGCCCTGTGCTTGGCCCACCCCGCAACGAAGGTCACATTCAGTGCCACTATCTCTCACACACATCCCTATCACGAGTCATGGTGTGTCCAATCGACAGTGCAGAGTAAGCGCTCATCCGGGGGGTCCTGAACAGGAGACACATGTAACCCACTAGGCAGTCTGTGTCGGCACCTACTGGCATTGTGCAGTCAATGTGCAGGCCAGGCCTGCTGGGACTGAGAAGGGCAGCATGGCCCCAGCCTGACTTCCACACGACCAACAAGTGCACTGAGACCTGCATTGCCAATTGTCTGTGTCACTGGATGTCTGACATGAAGTTGCCATGTACCACCACTCGGGAGGGACAGACAGGTCAAAGCGCCCGAGAGCTCACATACCCATGCCACCTGCAGTCAGCATGGTGAGCAGTGCATGTTTGTACACCACAGGCTCTGACTCATAGTGCTGCGGAGCAATGACATGTGTGTCCCCCACATGCACACCCACACACACTGCAGTTGTCTCACACACACAACTTTCGCAAGGAATAGCCATGTGCAGTGTGCGTGGAGCACGGAATCCAGGTTCTCCAGCTCCTCGCTGGTGAGTGGACCTGGACATGTCCTCAGCGTCATCCACGTGTAGGTGGAGTGGTGGCAGCAGCAGGTGTTGTCGTGGGGGCCAGGCTGCAGTGCCAGGTAGCTGTGGTTATGCCTGTCCCACTGACGCACACATATCACCCCCTGGGGCAGTTTCAGTGGGTACAAGCTGCTGCAATTCGTGTACCATGTCTGGAAGCTTCAATTGCAGACGTTGGCCTGCTCCCGGCTGGCCATGGACGCCTACCTCCACAGTGGAACACGCAGGGTGCAACCGCGAGGGTCATTGGAGTTGGCCGTGAGGGCCTGGCCCATGGCGGGTACAGTCCGCTGATGCCATGTGCACCACACAGTATAATGTGCGCAATGCATCGGCAGGTGTGGCCATGATTTGCGTGTGGGTGCAGGTCCACAATGGACAGGGCCACAACATGCTGTGTGCATAGGCAGGGACGGCCAGTGCTCAGCCTCCACATGTCTGTTGGCACATCATCATGTACACATTGGCATGGGAGCATGGGACATGCATATGCACACACATGCCATCTTTCACTATGTACATCTGCCACTTGGCACGTGCAATGTTACGTGTCACTTGTGATGTGTAGTTGCAAGCACACAGCCGTGTTGGCATGGGGCTGTCAATGTGTACACCTGTCAATGTTTCTGGAGGTGTGATCCGTACAGTGCTGTACATAGGGTGCAGTAGGGACATCAATGACTGTCTCATATCCCCTCGTGCCACAGGTCCCACTTGTTTTGGCCGCTCAGCCTGTGTCCATAGCGTTATTGGTGTGTGCCCTACACACCCAGACTCGGAAGCAGTGTGATGCACAGCAGCTAGTCATGTTGCCGTGGTATTGCCGCTTGCCGAATATGCAGTCTGTTAACATCAGCATGCCTTACAAGTTATTGAGGCCTAGATCCCCATGTGCATGCTCATGGCAATGGGGTGTGTCACTGCCCATTGCTATTGGTAGGGGACCTGTGTAAGTGTATTGTGGCTGTGCTGTCCCTACTTGTCAGCCGTTCTGTCATTCAATTGCCTGCTCAGTCATTTATGTTTTGTGTATGTGAATATGCCATGTGGCGTGTTGCTTTGACATGTGTCCACTTCCATCTTTCCTAGGCGGAGACCAAACATTCATCGCCCCTACCAATTGCTGTCAGACATGGTGGATGTGGAGGTCATCCGCAAATATCGTCTGGACCGACCCACCCTGCATCGTCTATGTGCCTTGTTGGAACCCCACCTCCGTCCTCGCAGGGTGTATCCAACAGCATTCACCCCCACGGCTAAGGTGATGGCTGCACTGCATTTCTTCGCCACTGGGTCATTCCAGCACACAGTGGGCAGTGGAGGTGGGATGTCCCAACCCATGTTCAGCATGGTGCTCAGGGATGTACTGTCAGCCATGATGCTGTACAGGAACAGATACATCCGCTTCCCCAGGGCTCGTGAATTGGCGGCAGTGAAGGGTGCATTCTATGCTCTTGGACGAATCCCCCACGTCGTTGGTGCAATAGACTGCACCCATGTTGGCCTTGTTGCACCACAGGCCACTGAGCACCTCTACCGCAACCGGAAGCACACGCACTCCCTGAATGTGCAAGTGGTGTGCCTTGCGGACATGGTGATTTCACACGTGTGTGCGAAATTCCCAGGATCGGCCCATGACGCGCACATCATGCGCAACAGCATCCTACCACGTCTGATGACCGATCTGCAACCGGACCGTGGCTGGATTGTTGGTGAGTATGTGGAGTAGTGTAGCGTGCTGGCTGTGCGATGCTGTCTTGTGTACAGTTGGAATTGCAACGGTTCTCTGTGTCCCTCACACCCAGGTGACTCTGCTTACCCGAATGGGCCCTGGCTGCTCAGCCCATTGCGACGTCCTGGGAGCCCAGCTGATGTCCGCTACAATGAGGCACATGGGAGGACCAGACGTGTGGTTGAGCGGACCTTTGGCCTCCTCAAGTCCAGGTTCAGATGCCTGGACCGCACCGAGGGCGCACTGGCATACTCCCCACAGAAGGTGTGCCAGATAATTGTGGCTTGCTGCATGCTGCACAATCTGGCGATCCGCAAGCAGATCCCCCTAATTGTGGATGACGGAGATCAACCAGGGCCCCAGCCTGCAGACCAGGACAGCTCTAGTGAAGAGGACAGTGGAGAGGATGAAGCTGTGAATGTGCGTCAGCAGCTCATCGCCCGCTACTTCACTTGACGGTGAGTGTCCATGTACGACGGCTGATGTAGCTGTAGTTGTGCAGGTGTATGTGTGCTCTGTCACGGGGGCATTTTGTTCACTGAGTGCTATGTGTCAATGGTCCATGTCCAGGTTGGTATGCCACTGACAGTGGCTGTAGCATTGTGCCCTGTTGCTCTGTGAGATGTGTGTGCATTGCTTGTAGTTGGTGACAAGTACTGTGTGATGAGTGTGTGACACACTCATTGAATGTACTCTTGTTCTGTTTTTCACCCCTAGGTCCCTACAGCCTCTCCTGTCCCATCGACATGCCACACAGCAGATGCATTTCTGCTCATGGTGGCGATTGCACATCGTGGAATAAACCCAGGACACATTAAGCCGATTGTGATCAAGGTGTATTTATTAACAGCGGTGACATGTGATTGTGTGCAAGGTGATGACAAATGTGGTGCATGCTGTGACAATGAGTTGACGGTCATGGCTGCGTGATGGTCAAGGTGTACCCATGGAGTTCTATGTCCACAGTCCAACAGACACATGCCATTCACATGGCAGTGTGGGGTAGGATCGTTTTACAAGTCAATGCAGTAGGTGGTCAAGGTGGCTGGATGACTCACTGGCGTTTGGTGCGTGCGAAGTCCTCTCTGGACACCTGTTTCCTCTTCGGACGGCCCCTTCCACGTTTGGTAGGGGGTGTTGATGTTCCGCTGGTGGTGGTTGAGGAGTGCTCACTCGCTGTGGACGCAGGGGAACGCGATGCTGCACGAGCCTACGCCACAGCAGGTGGTGGCGGAGGTGGTGTTGCTGGCCTTGCTTGTGCCCTCCCCCCCACCACCAGCTGGCCCATGAGGGCCGCGATTTGGGCCATATGGGCGTCCATGGACCTCAACACCGCAAGGACCTCCCGCGTGTCGCTAGCCGACCTGGCCCATTCTCCTTGGGCCTCTTGATAGGCCCCAAGGACTCTGTCGATTGGCGGCAGGGCTTGGCTCCCAGGCACAGTTGGCGTTGGCCTGGCCCTGCTCCTCCTACCAGTACTGCTGCCACCGACCTGCCCACTAGCCACATTGCTCACCACGGTCCTCGCTCTGGCTCCCAGGGTGGAGCCCGACGGCCGTGCCGACCCTTGCGCAGGGGCTGTGGCGAGGGATGGCGTGGTGGTGGTGGTTGCGGCGGTGGTGGTGGTTGCGGCGGTGGTGGTGGCCGCAACGGCTGTGGCAGCAGGGGTCTGTGACTGGTCAGCAGCCCTGGGTGATGGGTTGGTGGGCAGGAGGGGCCCTGGGGAGCGGTTGTGCCCTGCCACTCCAGATGGGCCTGCTGGGTGGTCCATGTCCGGAGAGGTGTCCAGCTCCTCTACATCCGTGAGTCCGGGTCGGGGGCTTGCGGACTGGCTGTGCTGGCTGCTGTCACCCTCTCCAGCATCCAGCAGTTCGGCACCTGTGGGGAGAATGAGATGGGTCATTGTGTTGCACCTAGCAAAGTATGTATTGGTTGTCTGACATTCACAGTTCGTGCACTGTCGTGCACAGGTTTCCCAGTGGCGTGTGTGTGGATGTACGATGTGTGTATGCGTGGGCTAGGCAATGGGTCTGTGTGATGTGGACATGTGACATGGGACGGATTAGCAATGCCGATGGGTGTGTGTTGCTATGCTCCTACATTTTGTGGCTCGTGTGTATGCGTGCTCCAGGACCATCGACGATGTTGGGTTGAACGATGGTTTAGGGGGAAGGATGGAACGCTTAGGTACGCTGATGCCAAAGGGGTACAGCCCCTAAACGCTCTTGGGTTGAAATATGCTTTTGGGGTACATACTGTGGGTAATGGGTGCAGAACGTGACATGTGTTCTGGCAACGTGACAGTGCATAGACAAAGGTGTGTGTCTGTCTCACATGGCCGGAATATCTGCTGACTGTTATCATTCATGGACATCACATTGGTAGCAATGTTGTGAGTTCGTGCTTGTTGTGTGCCACACGACGTATTGCAGATGGGCCAATTCCTTTGTGTGCGTGCTGCCCTGGTACATGTGCATCAGTGCTGTGCTCTTGGGGTGTTGACTATATTATGTGTGTTGTTACTCGCAGTGTGACGTGCGCTTCAGTCACTGCATGCACTTGATTTGTCATGGCCAGGTATCTTAGCATGACTACTGTATGAGGGCCAGCTGTTCGGATGACATACCTTTCATGACACTGTGGCTGTGAGATGAGATGGATGATATGTTGAATGTGCATTGTGTGCCTGTGTGTTTCATGGGTCCAGTTGTCTTTGTGTGCAATATTGTGGTTCCAAGCTGTTACTTCTAGTACGGTCTGTCTTACGTGGGCGTTGTTGTACGATGTGTGGGTGACAGGCAGTGAGGACTACATGGACAGGACTTCGATGGTGTTGCTGATGTGTGTGATGGGTGGCACAGTGCCTGCCGTGTGGGTCTGTGCTCCAGTGGGACTTGTGCATGCAGACGTGGCTCCTTAGGTGTTGCTGTATCTGTGATGGGTCATGTGGGGTTTGACTCTGTTGAACATGTCCGTGTGCACATTGGTCTCATGATTGTGACTGGGAGCAGTGCTGCGTGTTCCTCTGCTACGTGACATGTCCCATGTGTCAGTCGTAGTACAGTCCTCATGCCTACAGACGCCCCGCCCTGTACATTTTCCCACCTACAGGTTGTTTCTGAGTGCGCAATGCAATGGATGCCACATGGTACTGGGAGGGAGGTGTGCTCCACCTTGCTGGTCTGTGGGAGTGGGGGCCTGGTGGGTGTTTTACTTCAGCTGTCCCCCCTCCGACCCACTGTCTTTGTGTTCCGGCTACTTACCTGTTACTTGTCGGTCAGTGCAGCTATGGCGGACACATGGATGTGGGGTGTGCTCCACCTTGCTGGTCTGTGGTAGTGGGGGCCTGGTGGGTGTTTTACTTCAGCTGTCCCCCCTCCGACCCACTGTCTTTGTGTTCCGGCTACTTACCTGTTACTTGTGGGTCAGTGCAGCTATGGCGGACACATGGATGTGGGTGTGGGGATTGCTCATTCTGGCGCATCTGGAGTACAAGGGGACCTGGTGGGAGTTGCGGTGCTGGCTGACTGTACACATGCCCCCATGGTTTTGTTAGTTGGTAGCTTTGGGCTGAGTGTGTGTGAGTGTCTGTTGCATGTGTGGGTGATGTCTTGTGTATTGTGTACTGGACATGGGGGTGTTTGTCCCTAGGAGCTATGGCATGGTGGTAGTGCATGTGATTACATAGCGGTGTGCTGGTATACGTTTGTTTGTACTTACCAGCCTCCACTCCCCCTGGTAATCCGGTGAGGATCTCCGGATGTATGATGACTCGCACCTTCTCCTCCCATGCCTTGAAGGTCTTGAATAGCGCGGGATTTCCTCCGCCAGTCCTGGCAGCCAGCTCTCGATTTTTGGTCTCCTTCTTCTTGACCACGCTTTTGAGGTCGTTCCACCTTTTGTTAATTTCTCCTCTGTTGCGTGGAACGTTCCCGACTGCATTGACCTGGTCTACGATCCTGCTCCACAACCGGTTTCTGGTGGATAGTGGTGTCTGTTGGACCTGGTTGCCATAGATTTGTGGGTGCACCTTGACGATCTCGTCGACCATGACCATCAGCTCGGTGGAAGTGAACTTGGGCATTCTGTGTGGTGCCATGGTGTGTGTTTTGGTGTTTGTGGTGCTGGTGCGGTGTGTGGTGTGTGATGTGCAGGGGGTTTGTGTGGCCGGTGTTTGGTGGTGGTGGTGGTGATGGGTGTGATAGGTGCGTGTCTGTGGTGTGCTGCTGTCCTTTCTGTCTCGCTGTGTTGTGTGCTTTCGTCCTCAGTTTGTAATGTTGCAAGGGGTTGTGGTCTGTGAAGGGGCTGGTTTTGTACTTACCTATGTGGGTGTGTCATGATGGTCTGTTGTTTTCAGGTGTGTTGTGGCTGGTGTTCTGGGATTTGTAGTTGATTTGTTTGTCCAGGGGGAGTGTTTCAGGGATGTGTACTGTGTTTGGGTTTTTGTGCGTGGGTTGCTGTGTGGACTTGTTAGCCATGTTGTGTGTTTTCGTTTTCGTCAGCGGATGGTTTCTGTGCATGGACGTGGCCGCCAGGGCTTCCGCCGTGTCCATTTTCGTCACTGTTGTTTGCGCTGGCGGGCGGTGTATTTGTGGATTTCCCGCGCTCATGTCGGTACGATCCTAATTTAACGGGCGGTGTCTCGGTCGTCAGGGCGGGCGGTTTTGGCTTGTCGTGCGTCTTTCCGTCCGTGGCGGGCGGATGGACTTAGACTCGGACATGGGCGGGCGGTATTTTCTGTTTATTTTCCGCCTCCGGCGGTTTTCGGTTCACGGCATCGTAATTGCTCGGTCGGTATTCAGACGGTGTAGGCGGGCGGATTTTCGCCACTGTGGTTGATGGCGGATTTTTATCCGCCCGACATCGTAATGGACACCTAAGTTAGATAAAATAATTAAAATTCCCCTTACCTTCCTCAACGCGACGCAGCTTCCAACCGTGAGCTTCTCGGGTCCTGAATGACCCAAAATAACAGTACGCGGTTACAAAATAGTCCCTGTGAAATAAAAATGGCTGCTTAAATAAATGTAAAAAAGGAATAATGTTAAAAAAATGCATTATAGTAAAGTGTAAATGTTACATATATTTTTCTTATGTTGTACAATTTTTTCTCTATATTTAAAAATTAGTATATATTTTATTATACTTTGTAAAGTTATAATAATAATTAATATAAAAATATATTTATTATTATTATAATTATATATGTATTTTTTAAATTATATTAATTATTAAAAATACATATTAATTATATACAAATGTAAAACGAAACTTACCTGTTTAAAAAAATTATTTCATGCAATACAACAATGTAATAATTAATATTATTAATATTTTATATACTAATAATATTAATTAAAATTTTATTTACATGTAATAAAGTGATGATTTTTTGAAAATGTTAAAGAATATTCACTACAGCATTATAATGTTACAATATTAAATAATAATTAAATATACAATGCTTTATGTTATGTATATATATGCCAAAAATGTTTATATTATTTGTATAAATATATTATAATGTTCCAACAACTCTTGTAAAATAATAAAAAAATATGGTTTGTATATCAAAATATGAATACTTGTGTTATAAAATATGATTATATCATAAAATGTTCTTTTCCTTAAAAAATTCCATTAACTAATAAATGTATGTAAAATAATTTATGTTCCTTAAATAAAAATGTACATATTTTCTGTGTTTTTATTAATTTGTATTCCATACTATAAATAAAAAATATTTTTGTTGTCTTTCTACCTACTTATCCAAAATTAAAGGTTGTTTGAAAATAAAAAATGTCTAATTTTTTTTTATATGTATATATTATTATTGAATATTTTACTTAAATATATTAATTTGATAAATGTACCATTTTAATTTACTATAAATAAGCATAATGTTTTTTTACTAGTAAATTATAAACTATACATCAATTACACAATAAAAATACATTATCACTGCACATAATAAAACACTCTTATATTTCTTCACATATAAAAACACATACTGTAATTTTCCTACAACTCTTTATATAAAATTAATAAATACACAGCAAATAACATATATGTAATATAAAAATTTTAGATAAATTATAAATAAATTAAAAATATATTTGTACATAAACATATATCACTCACTATTCCCAATACAATTAAACAATAATCAGGGAAGGTGCTAAACATTAACAATATATAATTTACTCTTCCCACTGCAGTTAGGATTAAATCACAGAAGGTGCTGAACATTAACCATATATAATTTACTATTCCCACTACAGTATGTATTAAATAAGGAAAGCTGCTGGACATTAAACAAATATAAATTACTATTCCCACTCCAGTCAGTATTAAGTCAAACAAGGTGCTGGACACTAAAGATATATAAATTACTATTCCCACTGCAGTAAATATTAAGTCAGAGAAAGTGCTGGACACTAAAAATATATAATTTACTACTCCCACTCCAGTCAATATTAAGTCAGGGAAAGTGCTAAACACTAAAGATATATAAATTACTATTACCACTCCAGTCAGTATTAAGTGAGAGAAGGTGCTAGACACTAAACATATCTAAATTACTATTCCCACTTCAGTCACTATTAAGTCAGAGAAGGTGCTGGACATTAAAGATATAAAAATTACTATTCCCACTCCACTGAGTACTAAGTCAGAGAAGGTGCTGGACATTAAATATATAAAAATTACTATTCCCACTCCAGTAAGTATTAAGTCAGGGAAGGTGCTGGACACTAAACATATAAAAATTACTATTCCCACTCCAGTGAATATTAAGTCAGGGAAGGTGCTGGACATTAAACATATATAAATTACTATTCCCACTTCAGTCAGTATTAAGTCAGGGAAGGTGCTGGACATTAAACATATATAAATTACTATTCCCACTCCAGTCAATATTAAGTCAGGGAAGGTGCTGTACATTAAACATATAACAATTACTATTCCCTCACCAGTCAGTATTAAGTCAGGGAAGGTGCTGGACACTAAAGATATATAAATTACTATTCCCACTTCAGTCAGTATTAAGGGGCTGATTCCGATTCGGGCCGGAAAACGTACCGACCGACTCGGAGCCGGAATTAATTCCGACCGACACGTACCGGTGCAGCCCGACCCGCAAAGTACGATGAAAAGCGTGCAAAATCCGACCGACTCGTACGGAACACAAGCCGAACGACCGACCGAACCGCGCGGAAAACAGCTATCCGGCCAGAAAAGCACGCGAATCGAACCGACCGACACGCACCAGGAAGAATCCCGAACGAAACGTACCCGCGAACTCCGACCCGCCAAGTACGATGCAACGCGTGGAAAACACGACCGAGTCGCACGGAGCTCAAGCCGTACGACCGACACGCATACAAAACAGCGAGCCGAAGCAACCCAATACACCGCGACCGACGCGTACGCAGCACAGGAAACAGCACAAACACAGCGTGAACGACTCGGAGAAGCTCGCACGAGACAACTGCAGGGTCCGACTCGGTCAGAAGAACGTCTCCTACCTGCACAAAAAGTACAAAGGGAAAAACACACAAAAAAAGGCCAAACAAGCAATTACAAAGCCAATAAATACTGGGGGAACAGGGAACAAAGACACACCCACAACTCCACCCATATAAAGGACACAAATCCCTACCATGATCCTTTGCAAATTCAAATGACCTGCCAGCACAGAACACCAACAGACAGCAACCACACACACACTCACAGCTCATCCATCACACAAGCCACACACCATCAGCACCTCAACAAATAGCACCCTCACATACACCCAGCAAAACACACACTAACACACACCCTCACTTGCACACCAACACACACATCACTCACCACCACCACCCATCACCATGCCCCCAAAGAAGAATCCAAAGTTCCTAGATAGTGAATTGGAAGTCCTGGTAGATGAGATCCTCAGGGTAGAGCCACAGCTGTTTGGTACACTGGTCCAACAGACCCCCATGTCGCAGAAAACCAAGATGTGGGCGAGGATCTTTGACAGGGTGAACGCACAATCACCATGTTTGCGCACAAAGGAAGACACCTAGAACAGGTGGTATGATGTGCGCAGGAGGGTCAGGGACCTACTGAAGAAGGATTACGTCTTGAGCCAACACACCGGCAGTGGCCCTCCTGCCAAACGACTATACCTCAGGCCCTGGGAGGAGAAGGTGCGGGCCATCCTACCACCAGTGAGCGTCTATGGACTAGAAGACATCCCAGAGCCTGGTGAGTAAACAACCAATATACCCAATATCGTGTGACAATACACACACATCACTGTCAAGGGGATAGTCAAACCATGCACCCTTAGCAAATCCACAGCAACAAAACCAGAATCATCCCAAGATGTGTATGTCAGTCAGATAAACACAATACATGCCATCTCATAGTGATATGTAACTGTGTCATGACATGTACAAACCCTACAACAAATAAAGCTAGGCAGTGGCACAAATCTAACCAACAAACACTGTCAGATATGTAGCCACCACTACAACACCACCACACAGGGAATCCCACAGAAAGGAAGGAATTCTGTGTATGCTGGTCAAGTCAGTGTAGCCAATAGCATCATGGGAGTCGTAGTCACAGATATTGCCCACCATCACAATACGCCCATCAACACCACTCTGAACCATGCTCACATCACAGGGAGTGGAAAACAACTGACAAGATGGCTGACACTGGCTACTGCTGTGGGGAGCACAAGGCCCTGCTGGGAACTGTGCACCAACCAACAGCAGGACACCACTGTCTGACATCCTGAAAGACAACTTGCACTCCCTGCAATGGAAGCACGTTCCGTGGTGGGATATCTGGCTGGGTGGGAAGGAGGACTGACAGCTATGACCATAGTTACCAGCAGCTCTTCCCACACACACCCCTAACCCAAACTACACACAACTCACCTGGGAAAATGCATTGCCTCACACTAAAAATATTTATCCCACAAAGAACCACCACCCTGGGTCATGCTGTGGGAAGCACAGTGACACACATGGGACTTGTAGCCAAACAAACGCCAGGACAACACTGTCAGCCATCCATTCAGCACAGGCACACTACCCCACAGGGAAGCAGAGTCAGAAGGAAGGAAGTATGGGCATGCTGGGAAGGGGGTGGAGGCAATAGCATGATGGGAGTGGTAGTCACAGCTCAACATCCCCCCCACATGGCCCAGCAAGCTCACACTGAAGCATGCACACCTCACAGAGAGTGGAAAGCCCCATCAAAGATGTCTGACACTGGTGCTCTGTTGTGGGGAGCACAAGGCCCTGATGGGAACTGGCCACCAACCAACAGTAGGACACCACTGACTGACATCCTGAGAGTCAACCTGCACCCACTGCAAGGGTGGCATGCTTCATGGTGGGATAACTGGGCTGGAGGGAGAAGGATGTCCGGATGTCAACCAAATACCACCAATGCTGGCTATGCACACACCTCAACATTCACATTGAAATGCTTCATGTTGTCAGGACAATGCGCTACACCAATATCAACAGCTGACTGTGACAACTTAGGACAATGCAATGTACAGGCCCGAATCCAAAGGTACAGTCACAACTGTCAGGTGTTTGAACCATTGATGCCTGTAGAAACATTACATACATTGTGTGTCTCTTCCAAATACAGGTGATGATGGGGACACAGCAGCAGACGCTGAGGAGTCCCTGTCCCAGGCTCCGGGGGACACTAAGCTCACTGGTGTGGAACAGCCTCTGCCCACCTCGGATGACGAAGACCTACCTGGCACCTCCGCAGTGAGTCATCATGCAGCACCAGCAGGACCACCAGCTGCACCCCTGCACCCACCCCTCCAACAACTGCCAACACACAGACCACCCCTGCCGACACGGACAGACCAAGGACCACCACCACCAACAGCACACGGACCCCGGCCCAACGTGGAGCTACGGACACCAACACCAGCAACAACCCCCAAGGGGGCCCAGGGTCACCTGTGCGTGCCAACGCAGGTCCTTCACGTGTCGCCAGGGGTGGTGGGAGGGGTGGTAGACATAGGTCGCTGCTTGCAGAGGGGTCTGGACTGCATGATGACCCACAACTGGTACGCATAGCTGATGCGTACCAGACTAGCACCGGAGAGTTCAGCCAGGTAGTGGGGATCCTCAGGGACATTCAACAGCAGCAGGCTGCCCATCATGCCCGCTTGGACTTACACATGTCCCGCATGGAGTCCAAGTGGGACACATTGCAAGAACAGACGGCGGTGCATAGGGACATATTACAATGCCTCCGCCAGATGTGCACCAACATGTCAACACCTCCCTGTGTGCCCACAACATCTGGTGCTGCAACAACTGCAACTGCCACAGGGAGGGAGGATGACTCTGGCGGAGAGTCCCCTGCACTGCAGCAGCCTGCACTTGAGGGTCCCCCAAAGAAGAGGGTCGTCCGAGGAAGGACAACTGAGAGGCTGATGGCCATGCACAATCCCCAGGAAGCCAACACCTGTTCCGGAAAATCACCTTTGTGCGCAAACTCTTCACCCTGTCGAATGCAACACAACTCTCCCACATGACATGGGGAGCTCAAGTTGGACCAATGTATCAGATGACTGTGGACTTTACTCAGGACATTTCTGCTATCAGGACTTCCAAATCATCTAGGAACTTTGGATTACAATCACAATGTACAGCACCCACCATCCTGTGCACTATACTCACACATGTATGTCAATAAACTCACTAATACACCATACTTGCCTCTGTTGTGATTACAACGTTGTTTCTGAAGTGGAGATGATGATCTGTGAAATGACACTGTGCATGCTAACTGCTACAGCAAGTACAACACCGGCATGTGAGTCATGGCGACGTGACACATATGAGGGAGACACACCACCAGGGCTACACAACACATACACACCAGGGCCATCTGACTCATCGCCTACACTGATGTTGCCAGGAAATACGGTGCAATGCACAGACACAACACCTATTCACAGTCTGTGTTAACTAGCCCACTGGTGCAGGAAGCAAATGTCAGTCAGATGTGTGACCACAGACAACGCACATCACAAAGTGAAGCACAGGTTTATTACACATTTGCAACATGTTGTAACCACTACAGATGCAAGGTAATCCCACCTGGCAGTGGGCACACAGTCAACAAGTGTAGAAGAAAGGAAGTCCATGGGTGTGGCGCACATCACCTGTAGGGAAACGACAGCTACCACCCTGGAAGTTGATTCACGGTGTCGGGGGATCACAGTTGACCAAACAACTCTGAAAGTACCCTGTGAAGGACAGAAATGACACACAGTCAAAAGCACTGAAGAACAGGACAGAACTGCAATACTCATGCCCAATACATGTACAAGATACCCACCCAGGACCAAGTTAGCATGTCAACACTGTTGTGGAGTACAGACTACCTGTAAGGACACATTGCTGCACGCATCCAGTCAAGTAGCACATGGACACACTCAAACAGCACCAGAGCACCACCAACACATATCATGCAAACTCACATCATTGACATAACATCCCTGGATACTCACATTCAGCTGAAGAAGTTGGTGATGAGCTGTGTGCGGACATCACCCTCATCATCATCATCACCACTGGCATCGTGGTCCAGCCCAGGATCCTCCACAGGTGGCGGATGTTGGTCATCGTCATCCAGGATGAGAGGCAACTCCTTCCGCACTGCCAGGTTGTGTAGCATGCAGCAGACGATGACAATCTTGCACACCTTTGCTGGGGCATATGGGAGGGCCCCTCCTGTCTTATCTAGGCAGCGGAAGCGGCTCTTCAGGAGACCAAATGTCCGCTCAATCACTCTCCTGGTCCGACCATGTGCCTCATTGTAGCGCATCTGGGCTGGTGTCACAGGGTTCCTGAGGGGCGTCAGCAACCACGGCATGTTGGGGTATCCGGAGTCACCTACATACAGACAATTGCACATTAGCTGAGTTGGAAAAGAGGGTGGAACACTACATTGCAGAACACACACGATGGTACAAAGTCAGTACACACCAACAAGCCAGGCACGCTGGTTCCGCATCTGTGACATCATCCTCGGGATGCGACTACTCCTCATCACGTAGGCATCGTGTGCAGAACCGGGGAAACGGGCACAGACGTGTGTGATGCTCATATCTGCAAGACATACCACCAGTGCATTGACCGAATGGTAGTGTTTGCGGTTCCTGTATGCCTGCTCTTGGGCCTGTGGTGGTACCAAAGCCACATGTGTCCCATCAATGGAGCCAATGACATGCAGCATCCTCCCCAGGGCATAGAAGTCACTCTTCACGTCAGTGAGTTGTTGAAGTCTAGGGAAATAGATGTACTGGTTCAGGTACCTCAACATAGCCTCCAAAACGTCGCGGAGCACACGGCTGAACATGGTCTGTGACATCCCACCAGCAGACGCCACAGTGTGTTGAAAGGTACCGGTGGCAAAGAAGTGTAGGGCTGCCATCACCTTCACCTTGGGGGTCAGCGCTGTAGGGTATGTCCGGCCAGGTTGCAAATGTGGGGCCAACCGCACCGTCAATTCCTCAATCAGTGGCCTGGTGAAGCGGTACCGTCGGATGCAGTCCCGTTCAACCACCATTGCAAGGTCAGGGAATGGCCGATGGACAGCTGGTGCCCTGCAGTGCATAGGTGAAGAAAGAAAGATTGTCAGTCACCCCACATATGTGGCATAGACCAGACTCAATATCACATGATACATCATTACGAGACACAAGTACATGATGCGTGTGCCGTTCCGTAAGGACATGTATGGCACCTACATGGCTAACATCTAACATCACAGTTCAACATGTGTCCTCAACAAGTCCCAGGTTGTGCTATGGGATATCATTAGGCTGTGTCACAGTACCCATGTACTGCTGTCACGTTCCAAACACACACCACAGTGACATGTGAGGACAGATGTGCCCCAGGCATCACAGCTCATCGACAGGTAGATTCCCAGGGACCCTGTATTGACACATGGACACTGGCATGACATGGTGCATCATGAATACACCACAGCTAAACAACCATGACCCCCACAGGTAGTGGTCCCTGTTGCCTCGGCAGGACAGACATGGACGTCTGTGACACACACACGCACAACATCAAAGTCCATGCACAAACAACGTGGATGTGGAGACTGTCTCCCATTGTGCACATGGAATCAGAGACATTGTAAACACGACATGCACACAGACTGTGGAGGGCCATCACAATTGTGGCAATGGGTCACCCTGGGACGTACATACCATCCCACATGGGACTCAGGGGGTATGTGACATGACATACACATACACAACCGTGAAATGTGACCATGCCACATGCCCTGAAATGAACAGTTGCACACCACAGTGTTCATGTGCACAACACACCAAGGATTCTGTCCCCATGAACACGTGCACAGCCTGGGAGTGGCTGCCCCCAAGTGCCACCCAAAAAACAACATGTTGACCCCCATACACGGAACATGTAATGCAGCCTTACATGCCTTAGGATACAGTGTGGACAGGCTGTGGTGTTGTAGGTGTGCCCCTCACTCCCTGGGAAGTATATGTGGCTGGCATATGTTCACCTGTGACAGGCATGGTGACATATGCCAGTGACTTGTACAGGGACGCGTTGTACAGCAATGGACCGATCGGTGCGCACACATTGGCCATTGCATACGATCTGAGCGGGTACGCGTTGTACAGCAATGGACCGATCGGTGCGCACACATTGGCCAATGCATTCAATGTGAGCGGGAACGCGTTGTATCCCAGGTACGCGTTGAACTGCAATGGAACGATCGGTGTGCCCGGCCGGCCCATTGCATTCAATGTGAGCGGGTACGCGTTGTATCCGGGTACGCGTTGTACAGCAATGGACCGATCGGTGTGCCCGGCCGGCCCATTGCATTCAATGTGAGCGGGTACGCGTTGTATCGCGGGTACGCGTTGAACTGCAATGGACCGATCGGTGTGCCCGGCCGGCCCATTGCATTCAATGTGAGCGGGTACGCATTGTATCCCGGGTACGCGTTGTACAGCAATGGACCGATCGGTGCGCACACATTGGCTGGGGCCTGGCATGGCAACGGACGCGTTTTCGAAGCTCCAACGAGTCTGATGCAGTGAATTCAGTTGGCCAGCCACAACAATGTTGCAAAATCATGGGTGTCATGAAGTTGAAGATTTGAAGGATGCTGTGGGCGTGTATTAGTGCTGCTATACCATGGATTGGTCAGATTTAGAAGATGCAAACGACTTGGACCTATCACTTTGGACACATGGGACAGTATCTGCCTCTGCAGCACACATATAATGCTGGCTGTTCCCCTGAGAGCTCACTTGCCTGCACTACATGCTCCAGGACGACATCTGCCACCAACACTGCTGCTGTTTATGCATCCTCTGGCTCCTGCAATGGCACGTACTGTGGAGAGAGCCCCAGCCTTCAGCCTTGAGGAGAACCAGGCCCTGCTGGACAGCCTCCTTCCACAGTACAGCAAGCTGTATGGGAAACCAGGGGAGCAGGTGAGTGTGCTGTCCACTGCATCACTAATTGTGCATGTTGTCTGACTAGCAGGACTTTCACTGTGCACACCACTGGCTAGCATGCCCACTGAGTAGTTGTCACACCCCAAAGTGTGTAGTTACATGCACTGAACTGGTACAGTGCAGTAACAGTGCATTCCAACTAGGTTTACTTCCCATGCAATGATACCATGTAGTGACTGCTGGCAAACTGTTCATAGCCATTGTTGCACTGCCTGTGTACATCATATGCCCCTGTAATTGAGACATGTATATCCAACTGTGTGATGCACGTATATGTTGCATGTGTAGTAATGGCCTTTTCACTTTGTCATCCTCACAGGTTGATGCCCACCAGAAGCAGGACATCTGGCTGACCATCGCCGGGAAAGTAAGATCCGTGGGGGTCTACAGGCGCAGGATCCGCAACTGCCAAAAGAGGTGGCAGGACCTTCGTGGCTGGACCCGGAGGATCGCAAGGGTCCAGCTGAAGCTGTCGCCTCCTCGCAGGAGGGGCGGACACCGGACCCTGACCCCCACATGCTCCGGATCCTGGCGGTGGTCTTCCCTGACCTGGATGGGCAGCTGAAGGACAGACAGCAGCAAGGAGGGGTGAGTCCATGACTGCACTGTGCACTTTGTCTGCCATGCTATGTGCCCTCCTCTGGCCTGGTTAAACTTCCACAGTACATCAGTCATGTGGTCCAGGACCCATGTCCCTCATTTGTTACATGCCCACTTCTCCTCTGATACGCATATGTGTGGCCCTTATAGTCAGGAAATTGTGTCATTTGGGGACTGTGTCATTGCATTTTGCTTTGCTCAAGGTGGGGGACAGCATTTGTTCCCGTGACTATGTTGTGCGATTCATGGGTGGGTCAATTGCTTACACAATGCCTAAGTTCTGACATGTGATCTGCGTGTAACTTTGATATGTGGTCCGCTTGCTGCTCTGACTCACCACATGTCCCTGGGGAATGTGGCACACACCCATGCTGCTGGTGGGAACAATATTTGGGCCTCAGGAGTATGTGTATCCAGTGTGTCACACATGCTTAGCCACCTGCCTACTGTCCAGGACTCATCCCTCTTACAGGTGGAGCTGGACAGTCATGCCTACTCCAGTGCATACAATACACTCTGTACTCCCACTCCCGTGTATCATCTGGCATGTTGTGATCAGTGAAATGTACCCTCAGGTGTCTGCCTCTGTCTCATTGTGCTGTGTCTTCGTTGTCAGGACTACTGGTATGTTCATCGTTTGGGGCTCAGCATGCCATCTGAGATGTGACCATGATAGACGATACTTCTGTGACTTATAGGTGTCTGATCACTTGACTGTGCACACAGGTGTTTGCGACTGTGACTTTCAGGCAGCTGTATTTTCATTCACAGCACACTGTGAGGTGCTCATGTTCAGAGAGTTGTGTTTCATGTCCCCCATATGTCCAGTTGGTATGACGTGGACAAATAGTAGTACAGATGATGTGGTTTTGGGGGATGGACATGTGCACTTGTCAGTCACATAACTTGCATTCCCCATGCCCTCGGATTGTGACACAGTGCAGACTGTTGTTGTCTGGCTGCCATGGCCATGTGACTTGAGACAGTAATGTATGACTTTGCACGCATTCCTGTGTCATGGCATTCAACTTCCTGGGACTGATCCTGCAGGGGAGTGACATGTGCAACATGCACCCCATTGTGGCATTGACTATCCGGACATGGGTGCATCATGGTGTCTGGTGCTGGTATGCATCACATGCATTTCTAATTAGAATCTGGCCATCCCTTTATCCGGACACCTGCACTGACTCAGTGGCAAGAGATGTGATGTGTGCATGTTCACATGCTTCACCGTGTTCCCTGCAATGTCCAACAACTGTGTAGGTGGTGCATGTGTCCACACTGGGGTCTTACCATCAGACAGGCACCAGACAGATGGGTGCAAGGGCAGGAGGGGTGTGAGTCCCATGGTTGACCATCAGACTGACAATTGGCTTCCCGAATCTGTGTGAGGACTTTAGGCAATGTTCAACTAAGGATGCCAGGGCTTGCTCTGTAATGTGCTGTACTTACTGTGGTGTGTGCGGTCAGTGCAGGTGACTGATGTTTGTCTGTTTCCCTAATTGTTTGCAGATACATCCACGGCCACAGGAGGGGACAGCTCCACGGACCAGGAGGAGCAGCGGAGCCAGACTGGGTCAGCATCGGACGAGTGGTCAGAGGGACCCAGTGGCACGGAGGGCGAGGGGAGCCACACCGAGGAGTCCTCAGCACCATCCACCTCAGCTGGGGACCACAGCAGCTCGGAGGATGACTCCCTTGTGGAGGCGGGTCTCGGCAGCCACCAAAGGCCAGCTAGTCTGTCTGGCCCCGCCACCACCACCACCATCACCGCCCTCCCATCAGCTCCCATTCCTGAGGTCCGTGGAGGCTCCCGTGCTCGGGAGCGTGTCTCCTTCGTGCCAGGCACCGCACCCCCTGCCCCTGTGTCCCCTGCTGCCCTGAGTGAGGAGTCTGTGTACCTCCTTCGGCAGCTCCATGTAGGGCAGACAGCAATGCTGAGTGTCCTCCATGCACACACCACTCTGTTGACACAGCTGGTGTCATTCATGGAGGGCATCTCGACGGGTATGTCTGCCCTACAGAGGAGCAATAGGTCCATGGACTCCTCCCTGACGGCAGCAGTGTCCCTCCTCCAACAGTCCCTCACCCCTCCCACCTCTGCCCCATCCACACTTCCTGCCCCCCTACCTGTCCAAAGCACATGCACACCTGCACAGTCATCCAAACACACAGACACGAGCAGCACAGACACACCCAAGAGTAAGGCAAGACGTGCACACAAGCATCCTCAGGGGACTGATACCACAGACACAGGGGATGGGGAACACCACACACACAGGCATCCACATTCACTCCGCAGTCCTCCAAATCCTCTCCCTCCAAGACCCCTTCCCTTGCCTCGCCTGCTACCCCACCTACACAGCAGGTCTTCCTGTGTGACCTCGGCCTCTTCCCCACCATTCCTGCTGACCCAGCACACCAGGGGAAGTGGAAGTCCACCCACACAGAGAGGAGTGCCCCTCGCCCCGGACACCCTCCCCCAGGCGCAGGCAGACACAGGAGCCCATTCGGAAGTCCCCCGGAGCAGGAAGAGCAAGACCCCACCACCACCACCACGCAGCTCCAGCGCCCAGTCTCTCTCCTCCATCCCCCAGGCCACCACTGCACAGGTTCCCCTGCCACACCCTGCCCCAGGTTCCCCACACACCGATACCGCATCCCCAGACTGCTTAGGCCCTCCCCCTGCCACTTGCTCTTCCACCCCCAACCCAGACGCTCTGCCTGTTAGTGGCACTGTTGTGGGGACTGGGTCCCCCCTCTGTCCTGCCCACCTCATCTGCCCACCCTTCCACTCCCTTGGAGTCATGCACTGCAGTGGAGTCCACAACCACCACATCTGACTCGGGCACTGCAGTGGGTACCCAGTCCACTACATCAGTCCAGCCCACTGCAGTGGTTGCGGCACCCACACCAACTGACTTGTGTACCACGGTGGTGCCGGCCCCCTGAGTCAGACACCTCCACTGCAGTTGCCGGTGACACTCCTGCACCCACCACCCCTTCGCTGCCTCACTCTGCCATCCCCTGATCCTGTCCCTGCGGTGCCTGGCCTGCCCCTTGTATGCCCCTTCAAGGGTGATGTCCCCCAACCGTACCAGTGCAGGCAAGCAATGTGTGACCAGTTGTCACTTCTCACCCCGTTGGTACTGTGATTTTGGACTGGCCATTGGCCTTAGTTTCTTTTGGACTTCCGTTTTTACCCTGACATTTGCTGAATAAAGCCTCTTTTTGTTTACTTTTGGGTTTTCTTTTGATGTACATGATGTGGATGAGTAGCATCCTGCATTTGCAGTTGTAATAGTGTTCACATCAGGACGATGAAGTGTTGCAGTGATGGACTCCATGTGGTCCATGGGATATGTGTCCTGTTGTATTCTGGATCTATGGCATCCTTTGCTACAGTCTGAGGGTGTAATGTTCAGCATTTGACACAGGGATGTCCTTTTGCATTTGTAAATGAACATCTTTGTCTTACACTGATGCACATCTGGTGGGCTTACCACTGTTCAATGTTCCGATTTCCCTGACTGTGTGCCCAGCTCCACTGGACATGCAGTTTTGCACATCAATGTCGAAGGACTCATCTGTGTATACAGTGCAACTTGCTTGACACGTGTTTGGTGTGTGTGCAGATGACTGACGTGACACCCCCGTACCCAGGCTGATGTGAGCAGAGCCTTCTGTGTGTTGTGGTTGTTGACTCACTGACGGAGTGTTCTGCTGACATGTTTGGGTCGTGCACAGACAAGGTTTGGCACAGCGGACCTTCCACAGGAGTGGTGTGCCCTCATGGCAGTGTGTAATCTGGTGACATTGCGTGGGCCTGTGTTGTGTAAGCATGTCTGTGCGTGTTCCCTTCCCTTTTCCTACACAGGCTGTGTCCCTAGGGATGTTCCTGTTTGTGATGCTTGCTGAGTTGTTCTGTGTTCATCCAGCATCTTGGACCTGGTTTCTCTGTGATGTGGGTGCATGGCAAACTAATGTTCATGAGGTTGTCATCCCAGGTTGTCTTTGTTGTCAGTGCTGGGGATGTGGGCAAACGCAGATGGGACACATTCAGGATTCCCCTTGGCACTTGTTGTTTACACGAGTAATGTGATTTACAGTTTGTGTTAGCTTACAGTGATTGTGACACGTTGTGTGTGTGACTGCTGCCACTCCTCAGGGTCAGAGCTGCAATGTTGGTAGTTGTGTACGTGTGTTCTTCGTGTGTCACCTTGGCTTCTTCATTGGTGTGTGACTATGGCCAGGATCCCATTGATTGTGGTGGATTTCACATCATGCCCATGTACAGCATACTGTGCTGTGTGTCAGACATTGACAAGTCTTGTTGACTGGCCATGTGTGATGGGTTTCTGCACCTTGGTTCCCACCACCACCCCTGGTATTGTCATGGGTGCATGTGCAATGTCACCAGTCCATGTGAGCTTCACTGCTGCACATTGGTGGAGATCAGGGTGTGTGGTGTTGAGTGTGTGCAAAGTGAGTTGTTGCACGGCCAGACCCCTACCTCCATATTGGCCTTGGCTGGCAGGCCGTGCTGATTGATTGGAGCTTGTGTAGGTGTGATGGTAGTTAGTTGCTCAGGACACATGGCTGGGGTTCACAGTGTGAACGACATCTAACATTGTCATCACAGTGGGATTATCATGCAGGCTAGTGTCAGCACAATATGGGGTCCCTGGGGGTAGTGCTGTGGTGGGTCTGTCTCTTGCTGTGTTAGTTGCTGTTCCTACAAGCTTGTGTGACATGTGTAATTTGTGCTCCCTCATTGCCCACATAGGGGATTTGGATCCATGAGTTACTTTTGTGTGGCACTGTATGTGCATCTGTGTAATTGGTATTCAGGCCTCATCATGTGTTGTGTGGTTGCCTGGGGACACTGGCACCCCCCTCACCTGTTGTGTTTGATGTGCAGTGTGGGTCTGCCTGTTTGTGCATCTGCACCACTGCATTGGCATATCTTTAGTGTGCTATTGGCTGTATGTTGTTTGGTGGGTTTCACCTGCTGTCCCTGGGACTCCTAGGTCATCAGTCAGCACAATGATCATTGTTTGTGTGTCCCATTGCTGCCATGGTATGTTATTTGTTCACCTCACATCTACAGTCTCCACAGGGTATCTACATTTGTGTGCCCATTGGTGCAAATATGTGGGTCTGCATTATGATGGTCACTTCTGTCATTGTGTCATTGATGGATGTTGACAGTGTCAGCCCCCATGGGTGATGTTTGTCTGCACATGGCCAAAGGTATGTCTTATTTGCACTGCACTGTTTGCCTCACACAATCTATGTTGCTATGGGTCACAAGCACTACTTTGCCACTGATGTGTTTGTTGTTCTGTGACCAGGAATCATCCATGCAGTTTGGCAGTTGCAGCTTTTTCAATGTCAACACTTACATTTTGGTCACTGTGATGATGGGGGTTGGACCCCATTGCCACAATGTTCAAAATGTGCTTCAGCTATGGACCCCACACTTACCTTTTGGTCACTGTGATGATGGGGGTTTAGACCCCATTGCCACAATGTGCAAAATGTGCTTCAGCTATGGACCCCACACTTACCTTTTGGTCACTGTGATGATGGGGGTTTAGACCCCATTGCCACAATGTTCAAAATGTGCTTCAGCTATGGACCCCACACTTACCTTTTGGTCACTGTGATGATGGGGGTTTAGACCCCATTGCCACAATGTGCAAAATGTGCTTCAGCTATGGACCCCACACTTACCTTTTGGTTACTGTGATGATGGGGGTTGGACCCCATTGCCACAATGTTCAAAATGTGCTTCGGCTATGGACCCCACACTTACCTTTTGGTCACTGTGATGATGGGGGTTGGACCCCATTGCCACAGTGGTCATGGTCTGCTTGCATTGTGGGGGCCACACACATTTATGTGTGACACATGTGATAGGGGGTCACATTGTATGTTCAAAGTCATGTTCAGTGTTGTAGGCATTTGACACAGTCTACACACGCTTGTCATGGTGTTGGGGGTGGATGTCTTTTTGTTGCATTCCTTATGTTGGTGTGTGCTTGTTGTGTCATGCATTAGCCATCCTGTGAGTGGGGGTGTTGTTGGTGGTAGGCATCCTGCCCCCATGGGTAGAGGTGGTAGTAGTGGTAGGCATCTGGCACCCCCTGAGTAGGGGTGGTAGTGGTGGTAGGCATCCAGCCCCCATGGGTTGAGGTGGTAGTAGTGGTAGGCATCCAGCCCCCATGGGTAGAGGTGGTAGTAGTGACAGGCATCCAGCCCCCCATGGGTAGAGGTGGTAGTAGTGACAGGCATCCAGCCCCCATGGGTAGAGGTGGTAGTAGTGGTAGGCATCCAGCCCCCATGGGTAGGGGTGGTAGTAGTGGTAGGCATCCAGCCCCCATGGGTAGAGGTGGTAGTAGTGACAGGCATCCAGCCCCCATGGGTAGAGGTGGTAGTAGTGGTAGGCATCCAGCCCCCATGGGTAGGGGTGGTAGTAGTGACAGGCATCCAGCCCCCATGGGTAGAGGTGGTAGTAGTGACAGGCATCCAGCCCCCCATGGGTAGAGGTGGTAGTAGTGGTAGGCATCTGGCACCCATGGGTAGAGGTGGTAGTAGTGGTAGGCATCTGGCACCCCCTGAGTAGGGGTGGTAGTGGTGGTAGGCATCCAGCCCCCATGGGTAGAGGTGGTAGTAGTGGTAGGCATCCAGCCCCCATGGGTAGAGGTGGTAGTAGTGGTAGGCATCCAGCCCCCATGGGTAGAGGTGGTAGTAGTGGTAGGCATCTGGCACCCCTGAGTAGGGGTGGTAGTGGTGGTAGGCATCCAGCCCCCATGGGTAGAGGTGGGAGTAGTGACAGGCATCCTGCCCCCATGGGTAGAGGTGGTAGTAGTGGTAGGCATCTGGCACCCCTGAGTAGGGGTGGTAGTGGTGGTAGGCATCCAGCCCCCATGGGTAGAGGTGGTAGTAGTGGTAGGCATCCAGCCCCCCATGGGTAGAGGTGGTAGTAGTGGCAGGCATCCAGCCCCCATGGGTAGAGGTGGTAGTAGTGGTAGGCATCCAGCCCCCATGGGTAGAGGTGGTAGTAGTGGTAGGCATCCAGCCCCCATGGGTAGAGGTGGTAGTAGTGGTAGGCATCCAGCCCCCCATGGGTAGAGGTGGTAGTAGTGACAGGCATCCAGCCCCCCATGGGTAGAGGTGGTAGTAGTGGTAGGCATCCAGCCCCCATGGGTAGAGGTGGCAGTAGTGGTAGGCATCTGGCACCCCCTGAGTAGGGGTGGTAGTAGTGGTAGGCATCCAGCCCCCATGGGTAGAGGTGGTAGTAGTGACAGGCATCCAGCCCCCATGGGTAGAGGTGGTAGTAGTGACAGGCATACAGCCCCCATGGGTAGAGGTGGTAGTAGTGACAGGCATCCTGCCCCCATGGGTAGAGGTGGTAGTAGTGGTAGGTATCTGGCACCCCTGAGTAGGGGTGGTAGTGGTGGTAGGCATCCAGCCCCCATGGGTAGAGGTGGTAGTAGTGGTAGGCATCTAGCACCCCATGGGTAGGGGTGGTGGTAGTGGTAGGCATCCAGCCCCCATGGGTAGGGGTGGTAGTAGTGACAGGCATCCAGCCCCCCATGGGTAGAGGTGGTAGTAGTGACAGGCATCCAGCCCCCGTGGGTAGAGGTGGTAGTAGTGGTAGGCATCTGGCACCCATGGGTAGAGGTGGTAGTAGTGGTAGGCATCTGGCACCCCTGAGTAGGGGTGGTAGTGGTGGTCGGCATCCAGCCCCCATGGGTAGAGGTGGTAGTAGTGGTAGGCATCCAGCCCCCATGGGTAGAGGTGGTGGTAGTGGTAGGCATCGAGCCCCCATGGGTAGAGGTGGTAGTAGTGGTAGGCATCTGGCACCCCCTGAGTAGGGGTGGTAGTGGTGGTAGGCATCCAGCCCCCCCATGGGTAGAGGTGGGAGTAGTGACAGGCATCCTGCCCCCATGGGTAGAGGTGGTAGTAGTGGTAGGCATCTGGCACCCCCTGAGTAGGGGTGGTAGTGGTGGTAGGCATCCAGCCCCCCATGGGTAGAGGTGGTAGTAGTGGTAGGCATCCAGCCCCCCATGGGTAGAGGTGGTAGTAGTGACAGGCATCCAGCCCCCATGGGTAGAGGTGGAAGTAGTGGTAGGCATCCAGCCCCCCATGGGTAGAGGTGGTAGTAGTGGTAGGCATCCAGCCCCCCATGGGTAGAGGTGGTAGTAGTGGTAGGCATCCAGCCCCCCATGGGTAGAGGTGGTAGTAGTGACAGGCATCCAGCCCCCCATGGGTAGAGGTGGTAGTAGTGGTAGGCATCCAGCCCCCATGGGTAGAGGTGGCAGTAGTGGTAGGCATCTGGCACCCCTGAGTAGGGGTGGTAGTAGTGGTAGGCATCCAGCCCCCATGGGTAGAGGTGGTAGTAGTGACAGGCATCCAGCCCCCATGGGTAGAGGTGGTAGTAGTGACAGGCATACAGCCCCCCATGGGTAGAGGTGGTAGTAGTGACAGGCATCCTGCCCCCATGGGTAGAGGTGGTAGTAGTGGTAGGCATCTGGCACCCCTGAGTAGGGGTGGTAGTGGTGGTAGGCATCGAGCCCCCATGGGTAGAGGTGGTAGTAGTGGTAGGCATCTAGCACCCCTGGGTAGGGGTGGTGGTAGTGGTAGGCATCCAGCCCCCCATGGGTAGGGGTGGTAGTAGTGACAGGCATCCAGCCCCCCATGGGTAGATGTGGTAGTAGTGACAGGCATCCAGCCCCCCGTGGGTAGAGGTGGTAGTAGTGGTAGGCATCTGGCACCCATGGGTAGAGGTGGTAGTAGTGGTAGGCATCTGGCACCCCCTGAGTAGGGGTGGTAGTGGTGGTCGGCATCCAGCCCCCCATGGGTAGAGGTGGTAGTAGTGGTAGGCATCCAGCCCCCATGGGTAGAGGTGGTGGTAGTGGTAGGCATCGAGCCCCCCATGGGTAGAGGTGGTAGTAGTGGTAGGCATCTGGCACCCCCTGAGTAGGGGTGGTAGTGGTGGTAGGCATCCAGCCCCCCCATGGGTAGAGGTGGGAGTAGTGACAGGCATCCTGCCCCCATGGGTAGAGGTGGTAGTAGTGGTAGGCATCTGGCACCCCTGAGTAGGGGTGGTAGTGGTGGTAGGCATCCAGCCCCCCATGGGTAGAGGTGGTAGTAGTGGTAGGCATCCAGCCCCCATGGGTAGAGGTGGTAGTAGTGACAGGCATCCAGCCCCCATGGGTAGAGGTGGAAGTAGTGGTAGGCATCCAGCCCCCATGGGTAGAGGTGGTAGTAGTGGTAGGCATCCAGCCCCCCATGGGTAGAGGTGGTAGTAGTGGTAGGCATCCAGCCCCCATGGGTAGAGGTGGTAGTAGTGACAGGCATCCAGCCCCCATGGGTAGAGGTGGTAGTAGTGGTAGGCATCCAGCCCCCATGGGTAGAGGTGGCAGTAGTGGTAGGCATATGGCACCCCTGAGTAGGGGTGGTAGTAGTGGTAGGCATCCAGCCTCCCATGGGTAGAGGTGGTAGTAGTGACAGGCATCCAGCCCCCATGGGTAGAGGTGGTAGTAGTGACAGGCATACAGCCCCCATGGGTAGAGGTGGTAGTAGTGACAGGCATCCTGCCCCCATGGGTAGAGGTGGTAGTAGTGGTAGGCATCTGGCACCCCTGAGTAGGGGTGGTAGTGGTGGTAGGCATCGAGCCCCCCATGGGTAGGGGTGGTAGTAGTGGTAGGCATCTAGCACCCCCTGGGTAGGGGTGGTGGTAGTGGTAGGCATCCAGCCCCCCATGGGTAGAGGTGGTAGTAGTGGTAGGCATCTGGCACCCCCTGAGTAGGGGTGGTAGTGGTGGTAGGCATCCAGCCCCCCATGGGTAGAGGTGGTAGTAGTGGTAGGCATCCAGCCCCCCATGGGTAGGGGTGGTAGTAGTGGTAGGCATCTAGCACCCCCTGGGTAGGGGTGGTGGTAGTGGTAGGCATCGAGCCCCCCATGGGTAGAGGTGGTAGTAGTGGTAGGCATCTGGCACCCCCTGGGTAGGGGTGGTGGTAGTGGTAGGCATCGAGCCCCCCATGGGTAGAGGTGGTAGTAGTGGTAGGCATCCAGCCCCCCATGGGTAGAGGTGGTAGTAGTGGTAGGCATCGAGCCCCCCATGGGTAGAGGTGGTAGTAGTGGTAGGCATCCAGCCCCCCATGGGTAGAGGTGGTAGTAGTGACAGGCATCCAGCCCCCATGGGTAGAGGTGGTAGTAGTGGTAGGCATCTGGCACCCATGGGTAGAGGTGGTAGTAGTGGTAGGCATCTGGTACCCCGAGTAGGGGTGGTAGTGGTGGTGGGCATCCAGCCCCCCATGGGTAGAGGTGGTAGTAGTGACAGGCATCCAGCCCCCCATGGGTAGAGGTGGTAGTAGTGACAGGCATCCTGCCCCCCATGGGTAGAGGTGGTAGTAGTGACAGGCATCTAGCACCCCCTGGGTAGGGGTGGTGTTAGTTGTTGGCATCCAGGCCCCTATGTGTATATGTGGCATTGGTGATGGCCATCCCGCCCCTATGGTGCTGCTGTTGCTGGTGTAAGTAATTTCTGCATCCCTCTGTGTGTGTGTGATATGTCGGGTACGTGTAGTTTGTTTTTGTGGTTGGTGTCTGACTTACCTTCTGCGCCGTACGCGTCCGTGCCTGTTCCGGTAATAGATGTAGAATATTGGTAGGATCGGCACGATGGGATTCATGGTTGGTTCGTCTCGTCCGTCTTTCTCTTTGCTTCGCCTCGTCCTCGTCGCTGGCGTGTGCGTCTCGTAGCCGTGGATCGTCTTGTGGCGCGAATCGGAGCTTATGTGCGCCTCTCCCGGATGCTTTGACGTGCCGTGCGTAGCGACGGGTTCGGCGCGTACGGAAAGCGCATCGTACTTGTCCGGCCGGACGGGGCTGCATTTTGGCTTCCGCGCGACTCGATTCTGCGTTTCCGGATCCGCATCGGTCGGAGAACTGGACCTGTATTGGGTTAGTACGGCTGGGTCGGGATTTGGGCAGTTGTGCGCATCGTACTTGCTCGTTCGGACGTATGTGCGAATCGGTCGGGAAACAGGCATTCGCCTGGATTTTTTCCCGGCCGAATGGTATTAGGTGCGCCTCCAACCGGGATCGGAATCGACCCCTAAGTCTGGGAAGGTCCTGGAGATTAAACATATATAAATTACTATTCCCACTCCAGTCAGTATTAAGTCAGGGAAGGTGCTGGACACTAAACATATATACATTACTATTCCCACTCCATTCAGTATTAAGTCAGGTAAGGTGCTAGACACTAAGGGGCCGATTCCAATTCGGGCCGGAAAACGTACCAACCGACTCGGTACGGGAATTTAGTCCGACCGACTCGGACCGGCGCCGCACGACCCGGGTAGTACGATGAAATGCATGTGAAATCTGACAGACTCGGACGGAATACAAAACGACCGACCGAGCCGGACGGAAACAAGCCATCTGGCCGGGAAATCACGCGAAACGAACCGACCGACACGCACTCGAATTGAACCCGAACGAAACGTACCCGCGAACTCCGACCCGCGTAGTACGATGCTGTGCGTGCAAAACACGACCGACTCGCCCGGAGCACAAGCCGTACGACCGACACGCATACAAAACCCAGCCGAAGCAACCCAATACTACGCGACCGACTCGTACGCCGCATATGAAACCTAGCTGACACACAGCGGGAACGAGTCGGACAAGATCGCACCAGACAACTGCAGCGTCCTACTCGGACACAAGAACGACTCCTACATGCACCAAAAACACCAAGGAATTTTTTTTTAAAAACGGACCAAACAAGCAACCACTAAGCCAATAAATACAGGGAGGAAAAAAAATGGAACAAGGACACACCTCCAACTCCACCTACATAAAGGCCACAAATCCCTACCATGATCCCTTGCAAATTCCACTGACCTGCCAGACAGAACACCATCACACAGCAACCACAGACACACTCACAGCTCATACATCACACAAGCCACACACCATTACCACACCTACAAATAGCACCCTCACACACACCCAGCTAAACCTACACTCACACCCCCCACTTGCACACACACACACATCAATCACCACCACCACCCATCACCATGCCCCCAAAGAAGAACCATAAGTTCCTAGATTGTGAATTGGAAGTCCTGGTAGATGAGATCCTCAGGGTAGAGCCACAGTTGTTTGGTACATTGGTACAACAGACCCCCATGTCGCAGAAAACCAAGATGTGGGCGAGGATTGTCGACAGGGTCAACGCACAATCACCATGTTTGCGCACAAAGGAAGACATCCAGAACAGGTGGTATGATGTGCGCAGGAGGGTCAGGGACCTACTCAAAAGGACTACCTCCTCAGCCAGCACACCGGCAGTGGCCCTCCTGCAAAACCAGTATACCTCAGGCCCTGGGAGGAGAAGGTGCGGGCCATCCTACCACCAGTGAGCGTATACGGACTAACAGACATCCCAGAGCCTGGTGAGTACACAACTAATATACACAATATGGTGTGACAACACACACACATCACAGTCAAGGGGATAGGCAAACCATGCACACTTAGCAAATACACAGCAACCAAAAGATATCCATCCCAAGATGTGAATGCTAGTCAGACAAACACAATACCTGCCATCTCATAGTGATATGTAACTGTGTCATGACATCTACAAACCTAACAACAAATACAGCAAGGCAGTGGCACAAATAGAACCAACAAATACTCCCAGATAATTACCCACCACTAGAACACCACCTCACAGGGAAGCTCACTGAAAGGAAGGAATTCTGTGTATGCTGGTCAAGTCAGTGTAGCCAATAGCATGATGGGAGTGGTAGTCACAGATATTGGTCACACCCACAATTGGCCCATCAACACCACTCTGAACCATGCTCACATCACAGGGAGTGGAAAACAACTGACAAGATGGCTGACACTGGCTACTGCTGTGGGGAGCACAAGGCCCTGCTGGGAACTGGGCACCAACAAACAACAGGACCACACTGTCAGCCATCTTGTCATTGCTGTCACACTCACACACACTGAAGTCCACTCAAAAGGAAGGAAGGATGAGCATGCTGGGAAGGGGGGTGTAGGCAATAGCATGATGGGAGTGGTAGCCACAGATCAACATCTCACACCCACATGGCCCAGCAAGTTAGCACTGAATCATGCACACCTCACAGGGAGTCAAAAGCCACTTCAAAGATGTCTGACACTGGCCACAGCTGTGGGGAGCAAAAGGCCCTGCTGGGAACTGGGCACCAACAAACAACAGGACCACACTGTCAGCCATCTTGCCATTGCTGTCACACTCACACACAGTGACGTCCACTCAAAAGGAAGGAAGTATGGGCATGCTGGGAAGGGGAGTGTAGGCAATAGCAGGATGAGAGTTGTAGGCACAGATATTGGTCACACCCACAATTGGCCCATCAACACCACTCTGAACCATGCTCACATCACAGGGAGTGGAAAACAACTGACAAGATGGCTGACACTGGGTACTGCTGTGGGGAGCACAAGGCCCTGCTGGGAACTGTGCAACAACCAACAGCAGGACACCACTGACTGACATCCTGAAAGACAACTTGCACTCCCTGCAATGGAAGCACGTTCCATGGTGGGATATCTGGCTGGGTGGGAAGGAGGACTCACAGCACTGACCATAGTTACAAGCACCTCCCCTCACACACTCCCTCAACACTAACTCCACATAACCCACCTGGGAGAATGCAATGCCTCACATCCTAACTGAAGATCCCACAAAGAACCACCACACTGGGTTATGCTGTGTGAAGCACAGGGACACTCTTGGGACTTGTAGCCAAACAACTGCCAGGACAACACTCCCAGCCATCCTGTCAGCACAGGCACCCCACCCCACAGGGAAGCAGAGTCAAAAGGAAGGAAGGATGGGCATGCTGGGAAGGGGGGTGGAGGCAATAGCATGATGGGAGTTGTAGGCACAGATATTGCTCACCCTCACAATTGGCCCATCAACACCACTCTCAACCATGCTCACATCACAGGGAGTGGAAAAGGACTCACAAGATGGCTGACACTGGGTACTGCTGGGGGAGCACAAGGCCCTGCTGGGAACTGTGCAACAACCAACAGCAGGACACCACTGACTGACATCCTGAAAGACAACTTGCACTCCCTGCAATGGAAGCACGTCCCATGGTGGGATATCTGGCTGGGTGGGAAGGAGGACTCACAGCACTGACCATAGTTACAAGCACCTCCCCTCACACACCCCTCAACACTAACTCCACATAACCCACCTGGGAGAATGCAATGCCTCACATCCTAACTGAAGATCCCACAAAGAACCACCACCCTGGGTTATGCTGTGTGAAGCACAGGGACACTCTTGGGACTTGTAGCCAAACAACTGCCAGGACAACACTCCCAGCCATCCTGTCAGCACAGGCACCCCACCCCACAGGGAAGCAGAGTCAAAAGGAAGGAAGGATGGGCATGCTGGGAAGGGTGGTGGAGGCAATAGCATGATGGGAGTTGTAGGCACAGATATTGCTCACCCTCACAATTGGCCCATCAACACCACTCTCAACCATGCTCACATCACAGGGAGTGGAAAAGGACTCACAAGATGGCTGACACTGGGTACTGCTGGGGGAGCACAAGGCCCTGCTGGGAACTGTGCAACAACCAACAGCAGGACACCACTGACTGACATCCTGAAAGACAACTTGCACTCCCTGCAATGGAAGCACGCTTCATGGTGGGATAACTGGGCTGGGGGAGAAGGAGGCCTGGATGGCAACCAAATACCACCAATGCTGGTCATGCACACACCTCAACATTCACATTGACATGCCACAGGTTGGCAGGACAATGTGCTACACCAATATCACTCTCTGACTGTCACAATTTAGGAGAATGCAATGTCCTGGCCCACATCCAGAGGTACAGTCACAACTGTCAGGTGTTTGAACAATTGATGCCAGTAGAAACATAACATACAATCTGTGTCTCTCCCCAAAACAGGTGATGATGGGGACACAGCAGCAGACGAGGAGGAGTCCCAGTCCCAGGCTCCGGGGAACACTGAGCTCACTGGTGTGGATCAGCCACTGCACTCCTCGGATGGCGAAGAACCAGCTGGACCCTCCGGTGTGAGTCATCATGCAGCACCAGCAGGACCAACATCTGCACCCCTGCACCCACCCCTCCAACAACTGCCAACACACAGGCCACCCCTGCCAACACGGACAGACCAAGGACCACAGATGACAACAGCACAGGGACCCAGGCCCAAACTGGAGCTGGTGACAACGAGCCCAGGAACAACACCCAAGTGGGCCCACGGTCACCTGTGCGTGCCACCGCAGGTCCTGCACGTGTCGCCAGGGGTGGTGGGAGGGGTGGTAGACATAGGTCGCTCTTTGCAGAGGGGTCTGGACTGCATGATGACCCACAACTGGCACGCATCGCGGATGCGTACCAGACTAGCATCGGAGAGGTCAGCCAGGTAGTGGGGATCCTCAAGGACATACAACAGCAGCAGGCTGCCCATCATGCCCGCTTGGACTCCCACATGTCCCGTGTCGACACACACATATCACATGTCGAGACACACATGTCACGTGTCGAGACACACATGTCTGGCATGGAGTCCAAGTGGGACACATTGGAACAACTGACAGCGGTGCATAGGGACATACTGACATGCCTCCGCCAGATCAGCACCAACATGGCCTCACCTCCCTGTGTGCCCACAACAACTGCTGCTGAAACAACTGCAAATGCCACAGGGAGGGAGGAGGACTCTGGCAGAGAGTCCCCTGCACCGCCGCAGCCTGCACCTGAGGGTCCCCCCCCCCAAGAAGAGGGGCCGTCCAAGAAGGCCAAACTGAGAGGCCGATGGCCATCTACATCCCCCAGGAAGCCAACACCTGTTCTGGAACTTTTCCTACACCTGTTCTGGAACTTTTCCTCTGTGTGCAAACTGCACGCCCTGTCGAAGCCAACCCAACTCTCCCACATGACATGGGGAGCTCTAGTTAGCCAAATTTATCAGATGACTGTGGACTTTACTCTGGACATTTCAGCTACCAAGACTTCCAATACACATGGGAACTTTGGATTCCAATTTCTATGTACAGCACCCACCATCCTGTGCACCATCCTCACACCTGTATGTAAATAAACTCACCAATATACCATATCTGCCTCTGTTGTGATTCCAACGTGGTTTTTGTCATGTAGATGGTGATCTGCTAAATGACACTGTGCATGCTAACTGCTACAGCAAGTCCAACACCGTCATGTCAGTCATGGCGACGTGACACATATGAGGGAGACACACCACTAGGGCCACACAACACATACACACCAGGGCCATCAGACTCATCACCTATACTGATGTTGCAACGAAATACAGTGGAATGCACAGACACGCCACCTATTCACAGTCACTGTCAACTAGACTACAGGTGCAGTAAGCAAATGTCAGTCAGATGTGTGACTACAGACAACGCACATCCCAAAGTGAAGCACAGGTTTATTACACATTTGCAACATGTTGTTTCCACTACAAATGCAAGCTAATCCAACCTGGCTGTGGCCACAAAGTCAAAAAGTGCAGAAGATAGAAAGTCCAGGGGTGTGTGGCACATCACCTGTAGGGAAACGACTGCTTCCACCTTGGAAGTTGAATCATGGATTCGGGGGATCCAAGTTGATCAGACAACTCCGGCAGCACCCTGTGAAGGACAGACATGACACACAGTCAAAACCACTGAAGAACAGCACAGAACGGCAATACTCATGTCTAATACATGTCACGAGATAACTACACAAAACCAAGTTAGCATGTCAACACTGTTGGGCAGTACAGACCACCTGCAAGGACACATCGCTGCACGCATCCAGTCAAGTAGCACATGGCCACACTCAAACAGCACCAGAGCACCACACACACATATCATGCAAACTCAAATCATTGACATTACAACCCTCTGGAGACTCACATTCAGCTGAAGAAGTTGGTGATGAGCTGTGTGCGGACATCACCATCATCATCATCATCCACTGGCATCGTGACCCAGGCCAGGATCTTCCACAGGTGGCGGACGTTGGTCATCGTCATCCAGGATGAGAGGCAACTCCTTCCGCACTGCCAGGTTGTGTAGCATGCAGCAGACGATGACAATCTTGCACACCTTTGCTGGGGCATATGGGAGGGCCCCTCCTGTCTTGTCCAGGCAGCAGAAGCGGCTCTTCAGGAGACCAAAGGTCCGCTCAATCACCCTCCTCGTCCGACCATGTGCCTCATTGTAGCGCATCTGGGCTGGTGTCACAGGGTTCCTGAGGGGTGTCAGCAACCACGGCATGTTGGGGTATCCCGAGTCACCTACAGACAGACAATTGCACATTAGCCGATTTGAAAATGTGTGCGGAAAACAACATAGCAGAACACACACAATGGTACAAAGTCAGTACACACCAACAAGCCAGGCACGCTGGTTCGGCATCTGTGACATCATCCTCGGGATGCGACTATTCCTCATCACGTAGGCATTGTGTGCCGAACCGGGGAAACGGGCACACACATGTGAGATGGTCATAGCTGCAAGACATACCACCAGAGCATTGATCGAATGGTAATGTTTACGGTTCCGGTATGCCTGCTCATGTGCCTGTGGTGGTATCAAAGCCACATTTGTCCCATCAATGGAGCCAATTACATGTGGCATCCTCCCCAGGGCATAGAAGTCACTCTTGACATCAGTGAGTCGTTGACGTGTTGGGAAATAGATGTACTGGTTGAGGTATCTCAACATTGCCCCCAAAACATCGCGTAGCACACGGCTGAACATAGTCTGTGACATCCCACCAGTAGTTGCCACAGTGTGTTGAAAGGTACCGGTGGCAAAGAAGTGTAGGGCTGCCATCACCTTCACCTTGGGGGTCAGCGCTGTAGGATACGGCCGGCCAGGCTGCAAATGTGGGTCCAACCGCACTGCCAAATCCTCAATCAGCTGCCTGGTGAAGCGGTACCGTCGGATGCTGTCACGTTCCACCATCGTTGCCAGGTCTGGGAATGGTCGATGGACAGCAGGAGCCCTGCAGTGCATAGGTGAAGAAAGCAAGATTGTCAGTCACCCCACCTATGTGCCGTTCACCATACTCAATTTCACATGATACATCATTAACAAACACAAGTACTTGATGTGTGTGTCGTTCCGTTTGGACATATATGGCACCTACATGGACATCATCTAACATCTCTGTTCAACAAGTGTTGACAACAGGTTCCAGGGTGTGCTATGGGACACCATTAGGCTGTGTCACAGTACCCATTAACTGCTCTCACGTTCCACACACATACCACAGTGACATGTCTGGACAGATGCTCCACAGGCATCACAGCTCATTGACAGGTAGATTCCCAGGGACCCTGTCTTGCCACATGGACACTGGCATGACATGGCGTATCATGTACACGTCAGAAAAACAAACATGACACCCACAGGTAGTGGCCCCTGTAGCCTCTGCAGGACAGACATGGACGTCTGTGACACACACACACACACCATCAAAGTTCATGCACAAACCACGTGGATGTGGAGACTGTCTCCCATTGTGCACATGGAGTCAGAGACATGTGATACACAACATGCACACAGACTGTGGAGGGACATCACTATTGTTGGAATGGGCCACCCTGTGACGTACATGCCTTCCCACATGTGAGCCTGGGGGTATGTGACATGTCATACACATACACAACCTGGAAATGTGACCATGACACATGCTCAGAAATGAAAAGTTGCACACCACAGTGGTCAGGTGCACAACACACAAAGGACCCTGTCCCCATGAACACGTGCACAGCCTGGGTGTGTCTGCCCCCAAGTGCCACCCCAAAATCCACATGTTCACCCCCATACACAGATATGGTTATGCTGCCACACATGCCTTATATACAGTGTGGACTGGGTGTGGTGTTGTAGGTGTGCCCTTGAGTCCCTGGAAAGTAAATGTGGCTGGCATAGGTTCACCAGTGATCAGCATGGTGACATATGCATGTGACCTGTCCAGGGACGCGTTGTAGAGCAATGGACCGATCGGTGTGCCCGGCCGGCCCATTGCATTGTATGTGAGCGGGTACGCGTTGTATGCCTGGTACACGTTGTACAGCAATGGACCGATCGGTGTGCTCGGCCGGCCCATTGCTTTGTATGTGAGCGGGTACGCGTTGTATGCCTGGTACGCGTTGTACAGCAAGGGACCGATCGGTGTGCCCGGTCGGCCCATTGCATTGTATGTGAGCGGGTACGCGTTGTATTCCTGGTACGCGTTGTACAGCAATGGACCGATCGGTGTGCCCAGTCGGCCCATTGCATTGTATGTGAGCGGGTACGCGTTGTATGCCTGGTACGCGTTGTACAGCAATGGACCAATCGGTGTGCCCGGTCGGCCCATTGCATTGTATGTGAGCGGGTACGCGTTGTATGCCTGGTACGCGTTGTACAGCAATGGACCGATCAGTGTGCCCGGCCGGCCCATTGCATTGTATGTGAGCGGGTACGCGTTAAAGAGCAATGGACCGATCGGTGTGCCCGGCCGGCCCATTGCATTGTATGTGAGCGGGTACGCGTTGTATGCCTGGTACGCGTTGTACAGCAATGGACCGATCGGTGTGCCCGGCCGGCCCATTGCATTGTATGTGAGCGGGTACGCGTTGTAGAGCAATGGACCGATCGGTGTGCCCGGCCGGCCCATTGCATTGTATGTGAGCTTGTACGCGTTTTATGCCTGGTACGCGTTGTACAGCAATGGACAGAACGGTGCGCACACATTGGCTGGGGCCTGGCATGGCAACGGACGCGTTTTCGAAGCTCCAACGAGTCTGATGCAGTGAATTCAGTTGGCCAGCCACAACAATGTTGCAAAATCATGGGTGTCATGAAGTTGAAGATTTGAAGGATGCTGTGGGCGTGTATTAGTGCTGCTATTCCATGGATTGGTCAAATTCAGAAGATGCAAACGACTTGGACCTATCACTTTGGACACATGGGACAGTATCTGCCTCTGCAGCACACATATAATGCTGGCTGTTCCCCTGAGAGCTCACTTGCCTGCACTACATGCTCCAGGACGACATCTGCCACCAACACTGCTGCTGTTTATGCATCCTCTGGCTCCTGCAATGGCACGTACTGTGGAGAGAGCCCCAGCCTTCAGCCTTGAGGAGAACCAGGCCCTGCTGGACAGCCTCCTTCCACAGTACAGCAAGCTGTATGGGAAACCAGGGGAGCAGGTGAGTGTGCTGTCCACTGCCTCACTAATTGTGCATGTTGTCTGACTAGCAGGGCTTTCAGTGTGCACACCACTGGCTAGCATGCCCACTGAGTAGTTGTCACACCCCAAAGTGTGTAGTTACATGCACTGAACTGGTACAGTGCAGTAACAGTGCATTCCAACTAGGTTTACTTCCCATGCAATGATACCATGTAGTGACTGCTGGCAAACTGTTCATAGCCATTGTTGCACTGCCTGTGTACATCATATGCCCCTGTGATTGAGACATGTATATCCAACTGTGTGATGCACGTATATGTTGCATGTGTAGTAATGGCCTTTTCACTTTGTCATCCTCACAGGTTGATGCCCACCAGAAGCAGGAAATTTGGCTGACCATCGCCCGGAAAGTAAGATCCGTGGGGGTCTACAGGCGCAGGATCCGCAACTGCCAGAAGAGGTGGCAGGACCTTCGTGGCTGGACCCGGAGGATCGCAAGGGTCCAGCTGAAGCTGTCGCCTCCTCGCAGGAGGGGCGGACACCGGACCCTGACCCCCCACATGCTCCGGATCCTGGCGGTGGTCTTCCCTGACCTGGATGGGCAGCTGAAGGACAGACAGCAGGAAGGAGGGGTGAGTCCATGACTGCACTGTGCACTTTGTCTGACATGCTATGTGCCCTCCTCTGGCCTGGTTAAACTTCCACAGTACATCAGTCATGTGGTCCAGGACCCATGTCCCTCATTTGTGACATGCCCACTTCTCCTCTGATACGCATATGTGTGGCCCTTATAGTCGGGAAATTGTGTCATTTGGGGACTGTGTCATTGCATTTTGCTTTGCTCAAGGTGGGGGACAGCATTTGTTCCCGTGACTATGTTGTGCGATTAATGGGTGGCTCAATTGCTTACACAATGCCTAAGTTCTGACATGTGATCTGGGTGTAACTTTGATATGTGGTCCGCTTGCTGTTCTGACTCACCACATGTCCCTGGGGAATTTGCCACACACCCATGCTGCTGGTGGGAACAATGTTTGGGCCTCAGGAGTATGTGTATCCAGTGTGTCACACATGCTTAGCCACCTGCCTACTGTCCAGGACTCATCCCTCTTACAGGTGGAGCTGGACAGTCATGCCTACTCCAGGGCATGCAATACACTCTGTACTCCCACTCCCGTGTATCATCTGGCATGTTGTGATCAGTGAAATGTACCCTCAGGTGTCTGCCTCTGTCTCATTGTGCTGTGTCTTCGTTGTCATGACTACTGGTATGTTTATGGGTTAGGGCTCAGCATGCCATCTGAGATGTCACCATGATAGACAATACTTCTGTGACTTATAAGTGTCTGATCACTTGACCGTGCACACAGGTGTTTGCGACTGTGACTTTCAGGCAGCTGTGTTGTGATTCACAGCACACTGTGAGGTGCTCATGTTCAGAGTGTTGTGTTTCATGTCCCCCATATGTCCAGTTGGTATGACGTGGACAAATAGTAGTACAGATGATGTAGTATTTGGGGGATGGACATGTGCACTTGTCAGTCACATAACTTGCATTCCCCATGCCCTCGGATTGTGACACAGTGCAGACTGTTGTTGGCAGGCTGCCATGGCAATGTGACTTGAGACAGTAATGTATGACTTTGCACGCATTCCTGTGTCATGGCATTAAACTTCCTGAGACTGATCCTGCAGGGGAGTGACATGTGCAACATGCACCCCATTGTGGCATTGACTATCCGGACATGGGTGCATCAAGGTGTCTGGTGCTGGTATGCATCACATGCATTTCTATTTAGACTCTGGCCATCCCTTTATCCGGACACCTGCACTGACTCAGTGGCAAGAGATGTGATGTGTGCATGTTCACATACTTCACCGTGTTCCCTGCAATGTCCAGCAACTGTGTAGGTGGTGCATGTGTCCGCACTGGGGTCTTACCATCAGACAGGCACCAGACAGATGGGTGCAAGGGCAGGAGGGGTGTGAGTCCCATGGTTGACCATCAGACTGACAATTGGCTTCCCCGAATCTGTGTGGGGACTTTAGGCAATGTTCAACTAAGGATGCCAGGGCTTGCTCTGTAATGTGCTGTACTTACTGTGGTGTGTGCGGTCAGTGCAGGTGACTGATGTTTGTCTGTTTCCCTAATTGTTTGCAGATACATCCACGGCCACAGGAGGGGACAGCTCCACGGACCAGGAGGAGCAGCGGAGCCAGACTGGGTCAGCATCGGACGAGTGGTCAGAGGGACCCAGTGGCACGGAGGGCGAGGGGAGCCACACCGAGGAGTCCTCAGCACCATCCACCTCAGCTGAGGACCACAGCAGCTCGGAGGATGACTCCCTTGTGGAGGCGGGTGTCAGCAGCCACCAAAGGCCAGCTAGTCTGTCTGGCCCCGCCACCACCACCACCACCACCACCACCACCGCCACCACCACCGCCCTCCCATTGGCTCCCATTCCTGAGGTCCGTGGAGGCTCCCGTACTCGGGAGCGTGTCTCCTTCGTGCCAGGCACCGCACCCCCTGCCCCTGTGTCCCCTGCTGCCCTGAGTGAGGAGTCTGTGTACCTCCTTCGGCAGCTCCATGTAGGGCAGACAGCAATGCTGAGTGTCCTCCATGCACACACCACTCTGTTGACACAGCTGGTGTCGTTCATGGAGGGCATCTCGACGGGTATGTCTGCCCTACAGAGGAGCAATAAGTCCATGGACTCCTCCCTGACGGCAGCAGTGTCCCTCCTCCAACAGTCCCTCACCCCTCCCACCTCTGCCCAATCCACACTTCCTGCCCCCCTACCTGTCCAAAGCACATGCACACCTGCACAGTCACCCAAACACACAGACACGAGCAGCACAGACACACCCAAGAGAAAGGCAAGACGTGCACACAAGCATCCTCAGGGGACTGATACCACAGACACAGGGGATGGGGAACACACACACACACAGGCAACCACAGTCACTCCGCAATCCTCAAGATCCTCTCCCTCCAAGACCCCTTCCCTTGCCTCACCTGCAACCCCACCTGATCAGCAGCTCTTCCTCAGTGACCTCGGCCTCTTCCCCTCCAATCCCGCTGATCCAGCATACTGGGGGAAGAGGAAGTCCACCCACACAGAGGGGAGTGCCCCTCGCCCCCGGACACTCTCCCCCAGGTGCAGGCAGAGTGAGCCCCCCACCCGCAAGTCCCCCCGGTCCCAGAAGAGCAAGACCCCGCCACTGCCCTGCAAGTCAACCACCCAGTCTCTCACCTCCATCCCCCAGGCCACCACTCCACAGGTTCCACCGCCACACCCTGCCCCAGGTTCCCCCACACACCGATACCGCATCCCCAAACTGCTTAGGCCCTCCCCCCCTGCCACTTGCTCTTCCACCCCCAAACCAGACGCTCTGCCTGTTTGTGCCACTGGTGTGGAGACCGTGTCCCCCCTCTGTCCTGCCCAGCTCTTCTGCCCCCCTTCCTCTACCTTGGAGTCATGCACTGCGGTGGAGTCCACAACCACCCCGTCTGACTCAGGCACTGCATTGGGGACCCAGTCCACTCCATCTGACCAGCCCACTGCAGTGGTTGCAGCACCAACACCATCTGACTTGAGCCCTGCGGTGGTGCCAGTCCCCCCTGAGTCAGACACCTCCACTGCAGTTGCCGGTGACACTCCTGCACCCACCTCCCCTTCACTGCCTCCTTCTGGCATCCCCTGATCCTGTCCCTGCGGTGCCTGGCCTGCCCCTCGTATGCCCCTCCAAGGGGGATGTCCCCTGTCCGTACCTGTGTAGGCAAGCAATTGTTGACAAGTTGTCACACATCACCCTGTTGGGACTGTATATTTGGACTGGCCATTGGCCTTAGTTTATTTTGGACTTTTGATTTGAGTTGCACACTTGCTGAATAAAGCCTCTTTTTGTTTACTTGTGGTTAATCTTTGGAGGTACATGATGTAGATGTGTGGAATCATGCATTTGCTGTTGTAATAGTGTTCAGATCAGGTAAATGAAGTTTTGCTGTGATGGGCTCCATGTGGTCCATGGGATATGTGTCCTAATCTAGTCTGGATCTATAGCATCCTTTGCTGCAGTCTGAGGGTGTAATGTTCAGCATTTGACACAGGGATGTACGTTTAGCATTTGTAGATTACCATCTTTGTCCTACACTGATGCACATCTGGTGGGCTTACCACTGTCCAATGTTCCTAGTACCCTGACTGTGTGCCCGTCTCCAATGGACATGCAGTTTGGCACATCAAATTTGGAGGACTCATCTGTGTACACAGTGCAAGTTGCTTGACACGTGTCTTGGGTGTATGCAGACGTCTGACGTGACACTCCCGTGCCCAGGCTGATACGAGCAGAGCCTTCAGTGTGTTGTAGTTGTTGACTCACTGACCGAGTGTTCTGCTGACAGGTTTGAGTCGTGCACAGACAAGGTTTGGCACAGCTGACCTTCCACAGGAGTAGAGTGCCCTCATGGCAGTGCGTGATTCCGTGATATAGGCTGTGCCCGTGTTGTGTGTTGTGTAGGCATGTCTGTGCGTGTACCCTTCTCCTTTTCCTACACAGGCTGTGTCCCTACGGATGTTCCTGTTTGTGATGCTTGCTGAGTTGTTCTGTGTTCATCCAGCATCTTGGACCTGGTTTCTCCGGGATGTGGGTGCATGGCAAACTAATGTTAATGAGGTTGTCATCCCTAGTTGTCTTTGTTGTCAGGGCTGGGGATGTGGGCAAACGCAGATGGGACACAGTCAAGATTCCTCTTGGCACTTGTTGGTTACACGAGTAATGTGATTTTCTGTTTGTGTATGCTTTCAGTGATTGTGACACGTTGTGTGTGTGACTGCTGCCACTCCTCAGGGTCAGAGCTGCAATGTTGGAAGTTGTCTATGTGTGTCCTTTGTGGGTCAGCTTGGCTTCTTCATTGGTGTGTGACTATGGCCAGGATCCCATTGTTTGGGGTGGATTTGACGTCATGCCCATGTACAGCATACTGTGCAGTGTGTCAGACATTCACAAGTATTGTTGACTGGCCATGTGTGATGGGTTTCTGCACCTTATTTCCCCCACCACCACTGGGATTTTCATGGGTGCATGTGCAATGTCAGCAGTCCATGTGAGCTTCACTGCTGCACATTGGTGGAGTTCAAGGTGTGTGTCGTTGAGTGTGTGCAAATGTGAGTTGTTGCACGGCTGGGGCACTACCTCCATGTTGTCCTTGGCTGGCAGGCCATGCTGAGTGCTTTGTGCTTGTATAGGTGTGATGGTAGTTTGTTGCTCAGGACACATGGCTGTGGTTCACAGTGTGGATGACATCTACCTTTGCCATCACAGTGTGATTGTCATGCAGGCTAGTGTCACCACAATGTGGGGTCCCTGGGGGAGTGCTGTGGTGGTTCTGTCTCTTGCTGTGTTTGTTGCTGTTCCTACAAGCTTGTGTGACATGTGTAATTTGGGCTCCCTCTCATCTCACAACGCCTGTTTGCCCACATAGGGAATCCAATCCCTGAGTTAGTTTTGTATGTGACTGTGTTGACATCTGTGTATTAGTGAATCTGGCCTCCTCATGTGTTGTGTGTTTGCCTGGGGACACTGGCACACAACCCCCTCACCTGTTGTGTATGATATGCAGTGTGAGTCTGCCTGTTTGTGTTTGTGCATTTGCACCACTGCATTGGCATATCTTTAGTTTGCCATTGGCTGTATGTTGTTTGTTGGCTTTCCCCTGCTGGCCCTGGGACTGCTAGGTCATCAGTCAGCACATTGATCATGGTTAGTATGTCCCATTGCTGCCATGGTATGGTATTTGTTCACATGACATCTACAGTCTCCACAGGATATCTACATTTGTGTGTCCATTGCTGCAGATATGTGCTGCATTATGATGCTCACTTCTGTCATTGTGTTATTTGTGAATGTAGACAATGTGGGCCCCCATGGCTGATGTTTGTGTACACATGGCTAGAACGATGTGTCATTGGCACTGCACTGCTTGCCTCACACAATCTATGTTGCTATGGGACACAAGCACTACAATGCCACTGTAGTGTTTGGTGTTGTGTGGCCAGGAATAATCCCTGCATTTTTGGTTTAGCAGCTTTTACCAGGACTACACTTACCTTTTGGGCACTGTGGTGATGGGGCTTTGGGCCCCATTGCCGAACTGTTCAAAATGTGCTTCAGCTATGGAGCACACACTTACCTTTTGGCCACTGTGGTGATGGGGCTTAGGGCCCCATTGCCACACTGTTCAAAATGTGCTTCAGCTATGGAGCACACACTTACCTTTGGCCACTGTGGTGATGGGGCTTAGGGCCCCATTGCCACACTGTTCAAAATGTGCTTCAGCTATGGAGCACACACTTACCTTTGGGCACTGTGGTGATGGGGCTTAGGGCCCCATTGCCACACTGTTTAAAATGTGCTTCAGCTATGGAGCACACACTTGCCTTTTGGGCACTGTGGTGATGGGGCTTAGGGCCCCATTGCCACACTGTTCAAAATGTGCTTCAGCTATGGAGCACACACTTGCCTTTTGGGCACTGTGGTGATGGGGCTTTGGGCCCCATTGCCACACTGTTCAAAATGTGCTTCAGCTATGGTGCACACACTTACCTTTTGGGCACTGTGGTGATGGGGCTTTGGGCCACATTGCCACAGTGGTCATGGTCTGCTTGCATTGTGTAGGCCACACACACAATTATGTGTGACATGTGTTAGGGGGTCACATTGTATGTTCAATGTCATGTTCAGTGTTGTATGCATTTGACACAGACCACACACGCTTGTCATGGTGTTGGGGGTGGGATGTAATTTACAGACAGTCCTTATGTGGGAGTATGCTAGTTGTGTCATGCATTACCCGTCCTATGAGTAGGGGTGATGTTAGTGGTAGGCATCCATCCCCCTATGGGTGGGGATGGTAGTAGTGGTAGGCATCCAGCCCCCCATGAGTGGGGATGGTAGTAGTGGCAGCCATCCAGCCCCCCATGAGTGGGGATGGTAGTAGTGGCAGCCATCCATCCCCCATGAGTGGGGATGGCAGTAGTGACAGGCATCCAGCCCCCATGAGTGGGGGGGTGGTGGCAGGCATCTAGCAACCCATGAGTGGGGATGGTAGTAGTGGTAGGCATCCAGCCCCCTCTGGGTGGGGATGGTAGTAGTGGCAGCCATCCAGCCCCCCATGAGTGGGGATGGTAGTAGTGGTAGGCATCCAGCCCACCCTGAGTGGGGGTGGTGTTAGTGGTAGGCATCCATCCCCCTATGGGTGTGGATGGTAGTAGTGGTAGGCATCCAGCCCACCCTGAGTGGGGGTGGTGTTAGTGGTAGGCATCCATCCCCCTATGGGTGGGGGTGGTAGTAGTGGCAGCCATCCAGCCCCCATGAGTGGGGATGGTAGTAGTGGTAGGCATCCAGCCCACCCTGAGTGGGGGTGGTGTTAGTGGTAGGCATCCATCCCCCTATGGGTGGGGATGGTAGTAGTGGTAGGCATCCAGCCCCCCATGAGTGGGGATGGTAGTAGTGGCAGCCATCCAGCCCCCATGAGTGGGGATGGTAGTAGTGGTAGGCATCCAGCCCACCCTGAGTGGGGGTGGTGTTAGTGGTAGGCATCCATCCCCTATGGGTGGGGATGGTAGTAGTGGTAGGCATCCAGCCAACCATGAGTGGGGATGGTAGTAGTGGCAGCCATCCAGCCCCCCATGAGTGGGGATGGTAGTTGTGGTAAGCATCCAGCCCACCCTGAGTGGGGGTGGTGTTAGTGGTAGGCATCCATCCCCCTATGGGTGGTAGGCATCCAGCCCCCCATGAGTGGGGATGGTAGTAGTGACAGCCATCCAGCCCCCCATGAGTGGGGATGGTAGTAGTGGCAGCCATCCATCCCCCATGAGTGGGGATGGCAGTAGTGACAGGCATCCAGCCCCCCATGAGTGGGGGGGGGCGGTGGCAGGCATCTAGCCACCCATGAGTGGGGGTGGTAGTAGTGGTAGGCATCCAGCCCCCTATGGGTGGGGATGGCAGTAGTGGTAGGCATCCAGCCCCCCATGAGTGGGGGGGGTGGTAGCAGGCATCTAGCCACCCATGAGTAGGGGTAGTTGTAGGGTGGTGTTGGTGGTAGGCATCCATCCCCCTATGGGTGTGTATGGCATTGGTGTTGGCCATCCCACCCCTATGGTTCTGCTGTTGCTTGTGTACGTCATTTGTGCATATTTCGGGTACGTGTCGTTTGTTTGTGTTGTGGGTGTTTGACTTACCGTCTGCGCCGTACGCGTCCGTGCCGGTCCCGGTAATAGATGTAGAGTATTGGTAGGACCTGCGCGATGGGATTCATGGTTGGTTCGTCTCGTTCGAGTTTCTCGTGTCTTCGACTCTTACTCGACGCTGGCTTGTTCGTCTCGTCGCCGTGGATCGTCTTGTGGCGCGAATCGGAGCTTATGTGCAGCTCTCCCGGATGCTCAAAAGTGCCATACGTAGCGACGAGTTCGGCGCGTACGGGAGACGCATCGTACTAGTCCGGCCGGAAGGTGCTGTGTATTTGGTTCCGTGCGACTCGATTCGGCGTTTACGGATCCGGCTCGGGCGGGGAACAGGAGCTGGAATGGGTAAGTACGGCTCGCTCGGAATCTGGGCTGTTATGCGCATCGTACTTGTTCGTTCGGTAGAGTGTTCGAGTCGGTCGGAAAACACGCGTTCGGCTCGTATTTTTTCCGGACGAATACTATTAGGTGCGCTTCCGGCCGACATCGGAATCGACCCCTAAATATATATAATTTACTATTCAAACTCCACCAAATATTAAGTCCAAGAAAGTGCTGGACACTAAACATATATATAAATTACTATTCCCACTCCACTGAGTATTAAATAAGGGAATGTGCTGGACATTAAACATATATAAATTACTATTCCCACTTCAGTTAGTATTAAATCACAGAAGGTGCTGGACACTAAAGATATATAAATTACTATTCCCACTACAGTCAGTATTAAGTCATAGAAGGTGCTGGACACTAAACATATATAATTTACTATTCAAACTCCACCCAATATTAAGTGAAAGAAAGTGCTGGACACTAAACATATAAAAATTTAAATTCCCACTCTAGTCACTATAAATTCAGGAAAGGTGCTGGACACTAAACATATATAAATTACTATTCCCACTCCAGTCAGTATTAAGTCAGAGAAGGTGCTGGACACTAAGGGCCTGATTCACAGAACTAACTTACGTCAAAAACGTAAAGTTAGTACTTTTTGGTATTCACAGAATACACTTACTCATTTTGGTGTTCACAGAATGAATTTACTCATTTTGGTATTCACAGAAGGCATTTAGGAGTCCTAAAGTTAGGACTACTAACTTCTGTGAATACCGAAATGAGTAAATTCATTCTGTGAATACCAAAATGAGTAAGTGTATTCTGTGAATACCAAAAGTACTAACTTTACGCTTTTGACGTAAGTTAGTTCTGTGAATCAGGCCCGCAACATATAAAATTACTATTCCCACTCCAGTCAGTATTAAGTCAGGGAAACTTCTGGACACTAAATATATATATTTTACTATTTGAACAACCTCACCATTTTCCCCTAATAACCCAACATCCCAGTACTAAAACAAACATATAATTTCCATTTTTAATTAACTTTATTTCTTAAAATTAATTTAAATTTTCTCAATTTTAATTTAATAAGTAATTTTATAATAATATTTAAAAAACACTCCCCACACTTATCCCCTAATAACACAACATCACACTCCTAAAAAAAAATATAATTTCTTTTTTAAATTTCACTTTCTAATTTTTTAAAAATCGCAATTTAATTTTTTTAAATTAAATATGTCAATTCATATAATTATTTTTAAAACACTCCCCACCCTTCTCCCCTAATAACGCAATATCCCACTCCGAAAACAAAAATTTTATTTCGAATTTTAAATTTAAATTTCTTATTTTACATTATTTTCAAAATTCGAAATTTTAATTTAATATATAATTTTATACTAATATTTTTAAAACACTCCCCACCCTTATCCCCTAATAACCCAACATCCCGCTCCTAAAACAAAACATATATTTTATATTTTTAATTTAAATTTTGTTTTTTAAATAATTTCTAATTAAATTTTTTAAATTTAATATGTAAATTTATACTAATATTTTTAATATACTCCCCACCCTTATCCCCTGATAACCCAACATCCCGCTCCTAAAACAAAACATATATTTTATATTTTTAATTTAAAAATCGTTTTTTTAAATAATTTCAAATTTCCAAAAAATTAATTTAATATGTAAATTTATACTATTTTTTTTAAAATACTCCCCACCCTTATCCCCTAATAACCCAACATCCCGCTCCTAAAACATATCTTACAAAAATTCTTTTTATACAATTTCAAAAAACTATTCATACAATTAAACTAATAATAAATTAATAACCATACAGAATATTTAAATATTTACAAAAAAATGATATTTTACACTTTCTATATTTTTTTTTCGATATTTTTTACAACACTGACAAATCGATATTATCTACTAACGATATTACTTATTCGATATTTTATACTTCGATATTTTTTAATTAAAAAAAAAAAAAACGATATTTTTTACAACGATATTCATGACTTCGATATTATTATACAATCGATATTACAACTTCGATATAACTGCAATTCGATATTTATAATTCGATATTATGTCCATTTACCCACGGTGGTACCATGCGATAGTCTCCAGATAATGCGTCAACTGACCGCGTTAAAATCAACGCCACGCCGCAAAAATGCAAAACACCAACGCCAAAAAAGCTGCAATGAGGCCGAACGCGATACAAAAAGCAGCGCAAACCAGCGGCAGGCCTGTAAATCCCACGCCTCTGGCGGGAAAATGCACCATAGAAGCAACAAAAACAACACACCAGAAACAATCCAAAGTGCGTAGCAACATGGATGCACCCTGACCCAGCGCAGAGGCCAACGCGAACCCCACAAGCCCCACAGACCACCAGCAAGGACCAACTGGGTCGGGGAAGGCCAAGGAGAAGAGGGAGAGGAAGACGGGGTGCAGTCCGTAGGAAAACAAGACCAGCGTCACGGATGTGACAGAACACTACCAGCAACTGACCCACATTCAGACCACCTTGAATGCAGCCGGAGTGCCGAGAAGGCCAATGGAGGAGGCCAAGAGGCGCTGGCATGACGTGAAAACCTAAACCAGGCCCAAAGCCGCTGCCAACAGGAAGGCAGCTACGGCGACAGGAGGTAGGAGTCCTGTGCCACAGGAGGAGCTGGAGGAAATGGAGGCAAGCCATCAGTGTGGAGACGGTGCAAGGAGGTGGGAGTACGGACACAGCTCGAGAGGACCTGACACAACAACAACAGGGTGAGTAACCAACAGGTCCTGGGGGGACGGGGGGAGATGGGCACAATGGCACACATGCACAACGATGTGTAGCACAGTGCACACCCACAATAACCCAGGGTCATGCCCCCATCCCCGTGGCACACTGTAGCACACACACATGGCAATCACAGCACATCCCATGACAATGTGGTACAAAGTGCAATACCAACACTGCAGAACAGGGGACACAACTGGGTCCGCCCATGCGCAGAAACAGGCCAATCACATTTGACAGAGCAGGGAACTGTGAGATGCATATGTACGGGTACACCTTCACAACAGTCATGCAGTCCAAATCTCCACTGTCCCCCCTCAAATAGCCAGCGCCGCCCAAACAGCCACAATGTACATTGTCACACAGTCTGCATGTCTACAAGAACAATGCACCAACATAAATGCCAACACAATGTCAACATGCATCTCACCTTCACATTGCAGAGGGACAAACAACACCTCCAGCAGGTCAGACCAGACAACCCTTCAGTGATGCAGGACACGACTAACACACCTTCGACACCTACGCCCTACAACAGCCCATGGACATCCCATGCAACCCACCACCAGGACCAGGGCAGACAAGCTACTTTGAGGAGAACCCAGCCCCTGCAACAGACCACACAGCATGAAGCACACGCAATCAAGGCTGGCCCACAACACCTCACCGACCCACACATGGCACCCCAATGCCAGGTGTCAGAACACCAAAAGGAGGTGGCCGAACAGGTGCGGGTGTGGCCCGAACCCATGGAAGGCGAACTAGATCACATACGTGGGTGTCAATCACCCTTCAGGGACCACCAACACCCCACAAAGGAGACCCACACTGCCATAGAGACACACGCAGATATCATGTTGAACTGGCTACGGGCACGTGCGCCCGGCCCCTTTATTGGCAGGGCCACATGTACAGTGATGCCTGTGCTGGATGTGTGTGGGGTGAGCATCAGCCAGCCTGCACAGGGGGCTCAGTGCTGGCAACAACTTGAACAGTGGACACCAGTGCAATGGAAACAGAAAACACATGCATAACAGAGTCAACTGCTGAGCAACATGGAGGGAGCCGGAGCAAGTACAGAGGCACCCAACATACAAACAGAAGTGTCCGTGAGTTGCAGTGCACTGAGGTTGGGGCACTAGAGATGTGCGCGCCCATGTGATGAAAATAACTTGGATTGTGTCCATTCGGGATATTCCTGATGCAGATGCAGTGAGGTGTGTGAGACCTGCAGCAACTTCCTCATCAACGTCCCAGGTCTCCCACACTGCCTGAGGTGACATTGCTGCGCAACATCTCCACATCACAAAACTCAATCAGTAACGGTCCATTGGTTGTGGTGCACTGAGTCAGTGGCACCTGGAGTGCTGAGCAGGGGATCAGGCAGATGATGGCATCCACGACATGTCTGAGCAACTCCGTCAGTCTGCCAGTACCACTGTCTCGACTCTGGCAGATGGTGGTTGGAGTTGGCCCTGGCAATGGTGGCATGTGCCTCCTGTGGTGATGCGACGTCCGGGCCGGTCAGGACTCGATTTGATGTGTGAGCCCTGGTGGTCCACAGTTGAGGCCGGAGGCAGCGGACAGCGCAGGGCCACATGCACATGGCGTCGATGACCCCAAGACCACCGTCACAGAGGTCATCCAATATTCACTCAGACAGGGTCCCGGACTTGAGCTGCACAGAGTTAGTGGCCCCAGGTGGACAGCGGCAGGCACAGGCACACCGCCACGGGACGGTGACTTGCGGTCCAATGAGGTAGGGCCACGCAGACTGAGCGGGTCCTCGTCGATGTCGGAGGTGGATGTCGCGGAGTGTTTCGGGGGACAGTGGAAGGTATTCTTCCAGGGCATGATGCAGGGGGCAGAAGCTATCCGTAAGCAGCAAATGGAGGAGTGGAAGGCAACTGCCTCCTTGCCACCACCAATTCGGTATCAGCTGCATGAGGATGAAAACCACCCCCTAGTCCATAGGCTCAAACGCCACCAATGTACGACCAGAGAGTGTCCATGAATGTCGGGGAACAGACTTAGTGGCACCGGGGCTGAGGGGGGATGCAGTCTGCGATGATACCGGTACACTGATATGAACTCCGGCATTGACGATTCTAGACTCTGTGACCTACTGGACCGCAGTGTAGGCCGGAGGCAGCGGTCAGCAGTGGGCCACAGCCACGTGTCGTAGGCTCGCGATGCACAGAGTTAGTGACATCAGGGCAGTTGTCCGTAGTGTTCGATCACCTCCATAATGATGGTCCTTTTTTCCTCCCAACTGCAACGCGTCATCCTCGTATGCCTCTCCTTGCGTGCAATGATTCCCACTCTGCCTTTGAATAATCGATGTTCAGTTCCAATTCTGTGACCTACTCGAGCGCAGCGTAGGCCGAGAGCAGTAGTCCGCATGGGCCCACAGAATCTTTCGGCTGTGATGTAACACTAAGACCTGTTGGCACCACATCCAAGGGTGTATAGTGACATACACTCAGCCATGATTTATGTGCTCTGCCATGGTGTAATCAAGACTCAGTTCCAAATGTGTGACCTACTTGTCCGCTGTGCATGCCGGTGGAGTACGTCAACGTGAAAGGAATAATGCGGGCCTGTGTTGCGGAGGCCGTGATGGTCTGAGGAGGGTGCCAAGGTCGCAGGCCTCGGGCTTGGAGATTGCACCGGCACGTGGTGGGCCCTCATCGACACACGCCGGTGTCGGAAGGTGGGCATTGAGGCCTGGGTGCGCAGGGGCGGGCAGGACTGATTCGGGGACCAGCGTCCAGGGGTGCAGCAGGCGCCCAGGATCGCTGGCAACATCGCTCACGGCGTCGGCCTCGTGGCGGGGTGAGGGGTGCCGCCCTGGCAGAGACATTGGGCATTCCGGAAGAGGACCCCGCCCAGGGTTACGTGCCTTTTATTCACACCCCTACGCTGGCCTGGTGTATGCCGGGCCAGCCCACTCCGCTCACGCTTACGGGGGGGACGTCACAAGATACATTTCCGCGACTTCCCCACTGGCTGAGGTGACATGGTTGCGTCCACTGTCCACTACACTCCAAACACCAGCGGTGTGTGTCGATATAGATATGTGTGTGGTCTGCATACTGCAGTCTGGCCAGCACATCCACGCCACACTTGGCATTGTGTACATTCTCATTCATCGGTCCCTTGCCTCCTTCGCACATGCCTGGTCCCCACCTCTTCCGACATTCTGCTATTGTGTGTCCGAGGTGCCATGCCGTAGATGGCTCATGTACATGGCTGGGCCAGGTTCCCACAGTGAGTTGTGCTGTCATGTCTGGTGGGTGTGCATGTTGTATGTGAGCTTGTGACGTGTGCATTTCCTGTGTTGTGTGTTGCATGATTTTGGAGTTGAGGTGTGTGGTGTGTGCATTTGGTATTGGCCAACGAGCAGTGCATTTCCGTGGGTGTCATCCTGGTGGCGCAGGTTGATGATGGACTGTCGGGAGGTGCAGGTATCATGCACACTGCCTGGGTGTTTGGCGACGTCGTTGGCGGGGATTCCACGGTGGTCCACTATTGCCTGCACATTGGTGGGATCCGTGCGCTTTCTGTTGCGCTTATTGTGTGCAGTGTCGCAAGGGGCCACTAGTAGGACATGTGTGCAGTCACTTGCCCCCTGACAAGTGCAGAAAGCCAGCTGTGGCGTACACGCCTTGCTTGGTCTCCAGCTGTTCCTGCGCAGTATGTGTGAGGTATGGATAGTGGGGTACCAAGCTGATGGTGTCATCCATGACCGTTGTGGGGGACTTGGATTGGCCAGGCTGTGTGACTCCTCCGTCTCAGGCGGAGGTTGGTTGGAGGGTACCAGAGGCCAACACGTGCAGCACGGCCAGCAGCTTTGTCTGTGGTGGGATGTTGGTTGTCCGCTGTGTTGGTACCGTCAGCCTGTGGGCTATGGTGGTCAGGATGCGAAAGAGGGTTGTCCCTTTGGGCATATAGTGGGCAATGACATTCTCTGGTGTTGGGTCTGTGGGGTTGGTCCATTTTAGGAGGGTCGCTGTCTTTGTCTGCGCTGCCTCAGTGTTGGTCCGGGGGGGGGCGGTGGGTGTCCGGGGGGGTGGGAGGGGTGGTGGAAGTGGGTGTTGTTGCCCTCTCTGGTGTTGGGTCTGTGGGGTTGGTCCATTTTAGGAGGGTCGCTGTCTTTGTCTGCGCTGCCTCAGTGTTGGTCCGGGGGGTGGCGGTGGGTGTCCGGGGGGATGGGGGGGGTGGTGGAAGTGGGTGTTGTTGCCCTCTCGGGCTCCGGGATGCATGGTGAGTAGCTCCATGGCATCTGTTGCCCTTCAGGTATGGCTCTGGTCTGGGCTCTATTTTGTGGTGCAGGCTGTGGTCCGACTTTGCACCAGGTCAGGGCAGGTGTTAGTTTCCTGCTGCTAACGCGCCTTATCGCCTGTTTTGTGGTTTTATCGCTGATCGGGTTGGTCGTTGAGAATGTTGAGGTGTGGTGTTGTCGCGGGTTTTTGCTCGGGAACGCCTACTCTGCATCTCATTAGCGATAGTTGCAGGGGTCATCTGTGGCAATGTTTTTTGCGGATGCTTTCGCAGGTAAACTGGTGTTATAGCCTGTTAGCACCAGCTTGTGAATGTTGCGATACATTTATCTCGACTTTGGCTGCGCTAAAGTGCCATTAACTCAGCGATAGCTCCTTGAGAATATGCCCCTTAGTTTTTCAATCCCTAGTAATCGTCGGATAGGGGCCCAGGTCTGAAAAGCAGTCAGAAGAGTCTTGAACCTGACCCTTTTGTAGTATCCTAGCTCGAGTCGTCGCCACAGACATCCCCAGGCCTCTACCCTGATCAATAATTCATAGGCAGAGGGACACATCAGCGTACTCCCCCCGGGGTAGTCCCTAAGTAATATTGAATAATGCACCAAACAAGTGGCCCAATAATACAACCTCAAATTGGGAAGGGCCAGTCCTCCACTCTTTTGGGAGTGTTAAATACTTGGCTGCTCTTCTCGGTTTAGAGTATGACCAAATAAATTGTGAAAATAAATTTTCAAATTTTTTAAACCAGAGATTGGGAATGATAAGTGGTATGGCTCTCATTAAAAATAAAATTTTGGGAAAATATATCATTTTGATTAAATTTCATCGACCCACGAACGTCAAATGCAGATTGTCCAACTTATGTAGTGCTGTTTTTGCTTTCTGTAAAACTGGATTTAAATTCTCATTGACCAATACATCGAGATCCGCCCTAATTACCACCCCAAATACTATGCACTCTCTACTATTCTATTATCGTTCATCACAGTAAATTCATTTACAATTATCTGCGTTTTTCTTTATTCAACGAATATCCAGAAAGTTCCCCAAAGATTGATGCTTCTTCTTCTATTATTTTAATGGCTGCCTCAGGGTTAGATGTTATCATCGGCATTTGCCAAGTTCTTAGTTCTATGGCCTTGTAGGGTTATTTCTGGTATATTTGGGTTCAGATTCAGTCTTAGTAAAAACGGGTCTATATAAAGCGCAAAGAGTAAGGGGGCGCACGGACATCCCTGCCGAGTTCCCCTTATGATCATCAGCCTCTCTGATAGTTCCCCATTTATGCATACTCTTGCTGCAGGATTATCATACAGGGCTTTGATGGCCCCAATAAAGTTAGGGCCTATCCCCTTACTAGCCATTACTACCCAGAGGAAGTGCCAGGAGACCCTATCAAAAGCTTTCTCTGCATCCAGCAGAATCGCCACCAAAGGGTCCCCTGACACTTGTCTCGCATCAAACATTGTTATTATCCTCTGTATATGATCTATAGTACTCCCCCCCCCGGATAAATCCGTGCTGCCAATGGATCACCATTCCGTCGATTAAGGAGGCTAATCGGGCTGCTAGTGTCTTTGAATATATCTTAGTGTAACAATTCATTAGTGTGATTGGGCGATAGGAGCCTAGTTCTTCTATTGGTTTATCTTTTTTGGGGAATACCACAATGTTTACCTCTGCCCATGATTTTGGCGGAGATTCTCCCCGGAAGGTTTGTCTAAAAAGGTTAAACATTACCACCTTAACTTGATCAAAAAAACTTTGTAAAATTCCAAAGGGATTAGATCTGGCCCAGCGGCTTTTCCGTCTGACAAACTCGTAAGTGCTACAAACACCTCGTCGCATGTCAGAGAGTCCTCTAGCTGGTCTTGTGACTCCTTTGTCAGTGGTTCCCCTGGAACAGCATTTAGATATTGTTCCACTGCCTGTTGTTTTTGGGATTCGATACCAGCAATTTCTTCCTGATACAGGGTTTGATAGAACTTCTGAAAGGCCTCCCGTATCTCATCCGTACCATGGGCCACCCCCAATACTGGATCCCTGATATGCGTAATCATATTACGTACACATTCCTGTCGTGTACGAACTGCGAGTTGGTGTCCTATTTTAACACTGAGCTCGTATACCTTTTCCTTATTGATCGCTATTTTCCCAATTGATTTCTCTATAAGAGATTCCCCGATGGAAGCTTTGGCTAGTGCTATCTCATCTTGAACAGCCTTGATATCATTAGCATGCTGTACTGCTGTAACAAGCTTTTGCTCAGCCTGGGCTAATCTGAGATATAACTCCTGTACCTTACGTTTCTCATCTTTCCCTTTTCTCAAAGAGAATTGAGTTGTCTCCCCCCGAACCGCTGCTTTAAAGCAATCCCATACGATTATCAGAGGAGCAGTCCCTACATTTTGGTTAAAAAAATCGGGTATCCAGGTCCTCATATGCTCTCTGTAGCCCTGATCCCCAGCAGAGCTCTTTCAAAGGTCCAGGCAGAGGTTTTTGGTAATTCCCGTCATAGCTATCTCTAAGACCAAGGGATTATGGTCTGACAAAAACCTGGGGAATCTGTTAATTCTACAATCTTGTTGTACAGTAGCTGATACAAGGAAATAGTTTAATCTGCAGTGCTTCGAATACGGGGCAGAGAAATATGTGAAGCCATGTTCAGATGCCTTAGTTTTAGCCCAGATATCTAGCAGCCCATGCCTGTCACACAAATTATATAGGGCTTGCAGTGCTTTGGGCTTCCTGCCCCCGTACTTAGGGTGTGACTCCCAATTATTTGGCAAATTAATATTGAAATCCCCACAAATAATGATGGGCAACAGCCAATGTGCAAGTTCGTTATTTAACCAATTAGATACCCCTGGATCATCCAGCACTGATCCATATATCGAGCAGAGCATAAAAGACCTGTCCCCCATAAGATTACATCTAATGATCACCCACCTCCCCATTGAGTCCGTACGGGATGGCCCGAACTGTAGTTTATTATTTTGAGCTAAGATAGCAACTCCCTGAGTTCGAGTGGCTTGGGTGATTCTTGCAATAAATCTAAAACCCAAATTCTTTAAAAGACCACTTCTTGATTCCTGTGATTCCTCTATGTGGGTCTCTAGCAGACATATAATGTCTGCCTGCAGTGCCCTCAGTCCTTGTGCAACCTTTTGCCTTTTCTTTAAATCATTTAGCCCACATATGTTAAGAGTGGCAATTCGTAGTGCCCCTAGTCCTCTCCCTATGTTAGCCATATGGGCACCATGGTCTCGACCCCTCTTTTACTGCTTGGAAGTAGATGTAGATTTATAGAGTTCCCTAGTTTCAGTGAATCCCGGCTCCCAGCCTGCTTCACCCTCACACCCTTCTGTACGGATCCCCCTCCCAGCCCCCTCCCCCCACCACTCCCAAAACATGAGTAATCAGGCAAAGCCTGAGCGATGACGAGTGCTCAATCTCCTACCGCACCGCCCCCCCACCCGATCCGTGGCAACACAAATTTTACCAAAGAAATTCAAGAAGACCCCCTTTCAAAAACCCAATTATATAAAGAGAGCCCTATACAATCTCTGATGAAGAAACATTTGACAAGATGAATATAGTGGCTAGTGCCTCTGTACTTTCCGTGCCCTATCTGACCAGACTGCACCTTCCTGCTTGCCCCTTCTGGTTTGCTAGCACTGGCTCCTTGATTAATGCTAGACAAATATTCCTGGGACTGGATCTCGGAGGTAAAACTGCGGATATGTCCCTTAAACACAGTCTTTAATCTGGCCGGGTTTTGGAGGTAAGCCTCGGCCCCAATTTGCTGGAATGGGTTGATGAGCTGTCGGAGGCGCCATCTTCGTTCCACGGTAGCATGCGCGAAGTGTGGTCTAACAAAAACAGTTACATTTTCAATTTTTTTCTGTGAGTTGGGGTGGGCCTTATCGTAAATTATTTGCCTTAACAGAAAATTGTCGCAATAAACCAGCATCGCTCTGGGCTTTTCCGGCTCTCTTTGTGTGTACTTTCTTGCCATGAGTGGAAACCTATGTGCTCGCTGGACCTCCATGTCCCAATCCCATTTGACTTGGTCCGGAAAAGCACCTCTCAGCAGCCTCACCAGATACTCTCTCTGGTCCTTTCCCTCCACCCCCTCCGGAATCCCCAGAAAGCGCAAATTATTCCGTCTTTGCCGGTTTTCTTGGTCCTCTAGCTTGGATATTGCATCTGCTAATGCTGCTCTTTGGGATGCATTTTCTACTTTCAGAGTTTCCAGTTGTGCCTCCAGTGACTCTGTCCGTCCTTCCACCATCACTAGTCGTTCCATGATCTCTCCACAGGCCTTACTTATTTTACGCATCCCCCCTTGCAGCTTCTTGGAAGCGATCCTGGCGCAGCGGCTCTCATTCCGATTCTCTTCTTGCATTTGTTTTAATGAGGAGAATATAGTGGAGAGTGAAGGCTCCTGATTTTCTGTGGGTGTTCCAGCCGCTTCTCCTGTTTCTTGAAACGACAATTGGGCGTTAGAGTAGTCCCATTTCATTTGTTGTCGGCTGCTCCCAGACCTGCTGTTCTTTCTTCTCCTGGTCTTAGTCTTTTTCCTTGAGGATTTCTTTCTCTGAGTGAGCTGTGAATCATCCATGGAACTGTTGGAGTCTATAGTGTCCTCATTGCTGGTTGAGAGGCTCTCTTGCTTGGAGGAGTCTGTATCATCAGTGAGAGAAAAGAAATGTTCACCCCCTTCTGCTTCAGGGGACAAGGTGCCCAGGCGTCTACCGCCACATTTGCCAAACTCCAATAGACGATTAGTTTTGTCTTTATTTGTATCTATTGATGTAGACTCTCCTTCCTTTTTATTGCCCTCACCCCTGCCCTCATCCACATCCTTAGCTTCAGCGTTGCCAATGGGGTGAGCGCCTTCCACCGTTTCATTTGGGATGCAACCACCTAGGTCTTTCTCTCGAGTGGTGCTGTTACTGATCTCTCCCACCTTGATGTGCTCATGATTATCCTTCTCCCCTACCATACTGGGAGGGGGGTTATGAGCCTCTCCTATGGGGGGGGGGGTGCCACCTTTTTCCCACCCCCTCGGTACTGTTGCTGAAAACAAAGGGGTCGATTCTGATCTCGGCCGGTAGGGCTCCGAATCGGACTCGGCATTACCGGATCCGATTCGGAGCCCTGATTCCCGACCGAGTCGAGTACGATGCGAACGTACGCGAAATCGCCGACCGACTCGTTCGCGGGACCCAACCGCTCCGACCGACTCACACCGCGCAATGGAGACGTTCCCCGGCCGGGTAAGTACGATGCGCGCCGCGAGCAGTCCGACCGACTCGCGCCGTCCGGCTCGAAAGAGCAGTTGGAGCCGCACTTTGGGGGTCCGTGTCGGACCCCCCTGTATGCCTAGCCGCGCGAGTCGCACACAGGGGGGACCCATGGGTCCCCCTACCTGTGCGTGTACGGCGCGACCCACTTCGACGCGTACCCGCTATAGGGGCGCCCTTGTTCGCCTCGCACCCATTGAGTCAATGGGAGCCCGCGTACGCGTTGTACGACCGGCTCCCATTGACTTCAATGGGAGTCCGACCGAATCGAGTACGATAGCATGCGAACGCATCGTACTCGTTCTGTCGGACTGCTAGGGTCCGATTCGGTCGGAAATCTCTCCGGGTCCGGCTCGGTCGGGGAGATTTCCTGCCCGAATCGGAATCGGCCTCAAAGTCTTTATCAGGGGCTGCAATCCATCTACTGAGTGCCCCGCAGCGGGTTGGTTTTTTCCGAACTGCCTCTTGTTCCCCCCCCCAGCTTAGGCTTGCCGGGACCTTCTTTCTCTTTTTCCCGCATCTGGCCAGGCTCCCCCGCCATCCCCAATGGGGCAGATAGTGCTCCATTAGCCACGACTCCAGCGCTAGCGGTACTCACCTCCAGACTGCGCGCTTTCCCTCTGCCGCCTCGACCGGTCATCCTCTCCGCCTGTAATCCGTTTTCCTGGCATGCCGAGCCTTCAGTCGTGACGTTTTTTCCTCCGAAGAGTTCTACGAGGAGCTGGCACACAACTCGGCGAGCCACCTCCCAGCATGCCTGGATAGATAATGGTCTCCTTGCGATCACCGTTTCATGGATCACCGGGAGAGTGAGGCAGGGTAAACCAGGTAGGTCAAACCATCACCATCTTTACTCCTAGTACCAACCTCTGGGTGGTCATTCCCAAGGAGACAATCAAGGCGGAGGTCTTTATTGACTACCACCTTTCTCCAACTAAGGGACCCAGCTATTTCTAGGGGCACTACAGCCACAGGCCTAACAGTGACCTCTCCTGGGATAGTCTTTACTCTTTTTGTTTCCCCTGGGACATACTGGTCTGAGAGTACCAACCTGTCATGCACCACAGTGTGACTGGCACAGGTATCTCTCAGGGCAGTGGCTGGGATTCCATTAACCAGTAGTTGGTGGAAGTGTCTACTCCCCTCTGGAATCTCCAACACACCTGTTGGGCCCATCTTCCAGTTCAAGGCTAGGAAGACTTCCTCATCTGAGGAACCACCCTCCAAAGCTACACTGGCAACCTCTGGAGCTACACTAGGGGCTTGGTTTTTAGGACAGATAGGGTCCTTGTTGGGGTGTCCTGTATTTTGACAGTTGTGACACCATACCTTGCTGGGATCCCAACTCTTACCGTGGTACCCAGTTTTAGTTTGTGAGGTGTATTTGGGCCCACCCTCCTGGACAGGGTTTTGGGGAACTACTTGGGACTCCTTACTTTTATCTTTAAGAGGTTCACTGTCTTTCCTCTGGGGAGGTTTTGTAACCCCTTTCTTTTGGTCACCGCCAGTGGACGTCCTAGTCACTCTTGTCTTGACCCAATGGTCCGCCTTCTTTCCCAATTCTTGGGGAGAAATAGACCTAGGTCTACCAGATACTTTTTTTCAATGCAATTACTTAATATGTGTTCTTTCATAAACAAATTATAAAGACCATCATAATCTTGCACTTTACTTTCAGTCAACCAGCGGCCTAGTGTTTTCATTGAGTAGTCTACAAATTCCACCCAGGGCTGACTCTGGGTTTTCTGAGCCCCCCTGAATCAAATTCTATACTCTTCAGTAGTGAGTCCAAATCCCTCAATCAGGGTGCCCTTCATGGGTTCATAGGACTCTGCTTCTGCCCCACTAAGGGTCAGAAGTCTATCTCTGCACTTACCAGACAACAGTTCCCAAAGGAGTGCCCCATAGTGAGTTTTCTTCACTTTTCTGGCTTCACTAGCCCTCTCAAAGGCTGTGAACCACTTGGTGATATCATCACCATCCTCATATTTAGGGACAATACCTTTGGGGATTTTGGGATCATAGGATCCTTCTTTTTCTACATTTTTATATTTCTGCCACCATTGATGGGTCCTAGGCCCATCTCTGCTCTTTCTTTTGCCAGAGCCAGGAGTCTGGTCTCTAGGTCTAATATTTTGGTCAACCTCGCTAGCAGGATGTCCTCTTCATTGAGGCTGTCCTCAATGTCCTCAGTAGCACTTGATCCACTTGTGTGGGCTTTAGGTGCTGAAAGAATTATTCTTGGAGTCAGGGCCACTGGGGCCCTTTTCTCCCTATGAAGTGGGGGGAGGTGGTAGCTATCCTCATCCCCTCCCTCTACTTCATCTGAGACGTCTTCACCATTCTCAAAAGGATGGCCCTTAGCATACCCTGCCAACAGCTCCTGGAGCTTTTGTTTGGAGGGATGGGACCCCATAATTATATTTTTAAGCTTGCATAGAGACCTTAACTCCCTAAATTCTAAATGGAGATAAGGGGTGAGGTCGAGCTCCTCAACCTGGTCTCTATGCCATTGTGGTTATCTTCACTAACAGCTGGGTTCTTGTTAAGAGACATTGTTAAAAACTTCTAACCCCTCTTACCCCTAACTAAAGTGAACTTTTCTTGTTCTAAAATTTAAAAGGGACTTAGCCATGGCCCTAACAAGACTTTTAGTAATTTGGAAAATTTGTCAATTCAAAAATCAAAATTCTAAAGACAATTTAATAGTTCTATCATGTGATCAGGTGTTGACCAAGTCAGTCCAACAAATGCAAAGCTGTATATCCCACCGCTGATCCACCAATGTAGGAAGCTGGCTCTGTATATACTATACTAAAATGAGGTATAGTGTGCACAGAGTCCAGTGGAACCCCAAAGGTAGGCAGAGGTAAACGTAGATTGCACCTTAATCTCTATTTGTGGTCGTGTGGGCGAGCAGTAAGGCTTTATCAGAGGGTAGTGTTAAGCATTTGTTGTACACACTCAATCAGCAAATTATGTCACACACTCAAAGACTGAAGTCAGACCAATTTGTTTGCATTAAAAATATTATTTAGTTATTTTATTTCTAGAACCAAGCCCGGCCTGGTGCAGGTAAGTAAAATAAATGCTTTGCAAAATCTTGTGCAATATTTTACAATTGAATGCAGGTTCAAATGCAGTTGATTGAAATACAGGTAAGTCAAAATGTCGAAATTACTTTTTAGTTACTTTACAAATTACTTTGTACGTTACTTTTCAGATTACTTTTTAAGTTACTTTTCTACTCAGTGTGATATGCCTAGATATCAAACTGGGACATTTCCTAGAGAAAAGGTAAGTAAATCAGTTTTTGAACAGTTGCAGTTTTTCAGGTTTTCATACAAATCAACTCCACACAGAACATTTTTCAAGGAAAAACAGTCAATTTATTCTTATGGAGAGAAATGAAGTTGTCGGTTAACATGTAAGTACTTTGTTGTGGGAGTTGATATTCTGGGGTTAGAACCAGGGTTCCCCCAGGGTCAAGGATGCACTCTTGAAGCACCCTCAGCGGCACTAGGGCGGCCGGGTGCAGAGTGCTGAGGCCCAATGTTATCCAATGGGGGATAGGGGACCTCCGGTTGGTGGCTGCTCACGAGCAGGCCACAAGGTTGTGGGAGCAAAGCTCCTGGTGTTAGGCTCAGGGCAAAGGGGGATCCGAGTTAGCACCCAAAGTACACCCACTGCGGCGCAGGGGCGGCTGGGTGCAGGGTGCTGTTTTGGCATCGGGTGCCCTGTTGTTTTCAATGGGGATTGCCAGTTTTGGTTTTTAGCTGCAGGCTCGGTCCAGGAAGACTTCTGGGAGGAACCAACAGCTGGGCAGGTAAGTTGGAGGGCTCGGGGACGTAGGTGCACCTCGGGTTCTCTTCTCCAGAGCGGAAGGCGGCTGGATGCAGGGGTGTCTTTTGAGGTCGGATTTCACCTTACCTGGTCACTCGCGGTTGGGGGGGTCTCCGAGCAGTGGCTCAGGCGATGTCGGGGAGCCCTGGAGGGGTTAACCCAGGGTGGACTCTGACTCTGGAGCGTTGGGGGACCTTACTGGGACTGGTGGGCCACTCGAACTTGGGCCGTAGGCGACGGGTGCAGTGGTGGTTCCAGGCGTCGAATTTCTTTGTCCTCAGCAGGCTCAGAGTCTGGCTTGGGAGTTTCTTTTGAACAGAGCTGATGTTCACAGGAGATCCGGTCTTTGTTGAAGGCAGTCAGTCCTCCCAGGGGTTCTGGAGGTCGCTGGCTGCAGGACAAGGCGACTTTTGGTGCAGGATCTCTGGAAACTGCAGATGGGCTGGTAGGGCTGAGGCCAAGTCAGTTCTTCTCTGCAGTCTCCTCTGCTGGGCGTCTTCTTTCGTCCTTCTTCTTCGTAGGTTGCGAGAATTTGCCTTCTTCGTTCAGGGCTGCATTTAGGGGGTGTTTTAGGGGTCTCGAGGTCAGTAGCCAAAGGGCTACTGACCTTAGGGTGACTACACCCTTGGTGTGCTCACCCCACATGGGGGAGAGGGCACAATCCCTAATCCTGATTGGGGGGTGCCTGCCATCTGCAAGATGGCGGGCACTGAAGAGTGGGCTTCACCTCGCCTCCCCCACCTGAGAGGTGGGGTTGGCAGAGATGGGCACACCTTCTGGGCTGGCTAATTTTTCCCGCCTGTCTTCCCACCGAAAAGGAGGGGAGACAGGAAGGGGGCCTGATCCTGATAGCAGGAGAGGCTGGGGGTCGCATTACAAAGGGGGCAAGGCCTTTGGAGTTCCCTTGCCACAGATGGCTCTTCCTGGCCTGGGGTAGGTGTGACCACCTCCACCCAGGAAAAGCTTTGTTTCTGGGTTCAGGGAGAGAAGGCGGTCCAGAAACATGTCTCGTGGTGGCAGGCTGGTGTGTACCAGTCTGGGAACCCACCAGAGGCTGGATGTTTTTCAGAGGGCATCTCTAAGATGCCCTCTGAGTGCATTTTACATTAAATCCCACACTGGCATCAGTGTGGGTTTAATGTGCTGAGAAGTTTGATACCAAACTTCCCAGTTTTCAGTAAAGCCATTATGGTGCTGTGGAGTTCATAATGACAAAATCCCAGCACCATATACTCTTACTGGCAATACTGCGCTTACAATGTCTACAAATTGGTCTAGACACTGTAGGGGTACAGGGCTCATGCACCTGTACCCTCACCACTGGTATAGGGCACCCAGCTAGAGGGGTGGCTGACCTATGCCAGGGCAGTGGATTGTAGGCATGGCACACAGGGAAGTGTGCCATGTCGACTCTTCACTTTGTTCTGCACCAAAACACACAGCATGCAATGGCAGTGTGTGTGTGTAAAGGTACAGGGCCTCTAAGGGTGGAACAATAAGTGCTGCAGCTCTTAGAGGCCTTCCATGGCCACAGTGCCCTTGGTACCCATGGTACCTTTTACAAGGGACTGACATATGGCCAGAGAGGTGCCAATTGGGGGTACAAGGTACAGTTTTTGGAAAGAACGCAGACCCTGGGAACCTGATTGGCAGGGACCTAGGGCACATCAAGTCAAAGTGCATCAGTAGTCTGGCAAAAAGTGGGGGGGTTACTGCAACAGAACCCCAGCTTCCTACATGCACGTTTGAGGGATAGTTCTTCTATGAGAGAAGATTTACAATTCCCTTTGTGACCTAGGCAAACTTTAATTTAATGTCTGTGGTCATATTGGTCTCATCTATGTTATGAATAAAATCTATTTGCTGAAATTTTTCGAACACTTCGAGTTGAAGTAAATCTTTCAAATACCACCCTACTCCACTCCAAGTAAATGAAGAAACTTAAATACTGCAGCTTAAATACTTATGTTGATGAAAGATGGAGCCGTTTTAGCTTTCCTGGAAATCTTTCCTACCAAGATTCAGTGCTTGATTTGAGCCAGTGGTTGTTGGTGTGGGTTGATACTAAATTCCTCCACGGAATCTAATCAGATTCGCAAACGTATACAAAAACATTAGAGCATTCTTCAGACTGATGCCATACTGGGAGATACACTACCGTGTAAACCAGATATCATCCATAGAAAAAGTATGTCCTTGAAGGGTATTTTGGTTCACAGTCATTGCATAGACAAACCTATGAGGGAGACAGAAGTTACCGGTTTTTACCCTTGCACCAGATGCAAAGCATGCAGAAGTAGTATAAAAGTAAGGGATTATAAAAACCCTGGTAGACTGCAATTTGAATTTCGTGATTTATTGCCTAGGATGCCCTTGTGGCATGCAATATTTAGGCAGCACAGTACATCAGGCCAAGAAACAGGTCTTAGAGCATACTAGGGCAGTTACAAATCAGGACAACACATATCCGATAGCGAGACATTTCGCTGGGATGCTTCAAAGCAGAAGCAACAAGTTACGTTTCTTCTGAATTGACCAGATGACCCACAAAGAGAAAGGGGGTGACAAAGTCAGACTCCTGGAGAAGCTACAATCCAGATACATTGTAGAGCTGAGAACCTGGGCACCATGGGGCCTCAACAGTGAGGAAGAACTGTAGAATAGTAGGTCGTTTGGGAATTACGTTCAACCGTAAGTTACTTAACTTTCACTGGACAGCACACATAGGTATCAGTATTTTGACAGGGGGGGCCTTTACAGTGAGAAAGAACTGTGGATTCACATACGATTAAGACATGTTGGTTGTGATCTGTTTCAAATCGTAGGCTGCACATCATACATTAGACAACACAATCATGTAAAAATATTTGGACAGGAGGGGGTCGTAGATGTAAATAGGTGTTTTTCCAGTTAACCAGCTATTTTAGAACTTTTCCATGCGGGCTATGGTGGGTTACCCACTCTAATTTAGGGTGAAGGAAGTAGATATGTTTGTGGCATCACTGTGATGGCGATGGGAAGAACATGATCATCACAGGGTGTCTATAAATATTTTTTGCAATGCATACATTAATTCATATTAATTTCAGTATCGATTGTTTTGATACTTTTTAGTAACAGTAAGCCCATTCAGGGCACTATTTTTATGAACAGGATTGGATTACAGAGATCATGCATGAAATTAATTAATCTATTTATCGATGTATATTTGGGTATTGTCTGAATTTTACATTCAATGAATGTTCAGTGACTTTTTTTAATGAATTTGAATTTATAGGATAACGACTCCAATGTGTAATGTATGCAGTGAAGATAAACCTCCGATATGTTAATCATAATTTTGGCACTTTATAAAACAGATAGAACGGAACACACATTCTAGGCCCTCGTCGATTTTGAACTGACCTATCTACCCAATGAAAACGATGTTTGTTAAAAGGCGATTTTTCACTGGGGTTTACTGATATTGGCAAAGACCAGGAGGCCGAAATGCATTTGTCAGTTTCTTTTTGATGGTTGCACTATAATAAAATAATTACCTGATTCTATAGCCTGGGATTTCGCAGCATCTTTGTTGACAAGTTGCAGTGTGTTCACGAGTCCGTCCTCAAGAGCTGAGGCACCCGCTGCGCTGAGAGGCTATGGCGGAGAGAGTGATTGAATATATATATATATATATATATATATATATATATATATATATATATATATATATATGTGTGTTTGTGTGTGTGTATGAATGTATGAATATCAGACGTAACAACTGCATTTCTTGGTAAAGACATGCTTTGTAAAGCACTGTGTGGTATTACAACACATTGTAAATGTGAACGTGTTGTAATGCCTGTGGGGTAAAGATATGTGTTGAAATGTCTGATATTTCCTCTGGGCCATTGGTGATCTCCAAATTTGGCAGATGGCAGTTTATTAGTGTGGTGGATGTAATGTCCATCCTGGCAGACTACTGTCCCTCAAACTATGGATTTGGTCTATTTGGTACACAATTGTTGCAGGGTTAGGTGGAGTAAGGAACTCCCTCAAGGCTAATGTAGCTAAAAAGGAGCGAGCTGATTTCGTTTTGGGAATTTTCAATGATGTTCAATCACCGGAAAGGATCATTGCTAGTCCCATAAAAAAAACCTGGACTGAAGGATGAAGTGGATGGAGTCAAAGCCAAGCTCTCCACAATTTTCTCAGAAGGTAAATGCTAGGATGCAATAACTGATGCAACTCAAAAAAGGCCGCAAGGCCAAGAATGATCTCTGCTCAAGAGTTAACGCATCAACACATCAACAGAAATGATTTGGTACAAAAGCTTTCAGTCTACTTCATTTAGAAATCAGTCTACCAGATATGCCCTTCCTCATGGCTGAAAATCCTCATCAATCTATAATCTAAGAAATGTTCAAGAAATAAGCCCAAATCACACAGGTCAATGTCATTGATACTGATTGTCAAATGTATTGCACATTGATTTTAAGAGCACTAGAGGATTGGGTTACAGATCAGAACATTAAGAGCCATGACTGTTAAATTAAATGTTGCTAATTGTATGAAAAAAGTGGAATCTAGAAATTAGCAGCGGTAAACTACTTGTGAAAAATGCTGCAACAGTATTGTATCTGTAACGTGTGACATCTTCATAAAGAAAAAAGTGTTTTTACTATAAAACAGAAAATAGCAGCATGTAGGGTGAATATAAACATCCTCTCAATTGTACTAAGGACACCATTAACTATGATTAATCGTGGATACCGGAACAAGTGTTCAGCACTTGTGCTCTAAATCCTTCTGTTGACTCGTGAACAAGTAATGGTAAAGGCAGTTAGAAGTACTAGAAGCAGCCCAAGGTTTAAGGACCAGATGTGTACTCAATTCAAATTAGCCTACAAAGTGAATTATTTAAAATTTAAACAAAATTGTAGTCTAAATGGTTAGCAGAAACCTTTGTTCACAAGTCCCCAGATCTTGGCTTGGTAGTATCATTATACTAATGTATTTGAATGGGGAAAATGATAAGTCTGAAGACATCATTTCAAGTTGGGACAAAGAGAAAAATGTGTCTAGTTTGCCACTTTGTCCATTATGAAATAAGTAAAAATACTTCTCGTACAGGGCTTCTGCAACATCAAATTTTTCTTGGGCATACTTGTAGTAATTTATGCATGTAATTATCTGCTGTGGCAGTAATACTACTATGTACAATACAGGTTTTGTTCATTACTCCCTATTATGCACCCCAAAAGTAATGATCAGGAGCAAAACCAGACTGAATACCATAGACAAACTGTATTTGTACCCGAGATTTATTGCACCCAATATTACTGAGCAACCTGGAATAATTGCCTATGTCTTTGATTGATGTATTCTTTGTTTATTATTTAAAGTTACTTCCAATAATCCTGCAAAGATAATTAGAATCGTCCTACGTCAACAAATGGAATATGCAAGCAACAATATAAGCATTATTTTTTGCATGATCAATTTTTTCTCTCATGACAAATAGGACGTAGCTAGGATGGTCGTTACATGCTGGTTTCCGCAATTTATCAAATGCCTTTCACAAAATCTCTACAAAGTTATAATGCATCCGTTGTATTGTTTATGGGCTGAAAAAAACGAAGTTATATCACTAAAATTACTGGTTGTAAGTTAGAAATAATGAGGGTGTCTGACAAAAGAAGTTCAGGTAAAGAACAGGATTCCCCGTGCGCATCTCCTTTCATATCTGGGCCCTTATTTCAAGTGCTCCATTATTTTGAGTGGTAATACCACAATCAGTACATACCGATATCATAGGATGCGTTATTTACCCCCTGTCGGATTACCTGTCCATTCCGAGCGACGAACATGTGAATGACATGCTATATTTGAGTTTTGCAGCTACGCACTGCAATGAGGGGCATATTAGCAAGACCCACGTTAAAATTATCGCCGTTTTAGCGTCAGGAAACTGCCGCTAAAACGGCGATAATGGGCTTGCTAATATGCATTATGGAATTCCAATAGAAGCCCAGGTTAGATGTGCAGGACATCTAACATGGGCTTCTATTGGAATTCCATAACGCATATTAGCAAGCCCATTATCGCCGTTTTAGCGGCAGTTTCCTGCCGCTAAAACGGCGATAATTTTAACGTGGGTCTTGCTAATATGCCCCTATATTTTTGCTCGGACAACCTTTCACATGTTTCTTGATGAAATTTGCAAGTGTACTGTAATTACCACATCACTCTAAATCCCAATTCCGGATAAAACTCACATCTGCATCCGCACTGGGATTTAAACGATTAGCAGATATTTAATTATCGGGCAAACACCAACTCACTCTGGATGCAGATGTTTGCCCCGCGGTGCTTGCGCTGTGTTATTTTTTATTTACGGGGGCCACCTGTGTTCTTTTTTACTTACAGGTGGTATCCGCTGTGCTCTTGTTCCCTCTTCCCGCCCTGCTGACGGGCATTTTGCCACATGCCTCTGCTGTGGTGTTTATTTATGAGGTGCAGTGCAGGCAGCGAAATGACTTTTGACAGGAAAAATGAGGTACAAAAGCTGCATACCTTTCCTCCTCATGTGTTGGCTGTAGTTGCTTGTCCATTACCCAGCAGCAGCCGGCAACTCGGAAGAGCAGGGGGCGGGCGGCGGGCAAATGGGTGGGGGGTGGGTGCATGCACGCACGGCGAGCGGCGACTACAAATAACAAGCATTTGCAATGCAATAGGTCTCGCATTTGCAAGAGTTTGAGCTATTGGTATTGTAAATGTTTATGCCTTTTATTTAGGCTTTTTGAAAACTGGCAAGTGGTGCATAAACATAGTCTGCTTACGATGAGTAAGGCTGGCATTAAAAGAGGCTCAGTTATTGCCACTTTGCTTCTTGTAATCAACTATTATAAGTACAAAGTGTGTGTTTTTTGTATTGCTTGCAGGTTTTTAAAACACCTAAATAAAAGGCATTGTTATTTATAATGCTAATAGCTAAAACTTCTGCAAAGGCAAGACTTATTGTATTGCAAATGAGTGTGGTTGAGTAAAGTAGAGTGGCGTTGAGTATATTGGAGTATAGTGGAGTGAATTGGAGTGGAGTGGAATAAAGTAGTGTTGGTTAGAGTAAAATAGAGTGTATTGGCGTGAAGTGAATGAAAGTGTTTTAGAGAAAAGTAGAGTGGTGGGTAGTAAAGATGAGTGTGCTGTAGTAAAATAGTTGTATTGAGTGGAGTACAGTGTAGTAAAGTTGAGTGGAGTGAAGTAAAGAAGAGTGGAGTGGAGTAAAGGAGATTGTAATAGAGCTGGAGTATAGTAAAATAGAGTGTAGTAAAGTAGAGTGTTATGCAGTGGAGTAGAGTGTATTGGAGTAAAGTAGAGTGGAGTGGAATAAATTTGAGTGGATTATTGTTGAGTGGAGTAAAGTAGAGTTGCGTTGAGTGGAGTAAAGTATAGTGGTGTGGAATAAAGTAGAGTAGCGTGGAGTAGAGTGTAGAAGAGCGGAGTGTAGGAGAGCGGAGTGTAGGAGAGCGGAGTGTATAAGAGTGTAGTGGAGGAGAGCAGAGTGGAGGAGAGTGGAATCTAGGTGAGTGGGGTGGTTTGGAGTAAAGTAGTGTTGCGTGGATTAAGAGAGTGGCGTTGAGTGGAGTAAAGTTTAGTGGAGTAATTTAGAGTTGTTTTGTGTGGAGTGGTGTAAATGAGAGTGGTGTGGATTAAAGCATAGTGGCAAAAGTTATATTGGTGGGGGGCGTGGCCTGGGAGCCGAACATGGCGGACGCGTCCTGCTAGAGCTCCGCAGTCCGCTCCCTTTTTGGCCCTGTAATCCTGCAATATCCTTGACCCTCAGCGCCTCTCTCGGGGGTCTCTTGCTGGGGCTCCCGCTGCGGTCCTCCGGGTGGGGTTTCCCGACCTCCGGAGATCGGATCCGCTGCAGCCGGCCCTTTGATCGGCGGAGGCCGCGCCGCTGCTGGCGGCGGGCGGAGCACTTGAGCCCGCGGCTGCGGCGGGCCTCGTGGCTGGAGAACTTTGGCAGCAGTTGCCTGTGTCGTTGGCGGTGAGTCGCGCTGTCTCAGCACTGCCCCACGAGTATTTGGCGGGGTGAGGCGACGGGGGCCCCCCGCTGTGACACTCTCGCGGGGCGCCCCTCCCCCCATCTCCTTCATCGCGGCCCGGCGCGGCCTGGGCTGGAGTCGCCGGCTCTGAATTGGCGCATCATTGGCTGGCGCTGCGGGGGCAGCCCGCCCACCCGGCTGGGACCTGGGTGTTTCTTGACTGGCGGGGCAATTTATCCGTAGGCGAGGCGGAGGGCGGCCTACGTCCCGGCTGCGAGTGTCCTGCGGTGACGCTGCTGGGGACGTCTGGAGCCTTGACGCTGGGCTGGTGAGGAGACCGCCATCCGCCAGCCTGGGTGGTGCAGTGCCTGGGAGAGTGGGCTCCGCGACGGACCGATAGCTGGTGGCCCTGTGGCGGCTGGATCCTTGGTACTTGGCGGGGCTGGGCCGTGCTGCCGGAGGTGTGCCTTCGCTCCTCGCAGATGTCCGGCCTGGTGACGCTGAGGCCGCCTGGGTGGCGGGCCTGCTCTGTTGGCGGAGTGTCGGCTGGGGAACCCCCGGGTGGCTATCGGAGATGAGGCGACCACACCACGTGGACTCTGGAGTGGTGCCCTGCGGTTGGGCCCGGTGAGGGGCTGCCTTTTGTGGACAACTACTGCCCTCCACTGCCACGCAATTTATCGGTCACCGGGGGCCGACCTAGTGGGACACCGCGACTGGCTGATATCGGTCCCCATGGGCAAAGACAAGCCAGGGGCATCAGCCCCCAAGCAGCCTACAATGGACCGCTACACCACCGCCGCCAACCCTCCCGGGGGGGAGACCGCCGAGGGTCTGTCGTCCGACACAGCGAAGCTGCTGGAGGCGATCCATCAGTCGCGGACTGCCCTCGAGGCCCAGATCGGGGCTGTGGGCACGGAGGTGTCCTTCCTCCGACAAGACCTGCGGAAGGCGGTTGACCGCATTACCGAAGCTGAGACCAGGGTGTCTACTGTCGAGGACTCCGTCGCTGCACTTCAGCTGAAAGTGGACAAACTAACCAAACACTCGCAGGAGTTGGCCGCCCGGGTCGAAGATGCCGAGGGACGAACCCGCCGCAATAATATCCGCCTAATTTGCTTTCCGGAGGGCTGTGAGGGAGCATCAATGGATACTTTCATATCTGGCTGGCTCACTTCTCTTCTGCCCCCAGAAAACAGGTCCTCATGCTTTGTGGTCGAGAGGGCCCACCGAGCCCTGGCTAGAAAGCCGCCGCCGGGGGAGCGCCCGTGGCCGGTGATCGCCCGCCTTCTTAACTATGTCGACCGGGACGCTATCCTTCGCTACGCCAGGCTACATAAAGACAAGATGGTCTTCGACTCTCATCCCATCATGGTTTTTCCCGATTATACAAGGATGGTGCAGCAACAACGACAGTCCTTTGTGGCGGCCAAGAGACGCTTACGCGACCTAAATTTGTCCTACGCTCTGTTATTCCCAGCTCGGCTGAAGGTGATGTACAAGGCGAAAACGTTCTTTTTCGAGACACCAGAGGAAGGCTTCACCTGGACTGACGAGCGACGTTCTCTCAAGCCTCATTCACCGCCCCCGTTGGACTCTGACTCTTCCCAGGGCTCGCATCGGAGTGGTCGCCAGGGCAGAGCCACGTCATCGAGACGCAATCGGTCCTGCTCTAATTGGCGCACACAGGGGCCACCGGGCACTGATGACTGAGACTATTGGGCAAGTTGATTCTGTATTTTATTGTTTGACTCTCAGGGTTGGGTTGGGTTCCTTGGAGGTAGTCTTCCATGGGAATGTCTTGGCTACACTCGGATGAATCGACACCACTAGCCTTGAAGCGAACTGGACTTGGCATGCCATTTATGTTTTAGGGGATGTTAGATGACTGAGGCACTTTTGGGCGGGCGATCATCAGTATGGTATAGTTCACCACCTAGGGATGGGGTGGGATCCATGAGGGTTAGTCTCATAAGAATGTGTTCGGGCTACAACTGAGGGGGATCCCACTATTGGCCTTAGAGGGGGCTGGACGAGGCACGCCTCTCACGTTTTGGGTGATGTTGGGTAAGTTGGGAGGGTGGGATCCATTGGAGAAACCACTTGGGTCGTCATGTTGGGGACCTGGGGAGGGATTCTACCGCGACAGATACTCCGAGTTCTTGGTAGTATGGGGGTGGGGGGTGGGGGTGGAGGGGGGACTGGGAAATGTTCTTAAGTTAGTTTTGTTTTTGTTCCTTGCTTCCGCACCACACACACTCTATTGCCCAATCATGCACACACTGGTTGTCCTTTATTCTTAGGGGATCAAGACATGACCCGCACAATAGGTGATCCCCCACCGGGAATGCTGAATATTATTGCCTGGAATGTACGTGGATTGCTTAACAAAGTCAAACGGGGAGCTGTTTTACAACAGGCTAAACGCTATGCCGCAGATATTCTTTTGCTTCAGGAGACACATCTGCTTGGCACCAAAGCCCCATGCCTAGCCCGCTATGGCTACGCTGCAGTGTATCACTCCGGCTTTACTCGCGGGGCACGGCCATACTTATACATCGCAGAGTGCCGTTTCAGGTCACGCGACAATGGCTGGACCCGGGGGGTCGCTATACAGTGGTCTCCGGTATATTGGCCGGCGAACAGCTTACAATTGGCAGCATCTACGCCCCCCCACCACTTGGCCAGACCTTTATCGACAAATTAACCCAACTCTGGGGGGATCTTCCGGGTGGCCTTGTGATATTAGGGGGCGACTGGAATGACATCATGGGTCCACTGGATAGGTGGCGCGCCCGACAGCCTGACGCATCCCCTGCTCCATCCAAACTTGCTGCGCTAGCACACACACTGGGCTGGATGGACACCTGGCGCACCCTTCACCCGTCCGACGCTGGGTACTCCTATATGTCGTCAGTACACCCTACTCTATCGCGCCTCAATTATCTTTTTCTCCCACGTAGTTATCTGCACAGGGTGGCACATACCTCCCTCATGCCTCGCAGACTGTCGGATCATTCGCCGATTCAACTCAAAATATGTTTACAGACAGGCAGGGTACCGTATAGGTGGAGTATGTCCCCTTGGCTGCTTCGTGACGAGGACTACAGGGAGATGCTAACCCAAGCCATTGCTGACTATTTTAGTCTTAATTCGGATACATGCTCATCTCCGGTCATCCTATGGGAGGCGTTTAAGCCCGTGATCCGGGGGGCCGACATAAGTTATCGCACCGGGGAAAAGCACCGCCACCTAGCTCAGGTGCAAGACCTGGAATCCAGACAGGCAGATCTTCAATCCCTCGTAGTGGAGGGCTCGGACCCCGCGGCCTGCCGAAACCTTCTACATGTGCAGCAGCTGCTCCATCAGGTTCATACCGACTGCGCCAAAGACGCCTGGCTAGCCACCCAGCACAGGATTTACCAGTGGGGTGACAAATCCAGTCAGATGCTGCATAGGCTCTGTCAGGCTCGGGCAGCCCCGACACAGGTACCCCTCCTGCGGTCTTCCTGGTGGGGCTGCATGCACTTCCCCTGAGGCTGTTGTACAGGCCTTTGCTGATTTCTATGCGATATTATACGAGGAGCGTGAGTTAATCCAGGAACCTCTCATTGATGCCTACTTTGTGGACATCCCTCCCCGTCGCCTTTCGGACGAACAAAGCGCTGCCTTGGATGAGCCCATCTCCTTGGAGGAGCTGCAGTCGGCACTCTCCAACACCCACCCTGGACGGGCACCGGGCCCCAATGGGTTCCCATGTGATTTTCTGCGGCCTCACATTACGACTTTAGGTCCCCATCTGCTCAAGGTGCTTCACGCTGCCGCAGAGCAGCAAATTCTCCCTCTGGATTGGAGACATGCTGAGGTCGTGGTGTTCCTTAAACCAGGTCGCCCACCTGAGGACCCCGGCTCCTACCGCCCCATTTCATTGATGAATTTTGAGCCCAAGCTGCTGGGGAAGGTGCTGGCAGACCGCCTCCGTACGTGCATACAAGATCTGGTGCACCCTGATCAGTCTGGTTTCATGCCACAGCGGTCCACCAGGCATAATATCCGGCGCGCCCACAACGCAGTAGCGGAGGCCCACCGCTTGGAACGTCCTGCGGCGGTCCTGCTGGCTGATATCGACAAGGCGTTCGACACATTGAGCTGGTCATATCTCTTTAAACTCTTGGAAGTGGTCAATCTCGGTCCCCGCTTTAGGGCGTATGTGAAGCTACTTTACACCGACCTCACGGCATCGGTTCGTGTGGCGGGCTACCGGTCGGCCCCCTTCCCTATCCGTAGAGGCACCAGGCAGGGCTGCCCGCTCCTGTTCGCGCTGGCCATAGAGCCATTAGCCGCATGGGTCCGTCGAGACTCGGTTCTACGAGGTCTGGACTGGTCTCCGGAGTGCTCTGACAGGATCGCGCTCTATGCGGATGATGCCTTGTTCTTTATGTCGGATCCTTGGGTATCCGGGCCACGGGTGCTGCAGATCCTACGGATTTTCGGGGAAACCTCCGGGCTATACGCTAATCCGTCTAAGTCCACTCTGTTTCCTATTTGCGGAGACCAGTGATCTCAGGCCTGGGCCTCACAGCTGATCACTGCGGAGGCGAGTTTTCGGTATCTTGGGGTGCATATTACGCGCTGCCCTACTGAAGCTTGGACCCGTAATATTGCCCCACTGCTTCCTACAGTTCGGGACGAGACGACGGTCTGGTCTCAACTCCCCCTCTCGTTATACGGCAGATCCGCCATATTCAAAATGGTATCTCTGCCGCGCCTGCTTTATCGGCTGGAAAACTACCCCTTTCCGATTCCCCCGTTGTGGTTTCGTCAAATCAATGCGTTGTTGAATAGGTTTCTCTGGGGGGGAGGTGCAGTTCGGGTGGCACTAGCCACGTGTATCCAATCTACGTACTGCGGCGGGATCGCCGCGGCCGATGTCCAGGCATATTATTGGGCATCGCATCTTCTCGTGATAAACGACTGGTGGTATGGCTCCCAGGAGGACCCCGCCTATGCGGTAGAACGTATTTTCCTGGATGGAACACCACTGCTTCATTTCTTAAACAGTTCCTCATCAATAGCGGAGCTTCCCCCGGCTTGTCGGCTCGTCATTCAGATCTGGAGGCGAGTGGTCAGACAAATGGGGTGGTGGGGCAGACTGACCGCGGCGACACCCCTGTGGCAGGGCTCCCACCTTAGGCCAGTCTCAACACTGGTGGGGTTCCGTAGATGGGATGATATTGGGATCTCCGCGTTGGGTGACATAATGCAGGGGTCTACTCTCAAATCCTTTCAAAGGCTACAGGACGATTTTAACCTCCATAAAACGCAGTCCCACAAATACCTGCAGCTCCGACACGCTGTCTCCCCTCTCATACGGAGCCTCACAACTCTTCCAGAGTTTCACCCGCTGGAAGGTCGACTACTTATGGGGGATCTAGGTGCGCATAAAATCCGACAGATTTACCAAATGATCACTACACACTCCACTACCACTTTACACCGTACTCGGGCGACATGGGAGGCGGATGTTCCCACACTCACAGACGATGATTGGGCTGAGGCGTTGGCCAGTCCCCGTTACTCAGCTGTTTCTACACGATACAGATTGATTCAGTTTAAGTACCTCCATAGGGTGTATTACACGCGCGTACGCCTGTTTAAAATGGGAGCCGTTCCACCCCCCGTGTGCCTCCGTTGTGAGTCGGAGGAGGGATCCTTTCTTCATACTGTGTGGAGCTGTGTAGCGCTGCAACACTTCTGGTCAGGTGTTCGGTCTTGTTTGGGGCAGGTTTTGGCGTGGGATATTCCCGCCGACCCTAGGCTGATCCTTCTGCACGGCACCGACGATATAGGGGGGAACAGACATAAGCGTCATTTATTGTTCCTGGGACTCACACTTGCCAAACGTGACATTGCTCAACACTGGAAAGATACGTCCCCGCCCAGTGTGGGGGTCTGGAAGAGGGCGATGGACCGCTGTATGTCGGCCGAGGTTGCGGTCTTTCAGGCATGTGGCTGCCCGCAGAAACATAAGAAGATTTGGGCGCACTGGGCCACCTACAGAGGTATTGACTTGTCGCTGTTTGAGCCCACACTATCCAGAGACCCATTGGATAGATTGGTTGTGAGCAATTCACCGGTTTAAAGGGAATTGAGATGTGCAGAAGGAAAAGGGCATATTTGCATTTTGTTCATGTGCTATTATATATAGGGTGTGTGGTGTGTGGGCGGGGGTGGGGGGAGGGGGGATTGGGTCTGATGTTCTGCAGACCTATCGAGGGGATGACATATGGTGCCTTGGATTTGTACGATTTGATTATTGTGTGTTTGATGCTCATCGGGCTTCGTCCATTTGGTGCCATGGAAAATAAATAAAATTTGTTGCTAAAAAAAAATAAAAATTATATTGGTATTGAGAGGTATGGAATAAAGTAGAGTGTGGTTGGGTATAGTAGAGTGGAGTACATTAGAGTTGAGTATAGTAGAGTGAAGTAAAGTAGAATGGAGTACAGTATATTGGATTAAGAGTTGATTAGAGTAAAGCTGTTTGCATTGGCATGTAGTAAAGTAGAGTGTTGTAGAGGAAATCAGAGTGGCGGCTACACTCCCCCTCACCCCAGGGGGGGCCGGCTGAGCAGTTTGCCAGGGCCGGTTTCTGTTCCCAGTCCGGCCCTGCCTCCAGGCTCTGCGGGCAGTCAATTCCCCTAACCAATCCTGGCACTGCTCTCAAGGCTGGTAACCTGCTTGAGAGAAGGGGCAGGATTGGAGGGAGCGGCCTCTCTCAGCTCTCTCAAGAGCACTGGAGGTCTTTGCTTTCTGTAACCCAGCTGTCATTAGAGAGGTTTCAAAATGCGCCTGTCTGGCTGGCCGTCGCAAGACAGCCGGCCAAAGAGACATGCGCACTTTAAACCTAAGTGCACAGCCTTCCCACCACTCCTCCATGCTGCAGCAATGGCCCTGCCCTTCCTGACATTCGGTTCAGGACGTGTTGATGAAAAGTAAAATGGTAATAAATAAACTTTATTACCATTTTTCATCTCTGGGGCTTTTCTGGGGGGTATTTTTGTTAGTGGGGCAACACTCCTCTGCCCTAAAGGAGGAGCCACCCCTGCCATTACCTCTTTGGGACTTGCTTTTTAGATGAACCTACGTAAAGTACTTCAACACCAGTATCATCAAAACATAAACAAGCATTGGCAAAAGCCAATAAGTTTCGCCTCTGAGAGATCTATTGGCTTTGTCAATGTTGTTTTAGACATGTGCATTGCAGCGGGAGCTGCTGTACAACATGACATAAAGTAAAAAAAAAACAAGTGGTATTACGCGGCTATCATTGACCACATCATAGTGCTTTTTTTTTTTAAGCCATGTTGCACAGAAGCCTGCATTGCTGTGTAAGATGTCTAAAAAATGTTAAACAAAGCCAATTGGTACTCGCAGCACCAAGAGCTATTTGGCTTTGCTTAATGTTTTTTTTGGGGCAGAGATGGAACTTTTGGAGTGGGGTTAGCTACACAAAAGACATGGGGAGGAGGCAGGGGCACAGGCAGCACGAGGGAGGTGTGGGGAGAAGTTACAGAACAGCAACACCATAAAGGGTGTGGAAAGTAAGGGGGTCAGGCAACACAAGGGAGATGTGGGGGGAAGGGAGGGAGCAGCAGCACAATGAAGGACAGGGAGGCAAGCAACACGAGGGAGATCTGGGGGAGGAGGGAGGGAGGGAGCAACACAACGGAGGGTGAGGGTGTGCAGGGGGACAAGCAACACAAGGGATGTGTGGGGGAGCAGGGAGGGCACAGCAGAATAATGGTGAGTGGGTGGGGTGGGAGGCAAGAGCCCGGATGGTGAGTAAAGGGACGGACTAGAGATGCATGCAATCATATAGAGTGCATGTAAAAACATTGTTTTAAGGTACCTGCAGACTATGCAGCCAGTGAGAAGACACTGGTGGCAGACTGGAAACTGTACTTTGTCCATGCTTAATGGCAGGGACAAACACTTGAAGAGCCAGTAGGAAGTAGGAGTTGAGCAGGAGGTGGTGACAAGTAGGGAGGAAGGAAACAAGACTGACAAGGAAGCCAACCAATTGTAAGTAATGGGCAGACTCAAAGCCTGTATTAAAGCTTTTTTTTGGGGGTGACAAAAGATTTTGCTGACAGCGTATGCGCACTGTTACAGAAAGAAGGGGCTATGAAAAAAAGAGTGCATATTAGGGAATTGAAAGTGAGAACATAGACATATTACATTTTTGCACATAACTGGGTAATTTTATGAACCCTAATTTGAATTTGGTTCTTGTAATGGGAAAACATTAATTATGGCATCAGGTACAATGGGAGTTTTCGAGAATCTTTGTTTGGAGCTCAAATTGGTGCTCAAAATGGCTCTATTATTTACCAAAAAGAAAAAGGCTTGAAGAGAACTGTAACTTACTTTGACAAAATGTTTAACATTGGCTTCTTAAAAAGAACAAAATGTATTCAAGGGGTTAAATAACTTGTTTGTTACTGAGTATAATATCACGAAAAAATATGAAGGCAAAACGTCTTGAACAGATGAATTGTTTAACCCCTTCGCTGCTAGGCCTTTTCCCCCCCTGTGCTAAGCCTTTTTTTGGCTATTTGGGGTAGTTCGCGCTTAGGCCCCTGTAACTTTTTGACCACATAGGGCATCCACGCCAAATTTGCGTCCTTTTCTTCCAACATCATGGGGATTCTAAAGGTACCCAGGGTTTGTGGATTCCCCTGGAGGCGACCCAGAAATTAGCCAAAATACAGCTACATTTTGTTTTTTTTGGGAAAAAAGTGCTGCAAATGAAAGCGTCTGGTTTTTTCCCTGCAAATGGTATCAACAAAGGGTTTGTGGGGCTGAAATCACCATTTTCCCAGCTTTTAGGGACTGACAGACTTTTTTCAGAAAACCAAAAAATTTTATACAGTTTTGGCATTTTACTGGGATATAGCCTATTTTTGCTATTTTTTGTGCTTTCAACCTTCTTCCAGTTAATGGTAGAAATGGGTATGAAAGCAATAATGGATCCTGGAAAGCTATACATTTTAGAAAAGTAGACAAAATTCTAAATTCAGCAAGGGGTCATTTGTGTAGATCCTTCAAGGTTTCTTTATAGAAACTAACAGTTAAATATAGGAAAAATTGAAAATTAGTTGATAATAACAGCAATTTGTGCCAACGTTTTCACCTGTAACTTCTTCTAATTGTGACAGCTGTTTGAAAGCAATATACCGTTACATCCACTGGACCTTTCTGGTTGTGGCGATATATAGGACTTGTAGGTTCACCAAGAACCCGACGAACCCAGAGCCAATAACTGAGCAGCGTCTTGCAATGGTTTTTCATTATGTACCGGGTATATAGCAATTAATTTGGGAAAATATATACATGGAAAAATCGGAATGAAAGACACCTATGTATTTCTGAAATTGGAACAAATATAGAGTTTAGAAACAGTAGATATTTGCACATTTCCGAAATTGTGAGTACCCATACTAGCATGAGAATTATAGGTCATTTTTCAAAATGACTTCTTTTTTACACATTGTCTTTCATTTGGAAGGCAGAAATGCATCGAAAGTCAATAGGTAATAACAGTTGCTCTACAATTCTGTGTTACCCTAAGTCTTCCGATAAAAATGGTACCTCACTTGTGTGGGTAGGCCTAGTGCCTGCGACAGGAAACGGCCCAAAACGCAAGGTGGACACACCACATTTTCACAGTGAAAACTGACCCTTTTTTTGCAAAGTGCCTAGCTGTAGATTTTGAACCCTAGCTCTGCCGGCACCTAGGGAAACCTAGCACATCTATACATTTTTGAAAACGAGACAACCAGGGGAATCCAGGATGGGGTGACTTGACTGGCTCTCACCAGGTTCTGTTACCCAGAAACCCTTGCAAACCTAAAAATGTGTAAAAAAAAAACACATTTTCCTCACATTTCTGTGGTGGAAAGTTCTGGAACCTGCGTGGATCCACAGAATTCCACCCACCCTGCATTCCCCAAAGTCTTCCAAGAAAAACGGTACCTCACTTGTGTGGGTAGGCCTAGTGCCCGCAACAGGAAACAGCCCAAAACGCAACGTGGACACACCACACTTTCACAGTGAAAACTGACCCTTTTTTTGCAAAGTGCCTAGCTGTAGATTTTGAACCCTAGCTCTGCAGGCACCTAGGGAAACCTAGCAAACCTATAGATTTTTTAAAATTAGACACCCAGGGGAATCCAGGATGGGGAGACTTGACTGGCTCTCACCAGGTTCTGTTACCCAGAATCCCTTGCAAACCTAAAAATTGTAAAAAAAAACACATTTTCCTCACATTTCTGTGGTGGAAAATTCTGGAACCTGCGTGGATCCACAAAATTCCACCCACCCGGCGTTCCCCAAAGTGTTCCGAGAAAAATGGTACCTCACTTGTGTGGGTAGGCCTAGTGCCCGCAACAGGAAACGGCCCAAAACGCAACGTTGACACACCGCATTTTCACAGTGAAAACGGACCCTTTTTTTGCAAAGTGCCTAGCTGTAGATTTTGAACCCTAGCTCTGCCGGCACCTAGGGAAACCTAGCAAACCTATACATTTTTGAAAACTAGACACCCAGGGGAATCCAGGATGGGGTGACTTGACTGGATCTCACCAGGTTCTGTTACCCAGAATCCCTTGCAAGCCTAAAAATCTGTCAAAAAAACCACATTTTCCTCACATTTCTGTGGTGGAGAGATCTGGAACCTGCGTGGATCCACAAAATTCCACCCACCCCGCGTTCCCTAAAGTCTTCTGAGAAAAATGGTACCTCAATTGTGTGGGTAGGCCTAGTGCCCGTGACAGGAAACGGCCCAAAACGCAACGTGGACACATCACATTTTCACAGTGAAAGCGGACCCTTTTTTTGCAAAGTGCCTAGCTGTAGATTTTGAACCCTAGCTCTGCCAGCACCTAGGGAAACCTAGCAAACCTATACATTTTTCAAAACGAGACACCCAGGGGAATCCAGGATGGGGTGAATTGACTGGCTCTCACCAGGTTCTGTTACCCAGAAACGCTTGCAAACCTAAAAATGTGTCCAAAAATACCCATTTTCCTCACATTTCTGTGGTGGAAAGTTCTGGTACCTGCGTGGATCCACAAAATTCCACCCACACCGCATTCCCCAAAGTCTTCCAAGAAAAACGGTACCTCACTTGTGTGGGTAGACCTAGGGCCCGCAACAGGAAACGGCCCAAAACGCAAAGTGGACACACCACATTTTCACAGTGAAAACGGACCCTTTGTTTGCAAAGTGCCTAGCTGTAGATTTTGAACCCTAGCTCTGCCGGCACCTAGGGAAACCTAGCAAACCTATACATTTTTAAACACTAGACACCCAGGGGAATCCAGGATGGGGTGACTTGACTGGCTCTCACAAGGTTCTGTTACCCAGAATCCCTTGCAAACCTAAACATTTGTAAAAAAAAACACATTTTCCTCACATTTCTGTGGTGGAACGTTCTGGAACCTGTGTGGATCCACAAAATTCTACCCACCCCACGTTCCCCAAAGTCTTCCGAGAAAAATGGTACCTCACTTGTGTGGGTAGGCCTAGTGCCCGCGACAGGAAACGGCCCAAAACGCAACGTGGACACACCGCATTTTCAAAGTGAAAATGGACCCTTTTTTTGCAAAGTGCCTAGCTGTAGATTTTGAACCCTAGCTCTGCCGGCACCTGGGGAAACCTAGCAAACCTATACATTTTTGCAAACTAGAGACCCAGGGGAATCCAGGATGTGGTGACTTGACTGGCTCTCACCAGGTTCTGTTACCCAGAATCCCTTGCAAACCTAAAAATGTGTCCAAAAAAACACATTTTCCTCACATTTCTGTGGTGGAACGTTCTGGAACCTGCATGGATCCACAAAATTCTACCCACCCCGCGTTCCCGAAAGTCTTCCGAGAAAAATGGTACCTCACTTGTGTGGGTAGGCCTAGTGCCCGCGACAGGAAACGGCCCAAAATGCAACTTGGACACACCACATTTTCACAGTGAAAACGGACCCTTTTTTTGCAAAGTGCCTAGCTGTAGATTTTGAACCCTAGCTCTGCTGGCACCTAGGGAAACCTAGCAAGCCTATACATTTTTTAAAACTAGACACCCAGGGGAATCCAGGATGGGGTGACTTGACTGGATCTCACCAGGTTCTGTTACACAGAATCCCTTGCAAACCTATAAATCTGTCAAAAAAAACACATTTTCCTCACATTTCTCTGGTGGAAAGTTCTGGAACCTGCGTGGATCCACAAAATTCCACCCACCCCGCGTTCCCCAAAGTCTTCTGAGAAAAATGGTTCCTCAATTGTGTGGGTAGGCCTAGTGCTCGCGACAGGAAACGGCCCAAAACGCAACTTGGACACACCACATTTTCACAGTGAAAACGGACACTTTTTTTGCAAAGTGCCTAGCTGTAGATTTTGAATTCTAGCTCTGCCGGCAACTAGGGAAACCTAGCAAACCTATACATTTTTGAAAACGAGACACCCAGGGGAATCCAGGATGGTGTGACTTGACTGGCTCTCACCAGGTTCTGTTACCCAGAAACCCTTGCAAACCTAAAAATGTGTCCAAAAAAAAACATTTTACTCACATTTCTGTGGTGGAAAGTTCTGGAACCTGCGTGGATCCACAAAGTTCCACCCACCCCGCATTCCCCAAAGTCTTCCAAGAAAAACGGTCCCTAACTTGTGTGGGTAGGCCTAGTGCCCGCAACAGGAAACGGCCCAAAATGCAACGTGGACACACCACATTTTCACAGTGAAAACGGACCCTTTTTTTGCAAAATGCCTAGCTGTAGATTTTGAACCCTAGCTCTGTTGGCACCTAGGGAAACCTAGAAAACCTATATATTTTTGAAAATTAGACACTCAGGGGAATCCAGGATGGGGTGACTTGACTGGCTCTCACAAGGTTCTGTTACCCAGAATCCCTTGAAAACCTAAAAATGTGCCAAAAAAACCACATTTTCCTCACATTTCTGTGGTGGAAAGTTCTGGAACCTGCGTGGATCCACAAAATTCCACACACCACGCGTTCCCCAAAGTCTTCCGAGAAAAATGGTACCTCACTTGTGTGGGTAGGCCTAGTGCCAGCGACAGGAAACGGCCCAAAACGCAACGTGGGCACACCACATTTTCACAGTGAAAACGGACCATTTTTTTGCAAAGTGCCTAGCTGTAGATTTTGAACCCTAGCTCTGCCGGCACCTAGGGAAACCTAGCAAACCTATACATTTTTCAAAACTAGACACCCAGGGGAATCCAGGATGTGGTGACTTGACTGGCTCTCACCAGGTTCTGTTACCCAGAATCCCTTGCAAACCTAAACATTTGTCAAAAAAACACATTTTCCACACATTTCTGTGGTGGAACGTTCTGGAACCTGCGTGGATCCACAAAATTCTACCCACCCCGCGTTCCCGAAAGTCTTCCGAGAAAAATGGTACCTCACTTGTGTGGGTAGGCCTAGTGCCCGCGACAGGAAACGGCCCAAAACGCAACTTGGACACACCACATTTTCACAGTGAAAACGGACCCTTTTTTTGCAAAGTCCCTAGCTGTAGATTTTGAACCCTAGCTCTGCCGGCACCTAGGGAAAACTAGCAAACCTATACATGTTTTAAAACTACACACCCAGGGGAATCCAGGATGGGGTGATTTGACTGGCTCTCACCAGGTTCTGTTACACAGAAGCCCTTGCAAACCTACAAATCTGCAAAAAACCACATTTTCCTCACATTTCTCTGGTGGAAAGTTCTGGAACCTGCGTGGATCCACAAAATTCCACCCACCCCGCGTTCCCCAAAGTCTTCTGAGAAAAATGGTTCCTCAATTGTGTGGGTAGGACTAGTGCTCGCGACAGGAAACGGCCCAAAACGCAACTTGGACACACCACATTTTCACAGTGAAAACGGACCCTTTTTTTGCAAAGTGCCTAGCTGTAGATTTTGAACCCTAGCTCTGCCGGCAACTAGGGAAACCTAGCAAACCTATACATTTTTGAAAACGAGACACCTAGGGGAATCCAGGATGGTGTGACTTGACTGGCTCTCACCAGGTTCTGTTACCCAGAAACCCTTGCAAACCTAAAAATTTGTCCAAAAAAAAACATTTTACTCACATTTCTGTGGTGGAAAGTTCTGGAACCTGCGTGGATCCACAAAGTTCCACCCACCCCGCATTCCCCAAAGTCTTCCAAGAAAAACGGTACCTCACTTGTGTGGGTAGGCCTAGTGCCCGCAACAGGAAACGGCCCAAAATGCAACGTGGACACACCACATTTTCACAGTGAAAACGGACCCTTTTTTTGCAAAGTGCCTAGCTGTAGATTTTGAACCCTAGCTCTGTTGGCACCTAGGGAAACCTAGAAAACCTATATATTTTTGAAAATTAGACACTCATGGGAATCCAGGATGGGGTGACTTGACTGGCTCTCACAAGGTTCTGTTACCCAGAATCCCTTGAAAACCTAAAAATGTGCCAAAAAAAACACATTTTCCTCACATTTCTGTGGTGGAAAGTTCTGGAACCTGCGTGGATCCACAAAATTCCACCCACCACGCGTTCCCCAAAGTCTTCCGAGAAAAATGGTACCTCACTTGTGTGGGTAGGCCTAGTGCCAGCGACAGGAAACGGCCCAAAACGCAACATGGGCACACCACATTTTCACAGTGAAAACGGACCATTTTTTTGCAAAGTGCCTAGCTGTAGATTTTGAACCCTAGCTCTGCCGGCACCTGGGGAAACCTAGCAAACCTATACATTTTTCAAAATTAGACACCCAGGGGAATCCAGGATGTGGTGACTTGACTGGCTCTCACCAGGTTCTGTTACACAGAATCCCTTGCAACCTAAACATTTCTCCAAAAAAACACATTTTCCTCACATTTCTGTGGTGGAAAGTTCTGGAACCTGCGTGGATCCACAAAATTCCACCCACCCTGCGTTCACCAAAGTCTTCCGAGAAAAATGGTACCTCAATTGTGTGGTTTGGCCTAGTGCCGGCGACAGGAACCGGCCCAAAACGCAACGTTAACACACAACATTTTCACAGTGAAAACGGATCCTTTTTTTGCAAAGTGCCTAGCTGTAGATTTTGAACCCTAGCTCTGCCGGCACCTAGGGAAACCTAGCAAACCTATACATTTTTGAAAACTAGACACCCAGGGGAATCCAGGATGGGGTGACTTGACTGGATCTCACCAGGTTCTGTTACCCAGAATCCCTTGCAAACCTAAAAATCTGTCAAAAAAACCAAATTTTCCTCACATTTCTGTGGTGGAAAGTTCTGGAACCTGCGTGGATCCACAAAATTCCACCCACCCCGCATTCTCCAAAGTCTTCTGAGAAAAATGGTACCTCAATTGTGTGGGTAGGCCTAGAGCCCGCGACAGGAAATGGCCCAAAACGCAACGTGGACACACCACATTTTCACAATGAAAATGGACACTTTTTTTGCAAAGTGCCTAGCTGCAGATTTTGAACCCTAGCTCTGCTGGCACCTAAGGAAACCTAGAAAACCTATATATTTTTGAAAATTAGACACCCTGGGGAATCCAGGATGGGGTGACTTGACTGGCTCTCACCAGGTTCTGTTACCCAGAATCCCTTGAAAACCTAAAAATTTGCCCAAAAAAAACACATTTTCCTCACATTTCTGTGGTGGAAAGTTCTGGAACCTGCGTGGATCCACAAAATTCCACCTACCACGCGTTCCCCAAAGTCTTCCGAGAAAAATGGTACCTCACTTGTGTGGGTAGGCCTAGTGCCCGCGACAGGAAACGGCCCAAAACGCAACGTGGGCACACCACATTTTCACAGTGAAAACGGACCATTTTTTTGCAAAGTGCCAAGCTGTAGATTTTGAACCCTAGCTCTGCCGGCACCTGGGGAAACCTAGCAAACCTATACATTTTTGAAAACTAGACACCCAGGGGAATCCAGGATGGGGTGACTTGACTGGCTCTCACCAGGTTCTGTTACCCAGAACCCCTTGCAAACCTAAAAATCTGTCAAAAAAAACACATTTTCCTCACATTTCTGTGGTGGAAAGTTCTGGAACCTGCGTGGATCCACAAAATTCCACCCACCCCGCGTTCCCCAAAGTCGTCTGAGAAAAATGGTACCTCAATTGTGTGGGTAGGCCTAGTGCCCGTGACAGGAAACGGCCCAAAACGCAACGTGGATACACCACATTTTCACAGTAAAAACTGACCCTTTTTTTGCAAAGTGCCTAGCTGTAGATTTTGAACCCTAGCTCTGCCGGCACCTAGGGAAACCTAGCAAGCTTATACATTTTTGAAAACGAGACACCCAGGGGAATCCAGGATGGGGTGACTTGACTGGCTCTCACCAGGTTCTGTTACCCAGAAACCCTTGCAAACCTAAAAATTTGTAAAACAAAACACATTTTCCTCACATTTCTGTGGTGGAAAGTTCTGGAACCTGCGTGGATCCACAAAATTCCACCCACCCCGCGTTCACTAAAGTCTTCCGAGAAAAATGGTACCTCAATTGTGTGGGTTGGCCTAGTGCCCGCGACAGGAAACGGCCCAACACGCAATGTGGACACACCACATTTTCACAGTGAAAACGGACCCTTTTTTTGCAAAGTGCCTAGCTGTAGATTTTGAACCCTAGCTCTGCCGGAACCTGGGAAAACATAGAAAACCTATATATTTTTGAAAATTAGACACCCAGGGGAATCCAGGATGGGGTGACTTGACTGGCTCTCACCAGGTTCTGTTACCCAGAATCCCTTGCAAACCTAAAAATTTGTCAAAAAAACCACATTTTCCTCACATTTCTGTGGTGGAAAATTCTGGAACCTGCGTGGATCCACAAAATTCCACCCACCCCGCGTTCCCCAAAGTCTTCCGAGAAAAATGGTACCTCACTTGTGTCGGTAGGCCTAGTGCCCGCGACAGGAAATGGCCCAAAACGCAACGTGGACACACCACATTTTCACAGTGAAAACGGACCCTTTTTTTGCAAAGTGCCTAGCGGTAGATTTTGAACCCTAGCTCTGCCGGCACCTAGGGAAACCTAGCAAACCTATACATTTTTGAAAACTAGACACCCAGGGGAATCCAGGATGGGGTGACTTGCCTGGATCTCACCAGGTTCTGTTACCCAGAATCCCTTGCAAACCTAAAAATCTGTCAAAAAACCCACATTTTCCTCACATTTCTGTGGTGGAAAGTTCTGGAACCTGCGTGGATCCACAAAATTCCACCCACCCCGCGTTCCCCAAAGTCTTCCGAGAAAAATGGTACCTCAATTGTGTGGGTAGGCCTAGTGCCTGCAACAGGAAACGGCCCAAAACGCAATGTGGACACACCACATTTTCACAGTGAAAACTGACCCTTTTTTTGCAAAGTGCCTAGCTGTAGATTTTGAACCCTAGCTCTGCCGGCACCTAGGTAAACCTAGCAAACCTATACATTTTTTAAAACTAGACACCCAGGGGAATCCAGGATGGGGAGACTTGACTGGCTCTCACCAGGTTCTGTTACCCAGAAATCCTTGCAAACCGAAAAATTTGTCCAAAAAACCACATTTTCCTCACATTTCTGTGGTGGAAAGTTCTGGAATCTGCGTGGATCCACACATTTCCTCCCACCCAGCGTTCCCCCTGGTCTCCCGATAAAAATGGTACCTCACTCGCATGGGTGGGTCAAGTACCCACGACAGGCAAGGGCCCAAAACCTATTGAGGCGACATCAAAATGACCTATCGCAAAACAACCTGGTTTTGCAAGGGGGGTCCCATGAGTTTTTGGCCCCGGGCTCGGCGGCCATCTAGGGAAACCTACCAAACCCACACATTTCTGAAAACTAGACACCTGGGGAAGTCCAGCGAGGTATGGCTTGCGTGGGTCCCCCAACATTTTCCTAACCGGAATCAACTGCAAACCTCAAATTTAGCTGGAAAAAAATCACTTTTTTCTCAAATTTCTGTGTGCGAAAGTTCTGGAATCTGCGTGGATCCACAAATTTCCTCCCACCCAGCGTTCCCCCAGGTCTCCCGATAAAAACTGTACCTCACTCGCATGGGTGGGTCAAGTACCCGCGACAGGCAAGGGCCCAAAACCTATTGAGGCGACATCAAAATTACCTATCGCAAAACAACCTGGTTTTGCAAGGGGGGTCCTATGAGTTTTTGGCCCCGGGTTCGGCGGCCATCTAGGGAAACCTACCAAACCCACACATTTCTGAAAACTAGATACCCGGGGGAGTCCAGCGAGGTATGGCTTGCGTGGATCCCCCAACGTTTTCCAACCCAGAATGCCCTGCAAACTTCAACTTTAGCGGAAAAAAACACATTTTCCACATATTTTTGGGTGGAATCAGCGTGCCGGCACAAATGTACTACCCCACAGCATTCCCCTCAGTCTCCCGAGTAAAATGATACCTCACTTGTATGGGTGGGGCAAGGGCCTGTGACTGGGAAGAGCCCACAACATAGGGATTAAGGATATAGCACGAGAATTCTAAGCGCTACATTTTTTTTAAATACGTTTTTAGCCAATTCTGCATTGGACACCCACGCAAGTGAGGTATCATTTTACTCGGGACACTAAGGAGAACGCTGTGGGGTAGGACATTTGTGCCGGCACGGTGATTCCACACAAAAATATGTGGAAAATGTGGTTTTTTCAGCTACATTTGAGGTTTGCAGGGCATTCTGGGTAGGGAAACGTTGGGGCACCCACGCAAGCCATACCTTGCTGACCTCCCCCGGGTGTCTAGTTTTCAGAAATGTGTGGGTTTGATAGGTTTCCCTAGATGGCCGCCGAGCCCGGGGCCAAAAACTCATGGGACCCCCCTTGCAAAACCAGGTTGTTTTGCGATAGGTAATTTTGATGTTGCCTCAATAGGTTTTGGGCCCTTGCCTGTTGCGGGTACTTGACCCACCCATGCGAGTGAGGTACCGTTTTTATTGGGAGACCTGGGGGAATGCTGGGTGGGAAGAAATTTGTGGATCCACGCAGATTCCAGAACTTTCCCACACAGAAATTTGAGAAAAAAGTGATTTTTTCAGCTAAATTTGAGGTTTGCAGGGGATTCTGGGTAGGAAAATGTTGGGAGACCCATGCAAGCCATACCTCGCTGGACTCCCCCGGGTGTCTATTTTTCAGAAATGTGTGGGTTTGGTAGGTTTCCCTAGATGGCCGCCGAGCCCGGGGCCAAAAACTCATGGGACCCCCCTTGCAAAACCAGGTTGTTTTGCGATAGGTAATTTTGATGTCGCCTCAATAGGTTTTGGGCCCTTGCCTGTCGCGGGTACTTGACCCACCCACGCGAGTGAGGTACCATTTTTATCGGGAGACCTGAGGGGAATGCCTGGTGGGAGGAAAATTGTGGTTTTTCTGACAACAGAATATTATGACACAGTAATGCAAGGAAAATGAGTGACTATAGTCACATTTTGAGGTTTGCGTGGCGTGAGTAAAAAAACTTGTTGGGATCCATAAGAGGCACACCACCCCCCATTTTTTTTTTACTTTACAGAAATATCTAAAGTTGGTAAATTTTCTCTAGAGACAGACTACACCTTAGCACAGAAAGACAAATGAGACAAATATGATTGCCTATCCACCTGGTCCTCAAGTACACACACATACTGGTTGGATTTGGCACTAGAGTGAGTGAGAGGTTCAAAATGTATATTTTATTAACAAGAGATTTCACATAAAGGAAATGCACTGTTAATAATTAAAAGGTTAAAAACCTGAACCAATGACTCACAGCTCGTGAGCTGTAAAGCCACAGCAAGGCACCAACCTCTTTACAGGCCATTCACACACCTTTCATACTTGACACACACTTTCACACCACCAGCTGCGGCCCCAGTACATTACAAACTCACATTCACAGACAATGTGGAGACAATGTACACCCTGGCAGAGAGAGACAGAAAAGACAAATATTCCTTCAAAATGAACAATTCCTTAAGTACTCACACATACTGGTTGGATTTGGCACAAGGGTGAGTGAAGGTTCAGAGCTTAAAATTCTATTAACAAGAGATTTCACAAAAAGGAAATGCACTGTTATTATTTAAAAGGTTAAAAACCTGAACCAATGACTCACAGCTCGTGAGCTGTAAAGCCACGGCAAGGCACCAACCTCTTTACAGGATATTCACACACCTTTCATACGTGACACACAAGACCATTCACACCGCCAGCCGCAGGTCCAGCACATTACAACATTCACATCAACAGACAGCACCATTCAAGGGCCCATAACTTTCATACGCCCACATGACTGGCACAGCAATCACACCGGCTGGTGGTTGACATAGTGTCTGCAGTGGCGTTTGACTAGCAGAGTGTGTAATGACCAGCAGCAAGTCACTACTCACACACTGCCAGCCAAATGCCAGCCCACGCACACCACCAGCCAAGCACCATCCCACCCACACTGCCAGCCAAGCACCAGCCCACGCACACTGCCAGCCAAGCGCCAGCCCACGCATACCACCAGCCAAGCGCCAGTCCACACACACCGCCAGCCAAGCGCCAGTCCACGCACACAGCCAGCCAAGTGCCAATCCACGCACACCGCCAGCCAAGCGCCAGCCCACGCACACCGCCAGCCAAGCGCCAGTCCACACACACCATCAGCCAAGCGCCAGTCCACGCACAGCGCCAGCCAAGCGCCAATCCACGCACACCGCCAGCCAAGCGCCAGTCCATGCACACCGCCAGCCAAGCACCAGTCCACGCACACCGCCAGCCAAGCACCAGTCCACGCACACCGTCATTAATTTTTTTTTAACAAGAAAGAAAACACAAACCAATTGCAACTAGATACAAAACTATAACTACAAAAACAACAGCAGTAACTAAAGACATCATTCTATTGCCAAACGTAAAACTGAACAACAACTATATAAAACCATACAGACCAGGCAGTACACTATTAGACTCACGGTTGCTCCCAAAAACTCTTTTGAGTGTGATACAATCTGAAACATGTGGGCACACACAGCCCAGAATTAGAAGGACAATCGGCACAGTGCATGTTATGTTATGTTATGTTAATAAAAATTTCTATAGCGCACGTACACCCAGAGGTTTCATGGCGCTTAACTTGGTCAGTGTCACGGCGGAGGCGGATTATGCATAAGCCTGCTCAAACAGCCATGTCTTGAGCATTTTTCTGAACCCCAAAAGATTATTGCAAGATCTAATCGCTAGTGGGAGAGAGTTCCAGAATTTGGGGGCCAGATAGGAGAACCTACACCCTCCCTGGCGTTTGAGCTTATAGGTAGGGGTAGTTAGCAACTGAAGATGTGCTGAACGCAGATTACGGGTGGGAACATGTCTTGATATCATGCAACTGATGAATTTAGGGCTCCTACAGTGAAGGGCCTTGAAAATTAAGCACCCTGTCTTAAAGGCTGCCCGTTGGATGATAGGGAGCCAATGAAGTTTTGAAAGTAAGGGGCTGGCAGATTGCCATTTTGGCCGTTTGTGGATAAGTCTCGCAGCTTGGTTTTGTACCAGCTGGAGACGTTTAAGTAAGAACAATGGGAGGCCGAGGTAAATAGAGTTAGAGAAATCAAGACGAGAGAGAACCAAGGCAGTGACAGCCTGTATAAGAGCGGTATGAGTAAGCAAGTGGGCAATCTTCCTAATTTTGCGTAATTGGAAGAAGCATGAGGAGACCACTGCCCCTACTTGACCTCTAAATGAGAGATCAGCATTTATGGTGATTCCTAGACTTTTTACAGAGGAAGACGGGATGGGGGGGGTCCCAATTCAGTTGGCCAATAGTGTGGGCCCCAAAAGAGCTGGCCTTTTCCGGGCAGGACTAGTTCGGTCTTGCCCGGATTAAGTTTAAGATGGTTACGGTCCATCCAACTCTGGATATAGAGCATGGTGCCTTGAAATTCCTGAATTGAGTCAGGGGAGTTGTCGATGGTGAAGACAAGCTGAAGATCATCAGCATAGTTGAAAGTAGTTAACTTCCTGTTCCTTAGAGAATGAATCAAGGGCAGGAGGTAAAGATTAAACAGGTGGGGGGACAATGATGATCCTTGTGGGACCCCACACGTGATAGCGGTCTTGGGGGCAGTAAAAGGAGCAAGGCGTACTGCTTGGGTGCGGCCCTCGAGAAATGACTTGATCCAGTTGAGAGCTGCACCTTGTATGCCAGCCTGTCTGACATGGTCCAACAAAATTTTGTGGTCGACCGTGTCAAACGCGGCCGACAGATCCAGGAGCACCAAGGCCTGAGGGGTACCCTTGTCCGCGTTAGCTCGCAAGGCGTCTAGAACCGCGAGGATTACAGTCTCAGTAGAGTGGGCGGGCCGGAAGCCTGCTTGGTGAGAGTCCAGGTGTTCGGAATGTTCGATAAAATTGGATAGACACCTGGCAACATGGGCCTCCAACATCTTAGCCAAGAAGGGGAGCAGAGAGATGGGGCGGTAGTTTGATGGATTAAGGGGGTCGGCTCCAGGTTTCTTTAGGAGAGGGACCACAATTGCATTCTTGAATGCGTTCGGGACCCTGCCCTGCCCAAGGGATTCATTTAAAAAAGGCAGTATGGTGTGTGGTAAGGCAGAAAAAATATCCTTTAGAATATAAGGGGGGCAGCAATCTCTAGGAGAGCCTGATTTAACTTGGACCAATAAGTCTGAGAAGGTCTCTAGGCTAATAGCAGAAAAATGATCCATGGTAGCTGTATTAATTATCATACTATCGGAGTGCTCCACATGTCCGGAAGGGAGAATGCTGGCTTTAATGCTGGAGATTTTGTCCACGAAATAGTCATTCAGGGAGTTGCATAGATCTTGAGTGGGAGTCTGTTTGGGGATGATTCGCTCCGCATTGCAAAGATCGTTGACTATCATGAAGATTTCCTTCGACCTGTTTTGGGAGCTTAAAATTCTAGCCGAGAAGTGGGCGGCCTTGGTGGCAGTTATTGCATTTTTATACTCTTTACGAGCCTTAACGTACTGAGTTTTTTCTTCAAGAGAATACGACTCTCCTTCCGCATACCTCTTCGCAAGGAGACTCTACATCTCTTACAGGGATTGTTTTTTTGGGGCGTGGGAGGAATGAAATCAAGAAAGTGGCGATCTTTCAATCTAGCCAAATCCTCCACCACTCCAACTCTAGGAACACTTGCCTGTTCCGCAACAACAAGGCTGCCTATCACAGACTCCTGAAACTGAACAAAAGTCATCTTTGACGCAGGAGAACACTCCTTGAACACAACAAAAGCATTGAAAGTTGCTAAATTGAAGAGATGAATGGCCAACTTCTTATACCAAATGTAAGCCTTACGAACAGCAGTGTAAGGTTCCAACCTCTGATCTACTCTATCGACACCACCCATGTGCTTATTGTAGTCTACAATGCACACAGGTTTGCGCACTTCAGCAACCTGACCCCAAACAGTCACAGGTGAAGTACTCTTATCATGAATGGTAGTCAGCATGTACACATCCCTCCTGTCCACAAATTTCACAGCTAGCAGTTCCTCACTACGCAAGGCACTGCACTGTCCCCTCTGAAGCTTTTTGCAAACAAGCTCTTTTGGGTAGCCTTTACGGTTAGAGCGGATTGTGCCACAAGCAAAAGTGTCCACTTTGAACAATTCCTTACACAATTGCACAGCAGTGTAGAAGTTATCAAGGTACAAATGGTGGCCTCTGTTAAACAGTCCTCTAGCAAGATCCCACCCAATTTTCTCTGAAACTCCAAAAGTGGACGGACAACCAGGGGGGTCAATAGTGGAATCCCTACCAGTGTACACACGGAGATTATAGACATATCCTGTCCTACTCTCAGACAACATATACATCTTAATTCCATAACGTGCCCTCTTGCTAGGAATGTACTGCCTAAAAACCAAACGGCCCTTGAACAGGACCAAAGACTCATCAACAGCTATTTCTTTCCCTGGAGTATAGATCTCTGAAAATCAATCTACAAAGTGATCAAGAACAGGCCAAATCTTAAAAAGACGGACACAGTCAGGGTGATCTTGTGGCAATGCCAAAGCATTATCAACAATATGCAGCATTCGAAGCAAAAGTAAATACCGATCACAACTCATAATTTCAGGAAATATGGCGGTTGCCATCAAGGGACTGGTAGACCAATATGAAGCCAGGGACGGATTCTTTATCAAGCCCATCAAAAAAGTCAAACCCAAAAACTTCTTCATCTCATCCAGATTTGTGGGAGTCTACCGGGTAGCTCTAGAGCGGGCCTAAGTCTGGCACTGTTGTCCCTCAAAAACTGTTAAGCATACAAATTAGTCTGCTCAACAATCTCAGCCAAAAATACATCATCCATAAACAACTGAAAAAACTGTATAGGCAAAAAATGTTCACAATCCACTCTACACCCTGCATCACCACTAAAGAAGGGCAACACCGGCTGCTCCATGTTTGGATCAACCCAGTAGGAAGCCTTGCAGCCTCAGGCTGCAATCCCGATGTCTCTTGCTGCACCATCGGCACATCAGTGTCCTCCTCTAAAACAGGCACTTCATCCGCACTGAGAGTAGCTTCATCCGCACTGAGAGTAGCTTCATCATCAGATGATTCCTCATGGACAGAAAACTCACTGCCAGAATCTTGTGCTCCCTCCTCTCCCTCAGATGCACTGTCAGTCTCATAATCCTGCTCAGAGGAAGATTCAAAAATCATACCAACCACCTGCTGAGCAGTAATTCTACGGCTAGCCATAATCCTTACTAATAAAGGTAACTTGTCAAACAAGTCAACAACAACAAACACTTTGTAAAATAAGTAATAAACAAAATGTGGCATTATCACAAAGACCTATATACTCCAACACTATACCACTCACTTGCCAGAAGCAGCTAGACTCACCACCACCTACTCTGCACAGACACAGTAAGGACCAACAGTATCCCACTAAAAAAGAAAAAGAAAAAGAAAAGAAAATTATACATAAGACAACGCAAAACACATCGCAAAGAATTTCATGCTCAAAACATTAACTAAATATGCTGCTATTATGACACCACTTACAAAAAATTCATTCATGCATGACATTAATACTCATTTGGAGTAAACACAACAAAAATGTATTTCTTACAAAAGAATGCAACTACGCAAAACTGCAGATCAACCACTGCCGAAACCGCAAACAAGAATCAAAAGCTTTGCACTAGAATAAAAAGGAGAAATAAAACATTACAATCACATATGCAAATAATTGACTAGTCCACACACTATCCACCAGCCAAGCAAAGGTGGTAGGTGGGCCTAAAAGCATAAGGCCGATCTGCCCCCGTGGGGAGCAGAAACAGCCAAAAAATTCACCCTCATAAAGGGGGAGCGACCCTTGCCCAAGGGATCACTCCCAAACACCAACATTTAAAAAGCCCTGGTGTCTAGTGGCTTCTGCCCCCCTAGGGGACGGATGGGCCTGAAAACATATGGCCGTTCTGCCCCCAAAGGGGGCTGAAATGACCACAATATTCACCCCATAAAGGGGAGTGACCCTTGCCCAAGGGGCCGCTCCCAACAACACTAAAACAATCCCTGGTGGCCTAGTGGGCATACAATAAAATGAATTGTTTATTTGAGTCGATCTGCCCTTCCAGGGGGTCAGAAACAGCCCAAATAAATGCTCCCCAAAGGGGAGCGACCCTTGCTGAAGAGGCCGCTCCCCAACAACACTAAAACAATCCCTGGTGTTTAATGGCTTCTGCCCACCTTGGGGGAAGATTGGCCTAGACTCACAAGGCCGATCTGCCCCCAAGGGGGGGCAGAAACGGCCAAAATAAATGATCCCCAAAGGGGAGCGACCCTTGCCTAAGGGACCGCTCCCCAAAAACATAATTAAAAAAAGAAAAAAATCCCAGGTGGCCTAGTGGGCAGACAGCTACTTTTTTATTTATTTTAAATTTAATCTGCCCCCCCAAGGGCGGGCAGAACCAACTAAACAAATTGCTCCCCCAAGGGGAGCGACCCTTGCCCAAGGGGCCGCTCCCCGACACACAAAGAGCATTTAAAAAAAAAAAAAAAAGTCCCTGGTGGCCCAGTGGGCACACACATACTTTTTTTTTTTTTTAATTATCCGATCTGCCTCCCCCAAGGGGGGCAGAACCAACTACACACATTGCTCCCCCAAGGGGAACAACCCTTGCCCAAGGGGCTGTTCCCCGACACACAAAGGGCATTTAAAAAACAAAAAATCCCTGGTGGCCCAGTGGGCACATACATAATTTTTTTTTTCTTTAAACTATCCGATCTGCCCCCCCCCCAAGGGGGGCAGAACCAACTAAACACATTGCTCCCCCCACGGGAGCGACCCTTGCCCAAGGGGCCGCTCCCCGAAACAAAATGGGCAATTAAAAAAAAAAAAAACGGGCATTCCTGCTGCACGATCGCGCCCCAGGCGCAATCGTGCAGCAGGAATGCTTTTTAAAAGACATCGGAGGAAAGGAAAACCCTTTCCTTTCCTCCAATGCCTTTTAAAACATACCCCCCACCCTCCCCGAGGAGAAACTCACCTCCTTTTCTCCAGATGCACTGGAAGCAAATGGCTTCCAGTGCATCCAGTATCCTCTAATGACGTCATCGCGCCTCGCGCGCTGACGTCATTAGATGACGTGGAGGGAGGGGGCGGGGGCAGGGGAAGGGCTTCCCCTGCCTTACCCAGTGGGGGCAGCTTCAAGGGCGGCCCACGGGGGGGAGCGCCAGCGCTTCCCCCATGGGTGGCTGCTAGGACAGCCGGGAGCTGTCCGACGCACACGCCCACCGTTACGTCGGACGGCTCCCGGCCGTCCGACGCATGGAAGGGGTTAAATCTTCTACGACAACTTTTTGGAAGAATTCATAAAATTAGAATTATACCAAGGCAGCATAGTTCTAGTTATTGACGAATTTGTGGCCTCAAAACAAACTCCACATGGCGTAGTATAGTTGCACAGTGTTGACGCTGTGTAGGTTTACTGTCTGTGTGATTAATATTAGAGGTGTGCAAAGCTACAACTGTTTTAAATCTAGAACTTTGAACTTTGCACATAAAAACAAAACTTTACAAGCCTCGTGAAGGTTACAACTTAATTACAAATAGTGTTAGTTAACTTCTGAGTGAACTGGAGCTCAGAGAATAGCAGTAGAATACTCTAGCAAAATGCTTTAGCCAGAATATTTTTCCCAAAAAACCTATTACTTCTGTAATTTATCACCCTCAAGCAGAGATGGGCCAAGTTGGTAAACTCTGTAAACTGGGTGAAGTGTGAAGTTTGCCTACTTCACCGAGCTACATAGATTGAATCCTGGTGGTGGCCTATCAGCTGACCTGGGAAAGTGGGGTGATTGTGAGTTTTCCCTGCACAGGTCTGCAAAGCACATGTCTGCCATCTTTTGCTTTGCGGGTCCGGGCAGGAGAAATTAGTGATGGGCACCCCACCCTAAATAGGACCGGACAGGTGCTAACCATGGCCTGGTGACTAAGTGGCAGATGGGTCCCCAGGACAAGAGTTTCTGCCAGTGGAGCCTGCAGAGGCTGTCCCGTCAGAAACCATGTGCTTACCCCATCTTTGAATGGGGCAAGGGGAAACTGAAATGTTGAAAGATTAGGCACCTTTTTTGGCTGACGCCCCACATCGGCAACCTCTGACGACTCCCTAAGTTTAAAACTTTGTCCACAACGGTGTTTGATCAAAATATTGAAGGTAAATTATCGTGCAACAGACATATTGTGAAGATAAGTTTCTATTGGTAAGCAAAGTTTTACTATATATATATATATATATATATATATATTTTCAAGGTACATAGATATGGTGTTAAAAAAAAATCTATTTGTACTTACCTTCTCGATATTTTGGTCCTTTATAATTTTGCAACAATATTTTTGTTACATGGTATTTTTCTCCTCTATATTCTGTTATACAACCGTTGACACCTACATTGAAGGATACAGGAACACTGGAACACTTAGGGGCCGAATATGATGTTGGTCATAAAGCCTCCATCGGTTTCAATTCCGACTGGCTGATTACGATACATATACAGGCCGGTAATCCATATGGACGGCGGTTTACGCCGTTTGGATTATGATGCACCGTTTCCGGCAGGGTTTCCATGCTGGACTTTCTGACATGGCAACCCTTTCAGAAAGCGTGTTTGGGACCACTAGCAGGGCCCCCTTTCTCTTGCGGCCTCCGGTTGGGGGACCTGTTAATTCCTGCATACCTAGGTGGATGGGCGGGGGACGGTGTTAAATCTCCTTTTCATGAGACAAGGTGTCCTAAAATAAGGCACAACTCATCAACTCGAAAATACAATCAATTCGGTATGGATAGACTCAATAAGTGAGTTCAAGGGCAGTAATAGAAATTTAAAAGGATTTATCACACTTATTTAAAAGGTACAATACTGAAATTATAAAATGCAGATGCATAAGGAATCAATGCTATGAAGTCTCTCACAGTAATAGGACAATGCAGAAGTATGAGCAAAATCAAGAAATAACCTAGGTTTCAATGGACAGCAAAGTTAGTCAGAAATTGGCAGTATCCCTAGTAGCATCGAGAAGTCTTCAGTAAAGCTCTGGCTCCTCTCTAAAATTTAGGGTTTGTAGAAGACAGTTTTCCTGCCCAGGAAAGCATTGTGGTGTGAGCAAATGAATTACCATCATTATCATATCATCTTTATTTTGGTGATAAACCATAAAAGTACATATAAACCAATCAGAGTAGAAATTAAATACAATTTAAAAATCTCAGTTAAAACACATAAAATAGTAAAACAATCAGTACAAATCTGAACAAGATAGATACCTTATGCATCTCATATTAGACTAAAACAAGATCAACTAATTCTAAAACTCACTGCAGGTGATTTGGTAACTTAGGCTTGTCCAGTACGAAATCCACATTTCAGTGTCTTGGCATCTGATTTTACGCTGTTCAGGGCATCCAGCCAGTAACTATAATCACTCTAGATCTTAAACGGTAGTTCGGATGACCCTTTCCCTTATGCACCAGATGGCGAACAAACACCTAGAAACAGCAAAAACAATAGGCTGATTAGTGTCGTACTTTAAAATTCCTACAAATCTTCACTATCCATTTACATCTTGATTTTTTGTAAGCTGGACAGATAAAAAGAGCATGGGCCTCAGTTTTTTAAAGTGCACCACATGATGGACACTTCTGGGTTGAATCCTCTCTACAGGTGTTAGTGAAAGAATGCAAAGGGAGGGATCCATGCCTAAACTGTATATACACAGTTTTCTGGCCAATGCTGGCTGAATCTCATCAAGAAAGGCCTCAGGCCTATAGAATCCTGATGAATCTTTTTGTTCGGGGTGCCCAGAGTTGTATTCATTAGCAAGGAGCAAAGTTTGTATCCCACATAGCGATTCGTAAGATCACACCATAGGCCCACAAGGCCAATTCTGGTCAGATTATCCCTAATGTAGGAAAGCCATGGCAATCATTTGGCCCCAGGTAGTTCTAATATCTCTTCCAGTGCAAGTCTATATGATGTCAACTCTGGGGTAACCCAGATTCTCCTCCAAAAGAGGAGGGATCTCAAACCAATTCCTTCAGAGATGGGCCTGATTCCTACATCAAGGCAAAGTGGGACTAACAGAGTACTAGGTGGAAGACTCACTAGCTGTCTAATGAATTTTTTTTCAGCCAACACTATATCTTTCACAGGTTTGTGTCCCCAAAGCTCCGCCCCATAGGTAATGGCCCCTAAAGCTGGGGGTTTTATAAATCTCAACCGCAGGACTTATTGACTTAAAAACGAGGCCCTGTGCACCCTAGCAAGACCACCTGTGATCTGTGCAAGTTTCAGCCTTTGTTTGCAAATGTGGAAAGACCAGTCCATATGCACATTGAGAGTGAGCCCTAAGTAGTCAAAGGTAGAAATCCTCTTGAGGGGAATTCCATTCAGCCAGGGATTGGGCCATGAGGAATGCTAAGGGTTGAATACCATAAATTTTGTCTTGGCAACATTTATTTCTAGCCCCCTCCTCTTGCAGAATGAACTGAATCTGTATAAAATCCTTTGCATACCCATAGTAGATTTAGACAAAAGAAGGGTATTGTCAGCAAACATCAATGCTGGAACTTTAGTTGTACTGACCTTAGGAGCATTGTTGTTACCGACCCCAGTTAGTGAATCCACAAGACCATTTATATATAAGCAGAATAAAGTTGAAGCCAGCACGCATCCCTGGTGTACTCCATTGCTTACAGGGAAAGGTTCTGAAAGCTCCCCCAGTTTCCCGCAACGAACTTGTGCAAAGTTCTTCTCATGTAGTCTTTTGATGATATGACAAAGGTAGGAGGGAACCCCCATATTTGTCATTACAGACCAAAGTTTGGCTCTCCGAACTAAATCAAAAGCTGGCTTTAGGTCAACAAACATTAGATATAGGCTACAACCCTCCAGTACGACTGTTTTCCAGTAAAGAGTTGGAGCCTAAAGACCTGGTAGATGGTAGATGTTCGCTTCCTAAAGCCTGCTTGTAATGGGCTAAGTACACTGTTAACCTCCTTCCACTCATGTAATCGTTCCAATACTACCCTTGAGAAGACTTTCTGCATTACGTCTATCAGGATGATGGGTCTACAATTCTCTGGTAATAGAGGGGAACCTTTTTTGAATACGGGAATTATTTCAGCTCCAGCCCAGGAATTTGGAATCGCCATTCACCTCCATTATGGCATTAAATATTATCCACAAGTAGAAGCCCCAAACATCTGTTTCGGCGCCTTGTGGGGGGCTATTTTACAAATGCCGCTGTGTACTTCTGAGAGTGTTATGAGAGGAAAGTCCTTCGAATTGTGCCAAGACAGTTTGTTATTTCAATATTCTGGGATAATGTCCACCGATTCCTCCTGGCTCTCTTGAGCATCATAAAGGGACCAAAACTGCCCATTCCACACTTCGGCAGCAATATTAGGCTCAAGAAGGGATCTACCCTGCTTATTTCCAAAGGTGACTATATTCCAAAAGGTCCATGGATCTTTTTGTTTTAGGGCCTGGAGGAGAGAATCCCATTTGGCCTGGCCCCATTCTTTCTTGGCTAGTTTGATAATATTTCGGTGTAAGGATCTCGCACTTTGGATCCATGCTCTATCTTTGGCTTTTATCGCTAATATTAGAGCTGTTTTAGCATTCCTGCATTGTTTATTATACAATGTGGGAGTATTTCGCTAATGGCCTTTGATCTGCACATCGGCAAGGAATAGGTCCTTTAAGGTATCTGTCAGCACTGCATGAGTCTCCGCCACTCTGTCTATGGAACTAATTTTACCATTGTGTTCAATAGAGTTACTTAAATCTGTCATGGAGATGCTCACAGCCTCGTACAGAGTACCAGTTAACTCGGGAGACTGCTGCATGGTGGTCCAATGAATTTGACGTTGTGATGATGACAGACACAGTCTGTCATCAAACGGGTCAGGATGCATTGCTCTCATCATAAAGTGCCAGGTCTAGAGACAGGACGTTGTGATCACTGTCAAACCTAGGTAAAATAGCAAAATCCAGGACTGCAGACCACAGCCTAGTATCCATGAAGATGTAATCAACTAAGGACGCTGACCCTACCCAATTAAATGTATGCAGTCCTTGCCTATTGTTATATGGTTCTTAGGCACATTATCAACACTGTTAAGTTAGCATGAGCTTCGCTGCCATGATGCTGCTTTTGCGCATGCTACTACATGACTTTGTTTTTGCAAGACTTTGTTTGTGCCTTTCACATGAGAACGGGTTGCTTTTCGCGGTCTCTGCCTTTCCTGGAGTTTAGTCTGAACACGATGTGCAAGGTCGATAAACAATGCCACTTGTTATTCTGTTCTGGTCAGTCCCTAGCACCTAGACATAACATGCTACACAGCTGCAGTACTGAAGACTCGTGCTTTGATATTACGTTGTTGCATGTTGTTTTAACACACTTGGAGAAAGCCCTTCCATGGAGAAGAGCTCTGCTGTTCCTATGATGTAAACCGTACATCCAGGCTTTAAGGTATGGGGTCTGCTGTCAAAGCCCAGAGATCGTGCTTTTTATAAAATAAACTTCTTCTAGTCAAGGGGAGGGTGGTCAGGCCTATAGGCCCTTGTATCCACAGTCTTTATAAAATGACTTCTCCCTTTGTATTCTATGGAATTGTAACAATGCTAACTGTGCTGAGTTTATGCATTTTGCTGCTAGTAGTGGCACGTATACTGTATTGTAGAGCACGATAGTTAAAATAAAAATTTTGAACTATTTCAGTGACTCTGCTTATTCTCATTGTGGACAAGTATGAGTGAGTGAACGAAAGAGTACGTCTTGCTCCCGTGATTCCTGAGAGAGTCGGGAGTGTCGTGTTCTGGGTTGTCTAATCATTTGTAGCTCCGTGATATTTGGAGGAGAACGAATGAGACACTATAGCTAGTCGGTTTTGGGATTTTGGGTACTGATGTGGTAGGTTGGTACACCCCTATTCACTGAGGTCCTGTTTTCCTGCGCATAGTTCTGTGTCTGTGCAGAATCCCTGCAACATGGCGCCGCCAACGTTTGGTCTGGTTCTTATCTGCGAGGCGCATGAGTAGTGCTTGTGCTTGTCCACAATACCCTCGCTTCTGTTTCTGGAGACAGCTGTGACGGTGTAACCTCCTATATTTATGTTTTTATAGGCTCTTTCAAGCTTGAAGATTTAAAAGGTTATTTCTCTTTATTCTTAACCTATTATTGCGCTGCCGCACTTTAAGTTGTTGTTCGTTAAATATCGTAATGGCAATTGCTATTCCGGCTCATAGCCGTGCCACACTCAAAGCATATTTGGCTACATATGGAGTGCCTAATGCGGGTGTTGAGCTTATCTTTGTAGTGGAAGCAAATCCGGCTTACCACTTTGAGGTGTTTTATTCTTGGGTCACTTTTCTAGCGGTGGATGGAGCAGATGATTTGTTTCATGAATACACTGCCACGGCCACCCCTCACGCTTATCTGCCTTATAGGGCTGTTGAAGTTCCGCTTACAGCTTGGCAACACCAAATTTGGTTTAATGGCGCCCTTCCTCACCTACCACGCTGTGTAGATAGTATTGACAATTGGTCCTGAAGAAATGCCTTGATCCCCCTGACACACAGGGCATGAAACATGTTGACCGACTGAGAGTAGGGCTCATACAGCTTGATACCTTGTATCCAGTTCTCCGCCACTCTCTTTATTATTTTTAATTAGGCAGTTTACCTTCCTGAATAAATCACTGTTAGGACTAACTGACTTATTTTAACTCACTTCCCTCCCACATCTACACTCACTAGGCCCCTTACCCCCACTGCACCCAACGGCAGGAATAAAAGATCCCCGCTAAAGAGCCCCGTACTGGGTGCCCGTCAGGTATTGCAGCGCCGACCTGACGAGGGGCAGGCTCATATGATGAAGCATGACACCTAGCTTGCTAGGTGTGTGAGAGCCCTAGTTCCGACAAGGGATCTCCCCTTTCACCTTCAGTGTGGGGCCACCAATTTTTCCCCCACCCCTAGTATCTCCCTGTTCTGTCTCTTGGACTTAGAGGAACTCCATATCCTTCGTGCATATAGTATTGTTGGGGCATGTATGTTGGACCTCTTTAAACCTGCCCCGTTGTCCCCCCTTTTGATTCATAGTCTGCTGTCAAAGCCCAGAGATCGTGCTTTTTATAAAATAAACTTCTTCTAGTCAAGGGGAGGGTGGTCAGGCCTATAGGCCCTTGTATCCACAGTCTTTATAAAATGACTTCTCCCTTTGTATTCTATGGAATTGTAACAATGCTAACTGTGCTGAGTTTATGCATTTTGCTGCTAGTAGTGGCACGTATACTGTATTGTAGAGCACGATAGTTAAAATAAAAATTTTGAACTATTTCAGTGACTCTGCTTATTCTCATTGTGGACAAGTATGAGTGAGTGAACGAAAGAGTACGTCTTGCTCCCGTGATTCCTGAGAGAGTCGGGAGTGTCGTGTTCTGGGTTGTCTAATCATTTGTAGCTCCGTGATATTTGGAGGAGAACGAATGAGACACTATAGCTAGTCGGTTTTGGGATTTTGGGTACTGATGTGGTAGGTTGGTACACCCCTATTCACTGAGGTCCTGTTTTCCTGAGCATAGTTCTGTGTCTGTGCAGAATCCCTGCAACATGGCGCCGCCAACGTTTGGTCTGGTTCTTATCTGCGAGACGCATGAGTAGTGCTTGTGCTTGTCCACAATACCCTCGCTTCTGTTTCTGGAGACAGCTGTGACGGTGTAACCTCCTATATTTATGTTTTTATAGGCTCTTTCAAGCTTGAAGATTTAAAAGGTTATTTCTCTTTATTCTTAACCTATTATTGCGCTGCCGCACTTTAAGTTGTTGTTCGTTAAATATCGTAATGGCAATTGCTATTCCGGCTCATAGCCGTGCCACACTCAAAGCATATTTGGCTACATATGGAGTGCCTAATGCGGGTGTTGAGCTTATCTTTGTAGTGGAAGCAAATCCGGCTTACCACTTTGAGGTGTTTTATTCTTGGGTCACTTTTCTAGCGGTGGATGGAGCAGATGATTTGTTTCATGAATACACTGCCACGGCCACCCCTCACGCTTATCTGCCTTATAGGGCTGTTGAAGTTCCGCTTACAGCTTGGCAACACCAAATTTGGTTTAATGGCGCCCTTCCTCACCCAGTAACTCCAGTCCGTTTAGGCCCTTTATTGATCGATGGGGCCAGTTGGCCTGTTTTGGCTGGGTATACCCCACACCCACGTTATTTAATTGTTGCAGTTGCAGACCTTAGGGTCTTGCATACGTCTTTAATACGCGTACATAGTGCTGTTATACAGTACATCACGCGTAACGTCCAGGTGGGACCACCTGGCCTTGCTGCGCAACCTGCGGGACCTGGTGGTGTGACTATCAGTCCCCTTATGGTTAATTCAGTAATGGGCAAGCGTTCACATAATAAGGATGAATTACCTTATTGTCTTTCTGAAAAGTTTGGACAACTAGAGGCTGTTTTTCCAAATACCTCTCCTGTGGATAAACACAGGATTTTGACTATTAGTTTGCCTAAAGACTTACTTCCCGAATTAGCTGATTGTAACACCTGGGGCAAGGTGTTTGCAGCGGTATATTCGAAGTGTTTCGGCACTCCCTCCATGACCGTGCTCCCTCAGTGATTAAGCGTGTTAAAGATGAACACGGAGCCGAGGCGGCTGTAGAGCTGGGGATGAGATTGGTGGGGGTGTTCGACGTGGTTGCTGATATGATCCTTGCCAATGTCAAGGGAGATGCAGTAAGCTTTCAAGTGGCAAACCGCTTGGAGGCTGTCCCTGATGTGGATAAGCCGCGCAAATTACCAAAGATTATTGCAAAGGCTTATAAGACTATAGGCCGCAATAGTCTGGGAGTTAAGCCTTTTACTCAAACCCAAACACAAACACAACAAAAAGCCCAGACTGATAAAGATGGGCGTCCGGTCTTTCCTAAAAAGAACTGGAAAAATAAAAAACAGGGGCAGCAACAGCAGAAGCAAGGTTCACGTGCAGGTTCGCCGACACCTGAGTCTTCTGAGCGTACTTATGACTTGCGCGATCGTGCGAAAATTAAGTCTCCTGAAAGATTTCAAGTCCCTGACCAGCGTTCTCCTCGTTCTTCACAGGACACGTCTGGCTCTCAAGTCGGAGGAGGGGAACGCCAAGATCGTGGCAAAAGTCAACCTGCGCCACAGGGACGAGATCAGCCTCTACAGTTTGAAGTCAAAGGAAAACAAGAGGATCTACCTCGTTTTCGACCCCCGTTTCAGAAGAAAAAAGTTGCCGCTCTAACAGCGAGGTATGCCTCAGACGGTGAGAATGCGACTCCTGGATTGGACATGGGCATTGACTCTGCCAGACAGCGCAGCGGAAGTTACCATAGTGCGGGAGGCTCTGCGTCCCTGTCTGGAGGCGACAGCAACTGATATCTTCATTACAGTAGAGACAGCTGACACCCGGGTTGCCCCCCCGGATAGGCTCTATGAAATAATTTTCCAAATTGAAGGTGATATACCTCGTCCAATCAAGGCTGTTTTCTGGGAGAATCTAACCTCCTCGTATGACATTTTGTTAGCGGAGGCAGATTGGCATCCACCCTTCGTGTTGGCCGCATCTAAAGGGGAAGATGTGATCCTTCCGAGTTTTTCGCGTCATGTCCCTGCGGAACATGCACAAGCTTTCGCGGCTGGGTGGGCTCTGGCCCTAGCCCCAGCGGTGTATCGTAATCAGGTGGGTTGGGATGTAGATTCACTGGCTCATGAAATTCCTTTACGCTCTATGTCTAAGCCACAACCGCAATATCCAATCAGACGTGAAGCAAAAGCTTCCGTTTGTGATATTCTAACACAGTTGGAGTATCAAGGAGTGATTGAACCATGTACATCTCCGATGAATAATCCTCTCTTTACGGTATCAAAAGCTGATGGTTCATATCGGATCGTATTGGATTACCGTGAATTGAACAGTCATTGTCGTACTTTTGTGGTACAGAACACTCACAGCTCTGCACTGGTGAACAATCTTGTTAGTGAGAAATACAAAACTACACTTGATATTTCTAATGGTTTCTATAGTCACAATCTCGCTCCTGAGAGCCGTGATTTGACAGCATTCACTGCCGTCGGGAATCAGAAAAAATGTACACGATTGCCAATGGGGTATAAGAATAGCCCCGGGGCATTTGAGGCACGTGTTGTGTCATTGTTGCACGACATAGATCCAGATGTGTTCTCGTACATAGATGACATTTATCTGACGGACGATAAACTTATGCCGCATCTGGTCCGAGTCGACAATATAATTTTGTCCTTTGCCGACTATGCATACAAATTTAATTTTGCAAAGTCACATATCGCCCATTTGGCGGAGCTCTTTTTGGGCTATGAGCTCAATAATGAGGGAAAAGGCTTAGCCCCTCACTTCCTGGAGAAATGTGCACAATTGCAACCCCCTTCTACACTGAAGAAACTTCAGTCTTTGCTGGGATTTTTAAATTTCGGGAGGACATACATTCCCGATTATGCCCAGCGTATCAAACCGCTCTATGCATGATACAACCAACTTTTTCTTCTGCCAGCTGGCTTCCGGAACATACTTCTATTCTGAATTCTTTGCAAACTGACTTGCTTGCAACTAACTACTTATTGACGCGTGTCACCACCACAAACCTGGTAATACGTATAGTTTCTGGGACAGTGGGTTTCACTTACTTGACGTTCAATGAGGGAGACACAATACCTATTGCATACAAATCACATTTATACACTGCTGCTGAAATGCGCTTTTCAACTGTTGAAAAAATCTTACCGGCAGTACAGATGGCGATTCTAAAAGAACGCTCACTAGAGCAAGGCAAACGCATTCTTATGGTCACGCCCTTCCCTGCTTTAGAAGCTGTGACTAAGGCGAGTGTACCTAACTCGAAGGCATTACATCCCCGTTGGATACAATGGGCTACTTCTTTGACATTGGCTGATGTCACGTTTATCTTTGATCCTTCCTTACAGACACAGGAGTTTTTACAGTATGAACACGTTCATCCTCCACCCTTGTCTCTGCTTCCTTTACATGAGTACCAATGCATCATTTACACCGATGGCTCGGCTCAACCGGCCACGGGTTCCAAACATTCTTATTCAGCCGCTTGCGCAATTGTTGCTGGCTCAATGGTTAATGGAGAGTTTAAGTCTTCCATTGTGCACACTCAGGCACTTGGAGACTGTACGGCGCAATTGGCGGAGCTGCGTGCTCTTGTACTTGCTCTTGAGTTTGCTGATCCAAATGTGAATACTCTTATTGTGTGCGATTCTTATTACTGTGTCCAGTCTTTTAATGACAACTTGTTCTTTTGGTCTCGGAATGACTACCGAGATTCCAAAGGCAGCGCAATTAAGCATAAACGCTTTGGGTTCGAGTGGCAGATCTTAAACAACGTCTGCCCCTCATACATTTTATACATACTCTTGGCCATCAGCGTGTGGGAGCACATGCTCTTGGTAATTCTTTGGCTGATGAAGCAGCCAAGGCTGCAGTAGCCACGTGTTCCGTAGCAGTAGTTACAAGGTCCATGACTAAAATAGATAATGAGATTTTGGCAGCGGTAGCTGCAACAAGGGAGGGAACTGCTTATCCTCAGGGTTTCCCTTCGAAATACTCTTATCATATAACTCCTGAACAAGTTCCTTATGCCTTGATTCCTTCCGTTGGGGATCGGATGATTCCCAACTTGGACCGCAGACAAGCTCTGATCAAAGCCGCACACTAAGGCATAGAATCTGCACATGCTGGTGTGTCGGCGACAGTCTCTATTTTACAGCAACGTTACTGGTGGCGTGGTTTGTATAAACAGACCCGTAATTATGTACTTTCTTGTGACATTTGTCAGCAAATTAAGCCATCAACGGTCACACGCCCACCGCAAACACAGCTGTGTATTTCTAATCAACCTTTTGGCTGTATCTATCTTGATCGTTGTGGTCCTCTCTCTTCTGATACTGCGTATAAATACATATTTGTTGCAGTTGATTCGTGCACTAGATTCCTTTGGGTTTGGCCACAACGCAGTGCTGACGCTTGAAATGTCATCAGGGATTTGCGTGTCTTTGTAGGGATGTTTGCCTGTGGCACCTTCCATTCTGACCAAGGTCCAGTGTTCGCCTCTAAGGCGTACAAGGATGCGATGAAGTCTATGGGGGTGCTGGTGCAGTTTTCGTCTCCATACAGGCCTGAGGGCAATTCAATTGTGGAGCGAATGAACCGTGACTTAAAGCAATCCTTGACAGCTAGAGTCTTAGGTACTGGCAGGAACTGGCTGGTCCACTTGTATGGAGTTCAACGTGCACTTAATAACCTCCCTAGACGATCTCTGGGTGGGCGGACCCCATATGAAATGCTCTTTGGCATTAAAATGTTTGTGCCAGACCTTGATGGTCTAGACGTTGTGGCGGCTGCCGCAACCTTTGACGTAGATAATCATTCTACTGTGTTACAGGATCTACAAAAGACACGTGACAGCTACGCGACTGAACATTTACCCTCTTCCACTGATGCAGCACTGCTGATTCCAGTTGCCGGTTGGCTTCCAAAAATCGGTGATCTGGTACGAGAAAAGCTGGAGAACAAAAAATAATTTGGTCCCTCTTATCGTGCACCGGTTCCAGTGCTTGGACTGAAGGGTACTCGTACAGTCATTTTACCTCCTTTACCTGGTCGCAAAGACAACAGATATATTTCAGTGGACAATGTCAATCTACACCATGTGGCCGATTCTGAATAGTGTCACTCCTGCAGTTTCGTGCAACGCAATTTCATTGGATCCACTGACTTCATCATCTTCCACTGGTCCTCGTAGGGCTAAGAAAGTGATGGACACTATCATTAATCTCTCACCCGTCCGACCTCTAACTTCTACCATGGATGTGGAGTATATATATCATCCTGATGAGTGCGTAAGTGAGGTGCCGAACAGTCCTGGAGAACATCAAGCGGACCCGACACTTCCACCTCTGATAACTCAGCCTACGAGTGTCTACTATGGAGATCATGCCAGCCTTCCATCCGGCTCGTCTTCCTCGACATCCAGTTTGGCAGACACACCGACTAAATTAAGTATTTTTTTCTCTTGGTTCAAAAGGACTTGCCTGGTCCCTCCTTGGACCTACATTTGGTTGCTGCTTGTCCTGGTTTTCCTTTTCATGTCGATTGGTTTTGTGGCAGTGTTCTTTTTGCTCATCGGTGGTCGTTGCTTGCCAGAACGCTCTGCTGTGGACTTGGTCGATGGGGTTCTGGCCCCTCACACATCGTCCCATATCATGAAACGTGATCAGTCTCATGTTAACATTTCAGCATTCCCGATTCCAGATGGCATCGTTTGGGACAAGTAGCCTACGAAGTCCACGGTCCGACCGAGGTGCTTCACGTACCATACGTGTTTCGCGTCTCTCTAGGAGATGTGGTAACGCGGGACATACATTCAGATGATTGGGATGTGCAAGCAGTACATGCACTGTTTTCAGATTTAAAATATTATGCTGCGTTTGATGCTGAAGATTTGTATTTAAATTCTGCCAATTATGGGGATTTATTTTGTTATCAGCATTATGGGCATAATTTTTTACACAAAACAAACACGTTAAGACCTGTTTTTAATTATACACAATGGGAACATTGTCCTACTCCCGTAGAGGGGAGTTCTAAAACTTTTAGAGATAAGTTCACTTACTTTACAGATTATGACATATCTAATCCAGAATCCTATTACTTTAAACTTCGATCGTCTACACAATCCAAATTTATGTTGACCCACGCGAAATTGATTTACGCCAACTTGTTTAGAAATAAATTGGCTATGCAGGGTTATGATTATTGGAAAGATACTGTTGATTTAAAATCAATCTGGGGCGCGAAGCCTTGGCAGGTTCAGGGAACTGAAGCATTACATCGTGCCTGCCTCATCCCAGCTCAAATTTTGTTTTTAAATGATACAGTGTACCAAACAACTTGTTTTGGCCTGGCAACTGTCAAAAATTTAAATACGCCATCCATTCTGTCTTTAGCAGAATATGATGATTGGCACATACACACAAATTATACCATTGAGGCATTGCAAGCTTTGCTTCGAAATGTCACTTTCAATGTCTCTGAAGTTGATTCTTCCGGGTGGTTGGTGTGGCAAACTAATACAAATGCATGTCAAATGCGTTTTTATAATGTAACACCTGGTTTCACACAGACTAGATGGAACCACGTTATCCAAGTTCCCATTCGGTTACCACCTATTCGGTGGGTAAGTTATGCCAACAATGGTTGGAACATTCTACACTGACATCAGTGAAGCAACATCTTTCTCTGCTGTCGCATGACATTATTTGGCTGATTTTCTCTTGGGACCCAGGGCTCCGAGAGCAAAAAGATTCATGTATGCCGCTTACAATGAAATTTGGAAACTTTCGCAGATGGAAGCTGCGTTTCGTCTGCGCCAAATTGATCAGGCCAACTTAGAAAAAGTCCTTGACGTAATAGATAATAGCATAAACACACTTTCCTCATGCATTTATACTTTGGATAATATTGTTTCATCTGTTATTGATATTGTTCAAAGTGATGTATCTGTGTTATATCATGGTCAAAATCAGTTACGATCTGTTATGCAATTTGCTTGGACATTGCAGACTCTTAAAATGGGAAAAGTACCTTGGGATTATTTGAATGCCACTGCTTTGTTTTTAACAAACCCCCATTGTCCTCGGGTCCAGAAAAAAGAGGAAATAAGTTGTTCCAGAGAGATAGAAATAGATGAAACAGTACTGTCCGCCTGGGGGAGTCCCTTTTAAGGACGGTTTCCCTCACACACCAGAGGTGTCATGCTTCATCATGGGGATACCTCCTCACGTCACAAACCTAGTTGTGACGCGGGCTACAACCCCCTCGCTGCGAGAGAGGAGCACAGGGATGTTTTTCAAAGTGAAGAAAGGGGTACCTAAAACCCAGTATGAGCAATAGTGTGCGTGAGGTGGTGCAGTGCTAAACTAAACTGTGGTGCAAAAAAAGTGACTACAACTAGCTACGAGGTAAGCCTATCTACGGTTTATTACTGCTTCCAGGTGCCAGGATTAAAAACACAGAGAAAATGGTGTAGCTGCCATCATTAGAGGTGGCTACACTCCAAAGTGATCAACATGTTTTGGACGTATTGACCTATTTTAGTGTCATGGCCTTCATCAGGATCTCTTTAAGCTACTGCATATAACGGTGCACAGAAAGTGAAAAAATGTGAAAAACGACGAAAGGTAAAATATCACCAGTGATCCAGCTGATCAGCAGATTCACCAGTGTACCTGTAAAAACAAAAAACTGTAATATTAAGAAAGTCTGGACAGTCATATTCCAATCAGATATATATATATATATATATATATATATATATATATATATATATATATATATATATATATCTCTTTCAACCCGGCAACTACATGCATTGCGGGTCAGTGACCAAAATGAGATGCAATACATGTCATCAAGTAATTACATAGAATCCTTGACACTCACCTGCAAAAGTCAGGTGTCTTTGTCGCATCTGTTCATGGCAGTTGGCCTTAGATACAGACGCCCATCCCACCTAATGGAGAAAGGTAGGAAGGTAGCTAGTCATTCATAATGACAGCAATACTTTAAAAAAACAAGAGAAGTATCCAGTTCATTATGTGGAGAATATGAAAAAATGTAGAAAGGGTCCCCAAGTGGCCGCATCGCGAATTGTCAGATGACACTTGTCACGATGCCCTTGGACTTCAAATGTCTTATTTACTGAGACATGGCGGGAACCCCCAGAACAAGAAACGCCCTTGTGAGTAGAGAAGGCGTATTCAACTCGCTGTTAAAGATCAGGGAAAGTCATGTGGCAACCCGATGTTAAACTCTATGGAGCAAATGTCTGTGAAAACGGTTGCGGAAACACAACCTGTGCCTCTATGTGTCCGTGTTGGGTAGCAAATTAGTCCTGCTTGGTAACTGACTAAACTATGGTTAGAGTATGCCGGACATAGCCCATCTTCAATGGAAAAATTGCCATGAATTACAGAAAGGGTAAAAGGGGAGAGCGAGGAGAAAGTGGTCTAAACTCACCCACTAAAACTATTCCTAACAAGTGGAGCTTAACAAATCATCTCGAAACTGATTTTAAGTTAGCGTAAAAGGAAGGGACTCGCCAACTCAGCTGCGCCCCTCAAAGAGTCTTCGCCAAATGTAAAGCGTAGCGGGTGACTGCAGGATTGAATAACTCACTGCTCAAAAGTTTGGCGTGGACCCTCAGGTGTCAAGAACAGGAAGACGCCGGATTACCATCCACTTCCGGTATAAATACAGAGTTCAACCCGGATGAACTCAGCTTATTGCCAGTGAGCTCATGGGATCATGGGAAGAGTAGTCTAGTCTCCCGCGGTGCGGGTGAAGATGTGAATACTAATATATAGCGCGATCCTAAGCGTGCGTGAATAGTATGATCAAAAGTGTGATCCTGAAACCCTATGTTGGATTAAGGCTACAATAAGACGTACCAATGCTCTGATGTCTCTACTAAAGTACATATCGTGCCCATTGATTCATGGGAAGTGTAGTCTTAATATCCCGCGGAGCGGGTGAAGAGGCGAGTGGTAGTTTATTCACGAGCCTAGGCATGTTTAAATAGTGTAGACAACAGAATGATCTTAAAATAATATCTTAAGTAAAGTCTATGAGAAGACGTGGCAGTGTTCTCGTGCCTCTATCCAGGTGCATGTCGTGCAACAGGCAGAATGTCATAGTGATTGCTATATGCCCAGTCACTGCCAAAATGGGTCTGTAGTACCTTACATATAATAGATCATCCCTGGTGGATCTAAAAATAGGTCAAAGTGAACAAAGGATAGCACCCACGCACTGGTGTGTATTCTAAATCCTCATGGCATATAAATACTCTCGGTGCGCCCACTCCTAATCTTTAAACATTTCGGATAAAGATACTGAAGTATAAAGGGTGATGTGCAAAGAGAGTCGTACATGATGTAATGAAGAGCCCTGAAGATTGATTTCAAGACAGGGACAGCCAAGGAATTTCATCATTCAACCCCTTGTTTGATGTGTCCAATCTGAACACCCACCGTTGTTCAATACGCAGTAGTCTTTTAGCGAGTTGCGGAGTGTTGGGGTGAAGATTAGGTTTATCAAGAACTGTCCACTTTAGAGTGTCTGCTGAATGTTTCATCTCAAAAAAGTGTTTGGTCAATTTTGTGATCTGTTTGGCACACCTGATGGTACTTTTATGCTCAAGGATACGAGTTTTGACTTTGCGTGTGGTCATACCAACATACCTCAAGTCACAGGGGCAAGTAATTAAATAAATCACCCGCTCACTGTTACAATTGGTATGTTGGCGAAGTTCCCATGGTTTGTTAGTGCCAATGTCAATAGTTCGTGTCACTGAAGTCTGAGGACAGGCCATGCACATGCCGCAAGGAAAATGTCCTTGAATGGATGGGAGATTCCACAGAGTGTTTGGTCTCATTGCATCAGTCGTGATGGGTGGCCTAGTATGTACTAGACTATCTTTCAAGTTGCGGCTCCTTTTAAAGGCAAAGAGGGGTTTCTCCAGGGTAAGAGACCCTTTGTTAAGAATGTTCCAGTTCTTATTAATAGTCTTTTTAACCTCATTGGAAAAGGAGCTGAACGTGTTCACACAGACCAAGCGAGTTGGAGTCTGTCTGTTATCCGGGATGTCCAGTAATGCGTCTCTGTTGATGTTGCGAACTCTTTTGGCTGATTTCTTAACCAAAGTACTGGGGTACTGTCTGCTCACCAGATCACGTCATAATGTTGCAGCATGTTCCCTATATTTGTCTGTGCTGGAGCAATTACGCCTTACTCGAAGGAACTGGCCAAAGGGTACGTTGTCACGCAGCGCCTTCGGATGGTAACTATTATATTGAAGAAGGGCGTTGCGGGCCATGGGTTTACGATAAAGCTCAGACTCCAGACGACCCTCCAGAGGGACTATCAAAAGGTCTAGAAAAGGGAGCTTATCCTTGCTGTAGTCGCACGGGAACCGGAGATGCGCATTCTGTGCATTAAGTCATTGATGACAGGCAAAAATGGTTTGAGGATCACCATGCCAAATGACGAGAATATCGTCTATGTACCTCTTCCACAGCTTTAGCTGTGGGAGGTGAGGATTGTTGCTCGAAAAAATCACATCCTTCTCGAAAGCATGCATGTACAAATTGGCTAAACTGGGGGCAAAGGTACTGCCCATCGAAGTACCAGATGTTTGTAAATAGAGATGGTCTTCAAATTGAAAAAAAGTTTTCTTTCATCGCCAATGTGGCACACTGCATGATAAAAGAGATGGGCGTGATGCTGTTAGGTGGATTCCTAGTAAGGAGATCTTCAATAGTGGCGAGTGTCTGGTCTTGCGGGATGCAGGTATACAACGACTCTACATCGAATGAGACGAGGAAGTCTGTAGTGTGATCAAAATCCACTTCCTTCAGGAGCCGAAGAACATCATTAGTATCTTGTAGATATGTGGGCATAAGTTTAACTAAAGGGCGTAGAAACACATCCACAAACTGAGAAAGTGGTTCCAACGCTGATCCAATGCCGGAAATGATAGGCCTCCCAGGAGGAGGCCGCTGGGGCTTGTGAATTTTAGGCAAGACGTAAAAGTATGGAATAACAGGTTCTTTGTTAGTCAAAAACTCAGCTTCTTGCTTGGTTATCCACGCATTCTCCAAAGCATGAGTAGTCATGGTTGCAATCTTGGTGACGATCCTCTTAGTGGGATCAAGTTGTAATCGGCGGTATGATGTATTGACATCAAGTTGTCGCTGGCATTCAGTTCTATATGCCTGAGTATCCATAAGGACAATAGCCCCGCCTTTGTCTGCTGGCTTAATAGTGATATTTTTATCCATGCTAAGTGTACGCAGGGCATCCTGTTCCATTTTAGGAATGTTGTAAAAAGCCCTTGGAGTGGGGGACAATCTGGAATCAAGATCCTTAAGTACTGCCTTCTCAAAAGTTGCAACTTCAGTAGGCACTAGGCAGATTGGGGGGTGAAAAGTCGATTTAGGACGTAAATTAGTGTTAGTGGTGACACTCGCACCTTCATCCAGTGGTTTGTTAGCAAACAGAAAGTGAAGCCTCACTTTCTGAAAAAACTGGTGAATTTCTTCATGGAGCTGAAGAGGGCGCCACTGTTGGTTGGTACAAAACGGAGTCCTCGGTTGAGTACATTAGTCTCATCCTGGGTCAGTTGCCGTTTACTGAGATTGACAACTAGACTGGTTCACTGCTCGATCCTGGCTGTTGCGTTGTTTTGGACATGGTCATGCTGCGAGTGTTGCGAGGAGATGTCGGAGGGCTCCAATGGACTTGTTGCTGGCGTCTTCCTCTCGACCGGCCGCGGCCCTGGCCTATAAAAGGCTGGTTATAACCTGGTGGCGGCGGTTGTTGAAATCCCATAATGGGTCCATGTGGTACTGGTCCGAAGGATTGATAAGGTGGGTAGTTCCAGGGGGTAGGTGGCCGCCATTGTGGCTGTGGGGGTCCCCCCGTGGACCACGCCATCTCCTTGGTCCTCGTCTCCGTGTGTTCTGTTGATGGTCATCTGTGTTGGCATCAGAATCACTGGACCAATCTTCCATATCCGAAGAGGAATAGTTTGAACCATACCGTCTTCCACCTCTGTTGAAAACAGGTGCCAGATTCTGTTTTGTTTTTGCCATTTAATCTGACTGATAAACAACGATTTATGTCCATGAAAGATGCTACATACACACTATTGCATATTGAACAATTAGAACCCTTGCCATTTTCTGTAGCGGAAACAGACTCTGCTGTTTGGTTAATTCATGGGGTTATCTCTCTTCCTTTTACGCTATTTCAATTTAAATCATGCATGCAACGCTTTCCGCTTGGCCGTTTTGAACCACTGGGTAGTGCATTTCTACATGAATTGTGGTCCCTGCCTTTCACTTACAGATGTCAGAGGGAGGGTAAGGAAGTTTTCCTAAAAGGGGAAGACTGCGATTCTACAGTAGGACATACCCTTTCTCTGCAGTTGAATTCACAGTTTTTTAACTGTGGGATTGGGAAATTTTCACTATTATTTGAGATTTATCTGATTGGACCACTTTTCATAGACAAGATTTGTGTTTGTTTGTGTACTTTTTCACCTGTATTGTTCCACGTGTATTGTTGATTTTTCGGAGGTCTGTGGTGTCTTCTGTATCACACATACATATTACATGCATGTTTAAACATCCTTCAGATTATTAACATCCCTTACTTTTACCAGTAGCATATCTTGTTACATTTGTGAGACCTCAGTATCATCTTCCTCTTCCCCCTAGTAAATACCACAATGGAAGGGCTCAAAACGTTTGGGTTCTCCGACGAGGACTTTTCAGCGTTAATTGGACAGGCCATCTCGAGTGGAGGCTCCACTTTATCACATAGTGGAGATGACTCAGAGTGGAACAACTTACTGAATTTAAGAAAAAAATTAAAAAGAATGGAGTCACATGCCCACTATATGCTGGAGTACTTAAGAGCTGGAGTTATCCCATCAGGCCTTAGAGTTTGTAACATACCGGCATTATTTGTCGAGATACGCAAGTTCCTGGAGCGGTGGTCCCACATTGCGAACCGCTGCTCCAGGGACTGGATGATCTTGATAATTGAAACAGCTAAGGAGGTCATGTCTGTGCTGAGCCAGGAAATAATAGAACTGGAAGACAAACTGAAGGCAGCTACAGCACTTGAGGAAGCCAAAGCAAGATTGGAAAGGATGAGTGCAGATATGAAGGACTTTGAAGACTATTTGACCAACAGAAAATCAGAAAAACTAAGAAAAGATGTGAGGTGGTACACTCAAGACAAAGCTTACCCCTATCTCAACACATCTTATTATCAAGACTGGAATCAGGGAGCCACATACCAGAATCATGGTAGAAACAACAGGAGGACAGTTATTAATTTTTCTGACACATATTCATCGGATTCTGAGACAGACAATCCCCATGGTACAGATGATATGCAATTTAATTATAGACCAAGCAGAGGTAGACAAATGAATCTACAAGCCTACCGGGGACAGTCCCCTTTTTTACAGCGAGGCCAGTAGAGAGGGAGAAACAGACGCTGGGGACAAGACAGAGGGGACCCGCAACAACCGATGGCCCCACAACATCAACAACCATACTTGAAAACTCGCAACCAGCAATACTGGAGGATATAGATAGATCTGCTTATCAACATGAAAATACAGTAGACACCTTACCCATTTTTAATCTCTCCTCAGTAAATCTTACCTTTGAGGAGATAGCATTACTAGGAAGAGGTCTATCGTTTGTCCCGAGTACCTGTCTAAATTCTTTCAGACTACATCAAGATATATTCTCCTTTTTTAGGAAGGTTAGATTACAAAAATTCTTCATGCATAGACCTTTAGACAACATTGTAGATAACCTATCTAAGTGTAAACCACCCTCTAGCTTCACACCCACCTTAGATATGGTGGGACCAGAAGTAGATATATTTGAAAAAACAGTCTTGAAAGAGATACAACGCCTCACCAAGTATCCCTCCTTCAAACAACATAACTTGTCCCTCAAAGATCATTTAGCTCTCAACAGTATTAAAAATAATACCAATATCATTATTAAACCCTGCGATAAGGGTGGGGGAATTGTAGTCATGAATAAAACCAACTACAATGATAAAATTCTTGACATGTTGTCAGTACAAGAACACTATAGAAAATCTCACCCCAGGGAATTGGGCAGATTGACTATCCATATTCAAGATATGACCAAAAGGGCTTTAGATCAAGGACTCATTTGCCAGCAAGAGTACTCTTTCTTGAATAAGCCGTGCCCCATAGTACCGGCATTATATAGAGTCCCGAAGACTCATAAAAGCACCATTAACCCTCCTTTACGTCCTATTATTTCCAAAATAGGATCTAGTACTGAACCACTTTCCAAATACATTGACACCTTCTTATGCCCTCTTACAAAGAACTCAGCTTCATACATCCGTGACACGGGTGACATTATTGAGAAAATTGAAGGTATGCCATTTCACCATGCCAAAGAAATTCTGGTAACGCTTGACATTGAGGCATTGTACACCAATATCCCTCAATGTCAGGCGTTACAGGCAGTGGCAAAACTCCTCAACAGAACTCCGGGTGCTAGACCGGATACCTTCATACTAGAATGTTTGGAGATAGTCCTGATGAATAACTTTTTTGATTTTAATGGGCTGGTATATCAGCAAATCAAGGGCACCAGCATGGGGGCTTCCTGTGTGCCCACCATAGCGAATATCTATATGGGCGAATGGGAACTAAAGAATATCTTCAATGAAGCAGCTCCCTTCTTTGAAAATGTCAGCACATGGAAGCGCTTCATTGATGATATTTTCTTCATTTGGAGAGGAGACCATGATACTTTACAGGAATATATCGCTTGGCTAAATGCCAGCGATAGCAACTTAAAGTTCACAGCCAAATCTAGCCCCGTGGAGGTTGAATTTTTAGACATAGTGATCCGTGGACAAGAGGAAAAATTACAAGTGAGTTTTTTTAGAAAACCCACAGCGAAGAACACTATCCTCCAACATCAAAGCTTCCACCCTTCATGTCAAAAGGACTCAATCCCCTTTGGGGAATTTTTGCGTGTACGCCGCAATTGTACGAAGATGAAGGATTTTCACATCCATGGTGATGCTCTAAAAAAACGTCTCCTAGCCCGAGGATACCCTAATTGATTGGTCAAAACGGCCTTTAAAAGGGCAAAATACTATAATCGTGACGCACTACTACAGGGCAACACCCGTGCCTCGCGAGACCAAGTCGTATGTGTTATTAATCACTCCCAGTTAAATTACAAAATCAAGAACATCATAACCAAGAACTGGAAAATTCTTAATGCACATGAGGATGAAGAACAACTTAATCCTCCCTTAGTAACCTATAGGAGAAATAAATACCTCCGCGATATGCTTGTACATACAAGACAACAAACCGGCAACACCCTTCATCAGACCACCATTACAGGATTACCTCCCATACTAGGGAACCACAGATGTGGCTCGTGCCACGCTTGTGATTCAGCCATAGTAACGAGTTCCTTAACATATAACGGTAAAAACATCAATCTCAGAGATTTGAGCAACTGTAGGAGCCTAAATGTTATATACATCATCTTGTGTTCATGTGAGCTGGCTTACATAGGAGAAACAGGTCGAGAATTTCGTACAAGATATAGTGAGCACAAATCGGCCATTCGTACGAAAAAACTTGCAGCCCCTATGGTTTCACATTGTCTAGAAATGCACCATGGAGAAATTGATCTACGATGGTGCATCCTTGAGAAGGTTAAATCAAGGACAGGCCTGTCTGTTGAAATAACCCGGAAAAGAAGAGAAACTTTCTGGATTTTCACCCTCAATAGTGTCAAAGAGGGTTTGAACGAAGAAATCATTTGGAATATCACAAATTATCATCAATAGTTTAGATATTCTACCAAGATAAGTGAACTATACGTCAGTCTGATATCTCTGTATCGGTCTTGTAGAGGTCACAGTATCTGTACGTAGAGGTTACTTTTTGGTTCCAAGCATACCTCAATCATAATTTATCACATCCACAATTGTTCATCATTCTTCACAATATGATTATCTCCCACAATTGTTTATCATTCTTTATAATATGTTCATCTCCCATTACTCCACCCATTGCCTTTGATTGTATGTGTTATGATTTACTTTTTGTTTTGGGATACACTCCCTTGTCGTTTTTATTACATTTTCAGGTCCCTTATTAATGTATTTTGGACCTATTTGGACCTTGTATTCCATCTTAGCTTGATATACCATAGATCGTTCCTGACAATATCCTGCTATATCTTTCTCATTCATTATACTTTAGCTAGACACTTATTTTGTTTAAGTATTGGCCATCGACACATTTTGTGGAACTATCGTCATGCTATTATTTCTTTTGTCAGCACTAGCATCTCTATAGTGTTGTAAGCCATCTTTTGGATATAATCATATTATAACTTTGGTAACTCCAAGATGGCCCGAGACATAGTTTCAATATGTTCATCGTGCTTAGGTCTCTTGCAATTAATAGTATAGCGCCATGGCCAACTTTAATAATGCAGGCGCGACCTTGCATGCCGCCTGTCCTTCACTATAGCCTGTAATTCATCTCATCACATGCCTCCCTGGTTGCTTCCGGACCATATGGAGAAACCTTGTATATAAAGAGACGATTGTTCGGCTCTGACGTCGTCATTTTAACATCACATTATAGCAAAATGTGCCTGATCCATAATAATAATATCTGCTAATTAATAGTAAATAGACCTCATCTGTCCAGACCTTGTTATATTTGTTCATCTAAGCTTGTTTTGGAGACCTTTGACATCTGTGTTTTCTCCTTACACCCAGATGTGTTTATGTGTTTTTTGAATGACTGTGAAACGTTTGTGTTGAATGAATGAGTGTGGCTGTTAATGGTACAGTGTTGCTTATTTCGTAGGGGGTTAGCATCCTTATAAGTATTTTTGTACTATCTTTTAAAGAAATATTAGGATATTATTTGTATAAAAAGAAAAAAATGTATTAAAAAAATTGTAAGTAATAAGTCAAAGACAAATATGAAAATAAACAATTAGATTTGTATCTTATAATTGTGTAGTTATGTTTATGTGATTTTGTATATACCCATACCAGATATATTCTGTCTTGTAAAGCAATATAGGTCAAAGGGGAGCATTTTTTGTTTGGTTGTTCTCATTGTTTTTTCCCCTCTTTCTCCCTGACCTTAGTTACTCCTTAGAGGGGGTTCCCTTTCTCTGCAGTTGCATACCCTTGTTTGTAAACACGTTAAGTTGCACAGCGCTTGTAACGTTTCCGCACCTAATCTGGCCTGTTTTTTAAAAGGGACTCCAGTGCCATCAATAATTCCCGCTTTTTCATTGCTTACAAATGGCAGTTATCTTATGTTGAACAACCAAGACTGCTGTGGTTTACGGGGCAGGAGTCCCGTATTTAGTAACAGTTTCCCAGCGCGTAACTTGTTGTAGCAATGTGCTTTTTCCGCCCCCGCATGGGAGTTTAGATAGCTCAATTTGGCCTTCCATTCCAACTTTGAAAACAGATTTCAACAAGTTGAGCAGGCTCAAAGCGCTGTTATTCCAACAGGAGGTGGCTCTCACTTCCGCCCGCGAGACCTTCCAGTTACAGGTGGCTAGGACTTCTGCTGAGATACAATCCCTTCTGAACACCAACCTCCCACTCCATTTTGGAGAACTAATACACCAAATATTTAATGCGTCTGACACCGCAGGCCTTGCACATTTTTTTAAATGTGTGGGATCTGGCCTTGTGTCTTCTTTTCAGACTATATTTGGAGTAATACCGGGTTTTATTCATTCTATTTTTTCCAGCGCCTTCGGAGGGTTTCCCTTAATTTTGACGTTAGGCGCTGGAATCCTGCTTCTCCTGCTCCTGTTGCGCAATGGCGGCTCAACTTGTGGTACTGCACAGACCAGAACAGTTGCAGCTGCACCGTGATCGCATGCAACAGGTTTACGGGTGCTTGCCATTAGCCACGCTTGGCGTCTGTTATGAATTGACTTTTCGCTTTGCGTACTTCACTTGCGTGCAACCAGTCTTTTACTGTCAGCGATGCCCCTTCTATTGGGCACTGGATATATGCCTCTCCAATACGTCCCGTCCAGTCCCGATTTTAACCAGTTGATGGGTCCCTTAGAGGCCCATGACCAGGCTTGTTCTGGGGATGGCCGTATGGCGCGTGCGGCTGCAGTTGGAGTTTTGGCTGAATGGGATGTCTGTGCGGCTGCGCAGACCATCCTGCAATGAAGTTTCATCGAATATCACGCAAGTTGCCCACTCATGCTTTTAGAGGCGTCTGATTACGAGGAGCATGTTTGTTCCTTCGACTTACTTAATTGGATGGCATCTCTCTTTTTTACCAACGATAGGGATGATCTTTTGGAGGGAATTGCATTCCTCGGTTCACAAACCTTGATGGACTTACCACCTCCTTCATAATAACTTTGTTATCCCGGAGGCCGCTTCCCTTCAATAAGCCCTGTTGACAACGTTGAAAAAATATATATATATATTCCTTTTTTTTAAATTTCGATTTTTTTCCAATTAGTTTTTTTTCAAACGCTTTGGACTCTGCTTGACTGGTGAACTCTGTTTTGGTCCTTTGTCTATGTCCTATGACCTTACCAGGGGGAGGGTGTTATATGGTTCTTAGGCACATTATCAACATTGCTAAGTTAGCATGAGCTTCGCTGCCATGATGCTGCTTTTGCGCACGCTACTACATGACTTTGTTTTTGCAAGACTTTGTTTGTGCCTTTCACACGAGAACGGGTTGCTTTTTGCGTTCTCTGCCTTTCCTGGAGTTTAGTCTGAACACGATGTGCAAGGTCGATAAACAATGCCACTTGTTATTCTGTTCTGGTCAGTCCCTAGCACCTAGACATAACATGCTACACAGCTGCAGCACTGAAGACTCGTGCTTTGATATTAAGTTGTTGCATGTTGTTTTAACACACTTGGAGAAAGCCGTTCCATGGAGAAGAGCTCTGCTGTTCCTATGATGTAAACCTTACATCCAGGCTTTAAGGTATGGGGTCTGCTGTCAAAGCCCAGAGATCGTCCTTTTTATAAAATAAACTTCTTCTAGTCAAGGGGAGGGTGGTCAGGCCTATAGGCCCTTGTATCCACAGTCTTTATAAAATGACTTCTCCCTTTGTATTCTATGGAATTGTAACAAGGCTAACTGTGCTGAGTTTATGCATTTTGCTGCTAGTAGTGGCACGTATACTGTATTGTAGAGCACGATACTTAAAATAAACATTTTGAACTATTTCAGTGACTGCTTATTCTCATTGTGGACAAGTATGAGTGAGTGAACGAAAGAGTACGTCTTGCTCCCGCAATTCCTGAGAGAGTCGGGAGTGTTGTGTTCTGAGTTGTCTAATCATTTGTAGCTCCGTGATATTTGGAGGAGAATGAATGAGACACTATAGCTAGTCGGTTTTAGGATTTTGGGTACTGATGTGGTAGGTTGGTCCACCCCTATTCACTGAGGTCCTGTTTTCCTGCACATAGTTCTGTGTATGTGCAGAATCCCTGCAGATTTGGTTCACCCATTGCATGCCCATATAGAATGATTCAGTGTGAGAGCATTAATTTGACGGGCCAATGAAGACCATTTTTTGATGGGGGGTATAGTCAAAGCAGAATAGACCACAACCAATCTTCATCATTTTGGGTGTCAACTTGTCCATTGCCCAAGGGCTCAAATTGACAGCTGAAGTGTCCCCCAACAACCTTAAAGGAGCTCCACAGGATAGAGGACAGAAGAGAGGATAGTTGTTCAACTACAGGAGATTCCTGGCCAGTGGTCATTGGTCTTGAGTAGTCATTAATCAAAGCTATGACCACATCAGGGATAAAAGTCAGATCAACAAACAAAATGTCATCTGACCCTGTTGCAATCTCCTTGATCAAACATCCCAAGTGGATGGCCACCCATATGGTTATCCCCCTGGATGGTCTGCCCTTTCCATCTGTAGTGGTCAGCTTAGTAAATGCTGCAAAGCCCAGGCATCGTACTTCCTCCCTAATCCATGTTTTGTGGAATAGTACTACATCATATTGGTCTATGAAAGACCCCCATTCACTGCAATCCAACTTACATTTCAGACTTGCAGCATTCCAGGAAGCCACCTTGATTACTTTCGAGGTCTCTCTGGCACCATGGGTCACCTTCTGTAATGTGCTCCTGTGTCTGCCTCCCTGGGACCATACATGTTGCAAAACATCCAGTTTCTTCTACTCCCTGTCCCGCCTCCATTGTTGATTTTGTCCTCCCTTTTAAGCCTAGAAGGAGAGGTTCTTTTTACTGGATAATGATGGTCTGGGTCTGCTTGGCAACCTTTATAGTTCCTTTCCTTCCCCTCTGGCAGAGCCAACCAAACTCCCTCTGATGTTCTTTTCCGCTCTACCCCATAGTCGGGAAGAAACCTGCTAGAGCATGTCATATTTGATTTAGTAGTCAAAAGTGGAGAGCTATAGTTGTTGTTTTCCCTTGCCCCAGCAACCTGACACCCCCCAGCAGATGCCATTGAAGTCTTTGTCTCGGTGGGCCCAGTATGTCAATCCACCCCCTCAAGGACCTCAAATCTGTTAGCTACTGGAATAGCATAAATGTGGGGGCCATGCATCTGGTGCGAGTGGCAGCCCGAGTTGGGGATCAACTATGAAAGGTGCAGGGGGTTTTGTCGATGTTCGCCTAGGGATGGTTTGTAAAAATAACCAAGCGGAAGGGTCGCCTAGTATAAGATTATAAACCAGTTTAGGATTCCTAAAATTAATAACAATCCAGCCCCCAATCTTATCTTTGAGACCCTTCCCGATCCAGCTAACCCTCCATGTTAGAAGTATTTCATCTGCTCTGTCGTAAGGGTAGTGCCTATGTCTCAAAAGCCAATGCAGACATTTATTATTTAGAACATCTTGAATTATCTCTGATTGGCTTTTAACTCTGGAGCCCCTGCAAGGATCACTACATAGGGGCAAGAAGCAGGGGGTAGGTTGATGATGGGAGGTTTCACAGCATCCACCTTGAGGGCCTCTTTTCGATCTCTCCCTCCCCCACCCTCCCTGGTTACACAGCCTGCTAACAGATAATCCGTATGGCTCGTGCCTTGCTCCCTCATTGATGCACTTTTGGTGGAAGCACTGTTGTCCCTTTTATTACTATTGGCTATATTGGCCCTTAAGGGCATATCTGATGCAGCCTGATCGGACTTGTCGGTTTGGCATTGTGCATTCACCCTACTATTTGGCTCGACATGCACCCTGTTATTGATCTCCCCACACAAATGGCTTAATTTTTCAAGACGGGCAGTAAGTGGTTCCTAAAAGATCCCTTGTAAAACTTACTCCACATGGGGGTTGAACAGCCTCTCCACTATCATTGTAGACATTAGTTAAAATCATATCACCAGTCAGGCAATGGATTTCGTCACTATGATTGCTAGTGCTTTTAGTAGACTTTAGAGTGCAACGTTGGGAAGTTATCTTTTTACCAGCCGCAGTAGATTTGGCAATAGGTTTAGTAGGTCTTTCCTCGGTTTGGGGACAATCGCTAGTTAGTTCCCTTCTCAAGCATTCTTGATTTTCTTGGTTGGTCTGTGCTAATTGGCTCCCATGGGAAAACTGATGGGGGCTCGGTGCTAGAAAATTCTGTAGGCCAATTGAAATACCTTGCAGATCTGAGGACAGACACAGCCGTCGCTCAGTTAGTTCTATTTCCATGGCCACTACGCCTATGACTCTTTGCAACATTCTGTCAATGGAGGTAGGCTTAGGAGGCATTACAGATGGCTGGGGCGTCTCTTGGCAGTTCTTTTTCCCCATAATGTCAATCACAACTCTATTAATTATCGGCAAAAAGGCGCCAAGTCAGAGAAAATGGAGACACTCGCCCTACAGAATGCTTATTCTCTGTATAGACACACTAAATGAAAAGGGGGTGGCCCAGCCTCATCCGGCCTCAGACGGGCGCAGATGGGCCCACTCTTAACCGGTCTTCGCCCAGGCCACAGCCGGGCACAACCCCTGCACATTCCATGCTGCGGGAGTCCCAGTGCAGCTATATGCATCTCTTGGTGCATTTGATGACTGTGCTGCAGAAAGGGGAAGTCTAGTGCGTGTGGTTCTCGCCCCGCTCCAAAACTCCTCCAAGCGTTGCTTCCCGCACTGCAGAAGCCCCCGGTGCAGCTATATGCTCCTCCTGGCGCGTTTGATGACATGTGGCAGAAAGGGGCAGTCTGGGGCGTGTGATTCTCGTCCCGGCTCCTCGGATCCTCGAAACTTTGCTTCCCACACTGCAGGAACCCTAGTGCAGCTATATGCGCCTCCTGGTGCGTTTGATAATGCTGCGGCAGAAAGGGGCAGTCAGGGGTGTGTGGTTCTCACCCTGCTACTCAGCTCCTCCAAACTTTGCCTCCGGCACTGTTGGAGCCCCCTGTGCAGTTATATGCACCTCCTGGTGTGTTTGATGATGCTGTGGCAGAAAGGGGCAGTCTGGGGCATGTGGTTCTCGCCCCACTCCTGGCATATGCGTGGTTAAGGTAGTGTGCGGTCTAGCTGCTGGCTGCTGCAGGGACGGAAGCAGGAAGACCTCGCCAGGAAGAGAGTCGCGGTGATGTAGGTGGGGCTGGGCGGGGGAGTAGTTTCCTGGGTTGGAGGTTCCGGGGTAGTTTTCAGGGCTCTGGGTAGTTTGCAGGGCTGGGGGTGGTCAGGGTAGTTTTCAGGGCTGGTGGGGTCGGGGTAGTTTCCATGACTAGGGGGTCAGGGGTAGTTTACAGGGCTGGAGGAGGGTTGGGGTAGTTTTTAGGGCTATGGAAAGTTGGGGATAGTTTTTTTAATTAGGGGTTAGGGTATTAGGCCTAAGGGCAGTGGAAGGGGTTGAGGTAGTTTTAGGGGCAGCGCAGGGGTGGGAGAGGGTCGGGGTAGTGTATGGTAAGGGTCAGGGTTTTAGGCCTCAGGGTGAGGGGAATGAGTAGTCAGGGTAGTTTTTAGGGCTTAGGGGAGGGCGGGGTAGTTTTTAGGACTCAGGGGGTCGGGTAGTTTTTTAAAATAGGGGTTTGGGTTTTAGGCCTGAGGGCAGTGGAAGGGGTTTGAGTAGTTTTAGGGACAGTGCAGGGGGTTTAAGAGGGTTGTGTAGTGTTTGTTAAGGGTTAGGGACAGCGTGGGGGTTGGGAGGGGGTCGGGGTATTTGGACCGCAGGGTGGGGGGCAGGTAGGAAGTTTGTAGCTTGGGGGGGGAAAGGGGGTCACGACCTTAGCCATCCATACCCATTTACCATTCATGCCTTTACCATGAAATTGCGTGGTAAAGGAATGCGTAGTTAAGACGCATTTGTGGTTTGGCTGCATTGTATAGGCACGCGTGGTTTAACCATGCGTGCCTCTATCATACAACCGTGAATACCCACTAACTACCAGGTTTATGGGTGATCACCCACAAAGACAGGCATTCCCAGGCTCACAACATGGCCATGCGAGCAGATTTGCTCACACGTAATGTTACGAATGCAGTATTATGAATAAGCAAATTCTTTAAAGAGTATAAATTAATAATAAGTTCATGATTTGTGACAACCAAAAGTGAGCTTACACATCAATGAGAGTAATACTGTTAGGTTTCCATAAACTGAATAACATAGATATTTTAAAGTACAGTACAAGTAATTCTATATATTGGTAAACTTTACATGTAATGAGTCATCACTGTTCAAAAGCATCAACTATTAGTGCCATCAAGATCATCATCCTTACCATGGACTTTGTGCTACGCAGGGGTAGCAAAAGAAAGAAGTGACATCAAACAACTTTTTACCTCATCAGATCACAGCTTTGACACCTTGCCCAACCCTTGGGTTCTCCACATACTATTTGCTGCTGAGGGCTAGCGCAGACACTTAGCGACAACAGTAAAAACAAGCATTTGCAATGCAATAGGCCTTGCATTTGTGAGAGTTTAAGCTATTGGCATTGTAAATGACAATGCCTCTTATTTATCTGTTTTGATAATTAACACACATGTAAAAGGCATTTACAATGCCGATAGCTCAAACTCTTGTAAATACGAGACCTATTTCACTTCAAAGAGGCCGCCATTGTCTCGGGCTGCTTGGAAAGTGAAAGTGCGCATGGCGCGCTGGATGTTGCAGGAAAGCATGTCGTGCCTGTAGTAGGAGAAACTCGTTAAAGAAAATAGTGCTTACAGACTAAATAAGACCTACGGTGTAACAACAGAAGTAAAAAGTCCAGTCCTCATGGGAGGTTACAAATGAAGACAAGGCGGTACTAAGGAGGGACTAGCAAGCCTATTAACGAATCAGAAGCCAGCATTTACAAAAGACAATGACACAAGCCAATGAAAAATATGGGCGGAGAGTGGATGGAGCTTCAAGTCCATACTCAAATGCAGCATGCCTCCCAGAGCAGCGCATGCGCTGCCCAGGCACGACCTAAAAAGCTATAGTAGACCATGTTTACATTCTGCTCTTGCCACAGCCTTTTATGACCCCAAGAACAAGGGTAGAAGTTTCAAGGGTACCAAGGGGTAAGCGAGGGGCAGGAAGTGCTACCCCTCATAGATGTTCATGTCTGTACACATGGGCCTCTTACTTCTACAGGCCTTGGACGCGGTAGCGCAGAGCATAAATCATTCTCATAGCCTAACACACTGCAGTCAGACACACTGTAATTTTAACTTAATGTGACAAAGGGGGATTGTCTCACTGCCAAAGAAATGCTCAATAAATCTATAGTTGAGCCTATTATTCTTATCATGTTTGTTCCTGTTAGAAATATTTTATGAATCAGCTCCGGAACAAACAGACAAGGGGAAACAGATAATTCAGCTAAGAACCTGGAATGCTTTTTGTGCTGATAGCTAATCGTAGTTATAAAACACGTCCCACGTGACAAATGTGATTGTTAAAATAGGAAAACACCAGGCATAGGAGTTACTGAAAGCAATTAAGGCTTACTTGTGAATGTGCGCCAAGGTGACATTGTGGAATGAAGTCCAAAATTAAATTCCATTTACTTGGTTGTTTTCTTTCATGTAAAGAGCATTTCCAGACGAAAAATGCAATAGTGACATTTGAACGTCTGCCTGTTATATATGATCACAGAATAGGAAGGTGGATTTTTAAAAATATGTTGTACGACAAGAAGTATCTTTTCTCATATTTCATTTCATTTACCATTGAAAATCAATATCTTCCTGAATATTGTTCATTATGTTGCAGCAGCCTACCCATTCATCTACCTTTTTTGTTTTTGGTCGTGAGAAGATGTTGAGGAAAAATTACTTTTGAGAAAAAAGAGAAAAATGCTGGAGGTATTTCTCTTTCGAAATATTGATTTTATAGCCTATAAAACATTTTTTTTTTCTCTTTCCTTTTATTGTTTCGAAGCAGGGAACACTCCTTCCCAACTGGTATTGCAGCAGCTATCTAAGTTAAAGTAAGCAAGCCACTGCTCAGTTCACCTGTGCAAGTTGGCAGTGATTTAAACTCATGGATTTTGACAATAGTGATCTACGTCAAATGTATGAAAACATCATGGCACTTTTCAGGAAATATGTGCACACATTATATGCCCCCAGGAACAAATGGCCAAAAGTCACCAATAGTCTGGTCCAGTCTGCTGTTGAATCACAAACTGACATTAAGATATATTTCGCCTTCGTGACTCGAATAATCCGCTTCAAATCCAGGAATCCAGGGAGGTAGTGTATGTATGTGTTGATAATTATACGGCAACATTTTGGGCATGGAAGAAGTGCTGTGCATCACCGGCAGTTGGATTCGAGATTGTGAACATCAAGTGGAACTGTTGCACATTACATTATACATATGTACATGTTTTAACACCGTAAGATTAAGAAATTTGATGTTAATCCCATAACATTTTGTTCAAGAGTCAAAGTCTGGATTAAAACCCTTTGTCTAAGCAATTTAACCATTATAGCACCTTTCCCCATGTCAGTAACAATAATCCTATGAATCAATATTATTTAATTGATGTACAAAAACAAACATTGACACAGCAAAAAGTCTGGTTCGCCCCCAATTTAAAGGTGGCCTACTGTATCCCCCATTTTCCCTCTTGTGATGAGGCACCGACCTGGCAACAGGAAAAGGGATTGGATCCCTTCATTAAAGATGGAGGACCCTTGGAGTTTGGGGTTTAAGAATATGCTCCTCCAGCAATGAACATGCTCTCGGGTACAAGGCAGTGTGAAATTTCTGTGTCACAGGTCATGAAGGTAATTCCATCACTCAGGCTTCCCCCTCCTAAAGTGTTGTTACTAATTAGAAAAAATGCATAATTTAGATGTGGTTTAGTTAGCCTGACTAGACCTCAGATGGCTTGTAATGACATCTATTCACATTTGCAGAAAGAAATGTGCACTTTTATTTTATGGGAATAAACCTTTCCTCGTTCATGTCTCTGTGTGCTCTTCCATTTCAGAAAATCAGCGCTATAGATGCCTAATCCTTAGTCTTTATATTAATAAATTGTATTAATGTGTGTTGCTCTTGAGGGAGCCATGCACAGGATGCATCTCTTTTTAACTTTCAAGCTCTTTGTCCGAGTCTATTCAAGGGACCATTTATTAGCTGACCTGTTTATTGTATTTCTGTATTATATAAATTCATGTTGTTTCCTTCTTTTCCTATGCATACCTCATTTATTTATATGCAGTAAGGTAGACGTTTCTAGAAGTATCTTATTGAATATATCTTATGTATTACAATGTTCATTGGCTTACTACACTGATACATTGCTCATTCAACCCTATTACATTATATCTTACCACTGAATGTGTGTGGTTTTTCTGTCTAAAACCCTGTAAAAGATGGTGTGCTTAGGATATGTGTCAGACTTTCTTTGCCTTTCTAATTATGCAGACTTTGCACTCACTAGTCTGAATTTGATTTTTACTTAAGATTTTCTTGGCTTTCTAACTGAACTGAGCAGACTCTATGTTATTCTGTTTATTTACTTTCTATTTGGTTCGAGCTATTGGCTTGCTTCAAAGACTGACCTTAAATTAGTTTTCTAGAAGATTATGACTTGTATTAGTTTATTTAAGCTAATTCATAATTGATTGAATAACTACTTTTGCCTTCTGTAATGATATTAATGTTGAATAAATCTATAAGGTTTCTTGCTGGCTTTTGCACTTAGGCATCTCCACTCAGGGCCACATGCCCCAAGGCCTCACACCTACAGAAGACTTAGCTGGCAGCGCAGTAGCAGTATGGGACAATAATCAACTCACCAAAACCCTGGGTAGGCGACCTGGTCCCCGATGTTGCTGCCCGGGCTCTGTTGGTGTTGTTCACTTCTTCCTGTGCACCTCCTTCTAATCTTCAGGCAGCTGGGTTGTGGGGCCGTTTTCTAGACAGCTCCTTGCTGCCGGGATACTTCCAAACATTTTCTCTTCTTAATGATAGTTCCTTCCATGAAGCCTCCTCCAAAGCGCTGCTGGCTACATGTCTTTCAGGTCTGATCCTGACATGAGAAAGGGGCTTGCTGCCAAAGACACCAGCCCTGGAACTCAGAAATCTTCCCCAGTCCAGTCCACTGATATGGACTGCCTACACTAGTCGTGAGAAATCCCTGCAACGCTGATCCTGGGATGGCTTCCTACATTTATAATGGAATAGCAAACTAAAATTTTGATACCAGAGTCCGTCTCTATTGGGGATTACATCTGGTTTCAGGGAAGTGTTTATCACTTCATACTAGCTACTCCGTCATTTGTCGTTATTCTCCAGATTTGGCAGTCATGAGGGTGTAGCCAGATGTTCCAAGACAGGTGCTTGTGTGACAACCGTAAAAAAGGAGCAGGCTTATAATGACTAATATACAGAGACTGTCTGTGCACACCTGTGAAGAAGATAGAACAGGAAGTGAACAGACACTGTCTGTATTTTTCAAAGGGGCCTCTTTCTCCCTCCTTCCTTTTACAGGAGCCTGGTACAGCTATAAGGGGTCTTATGAATGTTCTACAGTCTACCTACAGTGCACACCTCTGTTTGGCAGACTCTCCCCATCCTCCATTTTGTGAGCCACTCTTACACAGGAGATCCAAAATGGACTCCTGTGTCCTTACAGTCGCACACAGTCCATGCACTTTACAATCACTGCCACAGTCACAGAACAAACATAAATGTGCCACTTATGCTTCAGATGAATGAAGCAAAGGACCTAGGTGAAAGGGACTGCCAGTACCCTTTGTAACAGTAATCACTCCCAACAAAGGTTGGGTGCACTTGGAATGCCCCTCCAGACACAGATCCACGCTAACAAAAAGTTAAAGACATTTGCTACTACCAAAGGGATTTCAAAAGTGCTACAGGGGCACTTGCAGCTCACGGGGCTCCAGAATAACAAGAATGGTAATCAATACATGCAAGAATGAATGAGTGAACTAGACAGAAAGCTGTCCTTTGCTAAACCCCAAGAATCTGGAAAAAGATATAAACCGATTTTCACATTGATTGTGTTTTATTATGTATTTATATATTGTGTTTATTGTTTTTGTACTGGTTTTATCTGCCCTTTTATGGCTGTTGCTGAAATAAAGATTTCTAATGATAAGGATGAATGATTTAAGGCCCCGACTGCATCAATCCACCATTTCCAGATGGCAATTGCACCCTTGCAAATCAATAAAGAAGAAGTACGTGGTTCCTCGGTGAATACAGAGTATTTATAGCAGGTCGTGAAAGGAAGGGGATTCTTCCTTTCGGAACTGGTGATGAAGCATGACACCTAGCTTGCTGGGTGTGTGAGGGCACCAGTTCCGAAAGGAAGAATCCCCTTCCTTTCACGACCTGCTATAAATACTCTGTATTCACCGAGGAACCACGTACTTCTTCTTTATTGATTATCTAGGGCATGTACGTTGGACCTTTCCAAAAGCCCATTGTCCCCATCCTTTTGTAAAAAATTGCACCCTTGCATCATGCAATTACAGGTTTTTTATCCAACATGGGGAAATGAGACCCAGAATTAATAGGTCATTTTCTGCAATTGAATCCCCCCAAAATTACAACAAAGGTGTCTGTCAACCCATGAGGGTATTGAATTTTAAGTTGCGTTCTGTAAGAAAACTGCATTGAACACTGCATTACTTTTAACCCTTTCTTTCACTACATATTGATTGAAACTTTATGAAAATGAGATTTATTCTAATTTGCTCTGCAGATACGTTTTTATGACGTGCTTGATTGAGCCAAAAGTAAAAAAATGCTTGTGATAATTGTTGTAGTTCAGACTCAGAACTCTTCAGTCAAGTACAATAGTGTCTGGCATTAAAAATAGGCACGAATCCGAAATGATATATTGAGTAATGCAATAACGAACCCTATGGGAACAATTTGCTATTGTTATTTATTCACCCCAGGTTCCTGTACAGGGACAAAGGTTGCATTGGCTTGCTTTTATGTATATGCTGGGCTTGATCAACACACTTGAGATACATTGCTATAAAAGGTTAAGTCAGACTGTAACACTTAGTTAAGATCTTTTATCACTTGTTCTAAATTGTGAGTGAAGAAAGAGAAAATATTTCACAAACAAGAAATATAATTATTTAACATTGTTCCCAGAGGTAAATTGTAAACCCCAGTGTGATGGGGAGAATCGGTTGGTCTGTACCGTTGTGTCATGGTCTCTCCTGGTATATTATGTTAAGTGCATTTATGTAGCACTTTTGTAACCTTTGTATGGTCTGGTATTACTTCCAGAATCTTAGCTTCCCTTATGTTCTGCGATTCTCATTGACTGGAGTCAGAGAGGTCAATTGACACTGTATTTTATAGTGCTTAATATTTTTTAGAGGCAAGTCATATGCCCCTACAACCTTGCACATATCTAGGGCCCACACCCTCTTCCTTGGTCACGAGGAAGGGCAGGAAGTGTCCCCAGCAGCAGTCATCACTGGAACAGGTAGAACTGAGAGTCTTTGGCAGTCCTGAAAAAGGAATCATGGCTGCAAGAGAGGAGACCTGTGTTGCTTCCTGAAGACATTATAAGCCCATTTTGCCCCCACAGGTCCCTTTCATCTTTGTGTGGGACTTTAAAAAGTGCTAAGCATGCAGATGTCATGACTTTTGCAACTTTTCACAAAGCAGGACCTAAGCTTTCTTCCCTGGCCATTATGAGGCCAGGCAGTGTCCCCAGTGGGTGCCATTGCTGGAACAGGAAGCACTGAGACCCATCTGCAGCAAGAACAAATTAAGCCCCACCTTCAATCACCTTTACATCATCTTAAGCCCACCTTCCTCAGGGCGTCCTCACCCAGTTGTTTACCGAAGGGTGGAGAACAAATGACAAAACCTCTGTTTGGCCCTGTTTGGGCTGGAGAAGGGGCTGCGGATCAGTCACTATGCGCAATCCATCCAAACACTGAACTGGAATTTTCGTAGTAGAAAGCAACCTAGGAACCAGAAAAACTGAGCAACTTATAAAGTGAATACAGAGTATAGCACCAACAACCTGCTTTAGAGAAATCATGAATGCAATATGCAATTATGTTGCAATTCCCCGGGAAAGCCCCACAGCACGTTGTCACTACCTGGCCAGCGAGTCGCTATGCAATGCTGACTACAGATTGCTGGTCCCAGCGGCGAAGACCCTGCAGAGGTGAGAAATAATGAGGTGGGAACCCGGGAAGATACCCTGGATCTGGCTCAGATCGCTGTCGCCACAAATCCCGCTGGGTGCTAGGAGATGTGCCTGCAGACAGCCGCCTGCCCTTCCACCCCAGTATGCCTGACCCCACTTGCAAAGCAGCTATTTCTGAGCCGGGAAGTCGCTGCCTTCCCCCAATACCCCGCGCCTCTGTGACGTGTCAGAGCGGGAAGAGGGAGAGAGCTGGGTGGCCATTCGGAAGCAGAGTAAGCCCACCGTTGCCCTCTTTTGCCGACCGCTGGACGTCTGCAGATGGTCTCCAGTCCTAATGTCCTGCACACCCCATCCTCTTAACAGAGAAAATGGGAATCCAAGCCGGGACCAAGCTGCGGGGGCGCTCCCACGCTGCCTCTCTGCTTGCTTACACATCGGTGATCGCCAGGAGCGGGGGAATGGTCAAGAGCAAGGCAGCTATGATGTTCGGGAGGAGAGCTCACCACGGCATCCTCTGCTGTTGGCCTGCCCCAGCCCATGGTGTTTGATTGGATCTCTGGGGTGAGAAACGATACCATGGAAGCGAATATTCAATGCAGGCGCAAGTGGAAAGCAAAATAAGGTTAAGAATGAGAGGTGAGCCTGATCCTGCCCCAACTCCCCCTGTGCACCCAACCGACGACCAACCTCGGTCTGCACAAATTACTGCCATGGAGTCCAGGTTTTCCATGTGAGTAGCCCACCCATCTGACCCCCGGAGCTGCCGTGTGGCGCAGATCTGACACAGAGTTCGAGTGACCAAAGGACTGCCACCCCTCTCCCCTCCATCAGATGGTTGACTCACCCGAAGGTAAAGCGGAGTCCCTCACCGCTTTGTGACTTTGGCTCTATGCCTATTCAATGATCTATATTGTTATTGGATGTTAACATGCTATTTTATGACTGCGTGCTTTCCTGCTCATTTGGCAGCAACACTGCAAGCTTATGCACATTCGTCTATGCTGTGTAATATCATTATGCTAGCTCTATATTCTTTGTGCTCACTTCCCACCAATAGTGGCACATTATATCTACGCTGTTAGTTTAACTTACACATCTTTCTTTTTGTGTTTAGACGCATGTTATCTGTTTGTATCTTATATGTAATTTATGTACTCTGAAGTCCTTATGTAATGTAACTGGTTCTAATGTATAGCGCTCTGACACCTTCAGGTTAAGTACATGCTGTATAAAAATGCATAAATAAATAAATAAAATAAATAATAGCTGCAGGTTCTTTGAAAATGCAGTACCCAACATTGTTATTCATATATCAATACACCATTGCATGCAGTTGTACCCTCATTTAAAGTCAATAGCTGCTACAAGTTTACATAAACTGCTTTTAAGAGTTTTCACTAATTACATAACTACTCTGTATGATACATTACTCAATATAACACCATCACCAACATTATCCATTCTCCCGATCCGCCTCACACTACCTAAAGCACAAGGTCTATTCAGCATTTTTAGCACCCACATCTGCAAATTTACTCTTTATTCACCCCCACTCTACAATATACCACATCTCACTCAACAGACACTCCAAAACCTTACAGATATCACTTGATCAACCCACCCAGGCTCAACACACCAAACTGACTTCTGAATACATTGACCTCAACCCCAGGGAACTCACTGCATCTTTCTGCCCGTTGAATGAACAACCAGTCTGGAATCAAACATCTTTCATTGCAGATCATTGTGACAGCCTGCCATTATATTTCACCATCATCAGTGAAAATTGATTGATCGTAAAGACACCTCCACACCAACTGCCCTCCACACTGAATATACCTCATTTACTCACGCAATATGAAACAACCACAAAGCAATAACGTTTTTATTATGATCAGTAAAACACTCACAATACCTTCACTCACCAAAACCCCTACATCATTTGCATTTCATTATACCTCTATCATTGCCCCTTGAAAGCCAATGCTCTAGTTTTTTCCTGCCAGCGAGGCATCTATGGCTGATTCTTTGAGGACCTTGACGTCAGCATTGACCTATCTGAAACTTCTGTTCCCCTTTATTCTATTTGGGGATCTAAATCTCACCATTAAACAGCAACCTACCCCCTTCTCCTAACTACTCTGAGACCACTGAATGTTGAACACACACTCCACACCCACCGAAAATAGGTAAACCCACTAAATCTCATTCTATTTTCGAGCAAGTTATCCTTTTCTCTTTAAACCACTGAGTCTTCTCTCTCTGACCATGACATAAAACACACTGTGGCAAATACCCATCTTAAACCTCAAGCCCTTCATCCTTTCTATAACCTCAGAAAGAAAACATGCAAATTATCTTACACCACACCACTGATACATTCAACAAACAATCTGACTGGTTGTTGATGTACACTATTTCCTATGTGCATACTCTTCAACTACTGCACATCCACAACGTTGGATCATGTTACACATCCACACACAAAAAACAAGATAAGGGTTTATGCACATGGTATAAACATAAGACCACTAAAAACCTTGACACATATATATACAAAGCATTTTTGCGGTCAGAAACGGCCCAATGGCCATGTTTCTGGCCACAAAAATGCTTTTACATGTGCAAAAAGCACAAATTGTGATTCGGCAACACATTACCAAGCTGCAATTTGTGTTTGCAATTCAGTATTTGGAAGGGGAGTGTTTAGGGTGTCCCTTCCAAATACAGAATTGCAGTGGTATGTATAAATGTTTTCTGACCGAATTATGGTTGCAAAACATTCATATTTCACGTAGGAGGTGGTAACCATTCGCAACTAGGAAGGGGTGAATGTTGAAACAAATATTTTTTAAGAGCAGACAGTGGTCCCACGGACCGCTGCCAACTCCTAAAGATGAAACTTCAAAGTTTATTTTTTTTCTTTTTAACACATCCTGTTTTACTTTAGGGAAATAAGGGCTGCATTAAAAAAAAGATTGCTTCATTAAAAAGGAATCACAGACATGGTGGTCTGCCGACCCCAGCAGCCCATCATCTCTGTGATGGCTGCGATTTCTAATGGGGCGCAAGTCGCAAATTGAGACATACCTCACTAATATTCATGAGTGAGGTTAATTTGCGGACCCATTAATAATCACTATTTAGGAAATCATTCTTTTGTACATTAGGAATTGTGATTTCCAAATTGCAATTTTACTAATTGTGATTTGGTAAGAATCATAATTAGAAAATCACGGTTCCTATTTTCGTACATATGGCCCCTAGACTTTCCTTGAACACTCTCTCTAACTCTCAAGAACATCAAGGCTGCACACTTTCAAAACATCATCTCATCACTACGTCCACAACCCTGTCTCTCACATACTGTCAGTCAGTTAAACTCCCCATCACATCCACCAGTCACTCTCTTCACACTCTTTGCCACAGACTTTGAAGCATACTGTCGTTTCAAGATCATCAACATAAGATACATCCCTGCTTCTCTGCCTGTTGCCTCTCCTCTACTATCCACACTTTACCACTCTCTCATACTTCTCTTTTATTTCATTTTATTTCATTCACCCATTGAACCCATCCACATTTTCAAACGAGCTAATCCATTGTGGGCACATTCCACCCCTTCAGTCCTAAAACTATTAAACCCTTATCTCTTTCCAATAAAGTACTTCTCTGCCTAACTTTACTTTTCAATCACTCCCTCTTGAATTATTTCAGTTCAGCTGGCGTACAACCTCGCTGCTGACCTTTCCTCCCCTTCTATCATCTAGTATCACTCTATTTCTTCTCTAAGATACTGGAATGCCTAGTCTTCAACCGACTCACTACATCTCTCTCTTCTAACAAACTTTTCAACCACTTCCAATGTCGCTTCCGTACCCTTTATTCAATAATCACAGCACCCTTATTCTTAATGGATTATCTACAGCTTTTGACAGTGAATTAACACCATGTTACCCACCTCTCTTCATACCCTTAGTATCAACAACAGAACTCTTGAAGGGTTTTCCTCATAGCTAACTGACTGTACTTCGTCTGTGGAGTAGGACTTAAAAAGATCCCCTCCAATTGCTGTTACTGTTGGAGTTCTTCAAGGATCATTCCTAAGTCCTCTTCTATTTTCTTTTTACATCACCTTGCTTGGTGACATCATATCCTCATCTGTTTTGTCCTACCATCTCTATGGCAGTCACAGGCAGATCTTCTCATTCCTCACCTTCCCTCACTCATGCACTTCTGACTTTCTAACTACAATTTAACAGAGGATGATCCTCGTCCCTAATGCGTAAGACTAACAAAATGAAGCCCACCACTTTATCCCCTCTCGCGCTCCCTTCACTTCATTTGTCTGAATCTACTACTTTCCCAACAGCCTGACCTTCATCTCCTTCGCCAGAAATCTGGGTTTAAAAATCAAGCCTGCAATGCATATGGAAGCATTCATAACTACCACATGATACCAGCATACAAAAAATAGGACCATGTGTCCCATTGCACACAGCTAAAGCAAAAATTAATACTCTAATGCTTAGCAATTTAGGTTATCACCTCAGGCGCCTAGTAAGCCTCCCTCAACATCCCTTCTCCCCACTGGAGAATTTGTTTAAATTCAAAGCTAGGACCTTATTCAAATTACCCAAAACCCTCCACTGCATTTCATCATCAAGCGTTTCTTGGTATTTCTCCACAGAACTTCACCAACATCAAGAGCTGCTACACACCTTCCAGGATCTTTGGAGCAGATTTACAAGCCCCTTGCGCCACCGGTGCGTCACTTTTAATATGGGAAAAAGTGACGTACTGGCAGCGCAAGGGGCTTGTAAATAAGCCCCTTTGTGTTTGCAAAGCAGAGCTTGGGGCATCCAGGTTCCAGTCTCTCCATCTTCTGGTCCTCTTATCACTGGGATGTGCTGCCTCCTGACATCTGAGCCTGCCACATTCTCAACAAGTTTAATCACAGTCTGAAGAGCAATCTCATTAGAGCAGGTAGAAAGAAAACCTGCTGACTCACTTCATCTTTACACTCTAATTAGGTCTATCATGAACCTACACCACATTTCCTAACTCTATATTGTGTTTATTGCATTGACCATTTTTCAGAAATCAGCATCTTTGTTAACTGACTCCCTCTTCTACTCTGATTTGTGTTCCACACCTTGCATTTATGTACTGGTATTTTTAAGGCATAAGCCTAACTGCGAGGCAACAGAGAGCTGTACATTGGAGGGAGATGATCTACAAGATTGGGTACATCAAGTGGGGATTACACAAATAGATTACACACATTACATTTTTAGGCATAGGAAAATTAAGTAATTTGCCCAGAATGTGCCGAGACAGGTTTCAAACCTGGCTCCTCGGGTTTCAAGGTCAGTATCTTTAGTCATTAAGCCACACTTTCTTCTTAACCTTAACTGCATTTATGCTATGCACCGCTTCTACCCTTATGTACATAATTTCTGCTCATGTCAAAGAAATTAATACATGGATATATACAAAATAAAAGATAGATGCAAGTATTATTCAGTAATGTATTATACTGCACAGTGATCTGTGTGGTCTATTAACTACAGTGTTGTGTGTGTCAAAGGACTTTATCATATGTTCTTTGGCTGTGGTGTCTGGTTGTCCCTTGCTAAGACTTTGATGCATGGTTTTGTGGATGTGGTATATGGTATGATGTGGTATATTTAAAATAACTGTCCTTTGATTATAATGGAGATTGGTGAGGAGATAAGGATGTGCTGTTAAGGTGTCACATTTATAGCCAGCTATATGGCTTGGAGCTGTATTTTGCACATGATGGCACTAACTGTTTTCCTAATAAGTACGACTTGTGTAGAAAGACAGGTGGACATCATTTGGTATGCATGTGGTGCTGAGACAGCAAATGCTAAGCAGGCAGTAGGCTATGGAGCTGTGTTGTGGGTAATATGATGTGCACAATGTGTTGGCTTAGGATGTGAAACACTGTTGAGAAGGATTTGACTAAGGTGATTTGTTGGTGCAGTGTATATTGCAAGGGCATTTTCTGCCTACTGTGATTTGTTCACTGTTGGGCTCTCTAGTGAGGGTAAAGCACACCGGGAAAACCGGGACATGTTACCCATTATATAGCTGTATGTTGTCCACAGCAATTATTTTAGTACAGTTACAGACAATGAAAATAATTGAATAAATATGATTGTACAATAATAGTAAGAGTAGTAAAGTAGATTATTGTTCAGTGCTTGGTGCTCGCACAAACATCTTTTCCACCTCCCTGTGTCCAATAATCTAAACAAATTCAATCTTGGAGGAACCTTTTAGATTCATTCAGTAATTGCTCCGCCCATCATCTCCTTGTGTTTGTTTGTTCGCCCTAAGTTGGCAGGGTATGCCCAGACGTGGGTCCCTTGCTCACTTTGCCACTGGATTCAAGTTAGCCTGGCTGATGAGCGGTGTTACCCTGAAACCAGTCCCATGATGCTTGTTTCCGGTCTGGGGAAGACCTGGCTTGGCAGTTCAAGCTGGACTGTTCCCATGAGGCACAGGGTCAATACTGATTTGCATATGGCTGGGTCTGAACTGGGGTGGCGAAGTGAGCTAAAGAATGATGATGGATTCAACCCAGATCTGTGACTGGGGGTGACTGCCTGAAAAGTTTCAGCGCTCCGTCCATCATCTCCTTTTGTGTGCTTTGTTTGCCCTAAGTTGGCAGGGTATGCCCAGATGTGGGTCCCTTGCTCACTTTGCCACTGGATTCAAGGTAGCCTGGCTGATGAGGGATGTTACCCCGAAACCGGTCCCAGGATGCTTGTTTCCGGTCCAGGGAAGACCTGGCTTGGCATTTCGGGTTGGACTGTTCCCATGAGGCACAGGGTCAAGACTGATGTGCATATGGCTGGGTCTGAACTGGGGTGGCGAAGTGAGCTAAAGAACGATGATGGATTCAACCGAGATCTGTGACTGGGGGTGAGTGTCTGAAAAGTTGCAGCGCTCCGTCCATCATCTCCTTGTGTTTGCTTCATTCAGTAATTGACAGCATAGTCCTTAAGTTGAGTTTCCCTGCATTTTACTTAATATTCCTATATGCAAAATGTTATAATTGAATGGAACAAAAATAAAATCAAGAAGATAAAGTCAGCATGTTTCGCAGGCAAGGGCTTCTTTTACAAGGCAAATTAGTTGAGGAAATATTAGTCAATTAAGTGAACACCAAAGTCACAAATATGATGGACAGTATGCAATAGTTATCCTTGGAAACATCCTCTCAAACAGCGCTGAAAGGGTGCTCTTAAAAGAACATGCTCTAAGATCCAATTCCAGTTAACACAGGCTAGCCAACTACCATAAGGAAACTCTGCCCGAAAACTAGTGGAATTTAATAACAGGAATTGTATTAGACGTTTGCCTTATGAAATAGAAAGAGAGCTCTGAAGCCAGCCCCTCTGCAACTAACCAGGGAAGACAAAACTGAACCTTTATGTGAGACATCGGGACAACCACCTTCAGAGGCCCACCTGAGGCCTAGATGCTTCCAATAGCTAAATGCGGAACACAATCTCGCTCGATTACAGCTGTACATTGTGCCATTAACATTGTGTCAGCGCCACCCAGGGCTTTAAGTGGGATGAAAAAACTGGAGGGTCTCTCAAAGGGGCGTGGTCAATGTAATTAAGGGCGTGGCTTAAAAACACGTAAGCTAAAAATCTGTGCTTAGCATAGTGTGCCCCCCGACTTGTATTTTGCTGTTTCTGTCATTGCATCCAGATATATGATACAACAAGTAACATCACACCTACAAGAAGTCAGGACTATTGGCTTTGTCAATGGTTGTTAGTTGCATAAGATAAATAAGCAGCAACTATGGCTTGTATATAATATTGAAAACGCTTCCACTTAAGGCCCTGGTGACACCACGACAATGTTGCTGCTCCTGTGTTTCAAAAAGAGAAGGGAAATCCAGAGAGAAAATGACTCTCTTTTAAGGATTTCCCTTCCCCTACAACGCTCACCTGGCATGACGTCATGCCGTAACTTCTCCACTAGTGAGAAGTGCGCAGTGTCAGCAAGCGCACATCATGTGCCTGTTGTCACTGCAGTCCGGAAAAAAACGAAGCGCCTGTGCCAGGGCACAAAACAGAGCCCGATAGAGACCCGTTTCGTGGCCCCCTTTAAAAAACTGCCGGTGCTCAGACCCGGTGAGACCCGGACCACTTAAAGCCCTGGCGCCACCATAATTTATACTCCCATTGCCTGGACATTTTGATTGTTCTTAGCCTGCACACAAAAAATGGGTAATGTGACTGTTGTGTTTATTCTTGAATATATTTACTGTTGTAGTAGAATGTTATTAGTGTAGTGCAGACTGTTAGTAACATAATGAAGGCAGTGAGCACACACTCCATGGGATGTCAGTTGCTCGTTGGATTTCGTTGAGGTCGAATGTGTTGGCTCTTCCTCTTGAATAAACATAAATAAAGAAATACTTCCTGTGGACTTCCATGGAGTAAATTACTTAACAATTTTGGTGACAAGCAGTTGGAAACTGGTTTTTTGGACAGCGTGCTGTGTGGAGAAGATTTTCGCCACTGTTTTTGGATCTGCCGAAATGAAACAGCTACGTAGCAACAACCCAGCAACATCCCATTTGTTGAGCAGTAGCGGTTAGTGGTGCCAACACGTGTGCTGCTATTTGGGGCACAGAAAATCGAACTTAAAGTTGTGCGCAGGCAGTTCAGCATGTGGAAGTGCGTGAGGATATAACTGCTCGGTGCAGGTGCACGAGACTAGGGAGAGCGCATTGCCTAGGCGTATCAGTGCACGAGTAGTCCTGCGCAAGACATTGTTGTTCGGTGACAAGCAGCAAGCGTGCACTGTTGCCATACGCCAATATGCCTATGTGTTGCCATTTTGCCTTGTGATTTCGTCTAATGCATCATCTGATGACCAGGCGATGCACCTATAAAGTGGAATGTGTGGAAACAATATTTCTTGAATTATATCGACACAATCGAAGATGAGGAGCTTACACATGTAAAAAAGAAGATCCTTCTGCATTCATTGGGGCTTCAAGGGCTGATTGTGTGCAATTCTATGGAGAAGAAGCTCGTGCATCTAGTGAATCTGATGTTTTTCTGGACGCTTTTGAGGATTTAGACAGGTATTACTCTACATCAGTTTGCATAGTAATTGGTAGGCACAATTTTTTCAGGAGGAAGCTGAATAAACTGGAACCTATAGAAGAGTATGTTTCTGCTCTACAAAAATTGGCACTAACCTGCAGGCTTGGTGCCTTACACAATGAATTAATAAGAGACCAAATAATTATGCATCTCTACACCAGCATGTTCAGGAGAGATTATGGATTTATGGAGAAGCATCACACAGTGATGTGATTTCAGTAGTTAAAAAGGCTGAAATCTCTAATAAATGTGCCAAAGCAGCTGAGGTGAATTCTAAGGATGAGCAGGACGCTGTATGCAAAGTCAAATGAAAGGGAAAAAAAGAAACCCGAAGTCAGGATGAAAATAAGAAGTACTCTTCCAAACAGCAAGAAAATAAATGTTACAGGTGTGGTAGTAAGGACCACTTAGCCTATTGTAGGAAATGTCCGGCACACAATCAAAAGTGTGGTACTATTGGACATTTCAATAAAGTTTGTAGGAAGAGTAAAATTAACAGAAAAGTAGGTGTTGTTAAAGTTGATTATGAATCAGATTCAGAATCTGACTCGGATAAGTCTGCTGAAGAATGTATTCCTAAGAAAAATCAATGTGTTTTGGAAGCTCTGAAAAATTAGTGTGAATCATCTTTCCAAACAATCTAGGAATAAGTATGTCTGTTGTATTAAGTTAGGTGGGGTGGAGATACTCATACTTGCAGATTCTGGGTCACCATACACCATTGTGGACAAGAGTGAGTGGGATAAAAAATTTGCTAGTGTGTATGGGAATTCTTTATGTCCATCAGATATTGGTCCCGAGAGTTTCACTAGGGAACCAATCCCAATGGCAGGTTACAGGAGATTGACTCTTGAATTCAAAGGAAGAAGAACCATCAGTAAACTTTATGTGTACAAGGGTGGGTCGATTAGAGAGCATTGGACATTATTTTAGATCCAAACAGCCAGGAACAAGTATTGGTTACTAGTAGTGTACACAGTAAAGGTGTTGAATTTAAAAGTACATTCCCAGAGGTATTTTCAGGAAAACTGGTACATTGAAGGGGTACACGCATAAGATAGTGTTAAAAAAAGATGCTGTTCAAAAAAGATGCTGTTCCCAAAGTGCATAAAATTTGGGAAATCCCTTGGATATTACGAGAGGAAGTTAATCAGGAAATTTAGAGGTTGCTAAGGCAGGGATTAATTGAACAAGTAGACTCCGCTGAGTGGATCGCACCCATAGTTGTTGCAAGATGTGCTAACGGTAAGATCCAATTATGAGTGGATTTGAGGAATTTTAACAGTAATATAGCTGTAGAAAGGTTTCCCTTACCCAAGATAAATGAGATGCTGGCGTATGCTAAAGGAATAAAGTGGTTCACATCAATTGACTTGTCTTTAGCGTACCACCAAATTAGACTGCACTAAAATAGCAATAACTGAACACCCTTTATGACATCGTTAGGATGCTTCTGATTTATGCGTATGTCATTCGGATTAGCTTTGGCGACAGCCAGTTTTCAAAAACTTATAGACAGAATATTCAAGGACAGTACAGGTACCATATTTTTCCAAGATGACATCTTAATTATGGGCGAGAGGGAGGAACAGCATGACACCAGGGTGAACAAAGTGTTACAGATTTTGCAAGATAATGCATTAACAGCAGAGTTTTCAAAATGTAAATTCAAAGTAAAAACCTTAAATTACTGGGCCACGAGGTTAGGGCTGACAGGATAAAGCTAAAGGAAGAATTATTAAGTGCTGTCAGGAATGCCCGCACTCCCACTAATAAAGTTGAGCTAAGATCATTACTTGGGTTGGCCCTGTTTTACGCGAGGTTTGTTTCCAACTTCTCGGAAAAAACATACAGTTTGCGCCAATTGTTAAAAAACAAGGTGAAATTTAATTGGTCAAGCAAATCACAATCTGATTTTGGATGTATCACAAAGTTTGTTCTAGGAATGAGACCAGAGATCAGTTTGCATATAACTAAAAGTGTAATCTGCTGGCAGAGTAAATCACTTGATGGGATCCTGAGGTATGCAAAATATTGCAGTAATGAACAAGAAATGAAACAGAAAAAGAGTAAGGAGAAATTCAAGTTGGCTCAGACAAAGTTTGCTCAGAAAGGTTTTCAGAATCCTTCTTTTGCAGGAAATCATGGAGGTATGCAAGGTGTTGCTGTTCCACAAACAGGTTTTCAGGGAAATCCAGGAGGTTTTGGGTTTTTCACAAGGTGTAGGTAGAGATATTCCCATTGATCCAGGTTCTGGAATGGATGTTGCAACGCTGAAGAAGATGACCCCTTGTACCGTTTGTAACAGTGTCTGGCATTGGAAGAGGGAGTGTAAATTTAATCCTTATAATGCAAATGGAAATGTTCAAATGCAGAAGGAAATTCAGATATAAAATATACCTGTACAACAAATGCAGGTGCCAATGCAAAAAACAAGTTCCGATGATGCAGGTTCCACAAGCTTAAATGATCAGACAAAATATGGGAACCCAGAGTTTAACTTGAACCGGATGCCAAAAGCAAATACAAATTCCTCTTTAAATGCAAATCAAAATACATTCCAGCAATTCCCTAAGCCAAATCAGAAAGACTTTTAGAAATTGACCTGTTTTTGAAAATGATGGCTCAGGCTCTGATACGTCTCAATGATGGTGCCTGACGGGATAGGAAGATTGTGTGCTCGGCGAGGCTTAGAGGTAGACTAGAGTGGTCCATTCGTAGAGGGTGAGGTGAAGGCCACCCATATCAGTTCTAATAGATACTAGTGCTACCAGATCCACAGTTAGAACTGTGGAAGTCTCAGACTCTCCTCTCTGGAAAGAAGATCCAAGTTATAAGATTTTCAAATAAACAGATTACTAATCCAGTTTCAGAGAAGGTTCCAGTAAAAATAGGCTAATTTGAGGAAAATCACCAATTTATTGTTTGTGACACAAGCCCAGTAAATCTATTAGGGGGAGATTTGTTCTGCAAGTAAAATTGTACAATTTACTGCACACCGGATGGTGTGGAGTTCCAGAAGCATGATGAAGATGTAGAGTTTAAAATGGCTCAGCAAAAGACAGTTGCAGGATTGTTTCCATTAATAACAATTGAAGAATTACCCGCTGACTTGAGGGAAACTGTGAACCCAGAAGTATGGGACTTCACAGGGAAAGACATTGGACTGACTAAAGGAATAGAACCAGTTTGAATTTCTTTAAAGGCAAATGCAGTATACCCAAGAACACCACTGTACTATCTGACTCCAGAAACAATTGCAGGGATAACGCCTGTAGTAGAAGACATGATACAGAAGGGAATTTTGAGGGAATTGATTGGGAGTCAATGTAACTCTCCGATTATGGGTGTGCAGAAACACAATGGAAAATATTGAATCGTTCAAGATTTGAGAAACATTAAGGAAACAGTTGTCCCATTGTGTCTCGTGGTACAGATTCCAGCCACAATATTATTCCAAATTCCATCTACTGCAGAATGGTTTACTGTCATTGATCTTTGTCAGGCTTTCTTCTCAGTGCCAGTGCACGAAGATAGCCAGTTCCTATTTTCATTTATTTTCCAGCACAGAGCTTTGGCACGGTGCTGAGTCCTACAACGGTATACAGAGAGTCCATCAATTTTTTACCAGTTCTTGAAAACGAATCTGGAGTCATTACAAATGCCCTAACGATCAGTTCTTGTGCAGTACATAGACAATCTACTTGTAGCATCAGAAACACGAGAAGCTTGTAAACAAGATTCCATTGCTTTGTTGAATCACCTGACTTAAAATGGACACAAAGGGGCCGATTCCGATTCCGGCCGGAAATCTCTCCGACCGAGCCGGACCCGGAGAGAATTCCGACCGAATCGGACCCTAGCAGTCCGACCGAACGAGTACGATGCGCACGCATGCTATCGGACTCGAGTCGGTCGGACTCCCATTGAAGTCAATGGGAGCCTGTCGTACAACGCGTACGCGGGCTCCCATTGACTCAATGGGTGCGAGGCGGACAAGGGCGCCCCCTACAGCGTGTACGCGTCCATGCGCATCGCGGCGTACATGCACAGGTAGGGGGGACCCATATGTCCCCCCTGTGTGCGACTCGCGCGCCTACCCGTACAGGGGGGTCCGACGCGGACCCCCAAAGTCCGGCTCCGACAGCTTTTTCGAGCCGGACGGCGCAAGTCGGTCGGACTGCTCGCGGCACGCATCGTACTTACCCGGCAGGGAAACGTCTCCATAGCGCGGTGCGAGTCGTGTCCATGCGAGTCGGTCGGAGCGTGTTAAAGCCGCGTTCGAGTCGGTCGGCGATTTCGCGGGTGCTTGCATCGTACTCGCTCGGCCGGACCCGCGTACGATTCGGTCGGGAAACAGGGCTCCGAATCGGATCCGGTGAATCCGAATCCGATTCGGAGCACTACCGGCCGAGATCGGAATCGGCCCCAAAGTGTCAAGGTAAACTGCAGTGCTGTCAGAAGAAATTCAATATCTCGGACACATAACTGAGAAGGAAGCAAGAAAGGTGACACCAGAGAGAGTGGAAGCAATTCTTCAATTGAATCCACCTTGAACAAAGAAAGAAGGCTGACACACAAGGATGTGTCTGATCTGCTTCCTTGGGACAACAAGTGCTTGGAAGCCTTCCTAGAGCCGAAAGAAAAATGTTGTTGTGTCCAACACTAGGAATGCCAGATTACAGTAAAGATTTTACCTTATTTTGCAGTGAGAGGGAATGCTGCACTCTCTCAGTTCTGTCTCAAATACATGGTGATGCTCGGACGCCAGTGGCATACTTTTCGACTACTCTTGACTCTGTTGCCGCAGGTCTGCCCGGCTGCCTTAAATCGGTTGCTGTGGTAAGCACTAGTATGGAAAAGAGTGAGAGCACAGTGATGGGATATCCTTTAACTGTATCGGTCCCACACTCTGTGGAGCTTCTATTGACACAGACAAAAACCCTATACATGACCCATAATAGGCTCACAAAATATGAACAGAGAATTTTGTCATAGGACAATATAGTTTTGAAAACGCTGTCAAATTGTAAACCCATCAACTTTGCTGCTGATAAATGATTCTGCTTGTGATGAAATTGTAGATGATTGCCTAGATGTCACAGATTTATGCACCAAGCCTAGACCTGATATTAAGGATGAACACCTGATTGAGACCAATCTTGTAATTTTTAGAGACAGCTAATGTCTGAGAAATAATGAAGTTACTCTGAGAGCAGTCTATGCTGTGTGTACAATAAATTATGTTGCCGAAGCTTCATAGCTTCAAGGGGTTACCTCAGCACAAGTTGCAGAATTGCTTGTCTTTACCAGAGCATGCAGTTTAACTGGTTGAATTAGTGTGGCTATATTTACAGATAGTCAGTACGGCTTTGGTTTTGTCCACGGTTTTGCGGCAATTATGGTCACAAAAAGGTTTCATGACCTCTTCAGGTACCCCTATTAGGAATGGGGGGCAAGTGAAAGATTTGTTGGAAGCTTTACAATTGCCTGCAGATATTGCAGTCTTTAAATGTGCAGCCCATTAACATGGGAATGGCTACATTGCCATGGGAAATAGGTATTCAGATTTGGCAGCACAATATTCTGCTCTTTTGGCCTTTTAATGGAAATTTCACATGTGACTCTGTGTAGGACATTTCATTTTCAATGTTGATGAAAGTCACTGATACTTGGGATGAACTAAAAAGAGTACTGGAAAATGTTTCAGAAGCAGAACAAAAGAGTTGGATCAGAGCAGGTTGTGAGAAAAATGCAAATGACATATGGATGTCAGCTGATGGGAGACCAGTGTTACCTGATAGTTTGCTATTTCCAGTGACACAATAGTTTCTTGGCTTCACACATTTAGGGAGAGATGCCATGGTAAGACCCTTTGGGCAAAGTAGGTTTAATTCCAGGTTCAGGATGCTTACAGAAGAAGTGTGTCATCTGTGTGTGACATATCAACCAATGAATGCAGGAAAAAGAACACATGTTACACTGAGTCACATAGGGAGATCAGGTGGTCCGTTCAACAGAATGCAAATGGATTTAATCGAAATGGCTGTTTGCAACAGGCTGAGACATGTCCTGGTCATAGTATGTGTCTTCTCAAGATGGGTGGAAGCCTACCCAAGCAGAAGAAATGACAGTCTCACAGTAGCAAAACTGGCATTACGAGAACTGATTCCCAGGTTTCTCTGGAATCAGATAGGAGGACCCACTTTAACAATGAGGTCCTGAAGATGATTTGCATAGCATTACAGATTGAGCAAAGACTACATTGCAGCTGTCGACCTGGGCTTCAGGTATAGTCGAACAACAAATGGGACTATCAAATCTCGACTAGCTAAAGTTTGTGCTTCAACATCACTGAAATGGCCAGATGCTTTACCTTTGGTGCTGATGAGAATTCAAAGTGTCCCTGATGGGAAAACTGGATTGTCATCCCAAGAGATTCTGATGGGTCGTGCCATGAGGCTGCCTGCTGTACCTGCAAATGCATTCTTGAACATCACAGATGATATGATACTCGATTACTGCAAGGGATTGGTTGATGTGGACCGTTCTGTTTCTTACGGTTGTATGACGGTACAACGCAGGTAAATGCATCGTATTTGTTAGCACGCATGTTTTTACCACAAATAAGCATTTACAACGCATGCCAATACCACAGATTGTTTTTAGATTTAAAAACAATGTATTTGTGGGGGGAGACCCCCCCATGCCCCCAACTTACCTTAAATGCGTGGTATTGGCATGCGTTGTAAATGCATATTCACAGTAAAAATATGCATGCTAAGAAATGCGTGGTAAAGGCACAACGAGGTAAAAACCTCGTTGTAAAGGCTGTTTCCCGTTTCTTACCAGGTTGCAGCTGCTTCTAAAGATTCGCATCAAGAACAGTGCTATGACCTTAATCCTGGTGACTGGTTTGTGATCAAGAAGCACGTTTGGAAGACTTGTTTGGAACTGAGATGGAAAGGCCCCTTACAGTTTATTTTAGTAACCAACATTGCTGTTAAGTGTGCTGGAGTTCCAAATTGGGTGCATGCATCGCACACCAAGAAAGAGAGAAATCCACAAGAAGAGACAGTGCTCTTTCATCCTGAATGAAGAGCACTGGTGACCGCTTCACCACCATCTGAGAGACTGCAAAGAGCAGTGGTACCGAGAACACAACAGCAGCAAGGAGAAGAAAGGGGGTGAAGATTCACAAATCCAAGTACCTGTTGTTTCAAAGAGTGGCATTGAAGTCTCTAATGAAGGAGAAGCAGAGACTGACTCTCAACTTGGAACCCTCACTGAGACAACATCAGTACAGTCAGAAGATAGGTGAAGGAACAAGCACTGAAAAGAGAAGAGTCATCCATAGAGTTGAGTGGCCACAGAACTGTAATTAATTGAAGACTGAGAAAGAGCATATCAGTTGATCGGATTCCATCAACTTTTCCTGAGGAGACATAGTCAAGTGATGAAAGTGATACAGAGGGAGATCATCATAACTGAGAAGATCAAAAACAGCAAGAGTGCCTTGTTGGAGGTATTCAGCACCTTAGTGGTCTTACTACGAGGACCAAGTACAAAATGTAACAATAGATGAGTTGTGTGTTGTGAAATCTGAACTGTTTGAGGCTCCATGACTACAGTAAGCATTGTTGGTATAAAGATACTTGACCAAACGAACTGTGCAATCATAAAGAGACATTGAAAAGAAAAACAAAATCAAATCAAAAAAGATTGTTAAAAGAGATAAAATGAATGACACTAATTAACTCATTTTTTATTTTAAAGAAGATTACCTATGCCAGAGTCTACTATAGAAGAGTAGGGATAACAATTTAGAAGAACACGGAGTAGGGTTAAGGAGTGTCTATAAGAAGATTGCTTTGCTGAAAGTTACTCTTAACGAAGCTACTTACAAAATTCTACCTTGAACTCTGAACTTGGCTGCATCTAATCTGCTTTTGGAGAAATGTGTTGCCTTAGAAATAAGTGGAAATATATTATGTGTCCAGTATTCGTAATAACAGTAATAATGATTACAATAGTGCTAGTAGGATTTTATTTAACTCCCGAGAAAGGCTTTAGAAATACAAACACAACAAAAACACATACATACCTGAATGATGAAGAGCAATTGAAAGTTTCATGTCACACACAATATATTACTCAACTAACGTTTATTCTAGATTAGTAGAGGAATACACACACGTAATTGGAGCAAAAGACTGTTATGTATGTACTCATTTACCGTCGTCAGCATCTGAAGAAGTCACATATTATCACATGCCTTTATATTATGGAATTACATGCAGTATACTGCTTTCGCTTGTATATTGACGCAAACATTTTGAATATTTCTATTCTAACTATGACTAAGGGTGGGCGGAATTTGCGTAGTCGCGTTACGCAAAGTTCCGCGAAACGGTAAAAAATCTCTGCGAGCTACGTGGAATTCCGCGTGCACGCGGAATTGCTTGTTGCGTCCGTTCGCGATGTGTTTTTCCTGTTCGGGAACGCTGTTTACGTGCTCGCGGGGAAATATCTTGCGAACTTGCCCATGCGGTCGCCAAAGGACGCGGCCATCTTGTTGTTCACTTGTCCCGCCCGTTCGCGATGCTATTTCCTGTTCCGGGTCGCATATTGCGTGCTCCCGCCCGTTGCGATGAGTATTTCCTGTTCGGGAACGCATATTACGTGTTCGCGACGCTTTTTGCGTGCTCGGGGGGGAAATATAGCGCAAACTTGCCCATGCGGTCGCAACGGGCGCGGCCATCTTGTTTTTCACTCTATTGCTATGGTTCTGGGCCTGCTTATTCTATCCTCCCTCTATCTTTGCAATCCTTTGTTTCTGTACACTTTTTTTTAATCTTTTTTATTTATTATCTATCTCTCTATTTTCCTGATTCTATATTTTGAGTTTTTTTCTACTTTTTGTGACTTTTTCTACTACTTTTTCACTTTTTTTCTATAACTTGCTTTTTTAATTTCTTTTACTTACTTTTCTAATTCCTCCCTTTTCTTTTCCGCTCCCCCCCCGAGTCCCAGAACCATGGCCAAGGGAGAGAGCAAGGGCAACAAGGGCAAGGGCAAGGCTACTACTACTCGTAGCCGCAGCCGCGACCGCCTTCACTGCAGAAGGCGGCGCCCACAAGGGGTGCAGGCTAGGGACACCTTTAGCTAGGCGGAGGTGCCCGCACTTGTTTTTTTTGTGCAGCGCCACCTCCCCTTAACCCTAGCGGCAGGCGGCAGGCCTGGGTCCGGGTACGGGCTCCGGGAGCGTCGCCAGTGGTGGGGAAAGGTGCGCTGGGCAGTGTTTCGCTGCTCTGGTGTCCAGCGCACCGATACCCAGCTGACGCACCGGTGGTCCGATATCCTGGACCGGGAGCAGGACCTGCTGGACCTGCTAGGAGTGGAGGTCCCGGGGCTTGGTGAGTAGCTATTTAATATTACTACTTTGTGTTCTTCTGCTCTGTGTTATATATTGCGAATATATATTTTTTGCGAACAGCAAGAATGCTGCTGCTTACATTGCAGGTAAATTACGTTTAAAAATCTTCTGTGATTGTTATGACACAGGTGCTCGGCGCTACTAATCTTACTTGTTTGCAACTTTGCGCTCGCTTGGCCTGATTATGTAAGAGTTTACTTTAGAGAACTTAAGGTAGGTAATGCTAGAGAGACTCTAGTCCTTCCTTTTTCCTCCTGCCACTAAGAAGAGATAGTGGAGGATTGATAGGTTTAGTTACTTTTTAGTATTAGTTGGTAATTTTTTAGTGGTCTGCGTGACGCATCCTCTGTCACGTCATTTGCTGCTGAGTGCTGCTTACCCCAGTCCTTAGTAGAACCTTTTGTAGTTTGTTTAGTGAGTGGTAATAGGCTTATCACTAGCAGAACATCAGCAGCAACCAACCAACAATTTGGTGTATGCAAAAATGTATGCATGTGTCCTCCATCTATGCATTTTTGAGGACTAAAATAAATGGAAATGCAGACTTAGTGAACAATTGGCCCGTCTGGAATAGGTGGGCTAGGTCAGGTGGTACTTAGGCTTAGTTAGTATTCTGGAATCAGAATGGAACACTGGATTAGTGTTCATAAATAATAACTAGACGGTCCGCGAATCGCGCAATACTAGTCGACCAGATTAGATAGGTCAATTTTATTGCAATTGTTGTTTCCATAAATGTTTTTTTGAGCGTTTTTTAAAATATTTTATTTGTTTCACACCAATCATCCATGTTTGTCTCTTTCTTTCTTACATCTTTCATGATCAGCACCCAGGGGCAAGAAGACGGGGTTGTCGGAGTCTGCGGGAGCAGCTGATGGCCACGACCGCTCCTCTACCGAGGGCTCTGCTGCTGGCCCCAGTAAGTCCTCCTGTTGTTAATATTAATCATTATTCTTCCCTAACTTTTACTGCACCTTATTTTTTCCGAACGGTTTCCAAATTCTATTTTTTACAAAATCTTCTTCGATCTAGACTATCTGTTTCTAAATTCTTGTTATCCCTGCTGCCTCTGCTATGAATCTCTGTACTACTACTATTAGTCTTTCTGTAGCTAAGCTTTTAAGGTTTTAAATAAAACTCAGATTCACCAATAGCTCTAGCCACTGAGTCCAGTCCTTTGGGTTGTCCTCTTCTAGTCTTCTTAATCTTGAGGCTTTTCGACAATTCCCACCAACAAAATGCCTAACCAAATATTTTACTATTTTTGATAGGATAGGACATACTACTACTGTTGTAGGGATTCTGCACATACAGAACTATGCACAAGAAAATAGGACATTGGTGATGGGAGGTTGGACCTTCCTCACACCTCAGAACCCACAATCCCCTGACCGACTAGCTATAGTGTCTCATTAGCTTCCCGAACCCCCCGAAGATACCCAATGATTAGACAACCCAGAACATAACACTCCCGACCTCTCAGAGTCGCGGAAGCAATGCACACCCTTTCGCTCACTCACTCGTGTAAGTCCACACCAAATACCACAGAGTCTATGTAAGTTCAAAAGGTTTATTTTCAACTAACAAGCTCTGTACGTTGTTCTATAAGGCAGTATACGAGCCAGCACCAACAGCAAAATGCATAAGATTAAAACAATAAACATTGTTACAACTACAAGTCCATAGAAGACAAAAGGGAAATCATGATAACTGAACAGTGGTGGAAGAACCACCCTCCCCTTGGTAGTAATATAGTTTATATAAAATTATAAATGAAGATCTCTGAGCGAATTCTGGGGGACCCCTCACCTTAGAACCTAGAAGTACTGGTTACATCATAAGCTCTGCAAAGCTCTGGTTCGTAGAAGGGAATCTTCCACCTGTTATGAGAAAAATGGTGCGCGTTAGTATAATGCAAGCATTTCTCAGTCGTGCCAAAAAGTGTAGCATGTTATGGCTAAGCAATACGGACTGACCAGAACTCCATAACAAAGTGGCTTGTTTTTCAACCTTGTACGCAGCGCTCAGACAGTAGCAGTATGAGCTCATGTGGGCTCAAAGGCGTCTTACACAACAAGCTGCGAGGTAACGTGCGCAAAAATAAAAGACACGAAGCTAAAATGGTTGCATGGCTCAGGCTAACTTAGCAAAGACTAGAATGACCCTAGGGACCAAATAACACTACTAGTGTCTACTCTACTCTAGTACCCGATTTGTACTAGTGATGTATGTTGTATATGCATGTATTAATTTTTTTTTCAGTCTTGCTAGTGAAAAAGAATATATAGGGGGAGGTGTATATGGCATCTAAAAAATGTGTAATGTTTTTTGTAGGCGTACTACCGACCACCAGTGCCGGGGCCAGCGGCGATGGTGACGCGGCCATTTCGGAGGGAGCAGGAGATGCGGCAGCTGCAGGAGCTGCAGGGGGTGAGCCAGCAGCAGTGGCGGGCGTGGTAAGTTATATTCCTTACTTATTGACATTACACTCGCTGCAAGGGTGTACACTGTACTGTTGAGACTTAGTAAGTAAGAAGTTGTTGTGAACAACGGTTGAAGAAGACACCCTTTACTTAGCATTAGCAATAGCATTAGCGGCGGGAGTTGAGTAACCAATGGCCTCTTCTATCTGACTTCAACTCAGCTGTGAAAGTTTTATGGAGAAGACTAAAAGTCAGATCAAATGACCTTGATGGATGTGTTGAACGAAAAGGGAAAGAAGGGTGGAAGGAGGAAGGACAGGCAAGATGTAATATTTATGACTGGCAGAGAAGGATACGTGGGATGCATGCATAGGTGGCTGATAGGAATCAGATGCATGGGTGGTTGAAGGATGGGTTGAAGGTGAAAGAAAAGATGCCTGCCTGGGTGGGTGAAACTGTATGGGTGGACAGCAAGAATTCTCAGTGGTGTTTGGGTCAAACTCAAAGCCAAGGCAAGCAAGGAAGGAAAGACGCATGGGTGGTGGTTTAAAAAAAAAAAATGTTTGTTGTTGGTGAAACAAACTAAGGTTTGTTGAGAGATTAAGACGAATGATAGATGTTTACTTTGAATGGATGGATGCCTGGATGGTATTCATCATAGATAGCATAGGTGGAGACTGTCACTGGATGAAGAGTCTTAGTTTGAAGAGAATGTAAAAGAAACCGCGCCAGAGTAGCAAAGCCGAGGAGAATATAAGTTGTATTTTCAGAATACTCCCTTGACTCACAGTAGTTTGCAAGCACAGCATATATATTGAGTAAGTATGTAGTTATCATCAAGCGCCTTCCTCCGACTCCGAGGACCACTCCCTACCTATGTTAATTTATTTTCGACTGTGTCAGCCAGCCTGCCATGGGTGGCCTATCGGCTGGTTACACAATCAATCAAAACAAAGTACCTCATGTTGTCCCATATATAAGCAATGATCATTGGATCAGATATCATCTGCCTTTTTGTAGTAGTCAGGGCAGGGTGAAACTGAAATTGAGCAGTTGCCCTCGATGTAACAGAGTATGGCCAGTGCCACCCGTAATAGAAAAATACGAGCTTCCCCACCTGCAGACAGTAGTAAATAAAACTAACGTGAGTCTGCGTCATGACTCGAGTATGTTTGTCTTGGACGCAAGCTGACTGAGCTGGCATGCCGGCTACAACAAGGTTACGTAATTTCGCTAAACAAGAGAGAAGAAGAAGACTGGTGTACTGTGTACTCGAGTCCATAGTGCTATTATAATGCCTGAAACTCCCACAAATGTTAGAGGCTGAGGAAGTGGGAGGATAGATACATACCACAAATGTTATGTACTGTGCTTGCTAGTGCTACTGTGCCACTATGTGTTGAATTAATTTTGTGTTACTGTTTTGCTGAGAGTATTGGTTACAATAGTCTTTTTTTCTTTCTTGATATAGCTCCTCCTTCCCAAGCAAAACCAACCAGGAAGGAGTTGGCAGCCATGGCCCGGCGCCGGAAGCTGGAGGCCATCTGCCAAGAATACCGGCGGCTGGTGGTTCTGGCGGAGGAGGAGGAGGCGGCAGCAGCTGCAGCCTCCTCCAATGCCCCGGGCCCCAGCCAGGCCCCTCCAGTGGTACGGCGCCGCGGTCAGGCAGCCGCCCGCTGCCGCACTTCAACATCCAGCACTGCTGCCCCCCCCTGTGGATGCAACTGCAGGGCATATGCGCGCTGCATGCTCCTCCGAAATGCGCATCTAGAGGAGCAGTTAGAGGAGGTGAAGAAGAAGATCAAGGTCCTGGAGAAGGACATCAGAAGAGCCCACCGATAACTTATTAGGACCCTGTTGGATTGCCCCTTTTTTAATCCTTTTTTTGGTGGGTGGGAATTGGGCGTTGGGGTTTATTTATTATGGACATTTTGGACATTGGTTGGACTTTCTCGTTTTGGACATTGGTTGGGGTTAGGGAGAGGGGTGGGTCAGGTGTTGTGGGATTTTTTACATAGTTTATTTTTGTTAGGGTATTAAATTATATTTTTACTTAAACATAGCATACGTTGTTAATGTTTTGTGGGGGGGTTACTGTTTTACGTCACATGGTTTCCTTGCTGCTGCAGGGCCGCAGCCAGTGTTTGATTTAAATATGCTGCCGATTTTGTAACACACAAACAGATAGATGCGGTACCCCTCACTGAGTGAGTTGTCCTACTAGTTCTGTCAGTCTCTCCTCCTAGTCCATTATTATACCTCCCCCAAACTTCTTATCTTACCTGTGATTGATGTTTAAGTTAGGCACAGCGATGGCTGCATGGCGATGATGATTTGGTTTCCCAAGAGAATGGAGATGCCATGGTTGTGGTGGTAGTAGTAGACACTGGCAGTAGCATTTGCAAAAAAAGAAAATGAGACAGTCAGTTGCCTGAGAGAGACTCTGGGAGGAGTAGTAGAACGAAGTAAATAAAATATAATGGTGGCATCAGCACTGGACCTAGCAAGCCCTTGCTGTAAATACCAATCCTGTGCCGATTTTACTGGGGCTGATGATCCGGTTCTTGCTGTTGACGATAGTGTTGGTGACCGCTCTGAGCCAAACGCACTGCCCTCAGGCTCTGAAGTGGAACTTGACGCCGGATGCCCTGCTGCAGTACTTGTTGTGGGCTTGAGTAGCAGGCCTTTAATTGCCAGCCGTTCATTTTCAAAGTCACTGGCTACCTCAGCTATCCAAGTTTTGTACCGGGCAACCTCCAGTTCTGAAAAAGGAATTAATGTCTTACTGTTCAGTGCCGATTTGTACCGTGGATCCATAATTGTGGCACAAATGTAATGTTTTTCTGACACAATCTTAGTTTGCACACTTGTATTTTCAGCTAAGCGACGGGATAAGCTCTCCAACAACTCATATGCTTCATTTTTTTCCTCCACACCTATGTACGCTTCAGACACCTCCTTCAGCTGTTGCTCTAGCATGTGCAACAATGGGATAGCTTGGCCCATAGTACAGTCCTCCTTGCTGACTTCACGTGTGAAGAACTCGAAAGGAAGAAGCATCTCTGTCAGGCCTTTAACTAGGCACCATTGGTCCATCTGAAGGGTCATGCCTTTCACAGTAGCATCCCCTCTTTGCATGACATATTCATTGATTGGTCTGTACTGCTCAAACAGACGGTCAAGCATGTAATAAGTTGAGTTCCAACGAGTTGCCACCTCCTGGATGAGTGCTTTGACTGGCATTCTATAGTCACGTTGAATGATCCTTAGCTGCTTCTGGGCTTTAAAAGAATGGCTGAAATGTGTGCATATTCTTCGGCAGGTGGTCAGTAAGTTGCTGACTATGGCTTTTTTTTTCAGAAAGTCTTGAACAATAATGTTAATGCAGTGCGCCAAACACGGGACCCTGAAATAGCCACCATCCTCCATGGCCTTAAGTACATTACTGCCATTATCCCTGGCAACAAAACCAATGTTAAGCCCTCTTGGGCGCAGCCATTCAAAGACCTTGCTGTTAAACTCTTCCAAAATGTTTGCAGCAGTATGAGATTTCTCCATGGCGAACATGGCTACAGTTGCATGTTTCCGAGTAGCATTAAAAATCTCAGCAGTGTCAACAGCACCTGCTTCAGATATCTTTTCTCTAACCCCCCCAAAAGAGATCAAGTGTGCAGTGATGCACATGTAATCAGTGGCTTGGCAACTGGTCCACGTCTGTTGTCAGGTGGATATTGTGAACAGCACTCTGCTGCAAAGCTTGTCCAAGCAATTCCAGCACATCATGATGTAGTGCTGGAACAGCAACTCTGGCGAAAAATAACGGCTGGGAACCTTCCATTTAGGGCAGATGGCTGACACAAATTCAAGGAAACCCACCCCTTCCACAAAAGAAAAAGGGACAAGGTCCAGCGCTAACATTTTAGCCAGCTTCGCATTGTACAAACGTGCCGTTGGGTGGTTGCATTCTTACTGCCCCTCCGACCTAAGCATGCTGTCAATGGTAGGCTGGATTATTTTCCTTTGTGGTGCAGCTGTCTTCTTGAACCCAGTTAGGCTCAACAATGCACTTTTTTTCATTGTAGTACTCGGTTGCCTTGGTGTCTCAGTCTGACTCTGAGTCTGACTCTTCTTACGGTGCCACTGAGATGTTGCTGAGGAAGTGGGTGGTACCACTACACTGCTGGGGACAGGGCTAGAAATGTCTCCCTCTTGTTCACCTTCCACCGCGATCATATCTTCTTCTTCTTCATCCCCACCAACAGCAATGGGTGCAGTTTTACTTTTTTGTACGCGAAGTAGGTGAGCCTCCCACTGGATCATGTGGTGTTTTTTGAGATGACTAGTTTGGCCTCCGGTACCATAGTTTGTACCAAGCTTACCCCGTCTAACAGTGTGTCGACAAATTGAGCATATAGCAATGTTCTCCTCCTTACTGCTAACCGAAAAGAAGTCCCAAACTGGGGAGCTGAACTTTCTGGCGCTGCTGGAGGTGCCACTTTCAATGCCAGATGAACTGGAGGGTGGGCGTGGAATTTGACTCTGTGCACTTACAGTACCACTACCTACTGAGGTGGTGGTTGAGCTGGATGTAGGTCCCTGCCGGGCCTTAGCAAATGCAAATATGGAAGCTGGAGGTGATGTTACCTGTCTTGGTGGTATCCGTGCTACATCCCTCGCAGCGATTTTGGATAGGGTAATAATGTTGGTCTCCATCTCCTCTGGGCCGGGAGTGATGTTCATGATGACTGGCTCGTCATCATCATCCCCTCTTCTACATCTACCTCCATAACTCTAAGGCTTTCTGGAACCTTCCTTTTCACTAGCCTTGTCTTGTGGCGTGCATCACTCTCAGACTGAGCTGGTGGCTTCCAAGTGGCATCTAGATCATCAGAAGCGGGGCTTGAAGAAGAAGTTGATGGACTAACCCTCCTTTTCCTTGCTGGGGATCTGGAAGACAATGGATCTTCTGAAAGAGTGGCTTGCTCCTCTTCGTCTGCAGGAAGCTCGATTTCCTGAACTGCCCCTACTTTAGGAGGAACAACTACTATTGTGGGCTGTTGTTGCGGCTGTTGTTGCGGCTGTTGTTGCGGCTGTTGTTGCCCACTTATCTGCTGAGTTTCCACCTGCGTTGATTGGGTACTACTTTCCGATAATGACATTTCAACATCACTGCTCGTTAGTAGACTGGCTACCTCTGCGACACTCATGGGCTTGGGCCTAGGTTGGTGGGGTGGGCCCGCTGATGCGGAGGTGCTGCTCCCAGCTTGGTCCCCGGACACCGCTGATGCAGGCGTAATTTTTTGTTTCCCAAAAAACATATTGGCCGGCACACAAGTCTTGGTAAGTGGCAGTGCCACTTCCTTCTTCTGTTCCTTCTTTTCACTGGCAACTTTCTTGGTACTGGAGGACCTGGTACCTTTCTTTGGGGCCATCTTCTTCTTCCTTCCGATGTCAGCAGGACGCAGGTGCACAAGTTGCAGAGATGTCTGTGGTCACACGTGGACGTGACGTGGTGCGCAGCAGGACTTCTGTCTGGCAGTACAACGGGTGATGATGACACCTCCTCCTCTGTATTTTTGTGCACCTAAAAGCAAAGAAGCCAGGAGAAGAACATCAGTGAAATGTTGCATTTGTTGTTGTGGTTCAATTACTACTAGGACAAACAAACAAATATAATATATAACTTAGTGTGTGGTGGTCACACTTGTTAGTGTTATATTATAAAATTTTATTAACTCAGTTTAAGTTATAAAAAAAACATAACAGTGTAGCCATTTGTGAGACTTTGACAACAAGGGCTTTCATGGTATACTGTGTACACTCAGGAAGGATAGGAAAGAAGAAGAACAAAAACCAAAATACAAATGTCATGGAAGTGGAACCTGTTTGGCATTAAATTATTTGCTCATCACGTCATTCAGGGAGCTGCAGCTGGCAAAGGGGATGGATGGAAGCAGTAAGCCAAGAGGAACATAGGAAAGATATGCAGGCATATATGGCAAAAGCAGCACACTACTAAACTACCACCACAAAATGGTCACCAGCCACATGGACACTCACAGTCACAAGCAACAAGCAGGAGGAGGCCTGGAAAACAATGAACTGAAACAGGCCTATAATAGCCAGGCAAAGGAGGCATGCTAAACAACACTGCTTTAATGCAATAGACTGCAAAAACGAAAATCCACAGGGCTAAACAAGGTGTGCAAGTTACACAACAAACACACCACACACACACATACAACAAAGGCATTTATTTAACACACACCCAAAAAGTGAAATACCCCAAAAAAACACATTTTGCAATTCAATCCAATGCCATCCATGCCCTAAATGATGTTTAAATTCAACAGAACACACATAAACAGTTGTTTGATGCACCCATGACTACCTCTGACCCTACTGGATGAAAGGCCTGTTGGCAGACTAGGCCACAAGCTTGCAGGCCTATGGCAAAAGCACACTGCCTGGCTTCAAAATGTCCACCAGCCACATGGCCAGGCCCCCAACAACAAGAAAGGGAAGACAGACAATGCAGGCCTATGGCAAAAGCACACTGCCTGGCTTCAAAATGGCTGCCAGCCACATGGCCAGGCCCACAACAACAAGAAGCCTAGGCCAAAAAGGGACAAAGGAAACACATGCAGGCCTATATGGCAAAAGCAGCACACTTATAACTACCACCAGAAATGGCCACCAGCCACATGGACACTCACAATCACAAGCAACAAGCAGGAGGCATGGAAAACAATGAACTGAAACAGGCCTATAATAGCCAGGCAAAGGAGGCATGCTAAACAACACTGCTTTAATGCAATAAAATGCAAAAACGAAAATTCACAGGGCTAAACAAGGTGTGCAAGTTACACAACAAACACACCACACACACACAACAAAGGCATTTATTTAACACACACCCAGAAAGTGAAATACCCCAAAAAAACACATTTTGCAATTCAATCCAATGCCATCCATGCCCTAACTGATGTTTAAATTCAACAGAACACACAGAAACAGTTGTTTGATGCACCCATGACTACCTTTGAGCCTACTGGATGAAAGGCCTGTTGGCAGACTAGGCCACAAGCTTGCAGGCCTATGGCAAAAGCACACTGCCTGGCTTCAAAATGGCCACCAGCCACATGGCCAGGCCCACAACAACAAGAAAGGGAAGACAGACAATGCAGGCCTATGGCAAAAGCACACTGCCTGGCTTCAAAATGGCCACCAGCCACATGGCCAGGCCCACAACAAGAAGCCTAGGCCAAAAAGGAACAAAGGAAACGCACGCAGGCCTATATGGCAAAAGCAGCACACTTATAACTGCCACCAGAAATGGCCACCAGCCACATGGACACTCACAGTCACAAGCAACAAGCAGGAGGCCTGGAAAACAATGAACTGAAACTGGCCTATAATAGCCAGGCAAAGGAGGCATGCTAAACAACACAGCTTTAATGAAAAAATGCAAAAACGAAAATCCACAGGGCTAAACAAGGTGTGCAAGTTACACAACAACCACACCACACACACACAACAAAGGCATTTATTTAACACACACAGAAAAATTGAAATACCCCAAAAAATACACATTTTGCAATTCAATCCAATGCCATCCATGCCCTAAATGATGTTTAAATTAAATTCAACACACACCAAAGGAACAGTTGTTTCATCATGCACCCATGACTAGCTCTGGGCCTACTGGCTACTCACAATAATTTTTTTTTTTTTAAATGATGAAAAGTACCAAAATTGTAGTTGCAGCAACTGCAATGCTCCAATCAAACAAACAACACCAACTTACTTGTAAAATCTCAAATCCAAAAGTCCTCAAATCCAAAAGTCCTCAAATCCAAAAGTCCTCAAATCCAAAAGTCCTCAAATCCAATGATATATGATGCAGCAGACACAAAGAGTGATCCTTCCAGCTCCAAATCCAAATGAAAAGTGAACAGGACATGGACAAAGCATTGGGAGGAGCCTGCTGGACAGGAACAGGAAGTTGGAGAATCTGGGGCACTTGCTTCCTCTCCCAAAAAAAAGTAAAAAAAAAAAAAAGGAATTCTTGCACCAAAAAGTACAGCCAAATGTCAATCTGAGGAGTTTTTTTCATCCAAATCATCATTTTCGAGAAGGTTTTATGCTGCTCCAGATATTCTTCTTCTCCAGATTGCAAATTTTGCGTGTTCGGCATCGCGAGCTTCACCAAACTTCCGCTGGATGTCCGATGGCGCATCCGAATGACGTGTTCCCGATCGCACACTCTCGCGGTGTCCGATGGCGCGTCCGAAATGACGTGTTCGCGATCGCACACTCTCGCGGTGTCCGATGGCGCGTCCGAAATGACGTGGTCGCGATCGCACACTCTCGCGGTGTCCGATGGGGCGTCCGAATGACGTGTTCGCGATCGCACACTCTCGTGGGATCGCGCGGCTGGCTACCCAAATCTCGTGGCGCACGCGAACGGATAGGAAAACTCGTCGGCGAACGCAGGGATACCGGTAAGTCGCTACCGCGCACGCGAAAACGCATTTTTAAAGCGCGAACAAGGAAAAAATTCCGCTACGCCGCGGATCGCGGAATTTTTGGCAATTCCGCGTTCTCCGCGGAACTACCAACATTCTGCAAATTCCGCGAGCGGAGCGGAATTTACCGCCCAGGCTTAACTATGACTTAATACTTTGTAGAGTGCCTTTAGTCGCAAACATGAATTTACATCACAAGCAAAAGAAATGGACACAGCTTGGTACTATTTTATGCCACACAGATTTATAGATGGTGTTAAAGATTATCAAAACAATTTAACCGGCTTAATGCGACAACTAGAGAAAGTTTTCTTCATGACTTTAGAGGAAAGAAATACTAACCTGACATGTAGTAAAAATAAACACAATGATGTTTTGAAAAATGTGTGTAAGACAGAAGAAGACAAATTTAGAAAGAAAATGGTGTACCCAAAATTAAGATTAGACTGCCAACATTTTGGGAAAATTTGCATTTACCGAAGAAGGGCACCTGGTTTCTCACAACGCCATGGTCTGCAGCAAATTGTGCAACATGTGATGTGATCCTCATGAAACCTAAGTGTAAAGCAGTTACCCAATAGAGCCAAAGCCAGAAGAATGTGCTGTGATGAAGCTAGGTATTTATGTTTGTCATAGGGTCTGACTGTGGTAGGGATGGTGTTTGGTGCAGGTTTTGGGTTTTTGAAAAGACTGAAGCAGGTAGTATTGGTGGTATGCAGGAACAGGTTCAAAAGAAGTGATCTACACTTCCTCTGTGTAGCTCTCGACATGAAGAATCACTGGTTCAGCTTCCTCATTTACAAGCAGGATATCTGGAACCTTCCTTTTTCCTTGACTTCCTCGCGGGAAATTTGGGATATGCCATATCACCTTCATTTGAAGGGGGACTTGGAGAAGATGGGGGAGTGATCTTTCATTTCCTCAAAGGAGATGGTGAAGACAATGTGCCGGATCAAAGAACAGACACAACATCCTGCTATGCAACAATCTCACCTTCCTGCTCTGCTCCTACTTCTGGAGAATCAGGTGTAGCAGGATCTTGTTGCTGATGAGTTTCATATGAAGATTTTGATTGTTGGGACAGTTTGATTTCAGTCTCTTTGGTCTCAGCCATGACTGCAGTCATTGTAGTGCTAAAAGACCTCTGTTTTTGTTTTGGTGGTGGTGGCACTGTTGATCAAGGGATGATCCTCCTCCAGAGCCTTCCTGCCCAAAAAAGGGCCAGTTGCACACTTTGGCAGTAGAAGGATCAGTACTTGATTCCAGTGGTGGGAACAGACTTATTTTCACTGCACGCTTTCTTAGGAGCAGTCTCTTTTTTTGAGGCTATATTTACTTCTTGTTATTCAGCCACACAAGCAGCAGTACTTAGTAGAGAGGTCATTCACAGACTTCTCACCATCTCAGTTTCGTCCACTTGCAGGCAATACAAAACAAAAAGAGATGCAGTCACACCTGGCCATTTTCATCAATGCAATACAAGTTATCAATCATCATCATCATAGCAATAAAATATCCACATGCAAATGGACCATGCTGTTATACAGGGCACAACCTAGATCCAGGAAAAGCTACATAATGGTACCTTATGTCCATGCAGGGCCCATGGGATCCCTGTGGGAGAAGGGGAGTGTGACAGGGCACCCTCGGAGACCGCCCTCGGGTGCCCCGAGGGCACCGTGAAGATCCTCTTCGCGTCCACAGAGGGGCGGAGCCTGTACCCGGAAGAAAACGCTGAAATAGGCGACGGAGGGGAACAGGAAGCGTCGAGACCTGCGGAGTCGAAAGGAGAACAGGAGGAAGAGTTGAGACCTGCGGAGGTGAAAGGAGAACAGGAGGAAGCGTCGAGACCTGCGGAGGCAAAAGGAGAACAGGAGGAAGCGTCGAGACCTGCAGAGGCGGAAGGAGACCAGGAGGAAGCGAACACGGAGACCGACAAGGAGACGAGGGCTGAGGACCAGGAGAAGAAGACCACAGTCCCGAGGGAGGAGGAGGACAGGAACAGCCGTGCAGAGGTCTACCCAAGGGAAGGCGTTTCGGACGAGGCAGCCGTGGCTCACTCAAGGGGCCACAGCTACAGGCAAGTGACCCGGACGACCGGGAGACTGTTGGGAGGGTGGGTCTTCACCCAGGCGTTCTTTTCGGGCATATAACGTGGTCCACAAACTTTAGTGAGAGGGACCGGTTATTCTGTTAATTTCCCCTAAAGATGAGGTTTGAAGGCCCTTCATATACCAGAAAGCTGGTAAAGACAATTGGGTCTGGCTAGTGGCTTGGGGTACGAAGAGCATAAGGGTCAAGAGAGGGTTATCTTTCCCTGTACTGTTTTTTTACGCCCGCTGTTTCTGCCCACACAGAGCCTACACTCCCGACCTGCCCTCATAGTGTGTGCTATAACACACGTAGACCCGTACCTATACCTCTATTGAAGTCATGGGGAGGGAACAGGTGAACCGTAGTGGGGAGTATCTACGTTGGGTAGGTTACTAATCGCCTCTCCTCTATTTTTCACCCGAGGGGAAGACCGACGTCAGCAACGCCGACGCATAGGGATGAACCAGCGAACAGGGGACCAAGGAGGTGGTGAAGAAAAGGTGTATCCAAGAACGGAACACGACCTCCAGCCTGTTGTATGGGCTATCTCGACAAAAGTAGAATAATAAAGAACCACTTTCTATACCCACTTGAGCCTCCCGTGGTGTTTTTATTGTGACAGAGAGGATGTCAAAAATGTATTAAATAATTACAACTATGAATGACCATGGCAAAAGTGTCTAATACATGTGACAAAATATTTGGCAAAAATTCTAGAAATGGGAAATAAATGCCTATTCTACTCCAGGGCTCACCAGACCCATATAGGAGCAAGGGGGAGCTTGGCCAAAATAAATTACATTCATTAAAAATAACAACAACCAGGCAACCACAGGCAGAAATAAAAACATTACATGCTTATCATGTAATCCCATTTGGGCCCACCTGCTACCCCTAGTCAACCTCCAGGCTATCCAGCAACAACAAAAATATTTAAAATAAATGTAAAAGAACACGAGTTGCGCCTATCTCACTCAAACATCAAACAGTTTGCAATGTGCTGATCTGAACTGAATTGATTATCCCAAAAACATGCCAAAATTCCAAGGGTGGATGATGCAGCCCAGATTGCAGACAAAGGGTGATTGATGCTTTCCCTCCAGAATCCAAATTCAAAATGACCAAGGGCTGAAGAAAACAGAGAGAGGATTTGGAAGTTGATACTGTATGTATAGTATTAGCCTACACTGTATATTGCACTTCCTCGGCAAAGACAAAAAAATGAAAAGATGCATTTCACTCTAAAAGGTTACTCAAAAGGTCTGCATGGGTAAAAAGAAAAAAAAAATGTTTTCAAGTTTATTTTATTGGTGCCTGTACTAAACAACAGCTGCCAGCTTTCGGTCTGATTGAATTACACAGTGTTCCTGCAATAGGATTTTAACCTGAACAAATATCTTGTTTACAAAATGTGGCATAATGCCATAATTCCAGACATCATGCATCACATTAGTAATGAGATTAGAAGATTATGTCAGCATAAAGGAAATTACACCCAGGTTTATCTTTTACCCAGCAAAAAGTATTTGCCGTTGGTGGCTGGACTACGTGCTTTCACTGAAAATAAAATGACTCACTTTGTACTAATTTATCCATGTACATGATGCACCCCCCTATGACGTCCTGCTCAAATTATGCAATGACTTTGTCTTGGCCCCTTGCAGTTCTGGCTGCCCTTATCTTTGGCAATAAGGTCACTGCCTATGTTCGACCTATCCACACTGCAGCAACAGAACCTTTGCAGTCTCTTCTCTCTCCAGCTATTTGCAGGGCACTTGGGAGTCGGGACAAAGAGGATGCAGTGGCGGCTGATAGGGAATGGGGGCGGGGGAGACGTGGGGGGGGGTAGAAAATATTTTTAAAAAGAAAGAAAACTTACCTGCGGTCACGTCGCAGCCGCCTTCTCTCTGTCTCAGGAAGCACCCGGGCTCTCCTAAGCCAATCAAAATGCTGCAATGCAGCATTGCGATTGGTCTGAGTGCTGTGGTTCGTTGCTCAGATGGGGACAGGGAACCTGTGCGTGTTCCTCACTAGGCTATGTATTACAGCCTGGTGGGGAAGATGCAAAGTGTGCATGACCGCCAATGAGAGGGTGACCCGCGGAGTAACCTGATCTTATAAACTGGATACCACTACTTCTCCTAAGGTGACATGAGTTTTTTTCTCCTCCTTTCCATCCTGTGACAAGAACAGGACAAAGGACCATAGCACAAAATAGCCCCTCATCTATTATCCATTGCATCAACTAATGGTGCCCCTCAGCTAGGAGAGGGGTCGGAGAATATCCAGTGAACAAGGCAAAACTGAAATTTTGTTCAAGGTAAAAGGAGTTCTAACGCTCTAGAGCAAGACCCTCAGTAGACCAGCACACATGGTTAGACTAGCCTCTTGTGCGAGACAAGGAGAGTGCTGGACTCAGCCGCTCTGCGGAACAGCGCACAATGCTAGACTGACCTTTTGTGCAAGACAGATAACGCTTTAGAGCCTGTGTCTCTGTAGACTAGTACACAGTGCTAGACTACCAGTTTGAATAAAACACAGAAAGCTATGGAACACACCCATCTGCAAAGCTGTGCACAGGCCCAAACTATTTGGCCAAATTTACTAAACTTTGATGCAATGTCTCTGTGCTGTGTGAAAGGGAGAGAGCAGAGATGCATCATATCTTCTAAGATTTGGCGCAGTTCTGTTCTCTCTTTGTGCTGGCACACTTCTGGCTGCCTAGCACCAACGCAGGCACCCTTACTCTATGACGCAAGGGTGCTTGCATTATGGTCAAAATAGTTTTTGTGCAGGAAGAGTTACCTTCCTGAACAAAAACCACTCTTGGAGGCATATTCCTCTTTGTATGAAGTACACATTCAAAGAGGAGAAGTAACAAGGAGAAATAAAGATATTTCTCTTTGGTACGCCAGATGGGGTAGGCATACCATTGTGGTGCAAACCCATTTTTACTCACTTTCGTAAATATGGGTTTGCGTCAGAATACTTTGGTAAACACCCATGCTCTACCCATGTAACGCCTCCCCCACACAAGGTAACGAATGGCAGCGCTACATGTAGCCTTGCGTTACTATTTTTATACAGCGCCACCAAAGCCACAAGTGTCAAGCTTTGGGTGGCTTAGTAAATACCAAAATAGAGTTTGCCTTGAGGCTATGTCACAAAAGTGACACAACCGCGACGCTAAATCTTAGTAACTTTGGGCCCCTTTATGCTGACAAGACAATCCCAGAGCCAGAAGCTCAATGGATCAATACACGTTATGTTATCCACATGTAGACAGCGCGAGTTGCCATTGCACTGTTTACGTGAGTTAGCTTGAACACAAAATAATTTGATCTAAAACGTCAGATGTCAGACGTCTGTTTCTTCCTTTAATAGTTAAAAAATGAATTGGCGCCTACATTATGTCTGAAACCACAAGCTTATATCAGCATCGTGCAATAAAGACACCAATAATATATCATTTGATCAAAAGATAAAAAACTTTGAGGTACTCACTGTGTGGGGTATAGTTAAGCAACATTCTTCTTATCTGGCACACACAATAAAGCAATACAACCATATAATTAGAAACATTACAAATATATTTCCTTTAATTTCAATTGCTAAAGACTCTTGACTATTTTTCTTTAAGCAGCTCAATGTTACTATAATTGAAATGCACCATTCTCTGACATACATACACGAAGGTACAAAAGGGCTAATTTCAGTCCGGAAGAAAAAACACAGCAATTGTGTCATGTTTAAAGACCCATCATGGCATGTCTGTCGACGTTTCAGCACTACATCTTAATAGGACTCTCATTCATCAGGACAACACATTCATTTAATTGGCATTCTAATTATGGTAAATGTGCCAACTCAACAGAATATATGATAAATCAATCCCATTATTAAAGGCATAATTGTGTGGCATTTACAGTTTTTAACTATGATGAAATTTTCTGTCTCCCTAAGTATTTACACAAAAACTCTCATGGTATTACAGTTTCAAACTTTACTAACAGCCTGATATGTCTGAATGGTCCTTCTAGAGACACTAGTGGCTGTTAGTTCAAACCAAAGGTACAATTTAAACAATTGAAAGACATTTTGACTGAGCTATGTAAGTCTAACAAGGGCCTGTTGGTAGAAGGGGTGGGAATGGAACCCAAGGTACTTCACCCCGAGGCAGTCTTGGGACAAAGGCTAAGCACTTCAAATGAGGGAGGAGTTCTGCCAAACTTAAGGTGCCCTGTATACACCTCAAAATGCCCAATGCTAGGAAAAGGCAACATATTTTTGTTCCCTCCAGGTTTCCCTCAAGCTATCACGTCTCTCAGAGGTTTAGAAGGATACAAAGAGTAGTAAGACCTTTAGGGCCAAAGGGGTGAAGAGGGAAAAGTGTAAGTGTAAGTGTAAGTGTAAGTGTAAGACCTAAGGTAAGGACAGAGCTCACACATGAATTCCATTGTTTGGCTGCTTGAATAGAGAAAGATGTGCCACCTATGGGTTTTTCCTTGTATGGTGCGATTTTGAGGCAAGGTACCAATCTGGAACGGAGCTTCCTTTGTTGAATGTATTTAGTGATTTTATTCCTGATAAAAAGCGATCCTGTTCCATGTATTTTTTTGTGGGTGATTCAAAGCAGCTTGAATGTGGATTTTCTGGCAACCAGTATCAATGTAGAGTCTTCAAGGCAGGGGAGATGTAGGCTTGTGGCTTTACATGTAGAAGTAGTCTGGCAGAATAGTTCTGAATCCGTTGTAATCTTTTCATAGTTGATAAAGATGACCTGTGGTAGAACCCGTTGGCGTAATCAAGCGAGATAGTGTCTTGGAACGTGTGTGGAAATTCCAGGTGGGGGAAGATGCATCCTAGAGTTTTCATAATAATGAAGCCTGATCTTGCTAATTTCTTCGCTTTGGCATTCATTGATAACATGGAGTCCATGGTAATTCCGAGGTTTCTTACTTCCTTAGATTCTTTAGGCGGTGTTCCCAGATCATCAGGTCAGGCGGCGAGTGGGTCATCATTTTTCCAATTGCCACATGTGAGTATTTCCATTTTGGAAGCATTCAATTTGAGATGGCTCCATGTCAACCGATCGCCAGCTCTGCGGCAACTGAAAATGTGTGAGTTTCCAATGTCTTTGGGGCTTTCTAGTTTAGGGAGTATTTGTGTGTCATTTGCATAGTTATAGCATGTGAAGTGAAATTGATTGATCAGTGCCATTAATTACCTCATGTAGATTTCCAAAACCATGGGTGAGATGCTAGAGCCTTGAGGGACCCCTGCTTTTGTGAAGTATGGCTTTGATAAGATAGGGGGGAATGAATTGCATTTGTGCTGTTTTGAAGGGAGGATGTGATCCAGTCAAGAGCAGTCCCTTCTATGCTGGCTTTGTAGAGTCTGTGTATTAGCATGTCATGGTCAACCATGTCAAAGGCAGCTGAGAGGCCCAACAGAAGTAGTGCAGCAATCCCGTTCCAGTCAACTGTGTACTTAAGGTCATCCCAGATGGCAATGAGGGTAGATTCTATGTGTCTTCCAGGATGAAATCCTGTTTGGAAGTCTGAAAGTATGGAATTATCTTCAATGAATTGTGACATCTGGGCGAATGCTGCTCTTTCTTGCCCAGGAAAGGTCCATTTGTAATCGTTCTGTGGTTGTCGGGGTCAAGCAAGTCCAGGTTAGTTTTTTTTAATAATGGGCATATGTATGCCTTTTTAAGTTCTTCTGGAAAAAGTGCCGTAGTTAAGGAATTGTTGATGATTCTTCTTACTTTTGTGGCAGCAGAGGTAGTTAGAAGAATATTCTTGAATATTAGTGGATTGCATTTCTAGGTGGAGGTGTGTAAAGGAGAAGGAAGTTACAGGAGGAAGCTGGTGAAGGGTTGCATCTGGAGAAGAGGGCCTCACAATCTGGTATAGAAAAGTCAGAAGCTTTAGTGAGATGTATTGTTTGCTTGAATATAACAACTAGTTCACGTCCTCTTTTGTCTATACGATTTTGGGTGATAGTTTGATAGCCTAGAGGAATGGCTTGATGCAACACTGGAGCCTCGTCATCTCCCAACCATGATTCAGTTATGAAGAGTAAGTCAGGTTGTGTGTCAGTGAGTATATCGTAGATGTTATGCTTGTTTTTAGAGAGAGATCGAGCATTTATTAGTAGGCAGTTTAGAGATTGTGTTTTGATGATGGTGTGACTTAATTTTGTAGACGAGTGAGCAGTATTTTTTAAACTTGTAGCAGGTGTTTATCATTAGCACTGGTATTTACTGTATGAGGATAGAAATGATGTTGCTTTTCTATATCGTATTCCATGTCCAGCAGGCTTAAAAGGCATTTTGATGGGTCTGCGTGTGTAGGTGGTGGAGATGGTGTTTGAGAGTGAGTTGGTGAGCTGTGTTGTTTTTCTAGAGTAGCCTTGTGTAATAGACACGGAGATGCGAAGTTGTGAAGAGTGGCATGTTGTTTATTTTGTTTGCATCTGTTTAGGGTGGAAAGTGTATGAGTTAGGGGTGGTGGTGCTGCATCTGGGTCATGTTGTAAGGCTCTGAATTGTGCAATGGATGAGAGGCGTTTGAATGAAAATTGATGTGTTGGTGTATTTGTGTTAGGTGTGGGGCAAGAGAGAAAGGTTGGCAGTAAAGATGGTTTAGGATGTGTATTATTTGTGTAGTCCGGAGAATAAGAGTGGGTGTATGTTTCTATTTTGTGATGGAAAGTATTATGCAATAGTGTGTTATTTTTCTGTGCTGTGTGTGTCATGTAGTGTTTGTGTAGAGTAGTGAGAGGAGATGATGACGTAGTGGTTTTCTGAGAAGGATTTGTATGTGAAATATTGTTGGTGAGTGGAAGTTGATTGGTAAAAGGGGTGATGTGTTTTGGAAAAGAGTGTATGTTAATATTGTTTGCGTTAGATTTGATAGCGTGAAGAGGTAATATATGAGTGGAGTGGAATGTGAGGATTGTTTCATTGTATGTTTTGGGTAAAAAGAGGAGCCTGGTGTTGGAGGATGAAATGAAGTAGGGCTGATTATAGGTTTGGTGGTGACAGAAAGAGGTCTGTTAGGAGCATGTAGAGGGTAGAGCTGGTGCTTTGTATGAACAGGGAGTGTGTGTCTGGATGGATTAAAGTTATGGATAATGTGACTTTGTGTTGTGTTGGTGATGTGTGGATTATTTAGAGGTATAGGATAGAGTGATGTTTTGTGGGAGAGTGAAGGTGCCATTGTGTGGCAGGTGGGGTAGAAGGGTCTATATGTGTGGGTTATTGGGTTTGTAGTGTTTTTTGAGATAACGAAATGTGGGTAGGGTTTGTTTGTAGCACATGAGTCAAGTGTATTTGCTGTGAGTGTGTTAATATGTTTGTGGATGGGTTACGATTGGTGCTAGTGAATGGAAAAAAGGGCAGCATTTCTGGTCCTAGGCCCGACCTGTCCGGAACAGGCCCCAACAGGCAACAGCCCTTGTCCTCTCCCCCCTTATCCTTGATGCCCAGGCTGAGAAGCCCTGATTCCTAAGCTTAAAAAGTCCTAGTGATCAGGTGACACCTTCGGCCAATGGGAAGCCTAGCCCTAAACCTAACCAAACAGAACACTGGCCGTAAGCTCTAGGGCCAATAGGAGACCAGGTCCTTACAAACAATCACAGCCCTAGTTCTAGTAACCAATCAGAACCCTAACCCTAAGTCCAATAGAAAAACTAACCTCAGGAACCAGTCAGAATCCCAAACCTATCAGCCAACCAGAACCCTAACCCTAAGCCCTAAGTCCAATAGGAACCCCAGATATAGGAACCAATCAGTGCATATGTGTAATGACCAATAGGAAACTTAATAAGGGGCATGCAACCGTAAGCACAGGCTTATGGCCCGAGGGCAGGGAAGCTGCTCCTGAAGACCAGAAACTCCTTGGAGACAGACAGGCTCAAGCCACACAATGCAGGTCCAGGTTTTAACCCCGCAGGTAAGGCCCAAATCCAAGTCACTTAATATACTGCTTTATGCGCACTTAAACAAATCACTTTTTTCTAGTCAACAACGAGTGCTACATAAACTTACCAAACACAGTTTAAACCATAAAGCAGACGAAGCAATCTTTTAAATAGATTCTGCTTAGCCTCTGAGGGGTACTTTGCCTTTTTAACTTTGAAAATCAAAAAGGTGGGGGGTGTATGGGCTGGGGGCTTGCCTCTGCAGGCCTAAGCACAGTACAGGGGAAACTAGGACACAAATTCAAACAGTTACGGGTGGAAAAAAACAGACGTTTTCACAACACAGTTTAAATCATAAAGCAAATGAAATTGTTTTTTAAACATACTCTGCTTAGCCTCTGAGGGTGTACTTAGCCTTTTTAACTTTAAAAATCAAAAATGGGGGGTGCCAGGGAGTCCGCCCATGCAGGCCTATGCACAGTACAGGGGAAACTAGGACACAAATTCAACCTGTCACAGTGGAAAAAAACAGCAGTTTTCACAATACAAATTGCACAGAAACCAAGAGTTCTATTTAAACAGTCACAAGTAGACAAACAGCGTTTTTTTGAGTTTCAGAAATTCACAGCACAAGTCTATGTTCTTACCACCTTCTTTGTTTGTTCACTGGGTTGTTTACGGCACAGAGAGGCTGGGGCTACAAGATGGAGGTGCCTGTCTTGGGGTTCCCTGCACAGACCTTAAAGGGCTTCTGCAGGTATGTGAGGAAGAGGGCTCAGGGATGCTTGGGAGCTAGAGGGCCTATCAGGAAGGCACAGGCTGATGGCCCGGGAAGCTGCTCATGAAGACCAGAATCTCCTTGGAGACAGTCAGGCTCAATCCACACTTTGCAGGTCAAGGTTGTAACCCTGCTGGTAAGACCCAAATCTAAGCCACTTAATATACTACTTTTCACGCACATAAACAAATCACTTTTTTCTAGACTAAAACGGGCGCTACATACAATTTCCAAACACAGTTTAAACCATAAAGCAGATGAAGCAGTCTTTTAAACACACTCTGCTTAGCCATTGAGAGTGTACTTTGCCTTTTTAATTTTAAGAATCAAAATACGGGGGAGGCAGAGTGTGGGCTGGGGGCTTGCACCTGCAGGCCCAACTAAGTACAGTACAGGGGAAACTAGAACACAAATTCAAACAGTGACGGGTGGAAAAAAACCAGCAGTTTTCATAACACAGTTTAAACTATAAAGCAGATAAAGTAGTCTTTTAAACACACTCTATGACACTTTATTCTATGCCACTTCACTCTACGCCACTCCACTCTACGCCACTCCACTCTACTCTATACCACTCCACTCTATGACACACTACTTCACTTTATGCCACTCTCCGACACTTTACACCAGTCCACTCTACAACACTCTTCTCCACTCTTCACATCTCCCTCTATGTCCCTTTACTCCTCTCTAACCACTCCACTCTACTTCACTCTACTCTACAACACAATACTCCACTCCTCCACTCTACACCACTCGACTGTACGCCACTCTATGCCACTCCACTGTAGAACAATCTATGCCATTCCACTCTACAACACTCTACTCTATGCCACTCCACTCTATGACACCCTACTCCACTCTCTTTCCCTCCAGCCTACACTCTCTACTCCAGTCTACTCTATTCCACTCTACTCCACTCTACACCACACCACTATTCTAGTAAACAACACTCCACTCCATGCAACTCTGTTCCAGGAAACTCCATTCAACGAAACTCAATGCCAATCTTCGCCACTCCACTCTACGAGACCCTTCGCCAGTCTACTCTACAGCACTACAATGCATGCCACTTTTAGCCATGCTGAATAGAAGCCGCACTGGTGTACAACATGGCTAAACTCATTGGCAAAGCCAACAGCTGTTGCATAGTTAAGACCTGTTGACTTTGCCAATGGTTGTTATCATTTGTATTGTTGAGGCTTAACAATGAATAGCCTCACTTGAAGAGAAAGTGGATGTCTTTCTGAGGCCATTCACTTTAGGAACCTTCTGAGGATGTGCGTCCTCTGTTCTGCCTTATGTACTGGATCATTACAGTAGTTTCTATGATTTCAGCTCTTTACTGCTTAAATTTAACAACAACATTAACAGAGGGGTTCATTTATTTTCTCATGTTCATGATGCACTGCTTCAGTAATGTAATATACCAGTTCCCAGTGGTACGTTCAGTAAGATAGCATGAAAGATTTGTTAACCGTACAAGCCATAATTGTCAGAGGGAATGTACTTAACATTTGTTTAAAAAAAGGCATTATTCCAAATTGTTCCTTAGGAAAAAATGCATCAAGGTCTTTCACCAGATGTTGGTTGGAATTATTATTGAATGTGATCATGCATGCTGAGCAACAAAACATATTTAATTTCTTTCCTGAATAATGTGGATTCCCCTGAGGAGATTTCAAGTTAATCCCAGGATGAAGTATAAATAAATAACCACACCGTGATGCCAAAATAGGATGGCCTGTGGTCAGATATTTCTGAAAAGTGAACAGTTCTGTTTATGCACTGTGGTCTCTCTTCATTCTGAGCCCACATCACACACCCCACAGTCTAGGACGTCTTCCAGGGTAATTGCTGTGGTGCAAGTGTGAGAAACCGGCTTCCGTTCTGTCACCAAAGTCACGTCCACTTCCACAGATGACTGGCATCGTTATGCCAGGCCCTGGAAAACTCCCTCTGTGAACAAATACACTTCATCCCATGGCTATTTCTACTCGAATGAAAGCCACAGATACATAACCCATTGCTTTCCAAAATACTTTGTGACTTTCTAATATCATTTTAACCATTTATTGCCCGAGTCGTAAATACAGACAGCCCTCCAAAATAAAGCTTTAAAGATAATATATAAAGTGTGCTCCCAAACACTGAATTGCAGAAACGCCCTGGGAGCGCAGAGGGAGTGTATTCGTTGACTTTGCAAACTCCCGAGAACCTTCATGTAATAGAAGATTATGTAGATGTAGATTGCACCTTCTGTAATATGCATTGCATAGACACACAATCTGCACCTGTGCATTGTGAAAGGGGTGTTTCTATATTTGCATTGGGAACGTCTGTTATAGACAGGCCCACTGGAATTATGCGATTTTAAGGCTGCTACATTTTCTGCATGATTATAGATTTGGTGCGTTTGCCACATAATCCTTCATCTGCTATGTAACCAGCAGATTTCAGCAAAAAAAAAATGTTTCTAGCTCAAAGTTACTAAAAATGTAGCGACGTGTTGCCGCACAGTGGAAGGCCCTTCACAAAGCTAGACTGGTCAGATTTCTATATTTTGGTGTCATAGTGGTATTAATGAGGTGAAATGTTTGCCCTGTGTTAACGTGCAGAAATGTCAAAATAATGAGGTAATACTAACACAAAACGTGCTGCATTACGATGCACAATGTGCCTTTTCTTGCCACATAATTTAGGTAGCCCTGCCGCATAATTTATTCCTCCTCTCATGCATAATTCCAGCGGCCCTGTTTATAGATACAGGTGCATGGATAAAGACGCCCTCGAAGGATGTACTAACTGAATGCCTCCTAGAAGGTGGTGCACAGTTAGTGCTTTAACCAGTGTTTGAAATGGGAAACAGAGGGTCGCCAGGACTCCCAGATCCTATACAAAGATGGCTGCAATCAACAACAGATCCACTTTTGTGTAGAGGATATATAACCTCGTAAAGGCAGATGCTACTTGCAGAGAAAAACCGAATGGAGTTATTTTGCACTGCTGCTCTTCTTTCACTGCTCCACAGAGTGTTAGCATATATGTTGGTGAGAGTGCGCTAACGCGAGCACTAGAAAAATCATGTTTTATGTGATCAGAAATGAGACGCATATTCCCTATAAGGACTGGTGAATGCAACCTAGCACTAGAATGGTTTGCTTGATCTTGATTATTTTTGGTTTATAAAAAAAACACTGACCGTTGAACGTTATACAGAAGGATTTGCAGTAACCAAAATACGTCAATAAGATATACACTGGCAAATTTACATTATAGAGAAGAATAAGGAAGGGCATGTTGCCTGATGTGAAGGTATGGACCAAAAAGAACAATCTAAGCCCAGATCGTCGCCTAAGCATTTCCAGGGAGTGGGGGTAGGCAGGACCAAACTATTAATGTTTAGCTTCATGACCAGGTGCATGATTTACGAAAGTTTCCTTGAACAAGGTGGAAATGTACGCTAAATTTGGAGTAATTTCAGACTGTAGAATTTCGATTGAATCCCAGGACTACTTACATGTCTAACCAGTTATTCCTACCCTCAACAGGACTAAATCTATGAGTTTTTTGATTGGTGAATGTTCACAATGAAGAAAATTGATGGACGTGCACAAGCTTTAGAGGACCCACCTGCAATGCCCATAAACCTGCCTTTAAGAGCAGATTTGCCCACATGGAAATGTCATTGTACCTGTGAAGTTTCTGTGTGAGTAAATATCATTTACAATGACAATATCTCCCAACGCCGATTCTGTAAATTAGGAGTAGGATTATTCCCTGTCAATGCCTTTATCTTCACATCCAGGTTTCACTCAGGCCTGCAACTAGGTTTGTGAGAATTCTTGTTGCTAATACCTTGTTAGCTAAGGTAACATTTGTAGATAGTAACAAATCTATACCCCTGTTAGGCTTATGGAAAATGTTTCCATTAGGCCAAATTAAGGTATTGATCTTGTTATCCATACAGTAGTGTCTATGGATAAATACTATTTTTTTTGCCAAGATAAGACATTGTTAACAGTTATTAGAAGTCTTTTACTCTCAAAATGTAGTACAACGTAAAGTAATTCAAAAGTATTATAGAGAGTGAGGGCGCAGTACGATACCAAATGTGCTGGTGAATAAAAAGGTCATAGTTGGCATTCTGAGTCCAAGCTACATAAGGCCCTATTACTAGTCAAGTGAAGATGTATCTTGAAGGGATGCCACCATTCCTGATTACGAGTTTTACTAGGTACGGTAACGCACCCTGTAAAACCTAATGGCTTGCCATACACATTTTAAACTAGCTAAAAGAAGGTGAAAATTGTGTGAGGTAAAAAAGGCCAGAATGAAGGAATTAGCCCGATAATTTTGGGACGCAAGTATTTCTCCAATTCTCAGCCTGGTAGCTCAGCTGGGGAGGGGGTGAGAGGGTGATACCAGCTGGACTGGTTAACACTAATCCTGTTACCTCCCGGTCAGGGACCTGCTCTCTCCTCCTGCAGCTCCGCTGGTGAGTGCCACTGCCCGTGCTGTGCCGCGCTCTGCATTGCGAGGGGTTCGAGGCCCTCCTCCTCCTCTGTTTCTGCCCTGTCTTTTTCGTTCTGCCTTAAGTGTAAGTGCTTCGTTGTAATTGTTTTTTGCCTTACTGTATCGTGCTGTTGCCTGTTTTTCCTGTTTTTGCCACCATTTCTCTGGCTTGTTTTTTTCCGTTCCCCCTTCTTGCCGCTGCTGCCCCCGAGGCCCCTCCCCCGCTGATTCCCCGATCTTGCCTCCCAGCTGCGATTCACTCCCCCCTTCCCTACTTAATGGTGGCCTCTGCGAGGGAGCACGAGCAAGACCTCTGACCTCCTGGTCAGGGACCTGCTCTCTCCCCCTGCAGCTCTGCTGGTGAGTGTCGCTGCCCGTGCAGTGCCATGCTCTGCATTGCGAGGGGTTCGAGGCCCTCCTCCTCCTCCGTTTCTGTCCTGTCTTTTTCGTTCTGCCTCTAGTGTAAGTGCTTCATTGTAATAGTTTTTTGCCTTAATGTATCGTGCTGTTGCCTGTTTTTGCCCTCATTTCTCTGGCTTGTTTTTTTCCGTTCCCCCTTCCTGCCGCTACTGCCCCAGCGGCCCCTCCCCCGCCGATTCCCCGTTCCCGCCTCCCAGCTGCGATTCCCTCCACCCTTCCCTACTTAATGGCGGCCGCTGCGAGGGAGTAGAAGCAGGACCTCTGACCTCCTGGTCAGGGACCTGCTCTCTCCCCCTGCAGCTCCGCTGGTGAATGCCGCTGCCCGTGCTGTGCCGTGCTCTGCATTTCGAAGCGTTCGAGGCCCTCCTCCTCCTCCGTTTCTGCCCTGTCTTTTTCGTTCTGCCTCTAGTGTAAGTGCTTCATTGTAATTGTTTTCTGCCTTACTGTATCGTGCTGTTGCCTGTTTTTCCTATTTTTGCCCCCATTTCTCTGGCTTGTTTTATTCCGATCCCCCTTCCCACTGCTGCCCCCGCGGCCCCTCCCCCAGCCGATTTCCCGTTCCCGCCTCCCAGCTGCGATTCCCTCTCCCTTCACTACCGCGCGCAGCGGGCGCGCAAAGGCAAGCCCGTCTGCGCCCGTCCGCGACCCGACCGCGACCAGCGCCAGGAACCCTGGATCTGTGACCTCCCACCACTACAACACCACTGCCCTCCTCGCACTCAACCCCGGAAGGAACAACAACTGCCAGCGGTCAACGCCAAACACCACCCATGGACAGTTCTCCTGCCGACACTGCTGACAATCCTTCACCTCGAGCGGCACCCCCACGACCCCCGCACCGAACACCGACACCTCCGAAGCCCTGAGGTGCATCCTCTCCAACGTGCGCTCCCTGCACAGACACGCCGTAGAGACCTGGGACCTCCTCGACACCCTCTCATCAGACGTCGCCTTCCTTACAGAAACCTGGACCAACGCCTCCTCCGCTCCCGACATTGCAACTGCCATCCCTGACGGATACAAGATCTAGAGGAAGGACTGCCCCAACCGCCAAGGAGGAGGACTCGCCATCGTACACAAGAGCTCCCTCCGACTCTCCACCTCCACCACAAATGACAACTGCTCCAACACCGAACGCCTTCACTTCCAGATCCAGACCAGCCCTAGAACCACACTCCGTGGCACCCTCGCTTACAGACCCCCCGGACCCCGCACTTTTTTTGCCACTACCATTGCCGCCCTCATTGCATCCCACGCCATCACCTCCATGGACTACATACTCATCGGAGACCTGAACTTCCACCTCAACAACCCCAGCGACCCCAACTCCACCACCCTCCTGGATAACCTTGCCAACATCGGACTGAAACAGCTCGTCACCATGCCCACCCACAAGGCAGGACACACCCTCGACCCCATCTTCGCAGGAGGTAACAACAACCATTTCAGCCACACCGCGCAACCCCCATGGACGGACCACCACTGCGTACACTTCCACGTCGACAAACCCACACCGCCCAAACCTGCACCATGCCCCCCATGAAGTAACTGTACAAAGTCACTGAGGAACAGCTCAACTCCACCGTCAACCACGACGCCCCCACCACCTCGACCGGCGCCAACCTAACAGACAAAGATATACACAGATGGTTCTCCAACTGCGCAGACAAGCTTGCTCCCCTACGTAACCCCGACAGACAGCGCCCCAGGAAGGCCACCTGGTTCACCATCGACCTCCAAGAATCCAGACGCACCTGCAAACGTCTTGAGAAGAACTGGAGAAACAGCAAAACTGCAGAAGACCGCACCACCTACAAGAACGCCATGACGGAATACCACCAATGCATCAGATCCACCAAGAGGACCTTCATCCGAAACAAGATCCTCGCCAACTCCAGCAACTCCAAGCAACTCTTCAGCATCATCCAGGAATTCACCAAGCCCCCAAGCAAAACCACGGACATCACCCCTTCCCAGGACCTCTGCAACAAGCTCCGATCCTACTTCCATCAGAAAATCAAGGACCTCTCTTCAACGACCAGACACCCGACTCTGAAACCACTTCCTTCTCCAGCAAAGCCAGCCAGCCCACCATCTCCTCCTGGACCCCAGTCACCACTGAAGACACCACTTCGACCATGAAAGGCATCCATTCAGGAGCCCCCACGGACCCCTGCCCTCCGCACATTTTCCACAGAGTCGCTGCCGCCATCGCTCCCGAACTACGACGCACCATCAACGCGACCTTCAAGACTGGCATCTTTCCAGACGACTGGAAACACGCAGAAGTCAGACCCTTGCTAATGAAACCCTCAGCAGATCCCAAGGACCTCAAGAACTACCGACCCATCTCCCTCCTCCCCTTCTCGGCCACGTCACCGAGAAGACCGTCAATGCACAACTAACCGAATTCATCGAAGATAACTCCATCCTCGACCCTTCCCAATCCGGATTCCGCAGCAACCACAGCACCGATACCACTCTACTCGCTGCCACAGACGACATCCGCACCCTCCTCGACCAAGGACACACCGCGGCCCTGATCCTACTCGACCTCTGTGCAGCGTTTGACACCGTCTCCCACTACACACTCACCGCCAGACTCCATGACACCGGCATACAAGGGACAACCCTCGGCTGGATCCACTCGTTCCTCACCGGCAGAACCCAAAGAATCAGACTGCCACCCTTCCTCTCCGAACCCACGGAAATCAACTGCGGAGTGCCCCAAGGATCATCGCTCAGCCCCACGCTCTTCAACATCTACATGTCCGCCATCGTCAGACAGCACGGACTCAACATAGTATCCTACGCCGACGGCACCCAGCTCATCCTCTCCCTCACCAAGGACGCAATCACCACCAGATTCAACATTCAGGAAGGAATGAAGGACGTCGCATCCTGGATGAGCAGCAGCTGCCTGAAGATCAACTCGGAGAAGACAGAGGTCGTCGTCCTCCCCCCCGGCATGGGTCAACACCTGGTGGCCCACCGCTCTCGGCAGCCCACCCACCCCCACGGACCACGCCTGGAACCTCGGCATCATACTCGACTCCTCCCTCTCCATGACCCGACAGGTCAACGCCATCGCCTCCAGCTTCTTCAACACCTTCCGCATCCTCCGAAAGACCTTCAAGTGGATCCCCCCGAATCAAGGAAGGCCATCACCCACGCACTCATAACCAGCAGACTAGACTACGGAAACGCCAGGATCAACAAGTCTCTGCTACGCAAGCTCCAGACCATACAGAACACCGCAGCCAGACTCATCCTCGGCCTCCCTCGACACGAACACATCACCCAACACCTGCGGAACCTCCACTGGCTCCCCGTTGGGAAGAGAGTTACCTTCAAGATACTCACCCACACCTACAAATGCCTCCACAACACCGGACCCAAATACCTCAACAAGAGAATCTCCTTCCATGTACCCAAGAGAAACCTCCGATCCGCCAACCTCGCCCTCGCCGAAATCCCGTGCATCTGCAGAGCCAGAACAGGTGGAAGAGCCTACTCCTACATCGTGGCCAAAACCTGGAACGAGCTCCCGTTCGACATCAGACACGCCCCCTCCCTGAACATCTTCAGGAGGACACTCAAGACCTGGCTCTTTGAATGAACGGAGTTGCTTACCCCCTCCCAGCACCTTGAGACCCTCACGGGTGAGTAGCACGCTTACAATTCCCCTGATTGCTTGATTGATTGATCTCCCCCTCTAATTATCGAGCATCTCGTAATGGGCCTCAAATGGAGCTGGACAGTCAGAGAAGCATTTACACCACCTTCTAAACAGATGTGGTCACCCATTAGGTGGGGAAACTTCTTCAGGAGGCCCAGGCAACCATGCCTTACTAGGCTCAGCTTGCATGAATCAGAGCCATCGACCACTGGTATCCTAGGGCTTAACTCTTCAATTGGACCCAAAACTGATCACCGTTGCCCTGATGTACAAAGCCATTTTTGCGGTTGGAAAGCTGGAGATTTGCAAAACCACAGGGCTTGCGATCGGAAAATGGCTGTTTGTTATGTACTAAAACCATTTTGAGATGTGATAAGAGGTTAGAAATCCATAATGAATCACTATTTGGAAGGGGCGTATTTTAGGGCGTCCCTTCCAAATCGCAATTGGTAATGCAACGTTTCAATGTTTTGTGATTGAAACACGGTTGCAAAGCATTGAAAAGTTGCTGACTCGCACATTGGGTTGGCAACCCATTTGCAAAGGGGAAAGGGTCAAGTGGGACCCCTTCACAATTGTATTGCATTGTATTGTATTGTACTGTAATATTACTTATATAGCCCTTACTACCCCTAACAAGGCACTGAAGCTCATTCTATTGGGCAGCACACTGTTCCAAAACTCAAGGTTAGTGGTGTTTTTTCAGTGGTTATTGATGGTTATTGGGATTAGTGTTGTACTCTTAAGGAAACTATTCCATGCATTTACTTCAGTTTCTATTTGGAAGAATACATTAATAGAAGTGGGGTGATGAACTTGAGTGTGTGGGGGTATACAAATTCATGCAAAGGGTTGGCGGCATTAATAGGTGAGCTACTGGAGATTTGGTATTGTTAGGTTGCAGGTATATAATCTTTAATGGACTCTTCTCCAAAGCCAGTGTGATGCAGTGTGATGGTAAGTGACTCCTACTTGTATAAGGCTTCCAGTCTGAGATGTGCTCTGGAGATGGCAGAGAAGATAAGTGACTTAATATTCTCTCCCAGAAGAAGGCACAAGGCTGTGCCATCCCCTGAGGACCAATAAAAACACACAAAGAAAAAACATGCTAGCAAAGACAAGCAAAGCAAAACAAAGCGTTTCTTAGTCTGTGCCTGCTTGGCCTGGAATGGACCGTGTGTGTTCCATAAACTATTCTGACTACGCTGTGGCTCAAGCTGTGAGAGCAGAATCTTATTAATGCCCCTGGTGGTAAGTGTAAACACAAACAACAAAATATTTCAGTGTTCTGGAGGAGCCTACGAAGGGCCAAGAGGTTGAAACAAGGCAATAGCCTTTATTCGAGACTGCAGAGGGTCTCAGAGCAGGGCTTTTAGTGGGCCAGGTCCCTCGAGGTCTCAGACCCAGTAGTATTTAATCAAATATATTAAAATGGGTCTCTTTTGGGCCCTGTATTCATGTCCTTAACTTTACAGGCAAAAACACTGATTGTTTTCTCAACAGTACATGTAAGAAATTTTAAGGTATTCCATGTCGTTGCTGCTTATATTTCACATGCTTTAATTAATCTTGCATTCCTAAATGTGCTTACATTTTCCTGGATGTGGTGTAGCAGTATGTTTTTCAAGCAGCATATTACTCTTGTGTAGTGCATACTTTGAACTGAGTCACATCCAGGTGTTTAGAAAGTAGCAGGATTTAATTGTGACTGAAGGTAGTGTGAGTGTCTCTCAACGCCTGACAGTGGGTCAAAAAGGTGTTTAGAATACAACTTCATCCAATCCCTGGTCTCTCTGCAAAGCGGACAGAGCAATGGTCACGTATGCTAGTTGCAGTTGTGATTCTATGCAAATGTGGGGGTAGGGCGGCCCTCTGTTGGAATTTTAGTTTACATTGTAAGCCAACTCCTTAATTGTATAGGCCATGCACCTTTTAGGGACCCCCTACTTTTTTCATCCCACTTAAATCCCTGTCTGAGAGCCTTACTGCAGTAGCCACATCTCTCAATGCGAAAGGGGAAACCATTCTTACATTATAAGCAGTAACATCAGGAGAAGCTCTTTTTTGTTTACATGTTTACATAATTATTTGCTATGTGCAAATATGTCAGAGACTCAGCCTGTACAGCAGTGCTTAATTTGTAAAAAGTAAGTGCCAGGGCCCTTCTTAGGAGGCCACTGCAGCCTGCAACCCCCATTGCCCCTGCCAGCACTGCCAATAGCAGTATCAGCACAACTACTAACCATCGCACTCCTACAAGTGTGACAATTCAGACTATTCCAGGACATCTAAAGCTATAAGAATGGCTTGGAACAGTCTGAATTGTAATTTGTATCGTATATTGTATTATTGAACACTATTGTTGTGCTCATCTCAAAATTAGACAGACAGTGCCACCATGTGGCAGACTATCACTAGTGCCGGTGTTAAGAATTAAGTGCTGATGCCGAGCACCAGAAACCACCAGCTCAAATTAAGCACTGCTGTACAGGTTTTCAACATAAGCAATCATTAAGACAGTTGGAGAGACATGGCCATGGGAAGTGTGGTGTCTGAAAAGGGTATCCAAGACAATGGAAACTTGGTGACGTATAGTTTCTTCCTGTGTCTCCAGGTGCTGCCACAGTGGAAATAAGCATGAGTAGAGGCTCTCATAGAGAATCAATAAATGGTCTTTGGGAGCATATAACCTTTCTCAACATATTGTTAGCTGCAAAGGGCTAATAGTCATAAGTGTTTTTAACTCAAATCTTAACATAATTGTGTTCTGATTAATGTAGCTGCGTAGCCAGTGTGTCTTGGGCCCATGTGCAAGGAAAGAAGTGGTCCTCCTGGCCTCTGTTTGAACCATGAAATACATCAACAATCTTGGTTTCACCTCAGACCTCTGGGCCCGGTGCCACTACACCTGCTGTACCAATGGAATCTATGCACCTGGATTAAAGTGTTCCATCAGAACACAGAGGGCCTGATTCACAAAGGTGACTTACACTTTTGAGTAAGTTTATACTTTTGAGTAAGTTTACTACTTTTCAGTATTCACAAACTGCACTTTGTAGCAACTTACACTTTTGTGGTAACTTACACTTTTATAGTAAGTCCAGCATTACACATGCTAACCACTGGTACTGCAACACCCTCCCTTTGAAAATAATGGAGCTTAGGATTGAATACAAAGTGTACACTACTACAAAGGTTGATGCTATTACAAAGCGCAGTTGGTGAAGATTGAAAAGTAGTAAAAGGGGGACAAAGAAGATCCAAGATGCTATCGCCCCATATCCCTTCTGGACTCACTAGTAAAAGTAGTTGGTGGCATCCTCCTTGCTAGATTAACTAATTAGGTCGAGAAGGGAGCTAAATTAACTGATATTCAGTATGGGTTTAGACAAGGGATAGGCACTGTGGAGCTGGCAGAGCATTTAAACCTGTCAATTGGTAAATACACATACAAAGAGGTCTATCTTCACCTGCCACTCTCTACTGTGCAAGTGATTGCATAAATACTTCTAAATTATGACTGATAATGTTGGATATGGGAGTAGACCATGGAGTTGTACAATTTCTCCGTCAACTTTACTCTGATTTGTCAGCTAAAGTATGATATGGTCCTAGCGATGAGTGTACCAAATCTTTTTGTATATGCAAGGGAGAGTGGGCAAGGCAGGGATGTGTTTTTGCACCCTCTTTATTTAATTTATATATTAATGGCCTTAAATCATTCCCACTAGGCATGGAGCAGGATCTATCGCAAGTGAGGTGATGAGTTCTATCCCAGTTCTGCTCTCTGCAAACGATGCGCTTACGATAGCTTGTACGGGTAATGCTCTTCAAAAGCTGCTTGGTGCATTCACTTCATTTATGCACCAGATGGACCTTATAACTAACTTAAGCAAAACCTTTTCGGTAGTAAGCAGCGCTAAGACTGTGGTGTTATTGACTTATTGGGTCCAGAGTACCAACGTAGGCAGAGTTGCCACCTTCTCTTACCTGGAGATTAACGTGGATGAGGCTGCACGTTGGTTGCCCCTAGGAATATTCGTAGATAGCCGTTTGAGAGAACTATTGGGAGAACATTTAGGTTCACCTCTAAATTACGACAGAAGCTCATTAAGGAAATGTGCACAATCTATAAAACCAAGGGGCATATTTCAGGGATTGTAATGCAATGCAGCACAGCAAGTCACCTTGCTATGCTGCATTGCAGGAAAAGGGCAGGAATGTGCTATATTTATTGTAATACAGCACATTCCTGTCCTTTCTCCAGTACTGGCATACAATGGGCTGCCTAGCGCCAACGCAGTCACCCCGGTGCCTGCATTGCACGCAGGACTGTTTTTGTGTTTTCGGTTCTGAGAGGCATACTCCTCTTTCTATGTGTGTTGCAGAATGCTGCACACATAGAAAGAGGAAGTTACTAGGAGAAATAAAGATATATCTCCTCGTTACTCCTCCCCTGAGAAGGCATATCTTTTTGGCGCATTCCCAGGTCTACCACTTTTGGTAAATCTGGGAATGCAACAAAAATCATGGAATGCTTTCCCAGGGCAGAGTGACACAAGACAGTGATTTGTGCTGCATTGCGTTCCGCCAGATTTATGAATCCACTCAGGCCTATGCAAAGTGGCCTTGCATGGCTTCATAAATCTAATTTTTTAGTTGCGTTGCTCTTGCACCATGTGTACAGCACAAACATTAGTATCATTAGGCACTACTGAAGCCTGTTCTGACTCTATTGCCCTACTCCCACTTCTTGCACTGGGTAAATCCAATAATTCATTACCATCATCAAAACTGGGGACAGTAGACTCATCCTGCTCTCCAATCCATCACAAAATAAAGACACTCTATTGAAATTCCATACTGTAGTGCATTTGACCTTAGTTGCATTTGTGAAGACCTCAACCACTTGAACTAGATTGGGCCATTGAGCAGTCCTTTACCAGAGTCAGAAACTTGCTCAGTCTGACCCAGCCACCCCTTTTCACACAGTGGTTATTTTTTTATTATTCTTCTCTTATTATCCACATAAACCTTCATTTTGTGTTTGTACAATTCAACAGCACTCCTGATCTCTTGGTAATTTATTTCAGAATCTTTACCACACTTATTCTTCAACCACCAACATGCAAGGTTTCATCGAGGCTTTCGGCCCTTTCAATAATTCAAAAGGAGATAAGTTGATAACAGGATTAGGTGTATTTCTGTAAGTAAGCAAAGTGGCTTGTAATGCCTTCCTCCAATCTATTCTACCTTTAATCGCTAACTGAATAGGCTCTTTTATAATTCTATTAAACCTTTCAACTTGATCATTGGCCTCAGGATGAAATACCGAGAATCTTGTATGCCCCATTTGGCTAAAGACTCTTCTGTGTGGTTGCTAAAAAAATTGAGGACTATTATCTGATAAAATAGCTTTAGGTAAGCCTTCTCTACAAAGCAGTTCATCCAACAACTCAATAACAGATTCTGAGGAACCCTTACTGACTATCTTTACTTCAGGTCACTTACAATTTTATTCAACAACCACAATACCATGCACTTCCTATCTGGGAAGAACAGAAAATGGACCCAGAATGGGGATACGTAATTTTTCCATGGTTGGTCAGGTAATTCAATGGAGAAGGATTCACTCACCAAAACCTTAGCTATTTTGTCACTTGAAGCACAAAACTTGCACAATTCCACCCATTTCTCAAACATGCTGTCTAACCCAGGCCACCAGTATAGATCTATACTGGTGGCCTGGGTTAGACAGCATGTTTCCTATTGCCCAATATTCCAACATGGCCTTCGTAGGCACATTTGATGTTTTTACTCCTTAGTTTGAAGGTGGAAATTACCTTGTTTCCTTCAAGAATCATACAATTTTAATACCCAATTCATCCCTTATTGCATGGAAGCTCATACATTCACTTTAAACAAACCTCTCAGCAGGCCACTCTTTACATATTTACTGCATCGAACCATAAGACAAATATCATTCATGTCTACCATCTGTTTGTAACAATACAGATCCTAAGCTAACACTGCTCGCATCAACAGTGATAATATATTGCTCCCCACCTTCTAATGGTTTTTAACATGGGGCACTAATGATTTCTTTCTTCTTCCTTCAATAAATCAAAGGCTTCCTACTTGTTTTTCACCTAGTCGAATGTTGCAATTTTCTTTAGGAGACACCTCAAAGGCTCAATTTTGGTAGCATAATCTTGCATAAACTTTGGATTGAATTCTGTCAAGCCAAGACATGCAACTAGTTGTTCCTTAGCTGTGGGTGAAGGAGCTGTCATTATGTATTTAACTTGGCATATTTTTAGTTTTATTCCTCTACCAGATAACATATGACCTAAGTATTCTACTTCCTGCTTACGAAAATTGCACTTAGATAACATAAGAGTGAGACCTTTCTTTTGTAGTAGTGTTAAAATATTGTATAAGTTCTTGTCGTTTTCCTTGAATTTGTCTCCAGAAACAAAAATATCATCCTGTGATCCCATCTAAGGTCTGCTTCATCAGCATTTGAAAACCAGAAGCTGCACTGGCAAGACCGAATGGCATTCTGCAATAGTGGCATAATTTGTTAAGCACTTAAAATATTCTAAAACCACTTGGTGATATGCATTCACTAGCTCAAAGGGGGAGAAAATGGAATCTGCAGCTAAAGTAGACACCTGTGATGATTTGGCAGAGGATGAAAATCTACACATATTTCACCTTTTAAACTACAGAGATCTATACTCAATCTTGATTCCCTGAGCTTTTGACTGAAATAAACACTGGAGAAACCCTTGGAGAAGATTCCACCAGTTCAATTATCTTCTTGCTTACCAGATCAGCCAGAATGTCTCTCAATTTTCTTCTGTACATTTAAAGAAATGCTCATCGAATTCAACAGTAATACATGAAGAATCATTTTTCTGCACATTTAAAACTATGGTTCATGTCTTACATATTGGGCAGATTTCCCACGTACGAATTTACTCTGAAATGGAAAAGAGTCTGGTCCACTCCAAATTTCAGGCTCTGTGGTTATAAAATGGAAACTGGTTTACATATACTGTGTGTATGTGCAGTTTTATTAGAGCCTCATAAGAAGCCCCTATGCTCAAGCAGTGATAATCTGCATATATTAACGTGTAGGCAAGCCCTAACCCTGAGCTTGAACGGCCAGCATACACAAGTAGACTGCACATTTTTTAAATGTCTTGATCACCCCACACTCATGCTTCGCTCATTCACTCATGCTGGCACTAAATCTCTGATGCTGCCAATCCCTTATTGCCCATCTACATAGCAAGCACTTTATATAGCAAAATTATTTTTTGAAGCAATTTTTGTCTATATGTATTTACTACATGATGAATTGTTTTACAACACTAACAGTGTATAGAAATTATTGTTTTAAGTTGTTTTAAATATGTAAATTTTGACACATATTTTTTGTTCTCTGCTTTTATTCAATAAGTTTGCAATGGTTTTAATTAACCATGCAATAAAGTATTGCGGTTTTCATTTCCAGGCTGCTCTGAAGACACAACCTTTGTGCAAAGTGATGGTTTACACAGCAGGTAACAATGCCAGTGGCTACAAGCAGGAGCATTCAAAACATGAGAACAATATATTGTGAGCACTCTGCATGTGGCTTCCATCACCTTTCAGAAGCAGAGAACAACAAAAGGGCTGGCCCTGGCTAGAAACGTCATCACCTTTAACAACAGAAACTGCAGTCCCACCCCTCACCACAGCCAACTACCAAATGACAGCGCTGAGGAATAACAAACCAACAGCCTTTTGATAGCAAGGCTCTCATAGAATTTCCAAAGGTGGCCCTCTGCCTATTCTCCTCCCTTCAGTGTCTGGATCTCCATCCTCAAGCCAGAGGAATGCAGGTAGTATACGCCGCCTGTCTGGTGAAGCTGTCTTCACCCTTCATCTTGTGTCATGCTTAACCAGCGGCATCAAGAATGGATACCACTGGCTTCAGTACTCTGACTCATAAACCACAAAGTGTTACTACTTTAAGGCTGCTACACATGCACTGCACATATACACACATTCAACATGCATACAGTATGACAGTGCAAGGTTATGTTTTTCACATAACAGAGGAACTTTACACAGGAGTGGTCACTAGACTGTGCCCTCACTCACACAGATCACACTGTAAATTCACAAAATACAGGAGGCCTTATTTATGAGGCCTTGCGAGAGGTTTGCGCCGCAGTAGCGTCACTTTTTGAGACGCATCGGCGGCATAAAACATGCCCCCTGTTGCGCACTATTTACAAAGTGATGCATCTAAGCAGATGCATCACTTTGTAAACCCCTGCGCTACATTATACCTGCGTCAGGTATAATGTATGCAAGGGGGGCGTTCCCACGCAAGTAAGCCTCGTAGAAGTAACGCAGTGAAATCTATGAGATTTCACTGCGCCACTTCTAGGATGCAAATGCGTCAAAACTTTACCCATGCATTGCTGGAGTTGCGTCACGCTTCTGACACAACTCCAACAATGCGTCATTTTTGCGCCAACAGATACGTCCGTAAAACAGACGTAGCTGTCATTCCTTGCGACATGATGCGTCCTACAGTAAATATGACGCATCAATCATGTCACAAGGAGGGCGCAATGAAAAGTGACGCATCGCTGTTTTAACGCAGCAATGAGTCACTTTTCATAAATAAGGCCCCTGGTATGCTTCCACCACCACTTTACTTGGTGTACCCACGGCAACAAAATGTTAATAAGTGCTGGTCCGCAGTCAGTTGTTCTCAGAGTCAGGTCATGGCTCTGAAAATCACATGCTATACAAAAAAAGAGGTACTAGATCACATTGTGGGCTACAGCAAGGATCCTCCTTTTGCTTCTGTTTGACTAAAACCAGTGTGAAGTATCAAATGATAGGCATGGAGAACCTGATGTTTGATTCCAACTACTATGCAAAATGGAGATAAAATTGTGGGAGTGCCAAGATTGGAAAATTGCACAGATGTACTAAACTAGTATGTGTAAACTGCATACTGATTGTTTTGAGAACCAGTGTTACTGATGTCCTGATCAGCCGCATCACAAAATTTACATTCACTGGTTGTCACAAAATGTTCTGCATGATACGTATTGAGGTTTCAGGAGGCAATGTTTGACCCTCTCCAAATTCCTGTGACTGTGGGATGGAAGCCGGTGTGGGACAGGCCTCCATCCTCGTGTTTGCATTTCTTCCAGGTGAACATAATTTTGGAAGACATCAGGGGGCTTGTGCAGTGGTCCACTGGACCACTGTCTGCTTCCACTCAGGCCACTTGCCTTGAAAGGGGAAGCAGTCAAGGGGAACAGATTTCCCTTTGCAACTGAGTTACCGACCCAGGCTGCTGTTGAAAAATGATCAATGGTTTGCATCCACAATTGTGGTCTGAAACATTTAATTGTGACCTGCAAATAGTAATGGGACACCCCTTTCACGCCCCTTCCTATTTGTTATTTCGAGAAGTTAATTTGTAGGTTGGAAATACTTTTCTGACGCACAAAATAACTTTTGTAGAATGCAGCACTCCTTTTCCAGCTGCAAATCCTGTGTTTGTGAGAAGGATTATATAGAACAGGCCTTACATTACATTCCCAACTAATGATCCCATTCCTGGAGTTGTGGTAATTATTGGTACAAAAACATTCGGGTACAAATACTGTTTGAGCATGAAATTGGGTCGGTTTATGCATCTGATGTTACCTTTACAACAGATGTTTAACCACATACTTTCCTCGAGGGAGGACCTGGAGGTAATTGTACATGAACAAATCAGCAATGAGTATTACTAGCACTCATCTTATGAAAGTACAAAGTGCAAAATCAGCAAACAAAAGTTTGCACTTAAATTGTCACATTACATACAACTTAGAAGGCGGTGTTAAAAAGTTGTAGATGAAATGACTAAAAAAGTATAAAACAATTTGCTTTTAAAGTATACATTGATTATAAGATAAAACAAGCATTGGCATAGCCAATAGGTCTCGACTTTGGGACCTTATAAGTGTTTATTTATCCAGCACAATATCCTTGGTGCAACAACATCAAGTGTTGCATGGCTAAACACTTATAAGGTCCCAAAGGCGAGACCTATTGGCTATGCCAATGCTTGTTACTTTGTTGATGCCCCACGAGGAGGTCTTTCAGATAAAAATAGATCTGTAACTCTGCTGTGTAAGTTATACTCTCTTACAAGTGTGGAAAGAACAAGTTTACGATCAATGACTGATTGGTGACTGACATCAAAGTGCATTCAGTTGCACCTTCATGCTGCAAATGTAACTCGCGGAGGGTTTTCATAATGTTGAAATTGCGTTACTGGCATAAAATATGCCACCAACAGATTAAAAAAACAACATCTAGCTCATCCAAGTCACAAGTTACACAAACTTAACATACTGCCTCCAACTAGTTTGTGGCCACCACAAATACAGAACAATATTTTAACCATATAACCCAGGCGTCGGGAGAAGTTCCCTATAAATCAATAGAAAAGAGAAGAAATTGCACAGGACAGATGGAATAACATTATGCTAAAAATGCTGTAATCAGCAGAAAGACAGACTAAGAAAGACCGAAATGTTGGAAGACTTAACACACGGAAGAGAGATGATTGTATTTGGTAAATTTCAAAACCTAAACAAACAGGCCATTTCTGACCTAGGAGCAGCATTTCAGTCGACACAACGTACTGCGCTCTGAAGCAGTGAGAGCCTGAAATGGGCAGTTATATCTGGCTGTATTCCACTGCTTAAACATATAAACAAAAATAATGAGCATTTATCGGGATAATATAAACTACGAAAAAGTTGTTGCCAGCTCACATGTTACTGCTTGCTGTGATGAGTTAGCGTGCTAGTTGGCGGCTGCCAACGCACGCTAGTAGGGCCCACCCCTGCGTTCACGCCGGCCGGCGTGACGTAGGAAATAAAGGAGGGGGCGAGGCCGGGAGACGGCATTCGCGGCCCGCTAATCAGTGCCACAGTGTCCCGTGTCTTATTTCTAGCGCCGCGCGCACAGCCCGCGCTAATCCCCGGGGACACACACAACACTGGCGACGAGGCGGAACGGCCCGCGCTCATCACGGGAGTGCACTGCACGACGCCAACACAGGCGGTGCAGTGAAGGAGGACCGGCTGGTCTACTGGACAGCCACACGCTGAGGGGACGACCACGTGGGCGGCAGGGGCCCAGTTCGGATCGTGATCCCTGCTGCAGCAACCTGCAGGTGGCTTAGGGGAGTGAGCAGCGCTGGGAGCGGTGCCCGTGAGGTGAGGAGACCTGCTGGAGGCAAGGCTGGCACACTGGGTGGACCCACACACACAAACTACATCAAGGGCCATCTACTGTGACAGAACTCACGACCAGCGAACATAACAATTTGACCATCATCTTCCCCACGATAAGGGTGACGCACGCACCCACAGGAGCACCAGCATAGATCATGGGTGATCAAGAGGAAGGGGTGCAGGCTGCAGCCAGGATCATGCCACAGCACCCACCGTCTGGTGTTTTGCCGCCTTTTAGCGAGTCAGCTGATCCGGCTACCTCATCGCCGCGCTGGCAAGTCTGGTTGGGACGCCTGGAAAATTATTTCATCGCCACCCGAGAAGTGTATGGCGCTGTAAAACGATCGTTGTTACTCCACTATGCAGGGGAAGAAATATATATGCTTTTCAAGCATCTCCCCAACACAGGACTCGCCACTGACTATACAGCAGCCGTGACAGCGCTAAATGCGCATTTCGACCCACAGCTCAATCCGGATTTCGAGCACTTTAAGCTACGACAGGCCCGGCAGAAGGAGGGGGAATCAGTGGACGCATTTCATGCCAGACTGCGAGAACTTGCTAGCACACACCTCGCAGGTGACAGAGCAGCGGAAGAGATCAGGGCGCAGTTAATTCTAGGCATTCGCAGCAAGATGTTACGTGGCCTCATACTGCGTCAACCCAATATACCAATGGCGGACATACTAGTGATGGCACGGTCACATGACCTGTCAGCCGCGCGCGCGGAAGAAATGGACCTGGCCCTGGTGCGCAACACGGACAAGAGCGTCAATGTAAAGACGGAACGGACCGACGCAGTCAGAGTGAAAGACAAAGACAGGAAACCACGGGATCGCCCACTCACCACGTCAAAAGGCCAGTGTGGGTACTGCGGATACGAGGAGCACCCGGCACAAGCGTGCCCGGCCAGAGGGAAGACGTGCACAAACTGTGGTGTTGCCAACCATTTCGCATCGGTGTGCCGGAGAAAAGGACAACGGAAAGAGGGGAGGAGACCGATGCCAGGGAGGAAACTGGTTCACCAGCTATCAAGCATGTCGCTGACATCTGCGCAAAAGGAGACGAAAAGTGGACGAAACGTGTAGACAGAGCGGAGGACACCTCGTCCGAGGATGAAGAAGAGACATACTTAGTCTCGTTCACCCGAGCACTGAAGAGAAGAAGGCGGCCGCAGCCCAGATGCAAAGTGCACATAGCGGGATCGGAAGTCAGCGCGGTCATCGACACAGGTGCCTCAGTTACAGTAATGGGGATACAACAGTATAACAAGCTACGACCAAAGCCAGACCTCCGGCCATCGAAGACGAAGATCTTTGCGTATGGAAGCACGTCACCACTAGCGCTCAGAGGAAAAATGACGGTACCTGTCCGACACGAGGATGCTGAGGTCACGATCGATATCCACGTAATCAACCAGGAAGCAGACACCCTATTAAGCAGCCATGCAGCTGAAGATCTGGGGCTGATAACATTCGCGAAGAGTGTGCAGGCTGACCAGACGAAAGACCTGTTGGACCAGTTCAAAGACCTGTTCACTGGCCTAGGAAAAATGAAAAGGGAGCCCGTGAAGCTACACATTGACACAACCGTCAAACCAATGGCCCTAAGGCATAGGAGGATCCCTTTTCATCTTCGACCGGTAGTAGAAGAAGAGCTGCAGAAACTGGAGGATCAAGGCGTAATAGAAAAGGTCTCCAGTCCCACTCCATGGGTATCTCCAATGGTAATCGCTGAAAAACCCCGCCAGCCAGGGAAGATCAGGATCTGCATAGATATGCGCCTCCCTAATAAGGCGATCAGGCGGGAACGCCACATAACTCCAACAATGGACGACATAGTGGCTGATCTTAACGGATCCAAATGGTTCTCGAAGCTGGACCTGAACGCAGGCTATCATCAAATGGCACTTGCCAAAGAGAGCAGGTACATCACCACGTTCAGTACCCATTTAGGACTCAGGCTATACAAACGCCTAAGTTTCGGCATATCGTCAGCCGCAGAGATTTTTCAGAATATCGTGAAAGAGATTCTGGTCTTACTGCCCAATGTACTGAATGTGAGTGATGATATCCTCATCCACTCGAAGACGGCGGAGGAACACTACAAGCACCTAAGGGCCACGCTGAAAAGGCTCCATGGCCATGGGGTCACCCTGCATCGAGAAAAATGTCTGTTGTTTCAGCAAAGGATAGAGTTTTTCGGATACACATTCACACAGGAAGGCATCCAAGTAGACCCACGGAAGTCCCAAGCGATCAAGAATGCGCCAGCGCCACAGACAGTAGCTGAAGTGCGCAGTTTCCTTGGGATGGTGACGTACTGTGGCCGTTTCATTCCAGGTCTTGCCACCATTGCAGAGCCCCTGCGAAACCTCACCCGAACGGACGCCATGTGGCAGTGGGGATCCACCGAAGAAGTGGCGTTTCAAACCGTCAAGAGTACTCTCCTCGACCAGGCGACCCTGGTATACTTCGATCCAGCGAAGCAGACGGAGCTATTAGTCGACGCCAGCCCCGTAGGACTAGGGGCAGTCCTTACCCAGGAGCAAGAACCTGGCAGGTGGGCCACTCTGGCATATGCCAGCAAAGCGCTGTCACCAACCGAAAAGCGATATGCGCAGATCGAGAGGGAGGCCCTCGCAATCCGTTGGGCATGCAGGCATTTTTACCTCTACATCTGTGGCAACCCGTTTAAGGTCATTACGGACCACCAACCCCTGGTGCCACTATTCAGAGGTTCAGCACCCCACCCACCTCCACGCATCGAGCGGTGGGCTATTAGCCTGCAACAATACGAAATGGAAGTGGCCTACCGGCCAGGAGCCAAGAACCCTGCTGATTTCCTATCGAGACATCCGGATCCACAAGATGAGGAAGAGGAGGACCAGGACACCCTGGAGACTGAGGCACATATAAACATGGTTTCATTGCTTACCTGCCCCCGTGCAATGACTCTGGAGGAAGTAGCTGCAGCTGCAGCGGCGGACCCAGTGGTCGACAGAGTTCGGACAGCCGTCCAAGGCGGACACTGGCATCAGTTCATCCAAACGGCCAACGCATGGTCGGGCCCGGAAAAAGAGAGTTTACTGCACATGTGGCAAGTCAGGAATGAGTTGAGCATCACCCAAAATGGGATCCTACTGAGAGGGCAACGAGTTGTCATTCCTGCATCACTCCAGTTGCGAGCCACCCAGTTAGCCCACATTGGTCACCAAGGGGTAGAGAAAATGAAAGCAAGAATGCGAGAAAAAGTCTGGTTCCCTGGACTGGATGCTCGAGTGGCGGAACTAGTACGAAGATGCCCGTCCTGCCAAATAACAAGTGCCCCTGAGAGACCGGCGCCGATTCAAACAGAGGAGCAACGGACAAAGCCATGGGAGAAGATAAGCATCGACTTCGGAAGCTTCCCCGATGGGAGGTTCACCCTGGCTCTGATGGACAGCTATTCCAAGTATCCTCTGGTTGAGATCGTCAGCTCTACTGCATTCGCCCAGGTCGGCCCAGCTTTAGACAAAATATTCGCTATGTTCGGGTTCCCTGAAGAAGTCCGGAGCGACAACGGGCCCCCGTTCCATGGGCATGAATTCCAGGAATTTCTGAAACGTCAAGGCATTCGACACAGGCGGATCACCCCTCAGTGGCCGCAGGCAAATGGTGACATTGAAAGGTTCATGAGAACTATTAACAAAGTCATCCGCATTGCTGTGGCCGAGCAAGCAAATCCTGAGCAACAACTACAGGACTTTCTTCGAGAGTACCGGAGCACTCCTCATAGCTCCACACGACAAGCCCCATTTGCAGTAATGTTCAATGGGACCCGCAGGGACAGCCTACCCACCACTCCAGGCTGGACTCCCCCACCATTCGACGAGGAAGGCGCCCGGGAGAGAAGAGAAGAGCACAACCTAGCAACCAGCCGAACAAGGAGAGCGATAACCCGGCAGTTAGGAGAAGGAGACGTTGTGATCATAAAAGACCGGAGACCAGGAGGGAAGTTTCGGACTCGCTACGAGCCAGGGTATTGGACTGTGGTTGGAGTGAACGGAACGATGGTTTCGGTGGAGAGAGAAGGAGACACAGTAACACGCAACATATCATGGTTCAAAAGAGTTGACTGCCCAGCGCCGGATGCCAAATTAAATTGTGGACTTGGTGAGCCGGATATCAGCATCCAGGAACCCATCGAGGCACAGGACAGAGATGCTGGGGAAGAGTCATCGCCAAGAGAGCTGGGAGGGGCCCGTGGGGCAATAGTGGAGCAGCAGATGCCCGCGGACCCATCCGGTGAGCAGAGGCCCAGCAGAAGCAATCACAGGTATGCGTTGAGAAACAACCCCGCACCCAGCAGTCGGCTGAGAGACTTTGCATGTCAAGTAAGTGACTCTGGGGATGCTGTCAAGGACTGAGTTAGGATGGGATGTGATGAGTTAGCGTGCTAGTTGGCGGCTGCCAACGCACGCTAGTAGGGCCCACCCCTGCGTTCACGCTGGCTGGCGTGACGTAGGAAATAAAGGAGGGGGCGAGGCCGGGAGACGGCATTCGCGGCCCGCTAATCAGTGCCACAGTGTCCCGTGTCTTATTTCTAGCACCGCGCGCACAGCCCGCGCTAATCCCCGGGGACACACACAACACTTGCCTGTCCATTAGGTAATGCAAGGTTCTAGCACTTAAGGAAGGCAATAACACATGTTCGTCAACAAAAGTATGCCAGGGTGGCTTATAGTGAGATGCATGCTCGCCTCTGAAACATGCAGTGGTGTGTATCTCAAGAGGTCAAAACCTGGAACGACTGACAGTGGATTAACTGAACACCATACGCTGGGTAAATGTATTGCCGGTTACTTATAGCAATTAGAAAAGGCACAAGTCATGTATGAAGCAACATACAAACAAGTTATTCTGCTTTAGGTTTACGCATGCATGCCACAGTCAAACATTTGGGGGGAAACACAGCATTCAGGAAATCATTTCTTGCTGGTACATTTATAAGCACTGCACTACTTCCAAGGTAAGAAATATGGGTTAGATTCACAATGAAATTGTGAAATGTACTCCTGCTCTTTAAGCAAACTTCCAACTTTCAGAACATTGCTTATGAACTTCAGAAGTAGTCTTAGCCAGGTCTCGCATTTGAGACCTTTTATCTTTGTTAATGTTTTTTAATTATGCTGTACAGCATCCCTGTGCTGTGCAACATGGCTAAATAAGAGGAAAACAAAACCTAGGATGCGTACGCCAGGTCATTTTGAAGGCACGCACACCATGCACATGTGCGCCTATGAAATGATGCAGCAGTTATTTTTTAGAGTTGCAAAGGCAAATAAAAATAAAAATGCGCAAAAGCTTTTTTTAAAGCTAGAGCAAGGGGCAAAATGCCCCGTGAGGATGGGGCAACACAGACTGCTGCTGGGTGGGAGGAGAAGCAACACAGGGTGGGGTGAAGAACAGCAACGGGTGACAGAGGAGAGTGGGGTTGCGAGGAAGCAACACAGAGGGGGACGAAAGGAACACAGAGGGCGGAGGCAGGGTGAAGAACAATGGGTGACAGAAGGAGGGGGTGGGAAGCAATAGGGAGGGTGTGGAGAATCAACAGGCGAGAGCAACATGAATCGGGCGAGGAGAGAAGCACATGGGCGAAGACATGAGCACAACATTAAGGATTGTGGAGAGAAGCACAAAGGCGACAGTGGGCAACAAGGAGTGCAGGTGGTAAGAAGTACATGAGGGTGACAGCTGGGAAACATATACATTCTTGTGAAGTGCTTAACGAAAAAGAAAAGACAAGCGCGCGCGCCTCGCGCTAAAAGTAAAAAAAAAAAAAAAGTGTTGGCAAAAGTGAAAGCGTTTCCCTTGCGGGAGCGAGCAGCGCCAGGAGCGATAATTGCTAACACATGGCGCCAAAGCTCGCTCCCGCAAGGGAATCGCCAAATGTGCACACGTTGCCATTGAAAGCAATGCAACGCGTGCACGTTTTTGCCTGCAAAGCTGTGTCGATTACAAAAGGTATTTTTCCTATGCAGCGCATGCGCGCTGCGTAGGCGAGACCTAAACAGCTGACACGTGTGAGCAAGCAATGTTTTATGTGAAATGATCAGGACCGAAGATGTAGTTGATGACAAACTACAGAGATATCCAAATGTGCATAGCAAATCGTGCCCTGGACTCCTCATCTGAGTTATGATATCATGTGTGATATACAGCAGTACTGTATTACTTCTATAAAAAAGTATAAAACACATCTGTTCTACTAGTCAGAAATATGCCGACAGGGAATGGATAAAGTGTGCACAGCTGTATTAGTGCTCTCCCATGAAAGTTCAAGCATTGTAACACTGGATTTAGATTTCATAACCAGGTCCCTGAGAGTTAGGTCAGCCTTCTGTTGATTTACAGTTGCCTCAAAAATAATTCTTCCTGACAAAGTACTGAGCTGCTACATTATTCCTAAACAGAAGAGTATTGTCGATTTCCCAACAATATTTAATAAGTGTTCAAATATTTATTGAAAATACTTTAAAGGAATAGAAAAAGGAGCTACCAGGCTGGGCAAGCATTACCAGGAGCTACCAGCCTTTATTAGGTCTGGCTTGACTGTCATGGTACACGCTGCAGGCATCCCAAGCCAAGGGCGATGCTTCAGGATTCAGGCCACATGTTTAATTAACACATTCTGGCATTAAATTCTCTGGCCGTTCTTCTTATTTAAAATCATGCCCCCAAAAATCTTTTGGTGCACCACCCCTCAGTTTGCCAAAAGGTCTCCACCACTGTACACTGGGAATAACCAGATTCATCACAAGCGTGGGTCCTGAAATCTCAGAGATTGCGGGTCCATGTGAGATTTGGAAGCCATCTTGGGTGCAGTTCTATAAATACCATGCCCAGCTGGCAGAGAATTGCTTGGCTTCAAGAGTTCCTGCCTGTGAAAACCTCCAGCTCCAAAGCTTAGCAACTTACCTGGACTTTGACCTCAATTGTGATCCAGTTCCTCTGACCCTGCTCCTTAGTCGTTGCCAAGATCCTCTACAAATTGGCTCCATCCAGCTCAGCTCCTGAAAATAAAAAAAATAAAAAGTTCAGAACGCGCTCAAGGCTTGAATATGTGAGAATAAAATATCAAGCACCACAGATTAGCGCACTATTCCTAAAATCCTAAGAACAATGTATGATATTTGAAAGCCAATCCTGAACAGCAAAACTGTCAAACTTGTCTCTCCAAAGAACAGACTGCTTAACAAGAGAACTGCCCTAGGCCCTTTGATAAGACTGTTAAGTAGAATTGGGCCTATAAATCAAGCTCTAAATTTAAGGAGCCCTTAGGTTCAGCTGTGGGACAGTTGCCAAGAGATAAGCAGTAGAAACCAAAGTTCCAATCTCTCTACGCTGTAATAGAATTTAAACCCTATGGAACTTTTGAAGGATATTTGCTTCCTAATGTTTGTTGAGTGTAATGATTGAAGAAGTGCATACCCTTCTGGAATAGACACAACTTGAACTTGCTGAAGTGTACACCGTGACGCTTGTCTCGTTTCTTGTACATTGTCCTTGGGGAAACTTATCAGAAGGTTATCCACGGTAAAATACATCTGTCTTAAAGCTGAGAAGCTCCCTGAGAACCAGTGCATGATCTCAGCTGAGAAAAGTCCCAAGAATCTGAATTTTGGAAAATAAAGCACACTCAACCAATCAGGTTGCTTTGTTATTTGTTAAGTTGCGTGCCTGCCGACTCTCACAGGACCCCTGTGCACCCAACCGTCCAGATATCTATACATTTTGAACCTTCATTTCTCAAAACAAACTGAATGAATTTACACAAGATCACAAAAAGGCACGCTTTCTGGAAAAGAATCTAGCTTTCTGCCAAAGTTTATGTCATTCCGCTCAGCTGTTTTGGTGGTAGCGCTGTTCAAAAATCCCTATGGAACTTGCATGGAAAAGTTGTGTTTTGGGGCTGCCCATTCTTTCTTGATGGATCACTCCAATTTACATGAAGGAGTTGAGGTGGATGAACTATTTTTGGAAAGTATATTTAAGATTCATCAAACGGCGCCAAAGCAAAATGAAAAATCAATTTCCTATGGTAACTATGTCCTAACTATAACTCGCAGTGGCAACAGCCCTCTTCTGTTATTTGTCTGCCTGATTGTCAATTACACTCTGCTTCCATCCATGACAACATACTGCATGGGGTATTCATTCAGTCTACATCAGTCACTGGTTCTCTTGCCCAGTATGATGGCATTTCTGATCACATGTGCACATCCACCTGAAAATAAGTGCGCTTCAGTGTTAGGACTGGTTGGCCAGTCCTTTAGTTTTCAATGTTTTCCTTTTATAGTTCCCATTTCATTTCTTTGCTTCTGGTCTTTTTATTTTACTGTTTCTTAAGAGGATATACAGCTCCCCAGGCAGTGCTAACTGTACTCTTGGTTGCCACTCATTTTATTTGCAGTGCACAGAATCCCGCTTTGTTGCTCTAAACTAGGCAGTGGTTATGAAATGCCGCTGTCCATGGTTTAGCATTGTTTTACCATTCCAAGATGGACAACACATTGGTTCTAAACATAGTGGTCATGTTTAAAAAACAACAATAGACTACATACAATAGTGCTGCAATATGGATAGCTGCTGCAATGTTTAGTTTAGTTTGGTTATTGTAAGCATATGCCTGCCATATTTAGATGTTTTCTATTTTCTACTTGTATACTTTTAATTTATCTTGCATGTTTTTGAGTTTGTGTGTGTGTGTGTGTGCTTTATTGTGGTTGTGTCAGAGGGTTAATGCAAGAATGAGTCAGTGTATGGATGAATGGATGCATTTCCAACCCACATCAGTTTGTTCACATGGGCATCTCCAGGTCCCAAATGATCCCTATCACTTGTGGAGTCCCTCAGAGTTCCATGCTGTCTCCCATCATCTGCAACTTTTACATGGATCCGCTTGGTGCTCTACTCACAGATAACAGCACTATGATTCACCAATATGCAGATGATACACAACTCTGTGTGAAAGACTCTTCTGCTTCAGACATCCTACACCTCAAGCACTTTTTGCACATCATCTAGATCTGGATGACCAGCGACTACCTGAAGCTCAACCCAACCAAGACAAAATTCCTGTTATTTGCCAAGAGTAATAAACAAGATACAGTACAAAACTGGCTATATTACATGAACCTGGTACATGCTCTGCTTTCCTAAGAAAGCCAAATCAGTTCTCACAGAAAGTCACTTCAAAACTGCTGTTCAAGCCCCCATACTCTTGCCTCTGGATATAGTAATGGTTATTCAGGGCCTCCCAGACTCCACACTGTCACCTCCCTAAGGTCATCATACAAGCTGGAACACTTCTCAGGGCCTGGATAAATATGTCAACACTAAGAAGGAGTGAAAAGTATTTTTTGGGGTGAACCCTCAGCTTCCCAAACTGTAATCTACAATATACACAAAGGAAGGTTCACCCAATTCTCCTAAATTCGTTCTCGTATACGGTTGTATGCGTGACTGCTCAAATATCTCAAGTGAGTGAGCGATTGACACCCAGGTGAATTAGTGCCCTTGCCACATTTCTTGGATATATATTTTGGGTCCTCACCCACAGGTACCACCCGTGGCCTGCTTCATCATCAGACCCACACCAAACTCACTTAGTGTAAGTGGGCGGGCTCTATGCATTTGTAAGTGGGACACTTAGAAAAGTGAAGGACCAGGGATTATATGAGTGAGTTAAAATGGCCTCATAGATCCTAAAGCAATGTTTTACTGAATAAGGCAAGATTAAAAACAGTGAGATGTCATGAGGATTCAATGGTCCTTGACATGACCATTGAATCCTCACGACATCTCACTGGTTTTAATCTTGGGTGTGGGTCCGATGATGAATCCAGACTAAGAAGTGTAAAAAGAAAAAACAAGACCACAGGCCTTTTCTGTCTATACACGCAGGGTCTGGAACAAGATTTCGTATCCATCAGAATGGCCCAATGTTGCTCCAATTTAGGAAAGAGTTGAAGACTCACCTCTTCAAAGAACACTAGATCACAATGCATTAACTATTCACAACACCATCACCTCTCCTACAAATCAGTGACTTATGCTTATCTTTCAACATATACAGTGCTCCACTGCCTTTTGGCTAGGTTTGTGCTATGGAAATGCCATATACATACTGTAAAAGAGGGGAATCAACAGCGTTGAGTAGAATAGGATGTAGCTTTATTAAGAAGAGTATGAAATACCCCAACCAACATACAAGCCCTGCAACTGTCAACTGACAAGTTGCTTACATTCTTCCACGTTCTAGACCATGTAGCCTAGGAACAGTGAGCTACATTCTGAGGCAGAACGAGGACACTACATCACCTCCCCCTCAATAACATCTAAAGAAAATAAAGAAGCTTAGGAAAAACAAAACAACAGAGAAGGAAATGAAACCATACAAAAGGTTTTAGATATAATCTTGATATCTGGCAGGGCGTTGAATAAGCCTGCGAGGTCTGACAACTTTCCTTTGTGGAACAACATCCAAACGTTCAGACACCTCAGTGGGTTGACACTTAGCCACTCTAATTAGCTTCCAAATTTTATGGTCACTCGTGCGAATGGCATTATTAAAAATCTTTATCACCTTAAAAGGTACACTGAATTTTTAACCAAATTTGCCTAAGCGAGGAGATTTTATTTTCACCCAATCAAACACAGAAACAACAGTGCGCTTGACTGCTCTTCTCTCATCATATCATTGTTTTCTCTTCTCTTTAATCACTCTCTCTCTATCTCTCCAACCCTCCACACAATCAGAATCTTTATTGACCACTAATCTCTTAGAGAAGACCCAAGAGGGACAAACCTCTGTATTGGCCACCCTCTTCTTAAACAACCGAAAAGGAGACATACCTGTTAAAGAGTGCAGAGTAAACCTGTACTCCCTCACTTTCTTCCTCATGGCAACCTCCCAGTCAACACCGGTAGCTACAGCTTGTTGCAAAGTCTCCTTCAATACCTTTACAAATCTCTCAACGACCCCATTACTTTCAGGATGATAGAGAGCAGCTTTCTTGTGTTTGATGGCCCTAGAAGATCAAAACTCTTCCACAACAGTTGAGGTAAATTGCACCCCATTGTCCGAAAGAAAAGAAAGAAGAAAACCTTCCCTTTCAAACAGACAATCCAAAAACTCAATAACCACAGAAGATTCAATAGAGCTCACAACCTTAATCTCAGGCCAACGTGAGTACATATCCATACAAACAAGAACATACTGGTCACAAGATTTTATTTTGACAGGACCCAAAATATCAATGGCAACATCCGACCAAGGCCCGTCAGATTCCTCTCTCACCACCATGGGTTGCGTTCTACATTTCAAAACCTTGTCACTACACACACATTCAGAACAGTTTCTAACCTCCCTTTCAATCCAGACATCCATCCCTGGCCACCAGTATGTTTCTCTCAACCTCTCCTTCGTCTTGACAATTCCCATGTGACTGGCATGAGCACTCTTCAACAACCTATCCCATAAGACATGAGTGGGAATTAATCTGCTGCCCCTCAAAAGAATACCATCCACAACCGTCAGCTCATCTTTGACTTGCCAAAAACCCTTCATATCCTGATCGCAATCCTTCTTCTCACACCACCCCTCCAAAATCATAGTCATCACCTTTTCCAAAAGTTCATCTTTCGCTAAAGTTTCTCTCCATTCATCTTCAGACACAATTCCATCGCTAATTACACACACATCCACAATTTCTTCCAATTCTTCACCACCAAAATAATCACACACTACAGGTTCTTCATCAGCATTACCTAATCTAGACAAAGCCAGGCTCGCGCATAGTTACAGAAGCTCGCGCATGATAACGCGCCCCAGGCTTCCTCGCAGCTGACAGAAAAATGGTTAAATGTATTTACATTAGCACGCTTGTGCTAGTGTGCCCAGCCCTCTTTACCACAGCAGAAACGGCAAACACAGAAGAAGGCAAGGGAGCAATACCGTCGGAATTACGATCCTCGTTCCTCGCTGAACAGAGTATGTTAAAGATGAAGCACTGTTCTTAGAAACGGAGAGGAAGAGGGAACAGCGGCTCAGTCGATCTTGCTGATATCCAAGGGCCTCGGGTTGAAAATGATGCACTCCACGTAGTCTTGATGAAGAAAAGGTAGGCTCGATGTGTTGGGGTCATAGAAGTACGCGTAGGTAGTTCCGGTCGTCGCCAAATGTAAAAGAGGGGAATCAACAGCGTTGAGTAGAATACGATATAGCTTTATTAAGAAGAGTATGAAATACCCCATCCAGCATACAAGCCCTGCAACTGTCAACTGACAAGTTGCTTACATTCTTCCAGGAATCTTAGTTCCACATTCTAGACCATGTAGCCTAGGAACAGTGAGCTACATTCTGAGGCAGAACGAGGACACTACACATACACACATATATACATGAGTGCAAAGACGAGTGACAGAGTTCATGTATAATGACTTATTAAGAGCCTAAACCCATCAATCACACACAAGGTTCTTTCATTCATAAGCCAGCCCTGTTGGCTTTGGCAATGCTTGTTGCTTTTGGGCTACCAACAATAAAGATGATGGAGGAGTAAGCGTGAATGGTGGATCACATAGTGATCATGTGGTACCCCTGTCCACATAAACCATCAATGTGATACTCAAGCGCAGCAGCAAATTGTGGTGAGCATGTAGACGCATAATTGCATGGATAAGGATAACAGACTGTAGAAGTATTTGGCATTCACCTAGCCCACAAGTCATATACAGGTGGTCTCCTTGGGGGACTATCCTTCCAGTGCTCTCCTCGCCTGTTTCTTGAGCTTGATCTTTTCCTTATAACTCTCGAACATAATTTTCCTACAGTACATTCTGGCATAAAGGAGTATAAAGACAGATCCTTTTAAAAATGAATGGTAACATGCAAATAGTTCAAAAAGATTGGAGAGCATTCAATAAGAATGATAGATGAAAATCGTCATCAACCAATTTTAGTGAATCTAATGGCATACTCTTTTAAAACAAAGCAACACTCAACAAATGGTGTGCAGGCAGCTTAAAAACAAACAAAAAAGCTATAGCCTGGACCTCTGTGCCTTGTAGCGTGAGTGGTGGAGGCATTTTCTATTTTTGTGGTAGTATCAACTTCAAGAACATAGAAGTTAAGGACATCTTCCTATTGGTTTACCTGTTTAGGCCATAAAGGGACTAGGACCAGAACCTCTGCTCCTCTCATCTCTATCCATCCTTTCCCCCCATTTCGTACATTACGTCTACTGATATCTAACTACTACCTGCTTCAGATGGACTATTATTCTTACCTGTCCTGACTCTTTAATCAAGGTAACTGTCATTCTTCCTGTGTTCAGGAATGCGGGAACATTCATGAATGGTTTTAGTACCTCTCACTAATCTGCATTCTGTTATAAGGCTGTGTTGGGGTTAATCTCTTCTATCAACTTACACCCTTACCTTAGAAACTTCCTTTTGGGACTCTGGTTACATGCTTTTGCACAATATGCCTCCATTCAGTTTGCTCTGTCCATGAAATGGAAAGTGGCACAGTACTCTAAATCTAAGGAAGACTCCTGTGCTTACACCTTATCTGTGAGTTTTCCAATCTGTCATAGTGGGTCAACTTCCCATACGTCACATCCAGCTTCTTCTCAGTCCTTATTTCCTGTTTCCCTCTATATAAGAAGCTGGAACTGTCATAGCCATGTGTTGCAAACACTCTGGTAACTGTGACAGAGGGTTTTCTCCCTCCTGGTTTCTGTTACTCTTTGTTTACTATTATTTCTGCCTGCAGGACTCTTGTGCCCTTAAGAGAATAACTTTAATGATAACTCCTGGAATCCTGCTCCAGCTGGAACCAGTCTTTATCTACTTCAGCTTAGGCTTTGTGAGTACCTGGTTCCTCTTCTATTTTCTACATTGATTTCTCCATTCTGCCTGTTTTGTTTATGCTGCTTGGCTTTTTTCTCCATTTAGTGACCCTTCAAAGAGATACCTGTTTCATTCACGTGATATTCAGAAGTGTGAAGCAACAAAGTGGTTATAGGAAGGTGTCATCCTTACTACTGGCAGACTCAACAAGAGAAGAAGGTGTCATGCCTGCTCAGCGCCTGATCGCGTGTGCAGACGGGGTGGAGCAAACACAGAATAAAGACGGCCAGCACGAGTGGAAGAGCGCTTTGCGTTCTAGTTCTGCCCTGCCCTTCTCCTACCTTCTACTTCTGGGTCAATGCACGTCGTGTTCGGAGTTCCTCGCCTGGTTGCTGTATGCTGGCTCCTCTTCCAGCTCCAGTCCTGTTTAGTTCACCTGTCTCCTGCGGTGATGCCGGTTTGCACGTGAGGAACCCTGTAAAAGAAAAAGAAAACACAAACAACTCCTAAAGTATCAATGTTACCTGTCTATGCGGTAACACGCTCTGCACAAGCCAGTTAATTATGCATTTTCTTTTCTGGTGCATGGAGATCTCATTTTCCTATGTACATTTCTGAAGAATCACTATAAAGAGAAGCAAACGAGGATTAGTTATCCCTGAAGTTAGAGAATTAATCGCCACTCTTTAGCACTGCACATTTTTGTGCATATTCCTAGTTGCAGTTTCTAAGAGACGTTCCTGTTTGGGACAATATTATTATTTTTGTTTTTTTCCTTATTTTGTATGGATCTCTGTTTTGGGGCTTTTTATTGATTTCATGCTTTATCAACATTATAAGTCAGTTCATATAATCATTCACTCTATCTATATACGTACTCTGCTCTGATTTACACAACACCTTTTTCTCCTCTCTTACTTAATTTGATAGTAATCTGATCCTGCATCTACCACCATTATATCCTAAAGTGGAAGTGGGGAAAATAGCAGGTAGTTACTCATGAACCGTGAACGCACTTATAAGTAGAGTACACAATATCGTATAACAGACATACACTAAGACATATACTCTTTTGCTTTTCATACAGGAATCACATAGGAAGATCCTGAAGCCTACCCTTCATCCCTGAGTGCGTCGTGGACGTGTGTCTTTTCTCTTCCCTTGTTTTCCCCTCTTCCCCTATCTCACCATTTTTGGCTTTGACATTGTTGGGCATTCTTGGTGGGTGAGGGAATTTGAGACCTTGCTTCAGAACTTGCATCTTGCCCCAGCAGAAACCTCAGGTGAGAATTACAGAAGGTGCACTCTTTGAGTCCACCAGCTTACATCTTTAGGCCTGCTACTGCGGTTTCTCTGGTTTTCCTCAAGTTATTCCATCTTCACTTTACATTGATCCTATAGACTCATTACTGTTAGATCTGTGGTTATCCTTAGGTCATGACATCTCCACTTTTGGCTGAATACATAGACCTACTAAGTTGGTGCCTCTGGTTATGTTTGGTTCATACCATCCAGCATATGGCTTAGCCCTACAGACGCATTACTGTGGTGTCTCTGGCTCTCCTTAGGTCATGCCATATCCTCTACTGGGTTGACCACCTAGACCCACAATTGTGGTATCACTCGTTTTCCTTGTGTGCACCCTATTGTTCCTCTATGTCCCTTTTGCTGTTTCTCCTCTCAACATACAAGGTTACCAGAAAATGTAAACGTGATAAGGTAACAGTGGCAGGTTTCTGCACATGAGACTATTCCCACTAAACTTCTCCGCTACACATATAATGTTTTAGCTCAGCTACAAGATCACCACAACAAGGTCAGAACACTCCTCTGAGACTCAAGCTCCAAATGCTCAACACTAGATGTATGCACACATAGACCTTTAATGCATAACAAACAGAGTAGATACTTATTCATAACTCAGAAAGCATTTTAGGCCTTCCAAGGGGCATGGAAAGTGCTATACAAATACCAATAGAATAGGATACAAGAAAGGCCTGTGACATTCGGACTTAATAACAAAAGATGCATCATGATTCACGATAAAAATGATTCTTCTGTAGATCCAAGCTTTACTGTACACCACACTTGCATCCATGATTCCCCTCGGTCAACATCCTTCACGAACATTCTTTACAAAGAAGCGGAAACAGATAACCACCTTTCTGCACTGAGCAACTGCTTCGTAAGCACTGAAGTCACATAGGTAATGTGACAATCTAAATCAATCCTCCTGTAAACTGCCCTAATCTATGCTACAGCCCAAAAAGCTGAGCCTAGCAGGAGCTCTTGCCTTAAATCTTCTTTGTTAAGATGATTGATATGGATGACCTTTGTGGGACGTCATCTCTAGGAGTAAAGCAAAGAAGGCACCTGGAGAGGAAAAAGACATAAAGTTAGAGAAACACTCTCAACAATCATGCACAAATTGTAAAATTTGACAAAAAGCAGAACAAAGCATGCAAGGAACACAGCCAACAAAAAAATGAAGAAACCAAGAGGAAACAAAGGAATTCAGTGCAATGGTGCAATGAGTGAGACAGAGACAGAACTTCGCAAGCATAGAAAATCCGTGCCTTCATGAAGGCACCTCCAATCATGACCAAGAAGGGCAAGTTACCACCCTGGAACAGGTCTGGATGATATGAATCCTCTAGTGGTTTTGAACAAGAAGTTATGTAAACCTCCTACCACAAGAGTTAATTAACTATAAACCAGCCTCTAAATTTGATTTAATGGACTTTTCTTAACATAATGTCTGACCCTGCCAAACTCCAGAAGTTGCCATTGCTTGAAAAAAAACCCTATCCTCCCGTTGGTTCTCAGAAATGCAGGGAATAGAAAGACTTCCGAAATAAAGGTATGTTTTCGCTCCCTCTCTGGCCATGGTTGGGTAAAGTGAGGAATTGAAGCTGCATCTCCTTGGATGCTCCCTGTGGCTTCCTCTGTTTAGCAGGGAATCTGTAGAATCACCTCTCTTACCTGCACATGCTGCACCTCTCCTGCCTGCATCTGCTGCCCATCTCCTGCCTGTGTCCGCCGTCGAATATTTAACAAATTCTGGCATAAGACAGATGCCACTTGTCCTTCTCATCTGATTGCTCCTCCTTAACCCCACCATCACTAGGCTAAATGCATTGGCACAGATTGGGTGATCAATTACTGCTGTAGACCTCCCGACAAAACAGAGATCCGTCTATAATTTCCGAGGTCATTTTTGGGATTTCTAATAATAACCAAACCCCAGACAAAAAACAACCCACTCCCTGATAGGATATATCCATTTGACCCCGTACCCTCAGGCAAAATTTGAAAGGCAAATGCCTTGAATGTAAGTAGGGAATTGACCAACATAGGGACACACTAAACATTTGCCTTTCACTCATGGTTGTCACAAATGTAAAACAAAAGTGATTGGAAAAGGTAGAAAATTCCTGATGCTTGACCATAGGAGACAAATTCAGTACTCACTGCAATAGCTCTTAAGACCTTTGAGTCATGACTCTTACGCCACTCATTCTTCCACTCAGAGTGCATCCTGCAACTTTAGCCCAGAAACAATCATGCACACCTAGTCCTGTGCTGTAAGGGAATAGATCTAAAAGCAAATGATTTTATTTCAAAGGAGAAAATACCACAGCTTTTGGAATATATTAACCTCCGCTCACATCGCGCTGCTAATCATGCCATTGTTTTGTATCGCCCGCTGCAAAGCAAATAGTTGCTATTTGTGGTTTGCACTTCCTAACTTAGCTTTTCTTTCTTTGTGGAGGATGGATGAACCCTATCCAGATACAACACAGAATCTGTTTATGGACTACAAGCACACGCAGAGTAACATACCAATATGAAGGATGCCTTTGTTGTAGCGGTAATCAGCTTAAATAAAACACAGTTTACCATCACACACATGGCTGATCCCCGCTGTACTTCATCCAATAGGCCAATTGACTTTGGACGCCGATTTTGAGAAGATCAGGAGTAAATCATCACATAATTATTAACTGCGGACAGTATCTAAGTTCAGTCAATAATGAGAGCTATAGAAGATTTTTTAAGGGTTTTATTATTTCAAAGTTTAGTAAATCATCTTTATTCAGAATCATAAGTTTTATTCGTATTAATTTCAAAAAACCAATCTTTTACAGAAATGATAGAGAAATACTGATTAGTTCAGTCAAAATACAATGCATTAAGCGTTGTCCATAATGGAAGAAAATCCCTATTCTAAGAATCGGCAAAAAGGTGTCAGTAGCAACTCATAAAGAGTTCAAATTCGAAAGAGAGTGAGATCAAGCATAAAGCTCAAAATATATTCAAAGTCAATAATCAATCAAGCAGAACTTCCCATACAGAGAGGTTCACGAATCCCAGGAGATTCTCAGAGTAATAAGGAACAGGACAGGGGAAAATGCACAGAAGCCGAACAACCCCAATCAGCAATGGAGTCTGGCAAAGGCAAAAGGGAATGAAGGAATGGCGTTAACCTATTCTAGGAACACGTACTATTATAAACAGTCAAAATCAATGTTGCAGTTAATATTGCATCTTCTCCTCCTTTCGTCCAATCATTTTTCAAGGTTGTTCCTGGGAACATGTTCACTCTTTGGTTTCTCACACAGTGTACCATAGCTTTCAGACAGTAACCTTCGAGTATGAAACGTTGTTGTTTCGAAATCGAAATACACATGAGGTTTCTTTATTCTAAACATCCTTTCCCAATAATGGAACTGGATGTCTATCCTTCTAATGAAGCAAATGGGGTGTTAGCTAACAAAGGACTATGTAAAAATCGAAACATCTGTATTAATGAAAGAACATTTCCTTCAAGAATGTATCCTTGGGAAATAAGACAAGTATGTTAAAAGAAAACAAATTCAATTTATGTGCTACTTCTATGTGGTAATTCGTCATAATTCTTCTAAGAGCTATGTGTAACCTTTAACATTCAAGGGTGCATCAGCACATTTCAATCGAACAATTTTCCAAGCAATGTTGCTTTAAACAGTTTTGAGGCCTAGTAGGTGTAAGTATGGCTAGTTACTACATTTGCGCTCATTAAGTATGCATTTTTGTTCATTTTAAAATCTGCATGTTAATATTACACATATGTTTTTACTGTATTAATTTGTGTTTTGCTCGAAACACCTCATCACCTTCAAAATGACACTCTTACAATACATAACATGGTAAACTGGAATGATTTTATTAAACTTTCGTGGTTTGCAGGATGGTAGGAGACATTTTTACGTTAATGGGGATTTTGGTTTAGTCCTTGGTGTGCAATTTAAGAAAACATTACTTCTGTTTTTTCCTTTTTTTCATTTCTTTGTTTCTTGTCTGGTGATGTCCTGACCACTGGTTTGGCAGGTGAATACAGGGCTGCCATTTTTGGTGTGCTTGTAGGCGAGGCAAGGCAACAGATCTTAAAGAAGATGCGGGCTTTGAAGGGGTGCCGTGCAGTTCCTTCAATTTACAGATGGCAAACTTGTTCAGCCATTTGATGAGTCATGTTGCAGCATGAAGGATACCTTTCAAGGGGGCTGTGTGTTGTCAGGGAGGGGGATGTTGAATTGCCTCGACCAGTAGAGAAAGGACTAATGCTTGAATTGTTGCTATAAAGTCAGTTTTAAGTAGGAAGGGTTTCATATTTTAGCAATAAGAGCTGCTACCACACTATCTTGCCTTTCTTGATGGTATGCTATTTGAAGGGGAGTTCTATGTTGAGAATGAATTCAATGGGGCAGATTTACAAGGCCCTTGCGCCACTTTTGCGTCACTTTTCCCATGTTAAAAGTGACGCAAAAGTGGCGCAAGGGCCTTGTAAATCTGCCCCAATGTGTTTTTGCCTTAGTTCTCAGTTGTGGGGTAAAGCTGTCTAGATTCATGGAGGAATCTGTGGAATGCTTGAATCTGTGGTTGGCTCGTGCTGTGAGTGAGCAGGAGGAATTCAGCTTTATTTGCATTGAGCCTTAATAGGTGCTTGGCATCCAATTCTCGATTAGCTGGAGGCAGGCTTTGAGTCACTGAATGTCATGTGCTGAAAATATTTTCATATAGAGATGCATGACACTGGGCTATGGATGGATCTCAATGCTGATGTCTGTAAGTATGGTTCTAAGGGGTTCCATGTAGAGAATGAAGAAGATGGCCGCTCTGCAGGAGACAGGAAGTTTCTGGGATTTTGGGGTTCCCATCTCAATCAACTGGTAGTGATTGGTGAGCTAAGAAGTGTATCACGACTAAACTGCGCCAGAGAAGCCCATATTTGTTTCCATTGTTTAAGTCACTGGTTAGTGATTTACTGCATTAAGGGCAATAGAGAGGTCAAGTCGAATCAGGAGGTATGGGTCACTTTTTCGTTAATTAGCATGACGTCATTGACTGTCTGCATGGTCGCAGTTTCTGTGCTGCAGCATGGTCTGAAGTTACATTGGTAGTCATGAAGATGGCTACTTTTATTGCTCTGATCCCAGAGTGGAATTGTTGCGTAGCAGAGGGTCTAGTGCCCAGGTCTACCAGGTTTGGATCGCCAACCCATGAGCGCACGGACTTGGTTCAGTGCACCACCGCTGAGGAAGCCCACATTATTTTAGCTTCACACAACCCACTGAACATTCCTGCTGGTGTGGTAACTCATCAGCAAACCAATTTTGATGATCTTGGTAAGTCAAAGGGATGTCTAGATACTGGCATGCCCGATAGTGTGAATAGATTCAACAAAACAAGAGATTCAAAACCTAGGAAACCATAAATGGGGAATAACCTTTTAAGATTATGCTCCCTTTTTGAGTCTGTAGGAGGTATCCATGATTACAACAGATGTTTATAGCTATTTCTAATGATGGTTCTATTAAGTGTGCATATTCAAAGACTAATTAAAGGGCCCAAAAACTAGAATGCCGATGTCAGACGCCAATATTTCAAGTCTACCTTGTATCCATGCACACAGAAGGACCAATCCAACACTGTAAGTGCGAGAACTGATGAATCAGCCCTCTGCAATGCAAGTACCAAGGCATGAATTTCTGCTCGATATGCTGTCACCTAGAATTCAGGTGTGGGTGTGCTGCAGGTGAAATTCACCATTTTTAACTACACCGTGCACTGCTACAGTTGCTGCGGAGTACTTTTGTGTAAAACTAATCACAGGTTGTGCAGAGCCATCTCTATAAAACAGTCTCGGATAAGGCTCAATAGGTAATACTTGCAGAGGTATATTTTGTTCATATTGGAGAAAGGCTTGTGTCCGAAGAGTCGGATCATGTTCAGACTTTACATCAACTGCACTTGTCGCTTTTAGTGTAGGGATGGGAGAAAACACAATTATTATTTTTCCCTGTGCCAAACGGCGCTCTTTCAAAATGGCTATTTGCACAGCAGCCATGATTTTCTCTCTGGAAGCGAAACATGCTTCAGCTGGAGAATACAAGTGTGCTTTGTAAGCTATGAGAATCGTCTGTCCTTCATTGTAGATTGTATATGTGTAACTTAAGGTGCTTGGTCCAATTCTTAATACTAGGTTTGTCTTGTTATCCATAGCCTGTAAATATTTTATTTCTAGCATGTCTGCTTGTAGCGCACGCAAGAGATGAGTGGGTCTGCCGCCCACTGTTTTGAAGAAATTAATTTGTACAAAGGCTTCACTTGCTCAGCATAGTATGGCAAGTAAGTCGGCCCGAAGTTAAGAAATAGGGATTATAACTTCTTCAATGCATCAGGAGGCTGAAAGGTAGCACATATCTGAAGGAAATTGGGTGCCAGTCCTTTGCGCTCATTGGATAATTCATATGAAAAGTCACAATCAGGGGTGCGATTTTAGATACTTTACAGTTAATTTTGTAACCGTATGATGTCAAGATTGTCACTATTCGATCCACCCTACTCAGGTCTGTGTTTAAGTCATCATCTGGGAAATGAATGTAATCATTGCAAGATAACACCTTGCAATCTCGCTGTAAGAGCTCTATAATACGTGCTGAAAATAAGCCAGAGCTAGTCTTATAACCAGTATGTAGGAAACAGCCCTTTTTGAAAGGCCACCCACCACACTTTTTACCCCAATGCTGATGGTTATCACTCTGAAACTGCACTGGAGTCTGCTGCCCCAGTGCCAGTGCTCTCTCCCTAAAACTGATATGTGTGGATTAATAATCCCAACTGGCAAAGGACTTAAACCTCCTTGTAAGTCCCTAGTATATAGTACCAGTGGTACCAAGGGCATGGGTATTAAAGGGATCACCAGGGCCTGAAGCACTGTTTGTGCCAACCTGAGTGACCCATGTAAACTACTGACAGCAGACCTGCCATTGCAGACTGCAGGAGCAGTATAAAACGTGTGGCAAAGTCAATGCAGTATTTAAATATATGCCAGTCACCCCTAAGGAAGGCCTCCTAAAGCCCAGGAGGCAGGGTGCATTCAATTAAAGGTGTGGATATGTAAGTGCAAGCCTATATGTCCCTAAACTGGCCTTTACCATTAAAGGACACTATAATTGATAGACGGTCCATAGAATAACATGGGCTGGTACCTGGGCAAACCCAAGTAGGCAGCTACATTATGGTATGGCCTAAATATGTAATGTTTGGTATCAAACAATATGCTTCCTCACCCCTGAAATAAATCTCTTGTTGAGGATGATGTGGCATGCACCCAGGTAGCCACATTATAGGTTGCCCACCTGGTTGCCCCAGCCTTTCCTATGCTCTGGCTGACAGCCAGCACTTGCTGCCGCCAAGACATTAATCTGACCCCCTGCTAGGAGATGTGAACTCTCCCAGGAGTCAGAAACAATGGCCTGGACCGGAATAAGGTCACACCTCCCTCCCTGACAGGCTGGCTAGTGAAGTGGCACCTGTGATATGCAACCAGGCTGCCTCCCAAAGGAAGAAACAGCCGTCCCCCTGCCTCCAGGCACATTTGCACCCGGGCTGGTGGTAAAATTAGGTATTCAGGATGTGTACACCCTCAGAAGGCTAGCCACGCCTCTAGGGTGGCCTACCTGGTCTGTACAGCTAACAAAGACTTTGGCCATTTTTAAAAGTGGTAGAATAGTGGGTTCTAGGTAGAAAATGTGACCCAGATCTGGTCACCTCAGGATTGGATTAGCCACTGGGGCTAGTAGCCCATTTGCCACTTGCATCCACACCTCTAATGCCCCTAAATCCAGGATTTAAGGGCTAGCCCTGACACCAGAACCTCATTTCTGAACCAACTTGCATCAAAGAGGACAAAAAGGAGACTGAATCTGCAACAACAGGACCTGCAAAAACCAGAAGATGGATTTGCTGCACCGTGGCAACACTCCTGAAACTGCACAACCAATACTCGTCCTAGGCTAAATCTTGGTTCCCCCAGTCAGAAGGGCCCCTGAGAAGCAACCTCAGACTCCCCTGGACTAGTGGCAGTAGTCCCCTGCAAACTGCAGGTAAAACGACACACCGGATCTGAAGAAATGCTGGCCAATAGGCCCTCTGAGAGATTGCCCAAATCCAGATGGTCCAGTGCATTGTGGGAACTGTAGTCCTGCCCTCCACAAAGTTTCAGGCAACTACTGTGTTCCCACAGAACTCTGGGTGTCAAAGTAACGATCTACTGTCGTAACGCTGCCAAGACGTGTTGGTCACCAGTCCTGCAACTGACCCATTCAATTGACACTGCATTTAGAGAACTCCAAACAACTTTCATACAATGTCAGCAGTGGTTCTGTTGTTGATATTTGGCCCCCAGTTACACCGCAGAACTAGGTAAGTGGTAAAAGTGGCTCTCCCGTGGCTCCTGTTCAGCAACAGGGACAGCAAGGACAACTCTGCAGCCGGGCTCTACGGGCCAGGTAAAATTGAACTGACTGTCATGGCTTGGTCCTGGGACCCGCATCACCTTTACCCTAGTGGGTTCCATGCAACTGGACCTGTTAGTGATTAATTGTCACTACCACTTTTTCCCACTGACCGCAATGCAAAGGTTCTGCAGCATTGAATTGCTGTGATTTATGTTTGCTTCTAAAATCCATAACTCCCGTTATATCTATCTGATCACGTTCGTTTTGGTGTCTAAATTAATCTACAAATCTGCTTTATTTTTATAAATTGGTGTTGGATTTCGGTCGAGCCATGTCAATTACTTATCGTCCATGTAGGAACTCTGAAAGGCTTAACATGTGTTCCTATAGTGAAGCCTAACTGCTCTTTGCCACTCTACCAGGACTGAGCTAAGGATTTATTATTGTGAATTCAAGGACCATATTTGCGGTTTGTGAAAGTACTGCATGCTAAGCCTAATCAGCATCACCACATAATTCCCCACCTTCGTACACCGTAGGTAGTCTCTTAAAGGAATACTGAATCCCATCAAACCTGACTACTGTTTGATATTCACTTGCAGGCACTATGTTTTGACTGACAAACCCATTGAAAATGTCCAGAAAGAGTACTTTTTCATTGATTTTTAGGGAGCTGGAGTTGGTGAGTTGTCTAGGTCCTTAGTGTGATTTTTCAGATGGGGGTGATCTGTCCTGTTTCGAGGTTCTCTGGAAAGGTTCCTTGGCTAATGAGGGAACTGACAATGTTCAGGTTAGGTTTGAGATCACCTCCATAAAGGCATTTTACAATGGAAGAAGGAGTTAAGGATGTCTGTGAGGTCAGTGGGTATTCTCTTGGATCTCTCTGATGTTTTTGATACAGTGTCGTCTCATGAGATCCTTGTAGAGCAAATGGAGGAGGCCAGGATAATTGGCACACAATACTGCTGGTTCAAATCTTTTCTGTCAGTGAGGGAGCAATTGGTCTAACTTCCACCTTTTATCTCAAGTTTCAAAGAACTGATATGGTATCCCTCAGTGTTCTGCATTTAGCCCAACGTTCTATAATATTTACATGATTCAGCTGGGGAAGGCTGTCAAACAATGGGGGCCCGATTCACAGAACTAACTTAAGACAAAATCCTAAACTTACTACCATTTTGGTATTCACAGAAGGCACTTTACCAAAATGAGTAACTTACTCATTTTGTGTAACTTACTCATTTTGGTATTCACAGAAGGCACTTACTCATAAATGAGTAAGTGCCTTCTGTGAATACCAAAATGAGTAACTTACTCATTTTGCGTAACTTACTCATTTTGTGTAACTTACTCATTTTGGTATTCACAGAAGGCACTTACCCATAAATGAGTAAGTGCCTTCTGTGAATACCAAAATGAGTAACTTACTCATTTTGTGTAACTTACTCATTTTCTGTAACTTACTCATTTTGGTATTCACAGAAGGCACTTACTCATTTACTCATTTTGGTATTCACAGAAGGCACTTACTCATTTATGAGTAAGTACCTTCTGTGAATACCAAAATGAGTAAGTGCCTTCTGTGAATACCAAAATGGTAGTAAGTTTAGGATTTTGTCTTAAGTTAGTTCTGTGAATCGGGCCCACTGTCTATAAGTTTGTATCTTATGCAGATGACACCCAACTTATGCTATCATTTCAGCAAATAGAGAATACGGTTGTGGAGACTTTGACCACATTTGCAAACTGGATGAAATGCAGTTGTCTAAAACTTAATTCAGTTCAATCTGACATTTTGGTTTTCGGTGTATACACCCCACTTGACCTCAGAACCTTGTCGCCTAAACAATACAATGGACTTTTGACCCTCAAATCAGTAGGGAGAAAGTTGGGTATCAAATTTGGCAACTATCTCTCATTTAAACCTCAAATAAGGGAAATTACTGTTACATGTTTCGGGATGCTCAAATCAATAACAAAGATGCTGAATTTACTTCCTGGGCATACTCAAAAAGTGGTGGTGCATGCTCTGATCACTTCTAGATTGGATTATGCAAATATGCTTTACTTAGGGTTTCTAGCTGGGGTCCTGAATAAACTACAGCTGGTTCAAAATGCTGCAGCCAAGATTTTGAACTACTCTAAGAGGCAATCAACAAGGGTGAACCTTAAGCAGCTGCACTGGCTTCTAATCAACCAAAGGATCAAACGTAAGGCCCTGCTAATCTTCTTTAGAGTATTGCACCAAAAAGGGCCTTTGTATCTGCAAAGAAGAGTCAAGATTCACTCTCCTGTGAGGATTCTTCATTAGACTAATCAAGGCAGGTTATGCATCCCGAAGATTTGTAAAGAAAGGTCGGTAGGCCGATCTTCCTCGTTTCTTGCATTAAAACTGTGAAGGTCTCTGCCAATCACACTGCGATAACCTGATTCTAAGCAGGATTTTACATCTGGATTGAAAACCCATCTTTTCAGAAAATCCTATGTGTAGTCTTAGCTTTGTCTGCCTACTGGTATGAGTGCCGGAATCCTTCCCTTTGAAGCAGCAGTGCGCTACGCAAGTGGCTTTTCATTCATTCTTTCATTCAAGGTTTGAGTTTGGTGGATTGTGTTTTCAAAGGTGTATTACATTCTTTGTAGTTTTTCTCAGTGATAATCTATACCGCAAGGATTGAATTACCATCTCATGTGTAATGATGCGAGTTGGCAAGGTTGATGAGTTTCTCTTGGTGGTATCTATGAGAATGTCCTGTCTTGGTGTGGGGTGAGGGATGGAAAAGGGGACGACTTGCTGTAGGGGGACAAACGTCTGCGGGCACAGACAGGCTTCAATCAGCAAAACATCTCTTATTGGTGCAGCAAGGCAGTCTTCTGAAGTACACAGCAGGCCACAGTACAGCAACAGGCAGTCCTCTGAAAGTCCTTCCGCAGGTCCAGAAAGCAAACTGAAGAGTTGGTCAGAGGGCCCCCTTTTAATACCTGGTGCCCACTCTGAAGTAGAAGACACTTCTGGAGGCTTCCCCCCACAGAAGTATCTGTAATTTCCTGCTTCCCTGCCCTGACTCCAGCCTGGCTACAGGCACAAAAGGCTAGCGTGAAGTCCTTTGTGTGAGCGCAGGCCCCAGCCTATTGAAGTGCAAGTGAGGCTGCTCACAGCTTCACCCCCCCCAGCCTGAGATGGCCCATTCAGGCATACCAAGTCTCTCTATTGTGTAGCTGTATGAAGGAATATACAAAAGCCAACTGCCTTCGCACCTAGTCATGTGACCCAGGAACAGGCAGTAGGCACCAAATGGTTAGGGCACAAACATGCAAACTTTCTAAAAGTGCTATTTTCAGAATTCTGACTTAAAAATCGATTTTACCATTAAAGAGGATTGTAAATTACAATTCCTCAGACACCACAGATAACTTTCCTACCTACTCCTAATCTAATGTTAGCACTTATTAAATGTAATAAGGTAACACAATGTTATCCTATGGGAGAGGTCGACTTCACAGTTGTAACAAATTTGTGAGTTTTTTTACTACCAGGACATGTAAAACTTAGAAGTGCTTGACCAACTTTTTAATTATAATGCACCCTGTCCTAAGGGCTGTTTGGGGTCTACCCTGGGGGGACTTACATGTATTAAAAAGAAAGATTTAGGCCTGGCAAAAGGTTTATTTTGCCAAGTCGAATTGGATGTTTAAAACTGCACACACAGGCTGCAATAGCAGACCTGAGACATGTTTGAAAGCACTACTTAAGTGGGTGGCACAAGAAGTGCTGCAGGCCCACTAGTAGCATTTCATTTACAGACCCTGGGTATATGGCATACCATTTTAATAGGGACTTATCAGTAAATTAAATATGCCAATCAGGTGTAAGCCAATATTACCATGTTTAAGTGAGTGAGTGCATGCACTTTAGCACTGGTTAGCAGTGGTAAAGTACACAGAGTCCTAAGGCCACCAACAAACACAAAGTTAGAAAAATAGGAGGGTGCAGGCAAAACGTTTGGGGGAAGTACTGAGATGACACTGAAATATACAAAAAGTACCCGATTATGAGTTTGGCGGTGCGGCACCGAGTCTGCCCTGCCACTGCACCGCCAAACCTGTGCTGAGGCCGCCCGCCAGATTGCGAGTGTAACTTGTGTCTGGCGGGATTTTTTTGCCATTCCCACGGCGGTGCCTTTATAAACAGGCACCACAATGGGAATGCCAAAAATAGTTCCTGCACAGCATGGACTGCAAAGTCCATGCCGTGCAGGAACTTGTGTGCATGCCCCCTATGTATATCCACAGGGCGCAGAGGCACACAGGTTCCTGTAGGGCCTGCTTTGTTTCCTCTTCACCAGGGTTAACATGGAGAAGGAACTGCCATGTAAACGCTGGCAGAGAGGAAACTCCTAATATGCTTGGCGGGACCGCGGTGGTCCCGCCAAGCATATGGATGCCTCTTGACCACCGCAACACCGCCAGGGAGCGGCGGTTACCTGGCGGCGGAGCTGTTGCAGTCCCACTGCTCATCTCATAATAGGGTGGTGGGGAAACCGCCACCCCATGCCCCCATGAGTCTGGCGGTCCTTGGACCGCCAGACTTTTAATTGGGCCCAAAGGGTTGGATGGAATGCTTGAAATAATCTCAGCCATTGGTAATCACTCGGAGCCATATCCCAAGCCATCGTTATTTTGCACACCATGCCACCTCAGTTTGGACCCAGCCATATGCAAATCGGTCTTGACAATGCTGCAATTGTAACAATCCAGCACTAACTGCCAGGCCAGGGCCTCCATGAATCAGAAAAGAAGCAAACCGGAACTGGTTTTGCTTTTATTAGTGCTCCTCAGCCATGTATAGCCATGGCTCCAGTGGCACAGTGTGCACGGGACCCACGTCTGGGCATACCTGAATCACTTAGGGTGACACACCGAAGTCTACAAAAAGTGATGGACGGAATGCTTGAATTCATCTCAACTAAAGGTAATCACTTTGGGTCGCATCCCAATACATCGGTATTTTGCACACCACGTTACCTCAGTTTGGAACCAGCCATATGCAAATCAGTCTTAAATCTGCTCCATTGGGAAAAGTACAGCCCAAACTGCCAGGACTGGTCTCCTGAACCAGAACACAAGCCACCCAGGACCGGTTTCACTCTTATTAGAGCTTATCAGCCAGGTATTGCCTGGCTCCAGTGGCACAGTGTGTACGGGACCCACATCTGGGTATACCCGTCCCGAATAGTGTGACACACTGAAGTATACAAAAAGTGATGGAGGGAATGCTGCGTCACCAGCTGGGTGCAGCAGTTGATCGCCATGCCACAGTCACTGTCAGAAAGGCAACAGATGGCAATGGGAATTCTATTTTTGCACTGGGGGGTGACTGTTCCTAAGGTCTCAGGAGAGTAGCAACTAAACTTTGGTTGGTAAGAGGGGATAGTAACAAGTGGTCAGTCTCAAAGATTCCGGCACACTGCTACGGAGGGGTAGGTCGCTATCCTGGGAGAGGCGAGCAACTAAGCTCAACCACTCAATGAGAGCGCGCCAACGGTGCCCGATTTCCTTAATGAGGGGTTGGGGATAGGTACCTACATTGAGAGTTCCTATCTGCGCAAGGACGCTTACACACCTTAAGAATAAGGTATCACAGGTTTACAGGATTTTCTTTTTCCTGAGGCCTGTCTTCTTCTTGTTTATTTCACCAGCTTTCCGGTCCTGACGAAGCGCCTATGGATCCCTTATGGACCAATTAAGAGCGCGAAACATGTTGACCTTTTCTTTATGTGTGATTGATTCACTCCGGCACCTATTCTGAGAGCAGCGGTTAGTCATACATCCGCCCTCTGTATTTGTTTCTAAGAGGAGCTCCAGGATTCACACCACTTTTTTTTAAACTTACCACTCGGACCCCCGAATAAACACAGGTTCTAGGTACCGTTTGGTAATTTTAATTCGCCCACTCACTTAACTCCCTAGGCCCACACACCCGCATGCACAACTGCGGCGTCTCCTTAAAAGATCTCCGCTAAAGAGCCCTCTTGCGGGGCCCGTGAGGGACTGCAGCGCCGCCCCCACGAGGAGCAACGCCCGATGATGAAGCATGACACTCGCAAGGGTGTGTGAGGGCACTATATCCAAAAGGAGGGATTCCCCCACCACTATTTATAAACCCAACCTTCTTTGAGACTGACCACTTGTTACTATCCCCTCTTACCAACCAAAGTTTGGTTGCTACTCTCCTGAGACCTTAGGAACAGTCACTCACCAGTGCAAAAACGTTGTTCTTTGGGAGCACGGGTACTGGACCTTCTTCCTTTCCAAATAGCTCCCGGTCCCCAATTCTTTTTGTATGATAATGGGAATTCTATGCCATTGTCCACTTCCCTTAGGCATTAGGGGGGAGATTTACTAAGATTTTGCGTGGTGTTTGCGTCACAAAAGTGACGCAAAACGGCGCAAAATCTTTTTTTTCTAATTACCTTTCCAGCGCTAAACTTGTTTTAGCTGGAAATAACGTAAAAGTAATGCGAAGCAGTGCATTGTGCTGCTTCACATTACTTTGCGCCATGGGGGCGTGCCAAGGGTGGTGCATGGGTGTTCGCATGCAACCACCCAAACTTTCTAACGCCAAACCGAATTTACTAAAAACAGTAGATTGAGTTTAGCGTGAGAAAGCTGTGCCCTTTTCAACTAGGTGCAAGGAAGGAGAAATGCTTTCATTTCTCCTTCCTTTTCCGACTTTGCATGCGTGCTGCACTGTGCAGCACGCATACAAAGTGGGAAAAGCTTCCCTCGTGTCTAGCATAGTATTTTGTACAGGAAGGGTACCCTTCCTGTACAAAACCTATGCTACACTCATGCACACACCCTAGCGCTACAGCGCTAAGGTGTGTGCATGGCACACGGCTGCTGAAATCAGCGCCGGCGCAAGGGAAAGGGGAGGAGAGAGCCATATCTTTGAAGATATGGCCCTCCCCTGCACCTTCCCTGTCGCGCAACACAGCGCAGCCTTGCGGGGGGCTGTGCTGCGTTGCACGACTTTTTCATAAATCTCCCCCTAGGTGTCTTCAACAACACACATGTTGCTCCTTAGCTACCCCGCCACAAAGGACACTATTTTAACAGCAGTCACCACTGGCACTCCATGAGTGTGCAGGCAGTCGGAGGTGCCATGAGCTAGTGCACAGATGGGTACACTGCCTTCCCTTGATGCACAGATGAAGCTACATTTTCCAACTCTCACCTCTCACACATCAGGTGGTTGCTGGGGGTTTCAGTGACATGTAGCAACATCAAACTGCCAAAGCATGTATACCTAGGAAATTTCATAATAAATATAAGCACTCATAATTTCACTCCATTACAATGTGGACAAAAAAACAACTTATCAAAACACAACAACATTAAAAAAGAATGGGTGCATGTTTAAAACATCTGCAGACTTTCCAATACTACTACATTTTTTTTAAAGTAGCACGTGTCTTTGTTGGAGGTGATGCTAGTTATTGCATCTCCCTCATCTCCTCACCCACTTACGACGTGCAGCCACACAGCCTCAAAAGAGGTACACAGGGCACACGTACGTATGGAGCTCATCACTGAGTGCACTTTTAGTAACCACAAGTCATGCTTCAGATGTGCTGACCATAAGAGGGTGCTCCAGTATTCAACAGAAGTAGTGTGCAAGATTATGGTAACTTGTTGCATGTTGCATAACGTTGCCATGTGGTAAGGCTTACATGAATACCTTAAACCTGAACAGCCCCATCTAGGTTCCCAGGGTGTGACACAGACCAGTTGTCAGGGTCTGTGAATACATAATTAACTAGTGACTCATTTTTAGGTCGAAACCTAACAGACAGCACAGCTGCCTGCTTTGCTTATGACTTCTTGTGGGCATTCTGGGAATGCATTTCACCCACTGCTTGCTATTGGCTTTGTGGTTTGTAGCTCACAGTTGCTTGCTTTCTATTTGCTGGCTTTATTTGTTTTAGGCTGTCTAGCTTGACTTTGTTCTTCCCGGGAGCATTCCTTATTTGCTGTATCCTTCTGAGTACTCGCTATCCGTAAACAGGCCTTTAAATCTTGTCCTTATCTTGTCTCATTTGCTGCACATTCAAAGACAGAGACCAAATGTCAGGCTTTGTTTTCCGAGGGAACTTGGTGTTTACTTTTCTTTTGCTGACTTCAGTGAGAGAATTTATGTGACAACTCATCCAGGTGAGTACCCATGTGAGAAGATCAGAATGATAAAAGTAGAAATGAAGCACTTTCTTTTTGTAATTCTGAAGTATGGTGGAAACAAGTATTTTAATAAGATCAAAACACATCAATACACTCAGCAATGACATTTCCACACATTATCATTTGTGCAAATTAAAACTTTATGTCTTTGCAAATGTAATGGTCATTTCAATTGGAAATGTGTTGTCTGTGGAGGCAGTGCGCTATCACACCTTGCATACTCCACACTACGCCACTCCACTGTACACTCCTCCACTCTACAACACTCTACACCACTCTACAACACTTCGCTTCACTTTGTGCCCTTCTATTCTATGGTATGCCACTCCACGCCATGCCACTCCACTCTAACTCCACTCTACGCCACTCCACTCCATACCACTTACCCCACTCCACTCCAATCTACCCCAAACCAATCTACCCCACTCCATCCAAACTTCCCCAATCCACTCCAATATACCCCACTCCACTACACTACAGTCTACCTCAATCTACTCCACCCCAATCTACCCCACTCTCTACAATTGACCCCATTTCACTCCATCCAATCTACCCCACTCGACTCCAATCTACCCCACTCCTCTCCAATCTACTCCACTTCATTCTACCCCAATCCACTCACTCTACCCCAATCTACCCCATTCCAGTCCAATCTACCCCCACACCAATCTACTCCAATCTACCCAATCCACTCCAATCTACACCACTCCACTCTACCCCACTACAATCTACCCCACTTCACTCAACCCCACTTCAATATACCCCAATCTACCCCCTCCTGTCCAATCTGCCCCCTACACTCAAATCTACCCCACTCAAATCTATCTCATTACAATCTACCTCAGTGTACCCCACTCCATTCGAATTTACCCATCTCTAATCCACCCAATCTACTCCACTCCAATGTACCCCACTCCATCCTAATCTACCCCTCCACTCCAATCTACCCCACTCCAATCCCCACTCCAATCTATCCGGCTCCACTCCACTCTAATCTACCCCACTCTAATCTACCACAATCTACTGAACTCTACTGCATGTATTTCTACCTCACTCCGCTCTAATCTACCCCACCCGACTCCTATCCACCCAATCTACCCCACTCCAATCTAGCCCACTCCAGTCTCCATTCCACTTTATCCAACTCCACACCACTCCAATCTACACTACTCCAATCCACCCAATCAACCACACTCCATCCACTCCAATCTACCCCACCCACTCCAATCTACTCTACTCGACTCCAATCTATCCCACCCCACCCCACTCCAATTGACCCCACTCCACTCCACTCCAATCTACCCACTCTACTCCAATATACACCACTCCACCCCAGTCTACCCAAATCCACCACAATTAAATCTACTCCACTCCAATCTACCCCACTCCAATTCACCCCACTCCAATCTACCCCACCCCACTCCAAACTACCTCACTCCACTTCAATCTACCCACTCCACTCCAATCTACCCTACTCCAATCTACCCCACTCTACTCCAATCTACCCCACTCCACTCCAATCTACCCCACTCCATTCCAATCTACCCAACTCTAATCCACCCAATGCAGGGTCAGGTCCCGGCCTACCTTAGAGCTCAACTTAAGCATGCTCAGTCTAACCGCTCACTCAGATCAAACCATCTTCGCCTCTTGGTGACTCCCCGTTTTCGCCGCTCCAGAATGGGTGGCAGAGCTTTCGCAGTGATCATGGCCAAAGCCTGGAACAGCCTGCCATTGTCCTTGCGGATGGCTGAATCTGAATATATTTTCCTACGTGACTTGCAGACCTGGCTGTTTTCCAACTCTTAGCCCTGTATGAGTACCTGCATCTACCACCTGTCCTAGCGCCGGGACACCCCCGTTGGGGGTAGCTGTGCGCTTTACAAGCTTAAAAAAAAAAACACAAAAAAAAACCCCACTCCAAGTGTTCCACTCCACTCTAATCTATCGCACTACACTTCGAACAGCCCTACTCCACTCTAAGCCACCCCACTCCACTCCAATCTGCCCAATCCACCACACTTTGCTATTCCCCAATCTACCCCACTCCACTCATCTACCCCAATATACCTCACTTCACTCTATCCCACTCTATCTACCCCACTCCTATCTACCCCAACCCACCGAAATCTATCCCACTCCAATCAAGCCCAGCCCACTCCACTCCAATCTACCCCACTTCACTCCAATCTACCCCACTCTACTCCAATCTACCCCATTCCACCCCAGTTTAGCCCAACCCACCCCAAATAAATCTACCCCACTCCAATCTACCCCACTCCAATCTACCCCACTCTAATCCACCCCACTCCAATTGATGCCACCCCACTCCAATCTACCCCACCCCACTCCAATCTACCTCACTCCACCCAATCTACCCCAGTTTGCCCCACTCCAGTCGACCTCACTCTACCACAATATACCCCGCTACAATCTACCCCATTGTACCCCAAACTACCCCAATGCACAACACTCAACACAATCCCTCCACCCCCACTCTACTCCACTCTAAACCAATCCACCCCACTCCATTCTATCCCAATCTACCCCACTCCACGCTACTCTACTCTAAACCAACCTATCCCACACTACCCTAATCTACCCCACTCCACGCTACTCCAATCTACCCCATTCCACTCTACCCTTATCTACCTCACTCCAATCTACCATATCCCACACCATGCCACTAACATTTAGCCATGCTGAACAGTAGCCACACTGGTGTACAACATGGCTAAAACACATTGCCAAAGCCAATAGCTCTCACATAGGTGAGACCCATTGGCTTTGCTAATGCTTGTTCACCTGAGCTGCTACTTTGGTTGCAGCATCAAAGTGGCTGGTTGGTGTCTTATCAATGATGAATGAGTGGACTATGACACTGTCACATATACCACCATAAAACACCTCTGCTCCACCACAAACATGTCACAAGCATACGTTCAAGTATCAGTGTGATAATGCATCCACTAACACATACCTTACTCACCTATTCATTCATATATTACATGCTATGACTATATACACCATTTATACAATAACATTTTCTGGTTATATTCTAATTACACACAAGTTCGTATGTTATTTCAAAAAACTATAGTTGGTTTCAATACATACACCTTCAATTACAAAATGCATGCACCCTTAAATGTCTTCATTTTTTAGTTCAATTTTACATCCAACAATACAGATATGAACAGACATTTTTGCTTTCCATTTAGTATTATACCAATGTATTCTGGCTATGTACCAGATTTCTCCAACTTTATATGTAGAACGAGAACTCCCTAGCAGAGGCAGAGAACTTGGTAATTGGGGCAGAGTTCTCTTATGGCCAGAGCTGCCGACTTTGAAGCTGGGGAACCAGGTTCAAACCTCGGAGTTGTTCAGTATCCTGTGATTCTGGGCAAAACACTTAATCTCCCCGTGCCTACCAAAAACAAAAAATGAATGCTTCCTTGTGTAACGTAACTGGTGCTCATGTAAAGCGCTCTAATACCTTTGGGTTGAGTTCGCGCTATATAAATCTGCACAAAAACCCCCCCAACAAATAGGAAATACCATACAGGAAGTAGGCTATTCCTGAGCCATCCATTGAGCACATCACAATCCTCCTCTATTCTGCAGTTCCTTTTATATTCCTGAAAATAAGGCAGAGGTTTGTGAAGAGAGGGCCCTAGTGCTTCCCAAGAAGGCCTTGAGATCATTGGAGAGGACATCCCCAAAGGTATGCTCATCTGGACAGCTAGCTAGACAACCAGCTGAGCAATGCAGTATGAGGCCAAATATGTAAAGACATCACCACACCCTTCCGCAAGCGATGTGACCTAGGGTGGTGGGTAAGATTGAAGGCACAGGATGTACTGGGGATATTTCCCAGTCACAAATGTATTATCCAGTTTTGCAGCTCTGTACAGAATGGTACTTAAAACAGCCAAGCCAACCTTCCATGCTTAGCTGGAGGCACATAAGCAGCAGCAAGGGGGTTAAATTGATCTTTGCCAGATAACATACGTACATACATAGTTAGAAAGTGTTGTTCTACCATATCTCTTATTTTACCTGCTTTTTACTATGTTGTGTGCCTGTACTATATGTTGTCCTGTAAAATGTGTTGTTAAATTAAAATCTATTTGTTTTTTTCTATGTATTCAACATGTTTTAATCTTAGAAGAATGTGATAGCGCAAAAGAACTTTGTAAAGAGAAACAAAAAATATTAACATCAACATTGACATAGGCCTTATTTAAAATATGGGTCATTTAATAATAGGAAATATACATAAGCCTTATGATGCAGTATTTTTACATTATGTCAGATAGAGAACTGAGACACTTTTAATCACATGTTTTAGCCCTATAGACATAGTTATATACACTAAGGGCCAGATGTAGGTAACTTCAATTTAGCGAGTCCTTAATAGCGATTTTTAACGAATCGCTATTAAGGACTCGCTAAATGGAATGTAGGTAGGAATCGCTAAAATATTAGCGATTCCTTAACATTCCTTAATAACGAATCGGTAATTGAGATTCGTTATTAAGGAATACCTAGCCATTCATTCCTATGGGCTAGGAGGCCCATAGGAATGAATGGGAAGATATTCACTATTAGCGATTCGGTATTACCGAATCGCTAATAGCGGAGGTATTTCAAGGGTGCCAGGGTGTCCAAAGGACACCCTGTTGCACCCCTGAAATGTGCATGTGTGCACATGTGGCGCACATACATGCCCTAAGGGCATGGATGTGTGCCACATGGCACATTTGAAAAAGCAAAAAAGTGCTTTTTTAAAGGAAATCTCTACTTACCACCAACTTGCAGTTGGTGGTAATTAGCGATTCCTTAAGGCTCAAGTGCACTATTTTTAGTGCTACGTACATTGCATTTAAGGAATCGGTATTTCCGATTCCTTAAATGCAAGAGCAAAATAAGGAATCGCTATGTTGCGATTCCTTATTTTGCATGTAGGTATGAACTCACCTACATTGCACTCAGCCAAATACCGGTCGGTAACGCTGAAATTCTCAGAATTTCGGCGTTACCGACCGGTATTTCGCCACCTACATCTGGCACTAAATGGTCAGTGATGAATACTGTACAGACAATGAATATTTAAAAGAATCTGCCATCACATGTCCAGAAAGTAGCCATTCATGCTACATCGATTAGTCATCATTTCTTGACAACTGGCTGATATCTATGATCTTGTTTGCCATCATAAGTGAATGTAAGGGAGGCACTGCTTGAGTAATTCAAAGTATCCCATGTGCTAATGTGAGATTTTGCAGTGTGGAACATAGATAAATGATAATGTTTGATGTTGTAGCAACATTTGCTTCAACTGCATATTGGTGAACCACAGACAACTATTGTTAAAAGTGGTCTATAAAGATAAAAACCTTGCATGCCAAGGGGAGTGGTGTGCTTGACATGCACTTGTCATTTCTATCTTTTGTCACCATTCCTTTTCAGCAGGAGGAGCAGGCAAACCAAGAAAGAACAGGACCAGGAGTTATGACCACAGAGGGCCTCACCCAGTACATAGGCACTGCAAGTCTACAGCACTACCAATGAGAAGGAAGAGGAGGGACAATCTACCAAAAGGGAGAGAGCACCCACCTGGAGAGTGACTCACTTTCAATGGAAAACACAACAGGTGCTGGATGTCCAACACATGCCAGGAGGAGTCATATGATGGGGATCCTTCAAGCTCAGAAGAGGAAATGTCAGTTGTTCCCAGGAGTAAGTGTCTCCATCCATTGGGGCCTGAACCCTTCACCTCCATCCTTAAGAGGTGCCACAACAGTGCAGGTCTCAAGCTGCATCACTGGCATTTATCCTCCTCCTGTAAGTGCGAACCCAGAAGAGTTATATGTCATAATATCATTTCAAAATTATCCATATACCATTATTTTGTGGGCAAAATTTGGAGGACTAGAGTTTCAAGAAGATAAGTGCATGTTGGGAAGTAAAGGATTACTATTCTGTACTCCACAGCTACATGCCTTGAAGAAATCTATCTATCTATCTATCTATCTATCTATCTATCTATCTATCTATCTATCTATCTATCTATCTATCTATCTATCTATCTATCTTTCTTTCTATCTATCTATCTATCTATCTATCTATCATATAGCATCAAGATACATATATGTGGAATGTAATCAACTAAACCTATACTTGCAAATATAATCTTACCTTGTAGATATTTTGGTCCTCAATAATTTGCCGACAATGTAAGGGTAGCACGATATTCCGAAAGCAATATTCTGGTGGAAAAACACCAAGAAGATCAGTGGCCAAGTGTAACATTCTCCCCAGTCACCCCTGAGCCCTCGCATGGTGAGCCCTCCAGCCCCAGTGCATGTTACCATGGCTGCTTTCCAGGAGGACTTAAGTAAGGTGAATTCTGGTCTGCAAGCGCTCTCTCAGGATGTCAGAGAGATGGTTAGAGAGTTCAGGGAAACCCAAGATGTACAAGATGATCAGCATTGGGACCATTGTATTCTCTTTGTGACCATTGTGACCTCCTGGACGGCAGGCATATTGCTTTGTCTAGTCACTCATCTTTCCCCACTCACTGTTGTAGTTTTTCCAGTACGTCTGTCCCTGCTGTTCCCACTCCTACTCCAGTGCCTCAAGTCACTCAGTTGGCATCCAGTCCTGCTATGGAGCCCAACTGCCTGTGTCAGAGAGGGAGTTAATTGTTGTTATTAAGTCTGAGCAAGTGTATGACCAGGAATATTTGCCCCAACTCAGAATAGCAACTCTGACTGACTCACATAAAACACTTTTTAAAATACTCAACTCCTTCATAAATCCGGCGGCCTGCTCTCCAAAACCAATTCCGACGCAATCACTTTGCGATGCTCTGGCAGATCATTTTGATGATAAAATCAAGAAGATATAGCAAAACGTCTCTACCATCACTGCTGAGCCCCATGAGAGGCATGTAGTCCTTATTCCTCCTACTGACCCAACCATCAATTTAGGTAATTTCAAAGAAATTTCCCCTGAAATCACCTATAATCTTTTGAGGTCTGCGAAATCCGTCACACCTACAGACGTTTGTCCTCCCAGAGTTCTGTCGAACATTGCTTGTGAATTGGCCTGCAAATCTGCTCCTTAATCAATCCATCAATAATTACTGGGAAAGTCCCTTTAGACTGGAAGTCTGCCTTGATCAGGCCCTTTAAAAAAAAGTTTAATTTAGTCTCTACCGATCTTGCTAACTACTAACCTATTTCGCTTCTTCTTCTGCTGGCTAAGCTACTGGAAAAATACAATAACCAGCAACTGACAACTTACCTTGAATCTAACAGCTTATTTGATCGTTCTCAGGGGGATATTCTCAAGAACGTGTGTTAACTAACGCCAAATTCGCTTAACGCAACTTCTCACATCACAGTCCATTGCGGGAAAATAACACTGTGTTAACGCAGTATTCCCAACCCAGCGGCACCATGCGATAGTCACACGATAACGTGACAAATGCCTGCGTTAAAATTAACGCGAAACCGAAAAAATGCGAAACACGAACGCGAAAAAAGTGGCGATGTCCCCAAAGGCGATACAAAAATCAGCAAAAACCAGCGACAGGCCTGCGATTCCCACGCGTCATGCGTGAGAATGCACTATAAAAGCAGAGACAAAAAAAATGCAACTGCGTAGCGCCATGGACGCACCCGGACCGAGTGCAGAGGACAACGCGAACCCCACAAGCCCCACAGACGACCAGCCAGGAACCCCGGGGAAGGGCAAGGAGAAGAGGAAGAGGAAGACAGGGTTCAGTCCGCAGGAAAACCGGATCATTGTCACGGAGGTGACAGAACACTACCAACAACTGTTCGTCACCTCCACTGTGTCATCGGCAACACAAACGGAAATATGGCAGTCCATCGTGAACAACGTGAATGCAGTCGGAGTGTCGAGGAGGTCAATGGAGGAGGTCAAGAGGCGCTGGCATGATGTGAAAAGCCAAACCAAGCAGAAACTTGCTGCCAACCTGAAGGCAGCAACGGCGGCTGGAGGTGGGAGTCCTGCGCTACAGGAGGAGCTGGATGAGCTGGAGGAAATGGTGGCCACAGTCATCAGTGCGGAGACGGTGCAAGGAGTTGGGGGTCCGGACACTGCTCGATATGACCTGACCATACAGCAACAGGGTGAGTAACGACCAGGGACTGGGGGGACGGGGGGGACGGGGGGAGACGGGCACAATGGCACACATGCACAATCATGTGTAGCACACTGCACACCCACAATGACTGTGGAACATGTCCCTGATGTCCTTGGCACACTGCAGCACACATAGAAACACCAAGTAGGCCCCCGTCCACCATGTGCACAAATGCCACCCCTAACCAATCTCACAACCCACCCATGCACATGTGCTGAACCCAGCAAAGCAGCGGCTCTGTGAGCCACACTGACAATGCAAGTGACACAGCATGACCAATAGCATGGCTGCAGTCAAAATACATGACATGGTGCACGCCACAACACTGAGGTGGCCCAGTGTGGAGAACATCCTCAAAGGAGCAGGTCACACACTGACACATCCACGTGCACATACAACCCCTGACGTCAACAACACATCTGCAGACAAACAATGCACAAGAGTCCAAAATCCGTCCAAGAGCACAAATGACCCAAGTCGCCAACATCTCAGCACCGTAAAAGCACACAAGTCAAAGGCACACCGCCTCAAAGGGATAAGGGGCCGCTAAATCAGAGCGGCAGGGGCGACTCTCCCACAAAGCATCACACACACATATCAATCACAGCACATCAACATTGACGACAATGTGGTTCAAAGTGCCACACCTACACCACAGAACAGAAGACACAACTGGTGCCGCATGTGCGTTGAAACTGGCCAACCACATCAGGCATAGCAGGAAACTGTCAGATGATAATGTACGAGTACAACCTCACATCCGTCATGTAGTCGAAATGTCCACTGTCCCCCATCAAATACCCAGCTCCTCCGGAACAGTCACAATGTACATTGTCATACAGTCTGTATGTAAACATGTACAATGCGTGCACATACATGGAACACACTGTTAACCTGCATCTCCCTTCACATTGCAGAGGGACAATCAACACCTCCTGCAGAGCAGACCAGACATCTCTTCAGTGATGATAAGGAGGACCCCCTGGCCATCTGCTCCGACACCCTCCAACGGCTCATGGACAGCCTCCGCACCCCACCTCCAGGAGCAGGGCAGCCCAGCTGCATTGAGGTGATCAAACCCCTGCACAGACCACACAGCAGGAAGCACCCACCACCATGGTTGGCTCCCAGCACCTCACCGAAGAACACATGGCATTCCAACGCCGTGTGTCAGACTGCCAGAGGGGGCTGGCTGAACAGGTGCGGGTGAGTTTGGACCTCATGGCAGCCAAACTAGATGCCATACGTGGGTGTCTCAGTTCCATCAGGGACCACTTACAGTCCCTAACGGACACCCACAGTCCGCTCCATGCCCTACAACAATCCTTGGCGATACAAAAGGGGATGATGGACGGAACGTTTGAGCCAATCAAACACTCACCCCCAGTCAACTGATCTGGGTTTAATCCATCATTATTCTTTAGCTCACTCCACCACCCCAGTTCAGACATGGCCATATGCAAATCAGTCTGACCCTGTGCCTCATGGGAACAGTCCAGCCCGAACTGCCAAGCCATGTCTTCCCTGGACCGGAAACAAGCATCCTAGGACCGGTTTCTGGCATTCCAGCCGTAATCAGCCAGGCTTGCTTGAATCCAGTGGCAAAGTGAGCAAGGGACCCACGTCTGGGCATACCCCCGCCAACTTAGGGCGAACAAAGCGATACAAAAGGGGATGATGGACGGAGCGTTTGAGCCAATCAAACACTCACCCCCAGTCAACTGATCTGGGTTTAATCCATCATTATTCTTTAGCTCACTCCACCACCCCAGTTCAGACATGGCCATATGCAAATCAGTCTGACCCTGTGCCTCATGGGAACAGTCCAGCCCGAACTGCCAAGCCATGTCTTCCCTGGACCGGAAACAAGCATCCTAGGACCGGTTTCTGGCATTCCAGCCGTCATCAGCCAGGCTTGCTTGAATCCAGTGGCAAAGTGAGCAAGGGACCCACGTCTGGGCATACCCCCGCCAACTTAGGATTAAACCCAGATCAGTTGACTGGGGGTGAGTGTTTGATTGGCTCAAACGTTCCGTCCATCATCCCCTTTTGTATCGCTTTGTTCGCCCTAAGTTGGCGGGGTATGCCCAGACGTGGGTCCCTTGCTCACTTTGCCACTGGATTCAAGCAAGCCTGGCTGATGACGGCTGAAATGCCAGAAGCCGGTCCTAGGATGCTTGTTTCCGGTCCAGGAAGACATGGCTTGGCAGTTCGGGCTGGACTGTTCCCATGAGGCACAGGGTCAGACTGATTTGCATATGGCCATGTCTGTACTGGGGTGGTGGAGTGAGCTAAAGAATGATGATGGATTAAACCCAGATCAGTTGACTGAGGGTGAGTGTTTGATTGGCTCAAACGTTCCGTCCATCATCCCCTTTTGTATCGCTTTGTTCGCCCTAAGTTGGCGGGGGTATGCCCAGACGTGGGTCCCTTGCTCACTTTGCCACTGGATTCAAGCAAGCCTGGCTGATGACGGCTGAAATGCCAGAAATCGGTCCTAGGATGCTTGTTTCCGGTCCAGGGAAGACATGGCTTGGCAGTTCGGGCTGGACTGTTCCCATGAGGCACAGGGTCAGACTGATTTGCATATGGCCATGTCTGTACTGGGGTGGTGGAGTGAGCTAAAGAATGATGATGGATTAAACCCAGATCAGTTGACTGGGGGTGAGTGTTTGATTGGCTCAAACGTTCCGTCCATCATCCCCTTTTGTATCGCTACAACAATCCTTGGCTGACCTCGCCGAAGCCATTACTCGGATACAAGAACCGTCTAGTCAGACAGGCTCTAGCGATGACAGCACAGAGTTGGCACAGATGCGGAGGACAATGGAGAACATGGAGCGGATGCAGGCAGGAAGGATGGCTGCCACAGCTGAACACCAGCGAGATGTATCTGGGAACTACCATGCCCTGCAGATCCTCATCTTGCCATTGCTGCCACATAGCCTGTCCCAGATGACTGCTGCAGGAACTTCGACCCACACATCTCCGCCCCCTGATGTGTCAGTGGCACACAGTGATGCAGCCATAACACCAGCACACACACCTGGCTCACCTGACACAGAAGACATATCAGAGGACAAAGATGTGGATGTCAATGACTGTGTCAAAAAGGAGGTTGTAGCATTCATCCCCCGCCATATGGCCTGTTTCTGCTTGGTACAGCCCTCTGCATCATGCCCTGGTACAACACCTTCCACTGTCCCCCGGAACACTCTGCGACATTCACCTGGACCCCGACATGGACTGCCATATCTGCTCTGGTCACCAATGACACAGCAAACAGGCTGCGGACTCAACCCTTCCTCTACCGATGAACTTGTCATCCCCTAAAGGACTCTGTTTGGACCTCCACTGGGCAACCATGTAATATGGGGTGTGCATGGCCATGTACTGCTCCAGCTCCGACACTCCACAGGATGTGAATAAAACATTCCTAATCACACAGATGTGTCATGTCTATGTTCAATCAAGTATAACAGTATGGATGACTGTAGGGCCTTTGATTGCACAAAAAGGTACACCCTGGGAAATGACATCGATGCGCATGTCTGAACGTGACACACATGGCCAATTAGATGACTGTGAAGGTGTGAACTAGCTGTGGCCTCATTGATCATGAACAACAATCTCGCAACCCCCCAACGTAGCCCAACGTCCATGTTTTAAATAGGGCTGTGTTTTCCAAAATCTCAAAGTCGGTAGGAGGCCTAAAGTAGTGTCCCACATCACATGTGTCAACAGAACATCTCTTCGCATACCTACACACACTCAACTGTGTGGACACAACCTGGTTTGATGGTACACATTGATCCATATGGCAAGAAGTTGGACACCATATTCACATTGCTGAAGACACATAAGCGCACAGGTCTACCAGCAACTCTCCCAACCACAATGTCTGGCTCACAGAGGTGGAGCTGGCAATAGGGACCCACCCCTAAGTGAAATGCGCCAGTCAGTCCCTCCCTGTGTACGGACAATGCTCATTGAGGCACACGATATGTCATGCTAATCAACACTCATCACAGTTGAACACTAGTGAAGTTGCGTACACTTTATTAGCATGTGCGTGTCAGTACGGGCAAGACAAGGGCCACAACATGCAGACCAATGCATCATACACTAACAGGCAGCAAAGGAACAAGTAGAGGTGCAAGACATTGGGAGGCACAAATGAACACCAATCATTAGGGATGCCAACGGTCTCAGCCCACCTTGCCTTGCTGGACGAGTCATGTGTTGTTTGGCGAATGCTCATTGCACCGTGTCAGGGGACACCACTCACAGCCCATGGGATCTGCATAGTCCTGTACCACCGGACTGCGCTGACTGTCTGCTCTGCTGACAGTAAGCAGGTGAAGGAGTCCAACAAGGTCACATGTAGTATTACATTGCCATGTGTGAACTCTCCCTCCAGCGGTGTGTTAGATTGAGGAACGTTGCCAGGCGCCGCTGTCCACTCACCTTGCACAGGTGTATGTCAACCCGCAGTGTTGCACGCACATGCATTCTGAGTCCAGGCGAATGCAGCCATGTCCACTGTTATGGTGGGATATGTGTCCATTTCTCCAAGATGCAAAAGGGTGTTGGGACCTGTGCTATGGGTTACAATCTTTTGTGGCTGCAGGAACGTAGTTACTGGTCCATGAAAGCGAGCGCAGCTTCATGGGCAATCAGTTCCAAGAGTACGTCGTTGTCGACTTCAACGAACACGGGGGCGAGCCAATCCATTAGCTGGTCCGGACAGATGTGCTCCGTCCATGCCGTTACACCAATCCGCAACACAGCCCAATAGGGGAGCGCTTCGATGTAGTCACTGCACACGAGGAATTGTGCAATCTCACATGCCCAACTGCCAGCACATATGCCAGATACCAAGGCATCCCATGAACGGGTATCACGGTTACACTCCTGGTCGTGGTCCAACAGGGGGCGCACACACATGTCATAATCCAGTTCAGCTACCATTGTGATGGATAGGCAGACATCCATGGGCCACTCGAATATGCATGATCGACAGTGGAACCAGGGCTGGACGCAGGTGACGTACGCAAGATGGAAGCTCAGACGGTAACTGATGCGCAACACTGCCAGTGGCAGTGCCCCCAACAAATGCAGCATACGGTCACGGTACAGTTCCACGTGACAGGCGTTGTGCATGCGCCTGGGATGTTCTGACATTGCGTTGTTCGCTCCCGTAGAACCGGCACTCTTCTGACCTGCGGCTGTTATGTGGATGATATGCCACAGCTCGGAGCAATGAGTCGTATGTGTGTGCAGAGTTTGGACGTATGGGTTGTCCTGTACGTAAGTGTCAAGGCCATTCCATGCAGGAGTACCTTGAGCAAGGACTTCTGTGTGTGGGGTGTGGATACGTTGATCTTTCATTAGCACTGTGTGTAGTGTGGGAGTCGTCATCATCTGCCATGGTATCTCTCTCAGGGGGTGCCTGCCGCATGCAATTCCAAGGTCGGAGGTGCAGATGTCCTTCTGCCTTCTGTGTTGAGACAAAGGGGCTTTCATCCCTAATGTTAGTCTGACTACTGCTTGTATCCTGTGAATGTGATGTGGCTTGCGCGCTGCAATTGAGGCTAGGCCTTGGGCTTATGGTGCACCAAAAGCGATGAACACACACAACAGTTGGCATGTATGTGCCAAGACCCCGAGCGGCCTTGCGCTCCTTGTACAATCCCTTAGTGCGCAGACGCACTCCGGGTGCATGCAACATTGCAACATTGTCGATTGCGGGCTGTGTGGCGCAGACACAGCAACAGAGACACACGCATCAGTTGGTTTCCTGTGTAGCCCAGATATGAACCACGCCCAGACACAAGGGATATTTGTTCACACCCCTACGCTGGCCTGGCGTACGCCGAGCCAGCCCACTCGGCTTATGTATAAAGGAGGGGGGGACGACGCAACATGTCCCAGTTCTTCCCCACTGCCTGAGGTGACATGGCTGCGTCTGCCTGCCATATGACGAGTCTCAATCAGATAGGGTCCATGACTTGCGTTGCACAGAGTCTGTAGCACCGGTTACACTGCGGCCGGCACGGGCCTACCGCCACGGGACAGTGACTTTCTGTGCACTGAGGTAGGGGCACCTAAAGTGCTGAGGGGGTGTGCAGCCTGCGATGATGCCGTGTGCACTGATATGGTCTCTGCCATTGCAATATCAAGACCCAGAATCAAGTGTGCGACCTGGTGGACCGCAGTGTAGGCCTGAGCCAGTGGGCAGCGTGGGCCTTCTGCCACGTGGCGTTGCCTCGCGGTTCACAGAGTTAGTGGCACCTATGGAGCTGAGCGGGTGTGCAGCCTGCGATGATGACGTGTGCACTGATATGATCTCTGCCATTGCAAAATCAAGACCCAGAATCAAGTGTGCGACCTGGTGGACGGCGGTGCATGGCTGCATGATGTGGAGGCTGCCAAAGTCACGGGCCCCGGGCTTGGAGTTTGCACCGGCACGTGGTGGGCTCTCTTGGAGACATGCCGGTGGCAGAAGGTGAGCAGTGAGGCCTGTGTGTGCAGGGGCGGGCAATCCCCGCTGGGCGGCGGGAGGGGCTGGGGTGCAGCAGCCTGTGTGTGCAGGGGCGGGCAAGCGATGTTGCCGTGTGCAATGATATGGTCTCTGCCATTGCAATATCAAGACCCAGAATCAAGTGTGCGACCTGGTGGACCGCAGTGTACGCCTGAGCCAGCGGGCAGCGTGGGCCTACCGCCACGTGGCGTTGCCTCGCGGTTCACAGAGTTAGTGGCACCTATGGAGCTGAGCGGGTGTGCAGCCTGCGATGATGACGTGTGCACTGATATGATCTCTGCCATTGCAAAATCAAGACCCAGAATCAAGTGTGCAACCTGGTGGACGGCGGTGCGTGGCTGCATGATGTGGAGGCTGCCAAAGTCACGGGCCCCGGGCTTGGAGTTTGCACCGGCACGTGGTGGGCCCTCTTGGAGACATGCCGGTGGCAGAAGGTGAGCAGTGAGGCCTGTGTGCGCAGGGGCGGGCAATCCCCGCTGGGTGGCGGGAGGGGCTGGGGTGCAGCAGCCTGTGTGTGCAGGGGCGGCCAAGCGATGTTGCCGTGTGCAATGATATGTACTCTGCCATCATTACCTGTGGACTCTGTTTCAGATGAGGGACCTGGTGGACTGCAGTGTAGACCGGCACGTGGTTGGAGACACACCGGTGGCAGCAGGTGAGCTGTGAGGCCTGGGTGTGCAGTGTCGGCACTGTCTCTCCCTGTCCCTCTCTTCCTTTCACTGTCTCTCTCTCTCCCTCTCTTTCTCTTTCTCTATCTTTCTCTCTCTCACTCTCCCTCTCTTTCTTTCACTGCCTCTCTCTCCATCTGTTGCTCTCTCTCTCCTTCTCCCTCTCTCCCCCTTTCTCTCTCTTTCTCTATCTCCCTCTCTTTCACTCTCTCTCTCTCTCTCTACATTTCTTTCTCTCTCTCTTTCTCTCTCTCTCTGTCCCTTGTTGGGCGCATGACGCACCTTCTTATCTTCAATTTTGTCTTGCAAGTTTTGACTTGCAGATTGTCCAGAGGAGACCCGCCATGACTCTTCCACTTATTGGTGTTGAGTTAAATTTGAATAAAATAATTATCTTTGTAATTCTAAGATGTATGAATGTTTTTCCTTTTTCTGGCCACACAAGAATGTTAATTGTTGTACCTGTGCGACATCAGGCGAATTGTTGTGTTCATGAATTTGTAAGGTAGATGTGAGATATCTTTGTCCGGGGGAGGGGGTGCACAGGAGTAGGACCCCGGGGGAGGTGCGGGGGGGTGGGGGGTGGAGGGAGTGGGGGCCTGGGTGTGGTGGCGGTGGGTGTTGTGGCCCTCTTGGGGCTCCGAGCTGCATGATCAGTGGCTCCATGGCATTTGTTGTTCTTCAGGTGTGGCTCTGGGCTGGGCTCCCTTTCATGGTGCAGGTTGTCGTCCGACTTAACACCAGGTAGGAGCAGGTGTTAAGTCCCTGCTGCTAACGCGCCTTATCGCATGTTTTTTATTCTTATCGCCGATCTGGCTGGTCGTTGAGAGTGTTGCGCAGTGGTGTTTCCGTGGCTTTTTGCACAGGAACGCCTACTCTGCATCTCATTAGCGTTAGTTGCCGGTGTCATCCGTGGCGATGTTTTTTGCGGCTGCTATCGCAGGAAAACTGGTGATATCGGCTGTTAGCACCTGCTTGTGAATGGTGCAATGCATTTATCGCCACTTTGGCTGCGATAAAGTGCCGCTAACTCTGCGATACGACCTTGAGAATATGCCCCTCAGTCTGGCTTCAGACCACTTCACAGTACTGAGACAGCCTTGCTTGCGGTCATTGATCATGTCAAATGCTCCCTTGATGCCAATGTACCTACAATGTTGGTTCTGCTAGATCTGTCAGCAGCATTTGATACGGTGTTTCATCCACAACTTCTTGACAGACTTCTTGAGATCAGGATTCATGGTATGGCTTATAAATGGTTAGCAGACTTCCTGTCAAAGAGAAAACCCAAAGGCCGTCCTGCGTCCTTGCAAGTCCAGAACTATGTCACTTGACTACGGGGTCCCTCAGGGCTCCTGTCTTAGCCCTATGCTTTTTAATATCTATATGGCCCCCCTTGCTAAGCTAGTCAGAGTTTTTAGGTTTGAGATTATCTCATACACAGACGACACGCAGCTGCTTTTTTCCTTTGGGAAAAATCTATCTAAATCTAAAGCTTCCTTCTCTTACGGGATGAAAGCCATAGCAACTTGGATGTTGGAAAACACACTTCCGCTTAACCCCTATAGAACAGAAATGATGTTATTCGGACAAGCCCAACTTCTCTGGGCTCCATCAGAGCTGGGTCCTGTTTCTGCACCCAAGCTAGTGGTAAAAAATCTGGGAATCCGTCTGGACCAATCTCTCTCTATGACAGAACACACCTCGGCCATTACTGGCTCTTGCTTTCATATGTTACGTCTGCTGAGAAGAGTTTTTCCTTTATTACCACTCTCCTCAAGGAAAACTCTTGTCCAGTCCCTGGTTATTAGCCGTCTGGATTACGGCAACTCACTTTTGGCCTCCATAAATGAGAATCCGCTCTCTAAACTTCAGGTTGTTCAGAATACCGCCACACGTCTCGTATGTAACCTCCCCCCAGGCACGGCAACAGCCCCCCCTTCTTCAGTCCCTACATTGGCTACCGGTGAGAAAGAGAATTTCTTTTAAGACATGCTGTCTAACCCACCGCACTCTCCATGGGCAAGGTCCCACTTACTTAGCCTCCAAACTTCTGCTCTACACTCCTCCCAGACTTCTAAGATCATGTGATAAGGCCTTGCTTAAAGTCCCTAGGTTTAAGAAGACTAGAGCAGGCTGTAGATCTTTCTCCTTCCTTGCCCCCCATATCTGGAATAGTTTGCCTACGCGTTTACGCTTCTGTGAAAATCACTCCCTCTTCAGGGAAGCGCTTGAGACCTACCTATTTTAAGTGCTCTTTCAGCCTGTTCGTATGTCCTGGCCCCGCGCCCAGATACCCCTCCAGGCGTGATTCGAGCGCATAATAAATTAAAATAACATAAAATATTATTTGGGTTGAGGGACTGACTTTAGATTTCAGTGGGACTTTGAACTTTTGTTCTCAACATTAGCTCTTCTTTGAGACTGTTTAAAACTTGGGCCTTATTTATGAAAACTGACGCATCGCTGCGGAAAAACAGCGATGCAACAGTTTTCACTGTGCCTTCCTTGCGACATGATTGATGCGTCGTATTTACTGGATGATTCATCATGTCGCAAGGAATGACAGATACGTCAGTATTACTGATGTATCTGTCAGCGCAAAACTGACACATTGCTGGATTTGTGTCGGAAGCGTGACGCAACTCCAGCAATGTTCCTTTCACATGGGACAACCCCATGTGAAAGGGCCTGCGTCAGTCTTACACCTGCCATGAGGCAGGCGTAAGGTTTTCATGCAATGGCGTCCTAGAAGTAGCACACTGAAATCTTATAGATTTCAATGAGCCACTTCTACGAGGCTTTGATGCGGGGGAATGCCCACCTTACATACATTATACCTGATGCAGGTATAATGTAGCGCATGGGTTTACAAAGTGGTGCATCTGCCTAGATGTGTCACTTTGTAAATAGGGTGCAATGTGGCGCATATTTGACGCCACTGCTGCGTCACAAAAAGTGACGCAACAGAGGCGCAAAAGTGACTCAGGGGATCATAAATAAGCCCCTGGGTTACTAGTTGACTGAGGTGTGAGTCTGGTCAAGAAGCAACCACAATCCAAGTCAGAGTAAGGCACAAGCAGCTCCCAAATTAACATGTGCTCAAAGCTTGGCACAGAGCAGTCAGACAACTTAGAGTCAAGGTGTACAGTATTTGCATGACACTTCAAACAGTAAAGAAGTAAAAACACCACACAAAAAGTATGCCACATGAGGATAAAAATATAGAGCTTAATTTATTAAATAAAACAAGACCAAAACAACAAAAATCCAATTAGTAGAACTGGAGATATTGAAATTTAAGGGGCATATCAGCAAGGGCTGGCGATAATTATCGCTCAGCGCTCTTAGCGTGAGGATAATTATCGCCGGCCAACTCTGAATTTTATCGCGGAGAAAGCGTGCTATCAGCAACGCTTATCTCCTAAGCGATAAAATTCAGAGCGCAAGCTGCCAACAGTGCGATTATCGCTGGAAATCCAGCGATAATCGCACAACTTTTGGCGATAGCTTGCTGATAGGGCTACACATACTTAGCCATGATATCCACCTTCCATAGGATATCATGGCTAAGTCAGTTTCAAAGCAGGCGTAAGGAAAGTAGCGATAACAGAGGTTATTGCTACTTTTCTTGTCGCTATGCTTCTTTGCGTGAGGCTTGATAATAGGAGAAATGTCGCTTAGCGACATTTCTCCCGTTATTCTGGGGAGGAACGCCCACTTTGCAACTCATTAGAGATGCAAAGCTGGGCGATAAGAGAAAGGGCGAAGAAGCATGGATTCACGCGTTAGCGTCTCCTTGCTAATAGGACGTTAAAATTATCGCCGCTTTTTGTCCGAAAACGGACGCTAAAGCGGCGATAATTTTAACTCCGGCCCTTGCTGATATGCCCCTAAAGTTTTTAGAGAAAATAGTGCCAAAAAGCACAAAGCGCCAACTGTGGATATCTAGTCACGCCGAGCCAGGACAAAGTCACAAGTTTAGGCTGACCGCTATGGAGCGTGGGCCGGATGCAGAGATGCAGTTAGGCCCACTGAACAAAGTACCTTGAATCCTGTTTGTGGGGCTTTGCGACGATCTGTGTCAAAAATGCACTGCACAGACGAAGCGATGAGTTGGTTCCGAGATGTGGCAAGGCGGCAGTGCATGGTGCTGTTGCCTCAACTTCAAGGATCCTGTTGACGGGGCTTGAGATGCGTAGTCCGACATTGGAGATGTGGCGAGCAGTTGAGGTGATGCGTCGGTTCTGAAGAGCTGTGAGGATGTGATGCAGAGTCTGCCGTCGTCGAGGTTACCATTGATGAGAGATGCGTGGGCCTATGCCAAGGATGATTAACGCAATAGCAGCTCCAAAGGCAGTGCGAGTTGCGGCGGTGATGTGAGTCTTTGTGACTTGTCCAATCCACAAACCAGCAGAGAAGTGTAAATTCTGCTCGGGGTTGCGCTATGCAGCAGAGGAGATGTGTCGGTTCCGCTGGATCCACAGAGGCTGGTAAAGCATCTTAAGCCTACTTCCAAGGGTTCAGGACTGGGGTGGCACCACTTGGCAGTGTAGACTCACAGAGGACAGAGTCCAGGTGCAGATGCAAAGTTGTTGGAAGCCTGTTATGTCCCTGAGGCTTCAGATCAGGCGGTCAGCCAAATAGCCCTTGGAGTCACTCTGGGTTCAAGAGATGCAGGTCCAGTCCTTCTCACCCAGACAAGAGGGCAGCAGGTCAACACACAGGGCAGAAATTCCTTCAGAGCAGCAGTCCAGCAGATGGCAGTCCTTTCATCAGCACAGCAGTCCATCTTCCTAGTAGAGTATCCACAGGTCCAGAAGTGTACTTAAGTGGTGGTGTCTGAGGTCCTTCTTGTATAGACAGTTGTGCCTTTGAAGTGGGGAGAAACTTCTAACGGCGTGCATTTGAAGTGCACCTATGCCCTGCCTTCCTAGCTCCAAACTAACTACATGTGGTATGCAAGCCTTTGTGTGAAGACAGGACACAGCCTATTCAGGTGTAAGTGAGGCTGGGCCCAGCTCCTCCCTCCCATCCTGCCAGTGATGGCCCATCCAGTCACACCTAAGCTCTCATTGTGTGTAGCTGTCTAGGAGGAATACACAAAGCCCAACTGTCAACTACACCCAGTCATGTGACCAGAGACAGGCTGCAGGCACCAAATGGCAAAGGCAAGAAAATGTCAACTATCTAAAAGTGGTATTTTCAGAATTTCAATTTAAAATCCAACTTTACCATAAGTTAGGATTTTAAATTGTGATTTCAGAGACACCAAACATGAATCAGTTTTCTCTTCCCATTAGCAAATTACACTTATAAAATATAATAAGCCAACTCCAATGTTATCATATGGGAGAGATACGCCTTGCAGGGGTGAAAAACAAATGTAAGAGTTATTCACTGCCAGGACATGTAAAACTAAAAAGCACAGGTCCTACTTTTTAAATACATTGCACCCTGACCTCTGGGCTGTCAAGGGTCTACTCTAGGGGTGACTTATATGTATTTAAACGCAAGGTTTAGGCTTAGCAAAAGGTTTATTTTGCCAGGTTGGAATGGCAGCTTAAAACTTCACACACAGGCACTGCAATGGCAGACCTGAGATATGTTTAAAGGGCCACTCAAGTGGGTGGCACAATCAGTGCTGCAGAACCTCATGTAGCATTTACTTTACATGCCCTGGGTACATGTAGTGCCACTTTACTAGAGACTTCTAATTAAATTAAATATGCCAATTGGGTATAAGGCAATTCCTTCATGTTTAGAGTAGAGAGCACAAGCATGTTCGCACTGGTTAGCAGTGGTAAAGTGCACAGAGTCCTAAGGATAGCAAAAAGTAATTTAGAAAAACGTAGAAAGCAAAACCTTGGGGATGACCCTGCAGAAAGGGCCAGGTCCAACAGGGACCTTTGGACAAAGATTGTGACTATTTGTGTTGGACAATGTTGAAATATTTTTCTATGTTCCCCACTGTTCTATGTAACCAGACTAACTCGTCAACATGTTTTTTCTGTATCCCACTCGGCTCCAAGTTAACCTTATCTCTTCAAACATATTTTGGCTGTCTCAAAGACTGCCCCCTTTCTAAAATCTAAGTAAATTATCATATTGTATTTGAAAAATTATAAAATAAAACATAAATATTTTTACTTCTAACTTTGATATGTGTCTACTCCTTGCTGAATGCGTGTTCATGCCTGTGGATTTAAGTAAATGTGCAGCAGTATGGGAAGATGTACATGATTTCCAACACTACAGATTAACATTATACTCACACAATCATCTTACATGGGTGCGAACATATAAAATGATACACTAGTTGATGGTGGGTTAAATTGGTCTTAATTTAAAAAGGTGCACCAAAAAGAGTTTATATACATCATAAGGTTTGTGATGGGTTGATATAAAAATTGTGTTTTTGAGCGAGAATGAGTCAATGGGGTGTTGGCTGCAATGTTCATGGCTTTGGTGTTTGATGTTCTCGCTTATGGAGGGGCTGCCCATGAATCTTGTTACACAATCCTGGGTCCGCTGGAGGCTGAAGATATTGAAGTGGAGTGAGAGGTAGTGGTTTTTTTTTGTAATGCTAGTAGATTTTTGGCAGGGTCTGTGGGAATGGTCGGCTTGCAGGTCAGGGTTCTGCCTCAGTTGAGTGAGGCATATGGGATGACTGTGCATAATAAAACTAGCATATATGTGACATGGTCTGTATCATCTGTATAACCAATGCATGTCGTTTTGCATCTTCCTCCCGCAACAAACTAAGATGTTACTGGTGCAACTGTACCCTGTTTTACATGGATGTTTTAATCTCATCCAAGACACAGACGTGTTGCTCCATCAACCTTGGTACATCTTGACGCAAACTAAGGGGAACATGGCGGCCGTCAGTTAGTGCCGGTCGCGAGCTCCGTTGCCCGGGCGGCAGAATGGACGGAAACTTTACCTTTGCCTGTTGAATGCGGTGCGCGGCTGTCTTCGGTGGGCTCCTTGACTTTGTCTGAGGGGTATTGCCCTCTTCGCGCCCCCCGCGGGGGGTTTTCTTGCTAGTTGTGTCTACTCGATCTCCCCTCACCAAAACGGCGTCTCAGCCGCGGTACAGCGTGTGGGTGGAGGCAGCGAGTCGGCTCACTCAGGGCCGGCATGCTGCCGCCAGAATAGGATTTCGAAGCAGCGGGGGTGGAGGCTGCTGCTTGACTCGCACATCAGAGTGCAGTTCAGTCTGCATTGGAGGATCCACGCGCCTCAGAGCTGGAGAAAACCCAAGGGGGAGGAAAATCAACAAGCCCCTCATAGAACCCCTGATGACTGCAGTAAGAGGGGGGAAGGGTCAAAAATCTAATGTCCTAGGTAAAGGCAAGGCTTTGAATGAAGTACCCACTGATAGTTCCACTGATAGATATACTTTGAGAAGCAGGGATTTAAAGGCTCAAAACTCTGTATTACTACTGCCCACCCAGAAAGGGCAGGACAAAGGAGGACCCAGTTGCCCTCAGTTAGCCCCCCTAGACAAAGCGACAAAGGGTTCCTCGATAGATAGACAGTTATCGGGACCGCGGTCGGGAGCAAGGAAGAAGCGATCTAAGGGAAACCCCGATTGTTTAAAAATTACACCTTCACTTCGCTCATACTTCAAAGTTCAATCCCAAATTGTGTATTTAACCCCCCTCTACCTCTACCTCTGCCTCAACATCTACATTTACATCCGCATCTGCATCTTTAGCCTTGACACAAAACCCTGATTCCATAGCTCCCATGCAAAATATGGACGGCACTAACAGCACAGAAACAATGGATAGTGCTTTGTGTCTGGAAAATAGGTTTAGCCCTTTAGCGGCAAAAGCAGAAAGCGAATTTGGAGTACAAGTAGAGACTAGCTCAGTAAATATCATTAATGGGTCTCCGGAAGCAACTTCTGCGTTGGCGAAAAAATCGGATCAGCTGGAACAGTCTGCTCAACCAGGTATAGAAAAACTAATATCTACGTTACTAACGGAAGTTAGAGAAAAATTTGCTGTCTCAGAGATAAACCAGCAAAAGATTCAGCATACCTGTGAGACCCTAGAAGACAATATTAATAGCTTGATGGATAGAGTCGGAGTAATTGAGAGTTCCTTGGAAGAACTTTCAAAAAAAGTTGATCTAAATAAAAGTGAGATTGTTAAACTAAAAGACAACGATAAAGAACTGCGGAATAAGCTGGAGATCCTTGAAAACAACGCCAGGAGAAATAACATTAAGATTTTCAATGTCCCAGAGGGATTGGAAGGGGAAGACATAAGGGGATTTATAATTAAACTCTTAAAAGAATTCAATATGGATATCGAAGAGCCTACCCTGGAGGAAGACATTCAGAGAGTCCATCGAGATCCTTATCTCAAAAGACCAGGGAAAAAAATCCTAGGAAAATACTGGTCAACTTTAAATCATATTCCCTTAAAGAGAGAATCCTGGCAGGAGGCCTCAAAGCAAATATATATAAGAAGGGTGAATGGTCTTTCAAAGTTAGATCAGATATTTCCCGCACAACTCAAGATAGACAATGGGAGATGGGGAAATTCATCCAAGAGCTGAGAGGACTGGGCGCTACTGCCAACCTACGTTTCCCAGCCTCCCTAAAAGTGATGTGGGACAATAAAATGCACAACTTCAGGGATCCAACCGAAGTCAGCAATTTCATTGAACAAATTAAGGCACAGCGTAAATAATTATTATATTTTTTTTTTTCCGCCTGTGTTACTGGTGCTTAAATAAGAGGTAACCATCCAGATACCTCTAGTAGTGTTAGGAGGGTTCCCTGGGGTGGGAAGGCGGGGGAAAGGGGGGGTCACCGGCAAAAAATAAAATACAAGCAAAAAGATGATTCAGTTATATGCACAAGGTGGGGGAGCATAAGGGTTAAAAAAGAAAAAAATCTCATTAGTCGATATGATTCAATCAGACCATGGCACAGTTCAGCTCTTTTAAAGAGTTATAAACACTTGAAATATATTAAACTCCACGAGTTATATGACCAATTCAGATAGACCAAAAAAACTAAAAATTTCATCATGGAACGTTAACGGTCTTAGAGTAGTCTCAAGGAGGAAAAAGATTTTAGAGTATTTGAGACTTTCGGATAGCGAGGTGATTATAATACAAGAATCTCACCTATTGAAAGACGAATGGGCCGAAATACTTAAAACACAAAAATGGGTAGAACATTTTGTGTGTACTACTCAAACATGTCAGACAAAGGGAGTCGCACTACTTTTAAAAAAATCTATTCAAGTTATTTTGGGGGAATGTAGGGTTGACCCTCTTGGTAGATGGGCAATAGCTACAGCCTAAATACAGGGATCTTGGCTGACTTTTGTGGGATATTACGGACCTAATATAGACGACCCGGCCCCGCAACAGTCATTATTGCTTTATCTGATAGATATCAAAAGTCCAATTATACTCGGTGGCGATTTTAATGTTGTTTTAGATCCAACTCAAGATACTACATCTAAAAGGAGTGCGGTAACTCATGAGATGAGAAGTATCTTAAAACAACTAATGATAGACATAGGCCTCGTAGACATATGGAGGTTGATGAGAGTTAAGGCTGGGACGGGCGGGGGAGCCTTTACTTTTCACAATAAAAAGTATGGCCATCGATTGAGGATCGATTTGTTTCTTGTCGACAACTATATTAGAAAAAACACAACCAAAGTTACTCAAGCCCCAGAACACCTCTCCGACCATTCAGCGGTTATCTTAGAGGTTACGCTAAAAACAAGGCTACTCTCTAGTAGGTGGACTTTAAATAGATCCCTACTTTTACATCATTGGATAGTAGAGAAACTGAAAAACGCCATAAATGAATTTTTTTTGTTTAATATGGACTCAGCCCCACTTGATATTGTTTGGGACACATATAAGGCCTACATAAGAGGTATTGTAACGTCCCTATCGATTGAGCACAACAAAAAGTTAAGGTTGAGATAAATAAATTGGAAAATACAATCCAAAGTTTTCAAGCAGAAATTGAACAAAATTTAGGAAATTTAAATATGGTACAATTAAAGAATAAGTTGCAAGCTGCAAAATTGGAGTTAGCCGATTATCTTGAGGCTATTATAAGGAAAAAATGGGAAGCTAGCAAATTGTCGAATCACGATTACGGAGAGGGGTGCGGTAAATTGCTAACAAAAACTAACCAGACAAGAAATCAAATTAGGGACCTCAGATGTCAAATCTCTGGCGATATAATCTCCAATGAAGAAGAGATTGAGGATGCATTTGTTTCTTTTTTTCAAGACCTCTATAAAGAAGACTCCAAAGTTGATGATAAAAAAATCTAAGACTTTCTACAAGACATTGAACTTCCCTCTTTGCAAGGACTGGAAAAAGAGAGATTAAATAGTCCTTTTAGTCTTGAAGAAATTCTTCTTATCATTAGGGGCTTAAAAAGGGGAAAGCCGCGGGTCCGGATGCTCTCCCAAATGAGATCTATATTCTGCTTAAAGAGGAACTTGCCCCGATATTACTGCAGTTGTTCAACTCTGTTTTTTTGGGTAGACAGAATCTCCCGTCGTCTTCGGATATGGCCACTATAACTATACTTTTAAAATCAAATAAAAATCCGAGGGCATGTGAATCATATAGGCCAATTTCTCTCCTTAACAGCGACTACAAAATTTTCACTCAGGCTTTAACAAAAAGATTGGATAAGGTAATAGGATCTTTAATTCACACCGACCAAAAAGGTTTTATAAGAGGGAGGCAACTCTATGAGTTAACCCATGAATTAATCGCGGCCATAGATCTTGCGAAGGTGTGTGGGAATCCCCTTACACTGATGACGCTAGACGCCGCTAAAGCTTTCGACAAGGTTAGCTGGGCATTTTTGAATAAAATGATAGAACGCCTTAACCTTGGAGAAAAGTTTTTAACAGCAATTAAAGCAGTGTATAAAAATCCATTGGCAAAGGTGTTAGTAAACGGGAATCTTTCTAAATTAATAAAAATTGATAGAGGGACTAGACAGGGTTGTCCCCTCTCCCCCCTCCTTTTCAATATTTACATCGAGCCCCTGGCTTGCAAATTAAGGGCAAACCAAAATATCCAACCTTTTATTTGTAATGGATGGTCAAAAAAAATTGGTCTATACGCCGATGATCTAATGATCTTTACAGGTGATCTCACCAACTCTCTCTCGGCTATTTGGGAAACATTAGATTATTTTGCAAGCGTATCTGGATATTCCGTAAATCAACAAAAAACAGAATTGATGCAATGGAATACACAATACTGTAGCAACTTGATAAGGCAAGAAATAAAATACCTGGGAGTACAAATCGTTCATAATCTGGAAAAAATAGCTCAGATAAATTTTGAAAAATTAGTTGTATCAGTTAGAAAACAACTGCAGGCTTGGGGAGCGCTGCCATTGTCTTTTCTTGGCAGATCAAATCTTTTAAAGATGTCGGTGCTCCCAAAGTTTTCCTTTCTTTTTAACACCATCCCCCTAGAATTTAACAAAGCATGGTTTAAAAAAATACAAGGAGAGTTCACCAGTTTCATCTGGAGAAATAAATGTCCCACAATTGCCCTTAAGAAACTACGCAAAAAGAAAGAGCAAGGTGGTATAGCCACCCCAGATTTATACCAATACTACCGAGCCTTCAACCTAAAGAACTTTCGTCAGCTTTTAAAGGATAGCTCCAGCTTAGCCCCTTATTTAAAGGCTCTTGTAAAGGATCCTCAAGTTCAATCAGAATTTTTCTCTTCAAATTTGGCCACCCTAAATTTTTAAAAAAGTCAAACTAAAAATCCTTCAGAATGCAGCCAAGATTTGGTACTACATAAGACTTACATTGCAAATACCATACGACTGTGATACTGCACCTATTTGGGACTCTCCGGGCACCCCGGCCTGTCTTTTGGACTTATTAGCAACCCCGCTACGAGAGAGTGGGATTAACTACTGGGGTCAACTCCTGGAAAACTCTAAATTAATTTCATGGCAGAGATTGTCCGAGGTTTCTAGTAACTCTGTCTTCAAATTTAAATACTATCAATTAGCCAGCTGGGCAAATACACTGGACAAAAAGGGTGAGGGGAACTCTGAGGCTGAATCTAGGATAAACCTACGCCCCAAGCTACAGAAAGAAATCGCAGAGTGGTATTGGCTGTTCATTCAGACAGAAGATGGGGCTCAGAATTCGTTGATGTAAAGCTGGAAGAGGGAACTGCCGGATAAGGACCATGAATTATTATGGCAAGTATCTATGGCTTATTTATGGCGCTATGTGAGATCTGCCCCACTAAGAAAAAACCATCTCTTCACTGTCCATAAGGCATACTGGACACCTCGGAGGTTATCGAAGATGGGAAGCCGGACAGTAAGAAAATGCTCCAAATATGGTGAAGAAAATGCGAACGAAGCACATATGTTCTGGCAGTGTCCCTCGATCCAGTCCTTCTGGGTGAAAGTGGGTAAGATTGTATCAGAAGTCTTAGGTCAAGAACTAAAGGTGAGCTTGGATATTGTCATTTTTGGGGTTTTAACGGGAGTGGCAGATAATGGCAATTTTACTAAAATTCAAAAAACCATTATTTTTGTTCTAATTCTGTTGGCAAGAAGGGAATTGTGTATCAAATGGATACTTCCATGTTCCCCCACAGAGGTTGAATGGATCCACTCAGTACAAAGGGTGGCAACTTTCGATCAAGCTACTAGGTTAAGTAAGAAAACAAAATTTTGGGAATTATGGGACATATGGTTAGAAGCCTATAGAAATAGGATAAATCTCAACCTTTCAACTTGATATACGTTTATTATCTAGAATTTAATTTTGAAACTCAGTTTTCTGTTTTTTGTTGCTTTTCCGTTTTTTCCTTTTTCTGATTATCTGGTCCTATGTTTAGTAATATGCTTCACAGGTTTCGGCTTGTCTGTGTCAGAGCCACTATTTTATTTGTCTGTTTCAGTGAAGTTAGTCCTTTTGACCGGACGGGGGGGATATCACTCTTAAAAACCCGGGATGTTTATAACATCTCCTCCTTACGGAGAGACCGGGCCCCCCCCGGTCCCAGTAAAAATGGACCCCTTTTCTGATATGGTCTTGCATATTGACAAATGAGGACTAAAAAAAAAAAAAAACCTTGGTACATCTTCTTGGTGAGATTCTATGTTGTTTAGTGTGTGGTTCATTTGTTAAATATCCCCCAGCACAGATTGTTTCTAGAAAAACGTATCCTACGAGAGGATGTGTCCATGCCACCTCCTCCCCCACCCGACATGCATGGCCATCTAATAATGCCAGCGGCCTGTGCATTACATACAGGGTTAACAAGATAAAGGAAAAACCAGAGATAGGCCTGTAATGGGGGTAGAACAGGGAAGTTAATGGGGGTATCTGTAGCATGAGATGTAGGTTGAGGGACATTCTGCCTAGGCAGCACAAGCATCTCTGCAATAACAGCTATTTACTGGGAACCTGCAATTTGGAAGTGTTGTCTAGCAGGGAGACGAATGGCTGACCTTGATGCCTTTTTTGAGATGTTTTCTTAGGTGGGATCAACAATCCCCTCTTCGTATGCATCCTCCTATTGAGCTGTGCAGCTTAGAGGAGGATAGTGATTCCTCATGGGATTTCACACCGCCCTCCACATGTGAACAGTAAGGTATCTTCGCCAAGCTCCTCGTCCTCAAGTGCTACAAGTAAAGTACATTGTAACAAAAATTATACAAAATGTACATTTAGAAAATTCCTAAAACGGATTATACGTTGTCTGTCATCAATAGATACAATGTTAACATATATGAAGAATGCAATTCAAACTTAGGTTTTGCCATTTGGTGTTAGTAAATGGTTGATAACATTAAAGTATAATAACATCTTATCTCATACTGCCTCCGATGCGTCCTATGTAGAGAGACCCTTGGATCTCAGGTGCTGAAACTTGGCCCTAGAAGTTGGTGGTGGACACGTGTTCCTAGATCCAGCAGCCACTAAAAATACAAATATAACAAAATAAATTAATAGTGTGACTTAGTTTAATATTGAATTGTTGCACTTAAATTATAAAGGCAGAAATAAATTCTATGAATATTTTAATCTCCAGTTAAGACAGACAAATAGATTATCCAAGAGACATTTGATGCAAAGTACAATGGATAGAAATAAGTTAGAATTACTTTAGGTAGTAGAATGCTTGATGATGTAATACAGTTACCGGATGGATGGAATGCAGAGGGCTGAACTGCTGCTTGCAAGATGTGCCCTGATGTCTGATGGGTAGTACATGGTGTTGACACCAGGGGCTGTTGGATCACCAAATATGTGAAGGAAAAGAATACAGAAAATTATAAAAATCAGTATATAGTAAGATGCCAGCCATACACATGGCATATAGAGAAACGATAGTGGGATAAAGTTGGTATTAGTATGCACAAACTGACATTACATAAGATAATGTGATGTAAAATTAAATATAAAAGACCGACCGAGTCCCTCATTAATATCTACATCGCCCGAGGTTGTGCCGTGATTCTGCACGGAGCTGGGGTGTGGGGATTCTGTAATTCGTCCACTCTACATAGAGCGGAAAATGTATTCCTCAGAAGATTATTGTCTGCCCCCCCCCAGCTTGCCTTCTATCATTTGCCATCGAGAACTGGGGCTAATCCCCCTGGCAGACCGTATACAAAGCACTCCCATCATGTTATGGCAACTGATCTGGGCAAACGAAGAACCGGCCCTCAACCGGGAAATAATTCAAGACTGTCTAAACTGTGACCATGCACACAAAATACCATGGCTCAGCTACGTGACGACCCAGCTGACCAGCATGGGAAGGCAGGATCTCTTCACAAACTCTCAGTTTATTACCTCTGTCACGAAACTCCAATTAAAAAGATAGGGGCATATTAGCAAGACCGGCGATAAAATTATCGCCGCTTTAGCGGCAGGAAACTGCCGCTAAACGGCGATAATGGGCTTGCTAATATGCGTTATAGAATTCCAATAGAAGCCCAGGTTAGATGTGCAGGACATCTAACCTGGGCTTCTATTGGAATTCATAACGCATATTAGCAAGCCCATTATCGCCGCTTTAGCGGCAGTTTCCTGCCGCTAAAACGGCGATAATTTTATCGCCGGTCTTGCTAATATGCCCGATATTTTTTAAATATTTTAAGTGATCGCAGAGAATATAAGGAGCGCAGTAAAAAGCAGGTAGCTGATTATCTACCTTTGATTACCACTGAAGGAATTGAGCCATATCTTTTGTATCCTTTAAGTCATTTTAAATGTTTTTATCTCGCTAGGTTTAGATTCGGCATCGCCTTCTTATTGATCTCGTATCCCAGACATACCACAAGGCCAATCTGGACCCATGACCATGTGATTGCAATTCAAGCCAGAATATGTTGCACTTTCTTTTCTTTTGCGAGCTATACAATATACCACGCAGGGAATTCATTTTACCACTCTTGAGGGTTTTGAACATCAAAATATTTAGGCCAGTGCTGTTTTATCTCCCACTACTCCAATCAGAATATATTTGAAAAATGATATATAGATTTATTGCTGCTGCAATTCGCTTAAGGAGGTCAGTTGGGAAATAATGGGTCTCTCTTTTTTGAGATGTTGCTCTGCCTTTTAACCACAGAGATTGTTTTAAAATGACTATTTGTAACCTGTGGAGGATTTTATATTTCACACTTTGATTTTCCTGGTACTGTCAAAAAAGCACCATTGCACTTTAAAAATGACTGCTTTTTAAGGCAGTATTTATTGGCTGAACTCCAAATTTAACTTGAAAGTCAATGACAATAGGAAAATGAATTACACTTGATTAAAACCTGTCCGTTTCTGTGAAAAGTTACTATGCACTTTATCAAATGTTTACATCCCTTGTTTACACACTGTTGCTAACCAGGAAGCTCTGCATTAACAAATGGCACTATGCACTTTGAAAAATGATTGTTTTACTGCTGGGGTCTGGTGTTGCAATTTAAAATGGAAAATGGTCCCGTGGCAGCTGAAAATTGACAATGTTTCATTTATGAATTTTACGTGGGCTAGCTGCTTTCAGCTAGTTTTAAGTTTTTACAAAAGGGGATGATGGACGGAACGTTTGAGCCAATCAAACACTCACCCCCAGTCAACTGATCTGGGTTTAATCCATCATCATTCTTTAGCTCACTCCACCACCCCAGTTCAGACATGGCCATATGCAAATCAGTCTGACCCTGTGCCTCATGGGAACAGTCCAGCCCGAACTGCCAAGCCATGTCTTCCTTGGACCGGAAACAAGCATCCTAGGACCGGTTTCTGGCATTCCAGCCGTCATCAGCCAGGCTTGCTTGAATCCAGTGGCAAAGTGAGCAAGGGACCCACGTCTGGGCATACCCCCGCCAACTTAGGGCGAACAAAGCGATACAAAAGGGGATGATGGACGGAACGTTTGAGCCAATCAAACACTCACCCCCAGTCAACTGATCTGGGTTTAATCCATCATCATTCTTTAGCTCACTCCACCACCCCAGTTCAGACATGGCCATATGCAAATCAGTCTGACCCTGTGCCTCATGGGAACAGTCCAGCCCGAACTGCCAAGCCATGTCTTCCCTGGACCGGAAACAAGCATCCTAGGACCGGTTTCTGGCATTCCAGCCGTCATCAGCCAGGCTTGCTTGAATCCAGTGGCAAAGTGAGCAAGGGACCCACGTCTGGGCATACCCCCGCCAACTTAGGGCGAACAAAGCGATACAAAAGGGGATGATGGACGGAACGTTTGAGCCAATCAAACACTCACCCCCAGTCAACTGATCTGGGTTTAATCCATCATCATTCTTTAGCTCACTCCACCACCCCAGTTCAGACATGGCCATATGCAAATCAGTCTGACCCTGTGCCTCATGGGAACAGTCCAGCCCGAACTGCCAAGCCATGTCTTCCCTGGACCGGAAACAAGCATCCTAGGACCGGTTTCTGGCATTCCAGCCGTCATCAGCCAGGCTTGCTTGAATCCAGTGGCAAAGTGAGCAAGGGACCCACGTCTGGGCATACCCCCGCCAACTTAGGGCGAACAAAGCGATACAAAAGGGGATGATGGACGGAACGTTTGAGCCAATCAAACACTCACCCCCAGTCAACTGATCTGGGTTTAATCCATCATCATTCTTTAGCTCACTCCACCACCCCAGTTCAGACATGGCCATATGCAAATCAGTCTGACCCTGTGCCTCATGGGAACAGTCCAGCCCGAACTGCCAAGCCATGTCTTCCCTGGACCGGAAACAAGCATCCTAGGACCGGTTTCTGGCATTCCAGCCGTCATCAGCCAGGCTTGCTTGAATCCAGTGGCAAAGTGAGCAAGGGACCCACGTCTGGGCATACCCCGCCAACTTAGGGCGAACAAAGCGATACAAAAGGGGATGATGGACGGAACGTTTGAGCCAATCAAACACTCACCCCCAGTCAACTGATCTGGGTTTAATCCATCATCATTCTTTAGCTCACTCCACCACCCCAGTTCAGACATGGCCATATGCAAATCAGTCTGACCCTGTGCCTCATGGGAACAGTCCAGCCCGAACTGCCAAGCCATGTCTTCCCTGGACCGGAAACAAGCATCCTAGGACCGGTTTCTGGCATTCCAGCCGTCATCAGCCAGGCTTGCTTGAATCCAGTGGCAAAGTGAGCAAGGGACCCACGTCTGGGCATACCCCTGCCAACTTAGGGCGAACAAAGCGATACAAAAGGGGATGATGGACGGAACGTTTGAGCCAATCAAACACTCACCCCCAGTCAACTGATCTGGGTTTAATCCATCATCATTCTTTAGCTCACTCCACCACCCCAGTTCAGACATGGCCATATGCAAATCAGTCTGACCCTGTGCCTCACGGGAACAGTCCAGCCCGAACTGCCAAGCCATGTCTTCCCTGGACCGGAAACAAGCATCCTAGGACCGGTTTCTGGCATTCCAGCCGTCATCAGCCAGGCTTGCTTGAATCCAGTGGCAAAGTGAGCAAGGGACCCACGTCTGGGCATACCCCGCCAACTTAGGGCGAACAAAGCGATACAAAAGGGGATGATGGACGGAACGTTTGAGCCAATCAAACACTCACCCCCAGTCAACTGATCTGGGTTTAATCCATCATCATTCTTTAGCTCACTCCACCACCCCAGTTCAGACATGGCCATATGCAAATCAGTCTGACCCTGTGCCTCATGGGAACAGTCCAGCCCGAACTGCCAAGCCATGTCTTCCCTGGACCGGAAACAAGCATCCTAGGACCGGTTTCTGGCATTCCAGCCGTCATCAGCCAGGCTTGCTTGAATCCAGTGGCAAAGTGAGCAAGGGACCCACGTCTGGGCATACCCCCGCCAACTTAGGGCGAACAAAGCGATACAAAAGGGGATGATGGACGGAACGTTTGAGCCAATCAAACACTCACCCCCAGGCAACTGATCTGGGTTTAATCCATCATCATTCTTTAGCTCACTCCACCACCCCAGTTCAGACATGGCCATATGCAAATCAGTCTGACCCTGTGCCTCATGGGAACAGTCCAGCCCGAACTGCCAAGCCATGTCTTCCCTGGACCGGAAACAAGCATCCTAGGACCGGTTTCTGGCATTCCAGCCGTCATCAGCCAGGCTTGCTTGAATCCAGTGGCAAAGTGAGCAAGGGACCCACGTCTGGGCATACCCCCGCCAACTTAGGGCGAACAAAGCGATACAAAAGGGGATGATGGACGGAACGCTTGAGCCAATCAAACACTCACCCCCAGTCAACTGATCTGGGTTTAATCCATCATCATTCTTTAGCTCACTCCACCACCCCAGTTCAGACATGGCCATATGCAAATCAGTCTGACCCTGTGCCTCATGGGAACAGTCCAGCCCGAACTGCCAAGCCATGTCTTCCCTGGACCGGAAACAAGCATCCTAGGACCGGTTTCTGGCATTCCAGCCGTCATCAGCCAGGCTTGCTTGAATCCAGTGGCAAAGTGAGCAAGGGACCCACGTCTGGGCATACCCCCGCCAACTTAGGGCGAACAAAGCGATACAAAAGGGGATGATGGACGGAACGCTTGAGCCAATCAAACACTCACCCCCAGTCAACTGATCTGGGTTTAATCCATCATCATTCTTTAGCTCACTCCACCACCCCAGTTCAGACATGGCCATATGCAAATCAGTCTGACCCTGTGCCTCATGGGAACAGTCCAGCCCGAACTGCCAAGCCATGTCTTCCCTGGACCGGAAACAAGCATCCTAGGACCGGTTTCTGGCATTCCAGCCGTCATCAGCCAGGCTTGCTTGAATCCAGTGGCAAAGTGAGCAAGGGACCCACGTCTGGGCATACCCCGCCAACTTAGGGCGAACAAAGCGATACAAAGGGGATGATGGACGGAACGTTTGAGCCAATCAAACACTCACCCCCAGTCAACTGATCTGGGTTTAATCCATCATCATTCTTTAGCTCACTCCACCACCCCAGTTCAGACATGGCCATATGCAAATCAGTCTGACCCTGTGACTCATGGGAACAGTCCAGCCCGAACTGCCAAGCCATGTCTTCCCTGGACCGGAAACAAGCATCCTAGGACCGGTTTCTGGCATTCCAGCCGTCATCAGCCAGGCTTGCTTGAATCCAGTGGCAAAGTGAGCAAGGGACCCACGTCTGGGCATACCCCGCCAACTTAGGGCGAACAAAGCGATACAAAAGGGGATGATGGACGGAACGCTTGAGCCAATCAAACACTCACCCCCAGTCAACTGATCTGGGTTTAATCCATCATCATTCTTTAGCTCACTCCACCACCCCAGTTCAGACATGGCCATATGCAAATCAGTCTGACCCTGTGCCTCATGGGAACAGTCCAGCCCGAACTGCCAAGCCATGTCTTCCCTGGACCGGAAACAAGCATCCTAGGACCGGTTTCTGGCATTCCAGCCGTCATCAGCCAGGCTTGCTTGAATCCAGTGGCAAAGTGAGCAAGGGACCCACGTCTGGGCATACCCCCGCCAACTTAGGGCGAACAAAGCGATACAAAAGGGGATGATGGACGGAACGTTTGAGCCAATCAAACACTCACCCCCAGTCAACTGATCTGGGTTTAATCCATCATCATTCTTTAGCTCACTCCACCACCCCAGTTCAGACATGGCCATATGCAAATCAGTCTGACCCTGTGCCTCATGGGAACAGTCCAGCCCGAACTGCCAAGCCATGTCTTCCCTGGACCGGAAACAAGCATCCTAGGACCGGTTTCTGGCATTCCAGCCGTCATCAGCCAGGCTTGCTTGAATCCAGTGGCAAAGTGAGCAAGGGACCCACGTCTGGGCATACCCCGCCAACTTAGGGCGAACAAAGCGATACAAAAGGGGATGATGGACGGAACGTTTGAGCCAATCAAACACTCACCCCCAGTCAACTGATCTGGGTTTAATCCATCATCATTCTTTAGCTCACTCCACCACCCCAGTTCAGACATGGCCATATGCAAATCAGTCTGACCCTGTGCCTCATGGGAACAGTCCAGCCCGAACTGCCAAGCCATGTCTTCCCTGGACCGGAAACAAGCATCCTAGGACCGGTTTCTGGCATTCCAGCCGTCATCAGCCAGGCTTGCTTGAATCCAGTGGCAAAGTGAGCAAGGGACCCACGTCTGGGCATACCCCCGCCAACTTAGGGCGAACAAAGCGATACAAAAGGGGATGATGGACGGAACGTTTGAGCCAATCAAACACTCACCCCCAGTCAACTGATCTGGGTTTAATCCATCATCATTCTTTAGCTCACTCCACCACCCCAGTTCAGACATGGCCATATGCAAATCAGTCTGACCCTGTGCCTCATGGGAACAGTCCAGCCCGAACTGCCAAGCCATGTCTTCCCTGGACCGGAAACAAGCATCCTAGGACCGGTTTCTGGCATTCCAGCCGTCATCAGCCAGGCTTGCTTGAATCCAGTGGCAAAGTGAGCAAGGGACCCACGTCTGGGCATACCCCCGCCAACTTAGGGCGAACAAAGCGATACAAAAGGGGATGATGGACGGAACGTTTGAGCCAATCAAACACTCACCCCCAGTCAACTGATCTGGGTTTAATCCATCATCATTCTTTAGCTCACTCCACCACCCCAGTTCAGACATGGCCATATGCAAATCAGTCTGACCCTGTGCCTCATGGGAACAGTCCAGCCCGAACTGCCAAGCCATGTCTTCCCTGGACCGGAAACAAGCATCCTAGGACCGGTTTCTGGCATTCCAGCCGTCATCAGCCAGGCTTGCTTGAATCCAGTGGCAAAGTGAGCAAGGGACCCACGTCTGGGCATACCCCGCCAACTTAGGGCGAACAAAGCGATACAAAAGGGGATGATGGACGGAACGTTTGAGCCAATCAAACACTCACCCCCAGTCAACTGATCTGGGTTTAATCCATCATCATTCTTTAGCTCACTCCACCACCCCAGTTCAGACATGGCCATATGCAAATCAGTCTGACCCTGTGCCTCATGGGAACAGTCCAGCCCGAACTGCCAAGCCATGTCTTCCCTGGACCGGAAACAAGCATCCTAGGACCGGTTTCTGGCATTCCAGCCGTCATCAGCCAGGCTTGCTTGAATCCAGTGGCAAAGTGAGCAAGGGACCCACGTCTGGGCATACCCCCGCCAACTTAGGGCGAACAAAGCGATACAAAAGGGGATGATGGACGGAGCGTTTGAGCCAATCAAACACTCACCCCAGTCAACTGATCTGGGTTTAATCCATCATCATTCTTTAGCTCACTCCACCACCCCAGTTCAGACATGGCCATATGCAAATCAGTCTGACCCTGTGCCTCATGGGAACAGTCCAGCCCGAACTGCCAAGCCATGTCTTCCCTGGACCGGAAACAAGCATCCTAGGACCGGTTTCTGGCATTCCAGCCGTCATCAGCCAGGCTTGCTTGAATCCAGTGGCAAAGTGAGCAAGGGACCCACGTCTGGGCATACCCCCGCCAACTTAGGGCGAACAAAGCGATACAAAAGGGGATGATGGACGGAACGTTTGAGCCAATCAAACACTCACCCCCAGTCAACTGATCTCGTATCCCAGACATACCACAAGGCCAATCTGGACCCATGACCATGTGATTGCAATTCAAGCCAGAATATGTTGCACTTTCTTTTCTTTTGCGAGCTATACAATATACCACGCAGGGAATTCATTTTACCACTCTTGAGGGTTTTGAACATCAAAATATTTAGGCCAGTGCTGTTTTATCTCCCACTACTCCAATCAGAATATATTTGAAAAATGATATATAGATTTATTGCTGCTGCAATTCGCTTAAGGAGGTCAGTTGGGAAATAATGGGTCTCTCTTTTGAGATGTTGCTCTGCCTTTTAACCACAGAGATTGTTTTAAAATGACTATTTGTAACCTGTGGAGGATTTTATATTTCACACTTTGATTTTCCTGGTACTGTCAAAAAAGCACCATTGCACTTTAAAAATGACTGCTTTTTAAGGCAGTATTTATTGGCTGAACTCCAAATTTAACTTGAAAGTCAATGACAATAGGAAAATGAATTACACTTGATTAAAACCTGTCCGTTTCTGTGAAAAGTTACTATGCACTTTATCAAATGTTTACATCCCTTGTTTACACACTGTTGCTAACCAGGGAAGCTCTGCATTAACAAATGGCACTATGCACTTTGAAAAATGATTGTTTTACTGCTGGGGTCTGGTGTTGCAATTTAAAATGGAAAATGGTCCCGTGGCAGCTGAAAATTGACAATGTTTCATTTATGAATTTTACGTGGGCTAGCTGCTTTCAGCTAGTTTTAAGTTTTTAGGCATTTTAAACATCATGTACTTTTGAGTGTGTGTGACTTTTTATGGTTTATCAAAAACCGAATAAAGTTTATGAACTGAACTCAACTGAAATATAAAATATCAATATTTAAATTTAAGAGGTTAATTTTCTAGCCCCCACCAAGGTGAATTCTTGGATTTCATCCAACACTCCTTGAATATTGGCTTTTTCAGCTTTCAAATACAAGGTAATATAATCAGCACAAATTGGCATTTTTGCCATCCCCTCCAGTGCCGTAAGTACTGAAGCCTTATTATGCCTTGCTGCCAAAGGTTCAATAAATAAGTAAGAAGAATTGGAGACATCGGGCAACCCTGATGGGTGCGTCTTTTAATTATAACTGAGCTTATCTCTTTTGAGTTGACCATTATTCTAAATTCAGCATCCTGATATATGTTCAGAAGCATTCTTAAAAATTGGTCAGGAAACTCAAATTTTGTCAGAATAAAAATGAAAACCTCCCAATTCACTAAATCAAAGCCTTTTCAGCATTGATTATTAATATAGCTGCTTTTAACTCATTATTGAAAAAAAATCGATAGCTTGAACCAAGTAATTTATGTTAACAGCCATCGATCTGGATGGTAAAAAGCCATTCTGATCCTTATGAATAATTTCTTGCACAGCAGGCATCATTAGTGCTTGCAGTACTTAGGTAAATATTTTATAGTCAGTATTTAAGAGACGTATTGATCTATAAGAATTGACATAAAAAATTGGCTTATCTTCCTTAAGAAGGCTCAGTACAATTGATTGCTTAAAAGAATGTGGAAAACGATTCCTGTCCCAATTTGGTTACACCAATCTGTTAAAAGTGGTAACAATTCAGCAACAAATTCTTCATACACTAGGTCAGGATACCGTCATTCCCGCATGCTTTTGCATTAGGCATATCTTTTAGTGACTTCTCTACTTCTGTGATTCGGTTATTTTTGCCAATAGGCTATTTTTGAATATCCATCAAGGTAGGTAAGCCAAGTGAACTAAAATATTGCTTGAGCTTAACAGGAGAAACATGATCTCTTTTCTCATAGAGATCTTTATATGATGTAAGAAGATCTCTGCAATTTCATCCCTTTTAGATGTTCACACTTTAGGAACTGGATTAAGAATCTCGACACTTGAATTATTGTTCTTTGTAATCTTGGAAGCCCAAGCACAGAGTTTATCAATCCGCTGGCTCTCTTCATATGTTTCTTGCTCAAATGTTCTTTGATTGCAGATTTCTTCAGCCAAAATAAAATCCCTAAGATTTTCTGTTGCTACAGTTAGCTCATCCTTTCCCCCACCCGATGTGATCATCTGAGTTAGAATCTAGAGATCCAATGGCCACTGTAGCCATATCCATCTCTGTCTGCAACTCCACTAGCCTTGAGGAACATACTCTATTTAATTTTGATTTATAAGCAATCATTTGCTACCTAAACATTGCTTTGAAGGCTACCTAAACAATAAAATCAGAGGCCGTATTCTGATTTATTTGGAAACATTCTTTAATAAAGCCTCTGGTTTCCTCTAACCAGGTCTGGTCAGCTAATAATAATAATAGTTTATCGAATTGCCATCTGCATCTCACCCTAGGCTGAATATCTAAATTAATTTCCAGCGAGGCAATGGAGTGGAACAAGAAGGTGGTTGCCCATATAGTCATTGAAGGTCTACTGATCAATTGTGAAATGCAGATGCAATTGATCTACCTCAATATCTTCAGAAACAGTTTGTTCCCCAGCGTCCAGTGCATTACCTGGGCGATTGTTGTAACGCCCAACCTTGCAGATTTGTTTCATCTCAATTATATTGTCACGATAAAGAAAGTAAAAGAGTTGTTGAATAGATGGACTTTGCTTCCTTCATCTCTTATGGGCTATATTTTTTTAATCAAAATCTCGATTTTACCATTGTTCTTATTTCTTTTTGCTAATGTCCCAATAAAAATCAATACCTGTTACTTTAAAGAAGTTGATTCCCTTTAACGAAATTCATATGGAATAATAAACATTCCAGGGTTCAACTTCCAGCATTCCAATTAGATATAGATCAGGGAGGACTGGTCATACCCCACCTACAGGTTTATTACCAGGCATCTCTTCTAGACTATGTTGTCAGGATCATTTATGAAATGGAATCTTTGGATCATTTTTTATTGAGTCAGATGTTGAAAGAATCTGAAATAAGTTTGCCGGCTTTTTTAAAAATAGCTAAGCTTCCAAAAAATACTAGATATAAAGTGTTACATTCAATGGAGGCTCGTATTAAACAATTCTTCAGGTTATGGAGTGTCCCTCTGTGTCATGCATTTACATTCCTGAAGGATTGTCAATATAAGGGTTTGGTCATCTTGAAATCTAAGTTTAGAAATGTGGAATGCCAAGGAGTTTTGTTTAATTGGTGATTTCATTACTAGCCAAAGAAGGAAAACCTGGGCGGAAATCGTATTACAGATTGAGGAAGACATTTGGCTGCTTTTTTTTGTTTTATGCTGATATCAAGTCTTTTGGCAGCAAATTTACAGAGATGATAGATGGTCCCAAACAGTGATGAAGTTGTTGGCTAAGAATAAATTGGTTGGGGTTGGAAACTGGTATAGGGTTTTACGCCAGAATTCATCTTCAGCATTGATTCCCAAATTTGAGATAAAGTGTATAAGAATATCAGTTGTAGGTTTACGCCTTGTAAATAGCAGATTCTCAGATATGAGGCCTAAATTCCTTAGGGCAGCTAACTTTAAAAGAATGGCATTCCTTTCAAGATGGATACCGTACTATACTCCCGTGGCTCTCCATAGGGTGTGCACAGCAATTCCAAAGCAGTGTTTTAGACGCCAAATGAATATTTCGGGGGTGGCTTCATACGTTTTGTACATGCTCAGCACTTTATGGTTTCTGGGTGGAGACATTTCAAGAGCTAAGTAGAATTATCGGAACCACAATTAGACCTGAGGAAACTTTAGTATTATGTGGGAATTCGCTACTGAAGCACATTAGAAAAATATGCCCAATAATTGTGTTTCCATGGCTGTTGCTCAGTCCTTGATATTACAACAATAGAAATCAAAAGATGTACCGGTTATGGAACATTTGCCTATAAAGATGATGTGAATTAGATCATTTGAATATTGATATGCATGTCAAAATCAGAGATTAAAAAGACCAATTTGCAATGTATAGGGCCTTCAATTGTTCTGAGCACAACGCACTTTGTTAACCTAGTTTGTTCAGGAATCTTAGGGGCATATTAAAAGGGCTCATCGCCACAGGAATGTCACTTTTTGTGATGTTCCTGTGGCGATTAACCCTTCGTCTTATTTACAAGGCGGCTTTAAGCCATTTAACGTGGCTTAACGCCACCTTGTAAGTAAGGCCCTTTTCACGCTACACTTAGCATGAAAGGGGCGGCAATGGGAGTTGCGGTGGGCGTTCCGCGCAACACCCATTGATTTTGACTCTGCCCCCTCTTTACAAGGGTGGCATAAATATGGGGCAGTGCCCAAATTAAGACCAAAAATAACCTGGTTTTAACATGGCGAAACGAGGAGAAATGATTAATTTCTCCTTGTTTTTGCTGTTTCTATTTGTGCTGCATTGTGCAGCACACATAGTAACAGCAAATCGCCATGAAGGATTGTTTATGTGCAGGAAGGCGTCCCTTCCTGCATATAAACAATCATTAAATAAATGACGATTTGCAATTGTATGTATGCTGCACAATGCAGCAGACATAGGAGTTACAAATCACTATTAGTGATTGTTTGTTTGCAGGAAGGGACACTTTCCTGCACATAAACAATCATTCCCTCAATGCAGGCACCCTTGCACTATGGTGCAAGGGTGCCTGCATTGGCGCTAGGCAGCTTAATTTAGCACCAGCGCTTGGGAAAACGCAGTGGTGTATTTTTGCTTATCGCCGTGCTCTGCCATTCTATTGTAAATATGCCCCTTGAATTTGTGTTTTTATAGATATTTTGAAGTGAATTCTCGGTTGAGACTAAAGGCTATTTTATCACTTTTTCTACGCCAAAGAACTTTAAATAGGAACAGATTAACTGTTATTAGTTGTTTCCAGGGATTTCAGAGCTTATGGAAGAATTAACATTTACAATTTATATTAGACTGGTCAGAGATTGGAATAGTACACAGTTTAAATTTAAGTGGTTTGTGTTTGGCAACTTTAATTCGCTGAAGATATACCATGAGCATGTGTCACTTTTCAGTATGTTGCACTTTTTGAATTTTTGAAACCTTTCTCCTTTGAGAAAGTAAAAGCACCTTATTCACCTGTTGCACTGTAATTTATTTTTTAGATGCGAGTTAGCATTTTAATGCTTGCTATTGATTTTGGTCTTGTGGTTAATATGTGATTTGAATCGTAGATGCTGTTTATTGATGATGTATTTATTGGAATGATATCGATAAATGGACTAGAAGATGTAATCAAGGATGAAAATTGTTTACTGAAGTGTTTGTATGTCTACACCTTACTGCTCAATAAAATGATAATAAGAAAATATTCAAATGTACGCAAAAGGGACATGAGTGCAAAGAAAGGGAAAAAATAAATGTACTTACTAACAAGTATGAAAAATTGAAGTATGGTTTTAGTGATATAACAGAAGCAATATGAACCTTATAAGTTCACACTTTCAAATTCACTGTTATAGATGCAACATTTATACAACAAATAATAAAAGAGATTTATAATATTATTATTATTTTAATTTCAATTATTATAACACACCCACACACTTATGGAGAGAAAATTATAGTTATTTATTTGGAAAATTATATTGCTAAAGACTTACCAGTTTCTGCCATCCATCATTACACATCACAACACACGGTTGAAGCAGAACAGTAGGTTATAGTAGATGGGCAAACAACGCAGGACATTAAAAAACTAATATGTCATGATATGAATGAATAAATTGCAATCTGCCTATAATATATAGTGTCATTGTAGTTTTGGGGGGTAATAATATATTGAATGTACGATGTTTTAATATAACTCAGGTCATTATGATATAGGTAGAGTTGCCTGAAGTTAAACTAGAGAACAGGGAGGGCACCATAGGATGTTATTCCTGGAACAGATTACCACTATCTGTTGACTCAGAGGAGATCCGTGTATAGAGATGGTGGCAGTTAGAAAAGCACAACTGAATCATCTCTTTACTCTCTAGCATCGGGACAATGAACTGAAGGTGAGTCCATTGGAGAAGGGTGTCTAAAAGTGATAATAGACGGACTTCTTTTTCCACTTTGGAGGATTACGGTAAGGTGGGAGAACAGGGACAGGCATGGTAAAGATAGGCTATTATGAGTCTGTTCTGTAAATGAGTAGTTGGGATAATGTATATTTCAGCCTACTGGCCTCATTCTACTTGGTGCATTGAAGGGTTATGAAGCTTGGGTTTGTACAGGATGGCATTTATGGTAAGACCGAATTCCATAGAAAGTGTGGTAGAATAAAAAATGCCACAGATACAGTTTTATAAAATTATAATGTTTAGTTTCTTAAAACAAAATGTTTAATTTTCTGTCTGTACTTTCAGTGGGGCACGAGAGACATAAACTGGAGCTTCTCCTGATCCCCTTTTTGGCTTTTATATATTGATACAACTGACACAAAAGAAGTTCCACAGGCCGCCCACCATTATCTGGAACACTCTGTATTGATTTATGCTGTCACTAACCAACCTTTTGTTGATACTTCTGTAAAACAACTAATCTGAATAAAGATGACAAAATCAATACTAATCCTTTAAGATAAATAAAGTGTTGAAACTTCATCAACCTCTCATTATTGACTGAACATTAATCTGACAATTGAAGATGTATGTAAAGTTTATGTCTTTGTTCTAACATGGTGGCAAAGGTCCAGTGACCTTTTTCAAGGGCCATCAGGGTTTCCCTAAGAATGAAACTGTAAGTTGGGTGTTTAGACTTAAATGCTATTCTTGGCTAATCCTCAGGCTCCTGCAGTTCCATTATTTCAGAGGATGCATCTCCTTCAGATGGAGTTGATAAGAAGGTGGATACAGCAGTAAAAAGGTTTATGCTGCATCAAGCTTTGCCATCAGAGCATCAGCTTGTGATTCTTACACAGCCCAATCCCTCTTAAAAGATTTTCAGTCCCTAGCGGAGGAGATCCAGGATGGTTCTGACTGCACAGAGAGACTGACAGCTATGGAGCAGCAGGTCAGGTTCTTGGCAGATATCTCTTTTGATTTCCTTTCTGCTTTACCTTTCACTCAGTTTCTGCCATTTAAGCTAGAAGACATATTTGGATGCATTCCTGGAGAGTGGAGGCATCCAAAAAGACTATGCTAAGCTATCTTCCTTTCACTGGAATTAAACTGTTTGGAACACAGTTGGAAGAGCTGATAAAGAGAACAGCAGAGGACAGAAAATGAATAGCACCTCCTTGTTTTTCTGCTACAGGGCATGTTTTTTCTGGTAAATGTGGATTTGCTTCCCAAAGAGGTTTGAGAGGTTCTTTCCAGCCCTTTTGGGGGATGTGGCCAGGGTCTCCCTCCCTCAGATAAATCCTAGTCTCAATCAGCATGAGCAAGGCAGTCAACCTCTCAAAACAAAAATCCTGACTGCGCCGAACCAGTGGGAGGTCACCTTCTTAAGTTTTTGCAATCTGGAAAAGATCAATATCAGATGTCTGCGTATTGGACTTTGTATGCCAAGGTTACAAGTTAGAGTTTCAGGACGAGCCGGGCGAATATTTTGTCAACACTCCAGTTCCTCACAACCCTCAAAAACAGAAAACTATGTTTCAGAGTATAGAGGATCTACTGAAAGACAATGCCATAATACCTGTTCCCCAGGAGGAATAGGGGAAGGGGTGTTATTCAATAGTTCATTCGTTCAAGCTTTATTTCGGTCCAAGACTATAAAAGCACACAAAAAAGCAATGATAAAACATTAATAATCATAGTGCAATAAATACATGGTCTAAAAACAAATGTGCCTAAAAACAAATTTAAAACTGTCATGTGAACAGAGAATAAGGATTCAAAATAAATACAGCATTAAAAATGCACTTTTGATGCATGTACACTCATTAATAGAATAACACCAGATATTTAATGGTTTAAGGCACTAAATTTGGCCCTTTTTATCCACATAGCCAACAAGTAGCGGGAGAGTGCGAAAACCAGTGGTTTACTACTTTCGGTTTTTAATATCCTTAGGGCAGACTTTTATTCTCTAATCCCCAAATTCCGGCAGAGTGGTAGGATCCAATGACGTCTACTAGTTAAGTAGGCTGGGCAGAACAACATTGCATGTTCTAGAGACTCCTTAGAGGCCCAGCAACCTGGGCACAGCTGCTTATCCACCAGAGGGGATTTGACCCATTTGGTAGTGAATGAACGGAGGGCAGGGCCCCATAACAAAATAGCAGGAACAAGTTCCTCACTTGGGGGGGGAGGGGTTTCGATCTCATCCATGAAATCTTCTCTAGTGAATGAGCCTTTAATTAATAATTAAGAGGAAGGCATCAGTCAGAGCGCCGTGCAGGGCATTTGAGTGTATTAAGGGCTCTTGATGCTGCCAATATGCTAATTTATTATTGTCTTAGAGACTAACCTAGCTTCTCTTGGGGCACTCCACAACGATGGTAGCCCGATCTCCCCCAAGGTGGCTTTCATCTGCTTAATCCAAGGTATATTACTTGAACCCACCAGCCTAAGTATTTCTTCTAATCCATCTCGGTATGGGCGGAGCTCTTGAGTAGCCCAAACCTTCCTCCGTTATTCAATAGTATTTTTGGTTTAAAAACCTTCAGGTCTCTGTCAGGTCTCAAAAGGCTGAACAGATTTCTGCATCACAGACCCTTCTAAATGGTAATTTTACAGATATTTTCTCCTTTAATATCTAATGGTGATTTATTGGACACTTACTTGCATCTCTTTATTCATGTCCACTTTCAAAGATTTCTGCGTATTTGTGTGGCTGGGAATCATTACCAGTTTAGAGATTTGCCTTTTGGGCTCTCCTTGGCACCAAGGGTATTTCATACTTTACAGTATATAGGTGCAGTCTTTCAAACACAGGAAGCAAATGTGTTTCTTCTAGAGCAGAGGGAAATAAAATTGACTCAGAGACTGCACAATCTGTTGGTGAAGGAGTCAGCCACAGCAAGAAAATGATTGGGAGTGAAGGCAGAGATGTAATCTTGTCTAGTGATTCTCCCTTGGTCCCAACTTAATTTGTTCCCTCTAGTCCAGCACTTATTCGACCACTGGAATCCATGGTCTCAAGAATACGAGAAGCTCATTCCAGTAACAGAGACTTTACGGCAGGATTTGAGCTGGTGGCTGATTTTGTAGAATCTGGACAGGGGTTTCTCCCTGACAGCTTCGGGTCCAAAAATCACCACAGATGCCAGCCTTATAGGAGTGGGGAGCTGTTTTGGACACCCATTCTCATTAGGGTCTTGGTCTCAGGAAGAATTAGAGGGAGCTGGCAGCTATTTGCAGAGCTCTTCAAGTGTTTCTTCCTTTCATTCACAGCCAGGCAGTAAAAATAAGGACACCCAAACAGGTGGCCAAGGCATATATAAATCACCATGGAGGCACAAGAGCGCGAGTCCAAGCATCTTTAGTCTGAGAAATAGGGCTCTAAACTATGCATTCACTCCTGTTCCTTTAATTCCCAAAGTTCTCAGGAAGGTGATTCAGGAGAAGGCCCGGGTCCTGTTGGTAGCCCCTCAATGGCCATGGAGACCATGGTTTCCCATTCTCCTCAGATTAGCAGTGGAGAATCCTTGGCTTCTTCCAATATCACCGTCCCCGTTAAGGGTTCCTGTTCTGCCACAATACTCCCTAGAGCAACTCAAACTAGCAGTTTGGAGCTTAAAAGGGCATGCCTAACTAGGTTATGGTGTTCTAAGGAGGTGGCTGGTATAATTCAGCAGTCCAGACGGCCTTCCACTCTTAGAAAATAGTCCAGGAACTGGAAAGAGTTTGAAGGTTAGTGTAGTTCAAGCGGTTGTTCTGCTTTCACCAGTCCTCCTATCCTTATTTTTAGAATCTGTAAGACATTTTTTTTACTAGATCTTGCTGTGTCCACGTTACAAAGTCAATGAGCAGCAATTAGGGCTTTAGGGGTTCAGAGGTTGTGGAGATTGAAAACCTGGTTGCTAGGCTACTAAAAAGCTTTTCACACAAGACGCATGTGATCCACTCTCCCATTCCCTGCTGGGATTTCCCTTACGGCCTTGAGGCTGTACAGGGTCCTACGTTGGAGTCGCTGGAACCTATGCCTTTAACATTTTTAACCCTCAATGTGTTTTTTCTGGTTGCCATTACGTCTGGTAGTCAGCCAGGGGAAATTGGAGCTCTATTGCAGGAAGAACTATTCCTTATTTTTTCCCAGACAAAGTTTCGCTGAGGACTGATCCAGATTTTCTCCTAAAAGTGGTCTTTAGCTCACTTCGTCACCTCAATTCAGACCCAACTATATGCAAATCAGTCTTGCCCCTGTGCCTCATGGTCACAGTCCAGCCCGAACTGCCAAGCCAGGTCTTCCCTGAACCGGAAACAAGCATCCTGGGACCGGTTTCGGGGTAACACCCCTCATCAGCCAGGCTAGCTTGAATCCAGTGGCAAAGAGAGCAAAGGACCAACGTCTGGGCATACCCTGCCAACTTAGGGCGAACAAAGCAAACACAAGGAGATGATGGACCGAGTGCTGAAACTTTTCAGAGACTCACCCCTAGTCACAGATCTGGGTTGAATCCATCATCGTTCTTTAGCTCACTTCGTCACCTCAGTTCAGACCCAACTATATGCAAATCAGTCTTGCCCCTGTGCCTCATGGTCACAGTCCAGCCTGAACTGCCAAGCCAGGTCTTCCCTGAACCGGAAACAAGCATCCTGGGACCGGTTTCGGGGTAATACCCCTCATCAGCCAGGCTAGCTTGAATCCAGTGGCAAAGAGAGCAAAGGACCAACGTCTGGGCATACCCTGCCAATTTAGGGCGAACAAAGCAAACACAAGGAGATGATGGACGGAGGGCTGAAACTTTTCAGAGACTCACACCTAGTCACAGATCTGGGTTGAATCCATCATCGTTCTTTAGCTCACTTCACCACCTCAGTTCAGACCCAGCAATATTCAAATCACCGGTGGCACACAGGGCTTAGCCATTTCTAGAAGGCCATGTATAGCCACCCACTCATTAATAAGGACTGAGACTAGGAAGACTACGACCCGGAGTAATGAATATTACTGGTAGGTAATCTGAGCATTATTGCAAATGTGCGCACGTACCACTGGAATGCCTAATTCAGGGAATTCAGTGCTAAATTGTACCCATGCAGCCTATCTAAACCGACCCTTGCATCTTTACCCCTCGAACAAATAGAGCTTAATTTGAGCAGGTGGTTGCAGGTGGGTCCCACCGACACTCCTGTTTGGGGAACAGTGCTTATTTTTCCTCATCAGACCTTGACCCAGAGCAAAAGAGTAAAAAATACACAAAGGCGAAAGAAGAAGGAATGAAAGACAGAAAAAAGTGACAGAGAAAGCAGGAGCCTGCAAGAGTGAGATAAAGAGGCAGGGAGTGTCTGGTGGCTGAAGAAAGAGCCATGATGTGGAATCAAGACTATACAGCCTTGGAATTCAATCCCCCAACCTTCAATAGCTTGTGCCGCGGGCTTACAAGCAAAACTTTGGTACCTGGCGCTTATTCTTTTACAAATTAAGCACTGTGAACAAACCTTGGGTGTCCGCTTGAGTTATACAAGTATTTAGGTTTGTGCAGACAATTATGAGAAACGAACAACTATTGAATTCACTGACTATGAGGGAATGTGTAGAAATGAAGAGAAATTCCATGACACAGGGACTTCTCCACCGAACCACATTTCTAGCCTCTGGTGACATAACCATCTATTTTGCAAGAGGAAAAGAAAATAGCATGTTCTGCTGTTTGCCTGTGGTTTGGGATACTGTAAAAGCAGCCCCATTCGAGCACACTTGGAAACCTGCTAACGCTGTGCTCCTAGGAGAATGAATTGAGAGTTGGTTTCAGTCTGTAATTAAGGGCTTGGGGTTAGAAACCTGAAACACAGTCAGTAGGATATGGTTTTATGGTTACAGGGTCATAAATACATGCTACGCTTATTAAATAGCTTGAAGGCTGTTTTACAGACGTGAAAACCACCTCGCTGTGTTTAGCGACTGATAAATAAATGTCGAAAGAAGCGACGCTGCTAGCCGGGGTAGTAATTGGGTGTGCCTGCCCTGCAGAAAAGCTGCATTATCCTTGTGCGTCGTTGTGAGCGCATTCCTCCCCTTCCTGAGCGTAATCCTCTTTCCTCTGTAAAACGTGCTTATCCCCTCCATCTTGGGATCTTCCAAACGCCCTTTCAGGGGGGCGGCGCTTGGCATACCCAGGAGAAGATGGGTTACAGGTGTCCAACGATTATTACCTTGTTCTTCGATAAGATGAATGCTTTGTCTTGTGTCGAGGCCCCAGCTTCTCTGTCTGATGTCTCTTGTGGTGACTCTGCAGGCTTGGGAAACACTTCCAGGTAATTGCTCCCCTGCATCAGACCGTTTCCCCCACCAGGCCATGGGAGACTTATTTTCCAAAAGACTTCAAAACAAAGCAGGGGTCCAAGGTATTTGGTAAACTAAAGCTAGAATGTTCCCAAAGGCAAGCGGGTTTTAAACTAAATAACCATTTTCGTTTCCTATAACATGTTCTACAGCTTTTGTGCAGAACGTTGATCGTATCACAGCCATTGCTATTTTCGTGTCACAAAGATGTTCACATTTTTCTTTGTTTCCTTGCAACTGGTGGTTTCTTTTTCAAGCTAACCCACATCCTTTCTTTGCTTAAAGCATTTTTGAATGACTGCCAAAGAAGTTATGCAACTGTGCTAAGTTCTACACTGCTCGATAGTTTAGTAAATATATTTGGGACAAAGTACACCAAGGAGTTCCATGATCACACAGGATCTTGGAACTCCGAGGTGACTGGCAATAACCTATTAATGTTGTAGAATACTAGAAGGCCATGTTAGCTATAAAGAGAAAGTTTCCTTGGTATGAAATATGTATTGGGAACACCTTGGGGCATATTCACAAGGACTTATCGCCGAGTTATCGCCACCTTAACGCATCAAAAGTGGAGATAGATTTAACGCCCCATTCACAAGCGGGTGCAAACTGCAGACAACGCCAGTATTCCCGCGATAACTGCCGCAAAATTTACCTCCACGGGTGACACCAGCAACTAACCCTAATGAGATGCAGAGTAGGCGTTCCCGTGCAAAAACACACGAAAACACCACTACACCACATTCACAACGAACTGCCAGATCTGCGATGCGAACCAAAAACAGGCGATAAGCCGCGGTAGCAACAGGGAATTAACACCTGCCTTTTGCTGAAGACCCACAGATGCCATGGAGACAATGATCATGCAGCTCGGAGACCCATGAGGGCCACAACACTCACCGCCACCACTCCCAGCCCCCCCCCCCGGACCACCCCGCCCCGGACAAACCCATACCGTGCACGACACAAGAGCCACAAAAAGCACATGATGTCGCACAATGACAAAAAGAAACACATGTGTGGTCAGAAGAACGAGAAACAGTCACTCATCATTGAAGTAACAACCAAAAACTTTATTGAAATACAACACAAAACACCAATGCGAAAGTCTCCTGTCGGGTCCGTCCGGGACAACCTTCATGTCACAGCCTGGAAAAAAAAGCACCAAATCAGAACGTGTGTCATGCGCACATCAAAGGAGCGAGACACAGAGAAACAGAGAAGGAAAGAAAGGCAGAGAGAGAAAGTGAGAAAAGGAAAGGAAAGGAAGGGAGAGAGAGAGAGAGAGAAGGAAAGGAAGGGAGAGAGAGAGAGAAGGAAAGGAAGGGAGCGAGAGAGAGAAGGAAAGGAAGGGAGAGAGAGAGAGAAGGAAAGGAAGGGAGAGAGAGAGAGAGGGAGGGACACTGCCGCCCCCGCGCACCCAGGCACCACTGCTCACCTGCTGCCACCGGTGTGTCTCCAACCACGTGCCGGTATACACTGCAAGCCACCAGGTCTGCAATTTGTAATCGAGGCTAGAGTCAATCATGGCAGAGTCCATCTCACTGCACACGGCAACAACGCCTGTCCGTCCTGCGCACACATGCAGCCGCACCCTACCCCCTCCCGCCGGCCAGCGCTGCCTGTCCGCACTTGCACACCCAGGCCCCACTGCTCACCTGCCGCCAACGGTGTGTCCACCAGTGGGCACACCACGTGCCCGTGCAAGCTCCAGGCCCCGGTCCCGCCACCATGGCATGCTCCACATCATGCGGACCCGCACCACGGACCAGCAGGTCCCACACATGACGCTGAGTCCTGAGACATCAATGGCAGAGACCACATCAGTGCACACGTCATCAACGCAGGCTGCACACCCGCTCAGCTATTTCAGTGCCACTAACCCTGTGCAACCCCAGTCAGCGCCACGTGGTGGTAGGCCTGTGACGGCCGCATTGCTTCGGGTGCCACTAACCCTGTGCAACCTCAGTCAGCCCCACGTGGTGGTAGGCCCGTGACGGCAACAACTCATGGACCCTTTATGATTGAGAATCGTGGAACGTCTGTCATCCAGTCACCACCGGCAGTGGGGAATGTGACGTTGTCGGCCCCTTATATTGGCGGTGTCACATGGCCTGTGACGCCTGTGCCGGATGGGTGTCGTGTGTGTGCAAACCTGCCCTCAGGGAGTGGCCGTGGCATGCTGACAACTAGACCAGTGACCTGCAGACCACTAGCGTGTAAACCTGCAACATGTAGCTATGTGGCCTCCCCTCGGAGCGTAAGCGGAGTGGTCTGGCCTGGCATACGCCGGACCAGCGCAGGGCTTGCAACAATGACTCGGGGAATCTGGGCGTGGTTAAGTCCATGTCCGGACAAGGAAGTGACTAATGCGTGTGTCCCTGTTGTAGTGTCTACGGCACCCGGAACGCAATCGGCGATTTAGCACACTGTGACTGGAATCCCACTAGATGAGCATCATTGACGTTAGGGGGAATCACTGACCCTACATTCATCCACACATCCATACATGAATGATGAAAGACATGACACAGCAGTGCGTTTCTGAATGTTTAATGCACATCCAGTGGAGTTTTGCAGCTGGAGCAGTACAGGGCCATGCCAACCCCACTTCACAATATGGGCCCGTGGAGGGCCAGCCAGAGTCCATCGGGGAATGACAAGTACTTCGGAAGAGGAAGGGTACAGTCCGCAGTCTGGTCGCCGTGGCATTGGTCACCAAACAGGATATGGCAGTCCATGTCGCGGGCCAAGGTGAGTGCAGCAGAGTGTATCGGTGGTCAGTGGAAGGTCATGGGGCCATGTGCGGCACCAAGCAGCAACAGGCCAGGTGGCGGACATGAATGCTAGTGCCTCCTTCTGATCTCAATCCCATCCACGTCCTCGTCCTCGGATGTGTGCTCTGCCCCACCTGTGGGTGGTGCAGTTCCGGCTGCGGCACTGTGTGCCACTGACACATCAGGGGCCAGAGGTGGATTGTCGGCCGCACTGTGTGGCAGTGACACATCAGGTGCCGGAGTGGAAATGCCTGCCGCACTGTGAGGCACTGACACACCAGGGGGCGGAGATGTGGATGGTGTAGGAGCAGCAGCATTAATCTGCGCCATGCCTTGTGGCAGCAATGCCATGATGAGGACATGCAGGGCACGGTAGATCCCAACTACATTTCGCTGATGTGCAGTGGTGGCTGCCATCCTTTCCGCCTCCATCCGCACCTTGTCCTCCATGAGCCTCCGCATGTGGGCCAGCTCACGGCTGAGATCGCTGGAGCCACTCTGAGCGGACAGGTGTTCTTGTCTCCGAGTCATGACTCCAGCGATGTCAGCCAGGGCTCGTTGGAGACCATGGATCGGCCTGTGGGTGTCGGTTAGGGACTGGAGGTGGTCCCTGATGGGACTTAGACACCCATGGATGGCATCAAGTTTGGTAGCCATGAGGTCGAACCCCACCCGCACCTGCTCAGCCATCTCCCTCTGGCCCTCCAACACACGGCGTTGGAAGGCCATGTGTTGTTCGGGGGGGTTTTGGGAGACAGCCGGGGTTGTGGGTGCCTCCTGCTGGGTGGTTTGTGAAGTGGGTGGGGTCTCCTCGATGCAGCTGGGCTGCCCTGGTCCTGGAGGTGATTGGCGGATGAGTTCAATGATGTCTTGGAGGGCTTGGGTGTCGAAGCTGGTGGTGTCCTCCTCGTCATCAGTGAAGAGTGGCTGGGACTGCTCTTTAGGAGGTGTTGACGGTGCCCCTGCAATGTGAAGGGGAGATGCTGTGTTACAATGTGTCCACATATATGTAGCCGCATGGTACATGTTCACATTCAGACAGCATGGCAATGTACATTGTGACAGTCTGTAGATCAGGGCCATGATCCAGAGTCATTGTGGGTGTGCACTGTGCTCTGCTTGATTGTGCATATGTGCCATTGTGGCCATCTCCCCCCGTCCTCCCAGTACCTGGTGGTTACTCACCCTGTTGCTGTTGTGTTGTGTCATGTCGAGCAGTGTCCGCTCCCCCGACTCCTGCCATGGTCTCCACACTGATGACTGTCGACACCAGCTCCTCCATGTCATCCAGCTCCAGCTGTGGCGTTGGGCTCTCACCTCCAGTCTGCATTGCTTCCTTCTGGTTGCCTGCGAGTTTCTCCTTGGTTTTGCGCTTGATGTCAATCCATCGCCTCTTGACCTCGTCCATTGACCTCTTGTGCTCTCCGACGGCATTCACCTTGTCCACGATGGACCGGCATATTCCATTTTTGGTGCCCAATGACACGTTGGAGGTGATGAACAGTTCTTGATGGTGTTCCATCACCTCCTTGACCAGGATCCTATTCTCCTGCGGACTGAACTTCGTCTTCCTCTTCTTCTTGTCCTTGCCCTTCCCTGTCCCCGAGGTCCCAGGCTGGTCGTCCGGGGTGCTTGTGGGGTTCCGCTCGTCCTCTGCGCCTGCTCCGGCTGCCTCCATGGTGCTTCAGTGTTGGTTATTTTGTGTTTGTGTTTTTTCTACTTTTGTAGTGATTTTCCCACCTGCTGTGTGTGTATTGCAGGCCTGGCACTGCTTATCGCTGATTTCCTCATCGCGGTTTGGCCCATCGCATGTTTTTTTGCGTTGGGGTTTGGGTTTTTATCACTGTCGCGGTTGTTGTATCGCGGACATTGTTTGCCTTTTCTGTAGACTATCGCATGGTACCGCCGTGTTGTGAATTCCACGTTAACACGGGGTTATTTTCCCGCGATAGACTGCGATGTGTAAAGTTGCGTTAACATTTTTTGGAGATGTTTAGCGCACGTTCTTGTGAATATCCCCCCTTGAGGGGTGAGGACAGCAAGGTAACAATGGACAGGCCGATTTGCTCTAATGATGTCAACGCGTCAACCTACCAAGCACCTCCTTTCATACCCTTGTATGTGCATTGTGCCAGTCTGGCTACAATGTGTGCCATGACCTGATTATGGACACCTGACTGGAGATCTTCCACCTTTTGGAGCCTTCAGGACATTAGGAGAGACCTGGGGCAGGAGTGAGTGAAATCTGGGCTGCTTAAAGGTTGTAGATTCTGCTCAGGTTGCTAACCTTGATTGCTCTTATTTACTCGTTCATGAGGTATGGTTCTACAGCAGCACTTCCCTTTAAAAAGGTGCACAGCTCCTACTTATGTCACCAACACCTATTCTTGCTCATTTGGGTTCTTTGTACTCATATGACAGCAGATCTGTGTTTCATGTTCCTACGTGTATCCCTGCACTATACAAGCAAGCTCAAAACTTACAAGCCATCTCAAATATCCTGGCCTCTCACTCTTCAACAACCCTTTCTTTTCCTTTCCTCTTTCTTCCTTCATTGATGTCGAGCAGATTATCCTGTTTCTCCCAACTCCTTCCCTCTTGATCCCGGCAGGTTAATCTCAAAGAGGAGAGAGCACCAGAGATGGTGTACATGTTTACCTAGTGATCATAGTTGGAAGCACAACCCTGTATCTGAACCCCCTTGAATTGAGTAGTATTACGTTTTGCTGTGCTATTAAAGTACTTTCTTTTTACTAAGATAGGCAGTGTACTAGACAACGCATGATTGTATCTGTTTGACTAGAGCATCTGAGCTCCTGGCCCCACACAGCCTCCAGAGAAGCCAATGGCTGTTCTGCCCTCGCTACCCTCACAGTCAAGTGCAGAAAAGTTGTGCTTGTTCCAGATTGTACAGCCATGGTAGGATGGATCCCAGGACACCAGTGGCAAACAAACACAGCCATCAAAGTTGGGATTCTGTAGGCCCTGTGCCCCACCAACACCCGGATGAGCCTGACAATTGGCAGAAAATAGTGTAAGATCTGCAAATGTCAGTGCCACGTGTGTTGAATAGAACAACATGTTCAGCTTCTAACCATAATCACCTTCATAGCACAATGGCAGATACCACATTGGTGGGAGTAGACCTTAACACCCTGCCCTTTATCAGTTGAGGGATTATTGATTGGTGAGAGTGTGGACGGCTCCCACTAACAATGATAGGGTGATCCTTGTAGGTTTTGTTAAGGACCAGTTAGAGAAACTAAATTGTAGGGTAGAAACTCTGATGGACTCTGTGGAGGATACCAAGATAACCTAGGAAGGATGTGTTGTGGTGTCAGTCTTTCTAAGCCCCTCAATAAAGGTTTTCCCTAGATAACTCTGAGTGTCTCCTTATATTTGTTTTTAGAACTTCACCAACACATTCCCCTTTCCCTGATTACTAGAGTACCATTGCTACCAACTTAAGCAGTCATTTTGTTGGTGGTTTAAATCTAATTGAGGCCCAGAACTTGCAGTTGATGCTCCAGAAAACTGAGGCTGAGGAACAGAAGAAGGACATAGAGAGTTTGAAAGGTAGGAGTTGAGATCTTGGCAGATGGGTACTCCATCACAACGGTGACGGATATCCCATCTGCTGAAGTATAAATCCCATTATATCCTGTGGGATTTATATTTCGGCGAATGGGATATCCTTCACCATTGTGACGGAGTTATCCGTCTGCCAAGATCTGAAACAGGCCCTAAGTGTTTAATCACCTTCTAAAGACAATTCTCTTTGTAATTTTTGCTATTAAATTGATATTATTATTTTTATTATAATAATATTAATTATCACTCATTCGTATTATTAGCATCATTATTGTTATAATTATTATTAACACATTGCGACTTCATGTAGAGAGTGAGTGAATAAAGAATGAGTTTCTGAAGCTGACAGTACACCTAGAAAAGAGTTCTTCAAACTGTGGTGCTATTCCTCTTGGGCCAAAATGCTCTCAGGGGAGACAGGCAATCTCTAGCCAAGTGTAGCATTTATTATGCCCCTAGGGAACAGAAACAAACATGAGGCTGAAATCAGTGTTGTGTTTTTAGTAAAAGACAACACAGAGTGACAGTTGGCTATTCTGTAATCAGCCAGTAGTAACATCTTTTGTCACTCACGTCCTAGCTGAGAGTAATAAGGGATGGGGATCCAAATAATCCTCAAGGTTGTGGGCCAATATTCTTGATAAAAGATCATACTCTGGATACTTTTACACTTTTAGAATCTTGGCAATCATGTATGGCATTTTAGGGATAACTAAACATAACTGCAGTGTTTCACTTGTTAGTCCTAAGCTTCCAATTTTATAGAATAATTGGAGAAAACATATTTATCATTCGGTGGGCCTTACTGAATTTCTTTACATTGGGGTGCATTAAAACTTTGAAGACAATTGACCTAGAGCAACTCAAGGTATCTGGAAAAACAGTCAAGCAGCAGGATCTAGATTACTTAAACCACTGATGTGGTATTACTTTGCACCAAGGTGCTAAGAAGCACAATAATAAACATCGTAGAAGTATGTTTTTTATTTGTTGGCAACATCTGAAATTGGTTACTGCTGCTGTGAAATAGCACTCATTGCCACAAGCAAAAAGTTAGCAATATCACTCACACATAGCTTTACCCCCTTCTTTGGTATGGAATTTTAATGATTAAAATTATCATACAACACTTTTTCGTACATTCCCCATTTCAAGCGCTTTTGTAGCAACGTCAGGAGTACCATCTACTGTGGAACAGTGATAACCAGGGCAAATGTTTAATTGCATGCAAACACACAGAGGTATGCCCTACTTATCTCTTTGATGCTACCACACTCTAATGTTTTTAGATCTTGGTTTTTCATCCATCAACATATGCTTATAGTAAAAGTACACAACGAATACTTATTTTATTAATCCATATACCTCTAATATGATCATTTATATTATGGAACTTCAAATATGAGAGCTACTCCTCTATACCAAATTAGGATGGGATATGTTAAAGCACTAAATACGCAAATTCCCCAAATGGTGGACCACAAAGTAATTTAAAGATAAAACACCTAATGTTGTTGCAAACCTGCATATAGTTCATATAGTTCTAGTGAGCTGTATATCACAAACTACCAAATGCAACATATTTATTAAAATATACAATTGAATAATAGGTTTTAAAAAACATTATATATTGATATAAATACTTTAAAAAACTTTTAGCAAACAATTCTAATGGAAGTGTACATCATTATAATATTTTTTCATCTACCATTCTGTTACTAACTTCACTGTACAATATATTAACCTTTTACCATCCAGACAGCTATACAATCTGAAAACAATAATGTGATAAAACAAAATGTCAACACAATATTTTGGTGGATCTATTAATTCACCCTGATCTTCTTAAGGACAGCCATAACATGGACTTTTTAAATATTAAAGAAATGTTTGCATCTCCAAATTTTTAAAAATGCTAGCACCTAAAACACACAGCTCTTATACAAACCAATAAATAAAAAAACTCCATAGCTCAATGGTCCAAATGATTCTTCAAATCTTCTTATTACTGTGCCACTATTTATAGACTCGCCCCAGATCACCCAGTTCTAAAAAAGTATATAGCACATTATATTTCTTTCAATTCATACCTTTAGTATAGGGGAACCATACCACTAGAGACAATGCATCTCACATAGTTATTCACTTGTTAGAAACTAGCACTCTGATGTTATGTTATGTTATGTTATCAAGGTTTTATAGCGCGCACAGCTACTCGAGAGTGTCCCGGTGCGAGCCCAAGAAACAGCAGAAAGAGGAGAAAGAGAAAACCAGAAAACCAACTCAGTTAAAAAGGAAGGTCAATTGAAGATGTTCATTACCCTCCATATATTACTTATAGGCATCTGAGTGAATATACATCCATATATCTATATGTCTCCTTACTTATAATTTATCAAACAGTCAACGTACCTTCATTTATATAAGATAATGTATAAAAACACAGCTAGAACAATGCTTCCATTATAGTATTTATCATGATTGCCCCCGGAGCTGGAGTCTGGGCAATAGAATGTCGAAATAAGAAAATGTTGGATTATTTTATTTAGTACATCTTCATGTTATCATTGCATAGACAATAGACTATTATCATCACATTACCCATATGCTACACCAATGTTTTCCTTTTTGAAAATATTAAATACGTACACAGGGCAAATAATGTAAACAATACTATTTTATAACCCCAGGCTTACAAATATAGGCCCAATGTCTTCATTCCAAATTGTCACTTAACTAGCTAAGGAACCTAATCTACCCTAAATAGAACCTGTGAAGAGTTATTTTCGGAAAAGAGCAAGATTTAGAATATGAGAAGAACTGCCCATAAAGAGTTGTTCTGGAAACTCAGCCATGTTCTCTACAGCTGCAGTAGCAACCGCTTTAATAGAATAACCTTTGCAGTAGCATTGATCAGGAAAGGGTCTTTAGATAAAGAAGGAATAAAGTCACCTTTAGCAGAAGCTGTCGGCAACAAAAGTAAAGGAGCAACTCTCCAGTAGAAGAGTTGCAAGGCAGGGTAAAGAGATCTGGGTCAGAGTCTGAGAGAATCTTCTTCTGCAGTACCCTAACTAGCTAGGAACACTCATTAATATAAAATATCACAATAATGTATCAAAACTTGTTAGGAGTTAGCTCCTCTTGCCCAATGGACACTGCTCATCCGATGGTGTTGTTAACATTCGATGCTTCTTCTCCTGATTCCCACAGTAAACATTCTCGTCGATAAAGTGTAAGACATTGATTTAGGACTTTGGTACATGGAGGAATGTTCTCATGAGAACCTTCTTACCTAAACTAAATGATGCACTCTATGTCCATTGTGAATACAAAGCAAGACAGATATGATGGGACAAACTAGTAATAATACTCTGTAAAGCATTAATAAAATATATCTAAATCATGATTTATTCAAGCAGTCACATCTGCTCATTGCATTAGAAAGGTGACCCAACATGGCATGAGGAAGCTAAAGAAACATGGATTTGGAGTCAGCACATTGTTAAGATAGTTGCTGGCGCTAGGCAAAATGTTCTAAATAAATATCCATTAAGCTAAGAGCAAGGGTTGTAGGCCTAACTACAGAGGCACATTTAAGAATGATAGCCTGGTGCAAAAACATTATTTGATATTATTTCGCATACATTTAAGTACTATACATTTTCCCTGCATATGATTAATCTATGAATTATTTACGAAAGTAATAATACGTTTGAATATGATTCTTTCACGTTATAAAACAGGCACATGTGAAAACATTTCTGCAACAGTTTAAACGCATTCTAGGGTGCAATTCTAACATGGTTTGTAAGTCAAATGTTCATTTTCGAAATTATTTCCTTCAGAACCCTGGGAAGAAAGCCCAGCTATAAGAGAGTCCACCTTTACAGAAGAAGGAAATTCTTCTTGGGATATGTCTAAATTATATATTTTTGAAAGAAACCTAGGAAACAGATTCTTCTCAATGTCTTTCCATTCTTTTGACAGAACGTTTGAAACAGCTGGATGCAGAGGCAAGGACTCTGGTTCCTTACGTTGGTACTGGGCGAAAAATCCTCATCGTCCACTGAGGAAGGTTAAGGGAACCCAAGGTCCGGTCTAATATGGGAAAGTAGTTCCAAAACATCTGGACCCCGATTGTTGCGACCTCTCTGTTCAGAGTCCTCTTCCACTGGGTCAGAATTCTTGGATTGTTTAGCTGGAGGTTCCTGTGCTTTTAATGCTGCATCAACACCCTTATTTATCACATCCTGGAGATGTCGAGGCGATGGAAATCTATGTTCCCCCAGTTCCTCTTTCTCTACCACTTCCACCTCCAGATCTTCATCAATGTGCTTTCTCTTAGAAAGCGCTTGAAGTCCTTCCTGCTCCATTATTGCAAGACACATACTGCAGGTAGCACAGACCGTCCTTTAAACCCTCCCAGATGTCATTGACCGAAATCTTGAGAGATTTTGAAGTTATAAAAGTCCTTTTTTTCTTTTGTAACCCATCTCTGCCAGAGCCAAGACGACCTCAGGTAAGTCTCTTCTCATAACAATAGCTTTTAGCAACATCAGGCTAGAGCACTGTTATAACTCTCTCTCTCTCTCTCTCGCTGCCCTTAATTACAGCGATCTCAGACACGCGCTGTCACTGACTACAGTGTATCATTGGATAGGATCAATGCGGCAGGATGAGGGTTGTGTGAAACCTGCAACACGGCACTCGCGACATTGGTTTGCAAAAGGGGAAGCAGAGAGCGATGCCCACTGTGGTATTAAGGTACTTACCGAGAGCGCCTGAACCCAAGAACTCGGAGTGCCGGGACCGGGGTATTCCTCTACGCCCACCTCTGGTTCTCCGCCTATCAGAGCGCAGCTTGTTCCGTTTAAAAACATGAAGTCCTGCAACACTTGTTGTTATCAGCATTTTAAAAAGGCAGCACTGCCGAAACGCGTCATGCTGTTTAATTAAAGATTGCAAGTTCCTCGACCCGTGTGTGCACAGATCTTTTTCCTGTGGAGAGGAGTCTAGATCTTGGATTTGGATATTTGGTGCGGCCACAAGCACCCAGAGCGCCCATCCTAAAGCAGCCCGGCAGAGTGAGTGGCGCACGTGCTGGATTCCAAAGTTCTTGGTAAATGCCGGACCGCCACTGCCCTTAATTACAGCGATCCCAGACACCCGCTGTCACTGACTACAGTGTATCATTGGATGGGATCAATGCGGCAGGATGAGGGTTGTGTGAAACCTGCAACACAGCACTCGCTACATTGGTGTGCGAAAGGGGAAGCAACGAGCACCGCCCACTGTGGTATTGAGGTACTTACCAAGAGCGCCTGCACCCATGGACTCGGAGTGCCGGGACCGGGGTATTCCTCTACACCCACCTCTGGTTCTCCGCCTATCAGAGTGAAGCTTGTTCCATTTAAAAAACATGAAGTCCTTCAACACTTGTTGTTATCAGCATTTGAAAAAGGCAGCAATGCCGAAACATGTCATGCTGTTTAATTAAAGATTGCAAGTTCCTCGACCCGTGTGTGCTCAGATCTTTTTCCTGTGGAGAGGAGTCTAGATCTTGGATTTGGATATTTGGTGCGGCCACAAGCACCCAGAGCGCACATCCTAAAGCAGCACGGCAGAGTGAGTGGTGCACGTGTTGGATTCCAAACTTCTTGGTAAATGCCGGACCGCCACTGCCTTTAATTACAGCGATCCCAGACACTCGCTGTCACTGACTACAGTGTATCATTGGATGGGATCAATGCGGCAGGATGAGGGTTGTGTGAAACCTGCAACACAGCACTCGCTACATTGGTGTGCGAAAGGGGAAGCAACGAGCGCTGCCCACTGTGGTATTGAGGTACTTACCCAGAGCGCCTGCACCCATGGACTCGGAGTGCCGGGACCGCGGTGTTCCTCTACACCCACCTCTGGTTCTCCGCCTATCAGAGCAAAGCTTGTTCCATTTAAAAACATGAAGTCCTTCAACACTTGTTGTTATCAGCATTTGAAAAAGGCAGCAATGCCGAAACATGTCATGCTGTTTAATTAAAGATTGCAAGTTCCTCGACCCGTGTGTGCTCAGATCTTTTTCCTGTGGAGAGGAGTCTAGATCTTGGATTTGGATATTTGGTGCGGCCACAAGCACCCAGAGCGCCCATCCTAAAGCAGCCCGGCAGAGTGAGTGGCGCACGTGTTGGATTCCAAAGTTCTTGGTAAATGCCGGACCGCCACTGCCCTTAATTACAGCGATCCCAGACACTCGCTGTCACTGACTACAGTGTATCATTGGATGGGATCAATGCGGCAGGATGAGGGTTGTGTGAAACCTGCAACACAGCACTTGCTACATTGGTGTGTGAAAGGGGAAGCAGCGAGCGCCGCTCACTGTGGTATTGAGGTACTTACCGAGAGCGCCTGCACCCATGGACTTGGAGTGCCGGGACCGGGGTATTCCTCTACGCCCACCTCTGGTTCTCCGCCTATCAGAGCGAAGCTTGTTCTGTTTAAAAAACATGAAGTCCTGCTAACACTTGTTGTTATCAGCATTTGAAAAAGGCAGCAATGCCGAAACGCGTCATGCTGTTTAATTAAAGATTGCAAGTTTCTCGACCCGTGTGTGCTCAGACCTGTGGAGAGGAGTCTAGATCTCGGATTTGGATATTTGGTACGGCCACAAGCACCCAGAGAGCAGCCCGGCAGAGTGAGTGGCGCATAAGTTGGATTTCAAAGTTCTTGGTAAATGCCGGACCGCCGCTGCTCTTAATTACAGCGATCTCAGACACTCGCTGTCACTGACTACAGTGTATCAAAAAGGAGGGACTGGGAGCTGTATTTAAACAGGTCCTGCACACTAGCTCCCAAAGGGGACAGTATATCAAAGGGGTATGCAGTTCCTAACTGGACGTGTGGGGAAAGGGAGGTCTTTCTTCGTGATGCCCTCACACACCCCGGGGGATGTCATGCTTCATCATTGGGCCTTGCTCCTCGTCGGGCCGGCGCTGCAATGCCCGACGGGCACCCGTAAACGGGGCTCTTTGTCGGAGATCTTTTGAAGAAGCCGTTGGGTGCGTGTGGGTGTGAGGGCTGGGTAGTGCACGGGTAAGTGAAGTAAAATAGGTCAGGAGCCGTCCTACTCTGAACTAGTTTTAATATTAAGGTAGCTCGAGCCTCATTAAAAAGTGGGTGCCCTAAGCGGATGTAATGTTCCTAAAGGGCTGCCAAGGAGTAGTGGGTCAACATGTTTCATGCTCCATTTGCCCCTAACGGGTCAACATTCACTTCATCAGGACCAGAAGAAACTAAATTGTGAGTGGTGCACTACCATCTGGGTCTATAATTATTGATTAGTTTTCCAGACTCGGTAAGGGGTACCCTGGTAGGCTAGTACTGGGGTATTGTAGACCTGGTGAGAAAGGGGAGAGAAAGGGGGACAACCAAGTAGACATTATAAACATTATAAACAGGAGCGTATGTCATCATGATCCATCGACAGTAATAATACCAGCTTAAATTAAACTGTAATGAGGCTTGCGCATGCATGTGTGACTTAGTGGTTTTATGCTTGCTTGTTGCAGATCAATGTGCTCCAGTGTTTCAAGAGCTATAGGGGTAAATTAGTGTGTTCTGCATATATCAAATGTGGTGGTAAGGAGGACAATTGAGTTGTGCATCAAACTAGGTAACAAATGCCAGTTCGAGCATGATTGAGGCAAAAAGTAATTAGTATTCGAACCCGTATTGGTAACCAGCGTGGCCTGCTATCCAGCTTAACCTGGTGTTATGAGCAGATATGGAATTGCCAGTCTCTGTGGTCATGCAGGGGGACCATGCATGCGGTGGGGAACGTGCCTGTGCTGATGTAGATTGTTTGAGGGGTATACCGAATTTTATGGTCCTTGCATGACTAATGCCGGGCGTTACAACCATTCATGGAAATAGAATGGCATATATACTTCGACCCGGCGGTCGCTAAGTTTTAAAATTACGGTAAGCGTTGATCGCACTCCAATCGATGTATGCCGCTTAAAAAGGTGCCAGTGGTTGCGTGCGCGTGCTCAAACTATACCAAATAGATAGTTTTTGTATACTATGCCTGAAAAGGAAAAGCATCGGAAGAACACTCACCCCTAGTACAGTAGCCTAAGGCTGACGGGGGAGGCAGAGCACGTCGTTGCTCTAAGGCTGTGGAGAGAGTAGGCATTTATCAAGTACAGGCGAGCGGTTATTGCTTACCGGAATTCCAGATTTCGATGAGATACTCACATCGGGTGGCAGACGACTAGGGTGAATCCTACCCATTGCTCCTGGCCCCGTGCCGGGTACTTCCGGGTTCTGGCTTTTATTGAGACGTGTGAGGCGTGCATAGGCTGGCGAGATAACCGGCGCGGCCATCTTAGGTGTGAAATTCTCGAGTTAGCTTTATTGAACCAAGTGTGGTGAACACTCCGTGTGCAATCTCGTTCATTAGCCTAATTTGGCGCTATGAGTGTTATGAACATGTGGAAGTATAAGCCCAATTCCAGATTTGTCAAGTGCTGAGATTAACTGTTGTATTTGAATATGGTGAACAGTATGTGGCCATTTTTGGGATAGTGTCTAATTCCGTTGTTTGGCGCCTGAGGTGTTTTGGAACAGGTCGGTGTTTAAAACCAATTCAAGAAATTGGCGTTTACTCTTGTGTATGGATAAGGTATAAAAGGCACGGGTTCTTGTTATTTGATTGTGTAGTACCTGACCTGCTGTCCAAATCAGCGAACCTAAGTGATAGTACAAGGTAGTGACCGGATTGTGTTATAGAGGAGAGGCAGGATGTAACACGGGGCAACTAAGTGTGACAGGTACTCTGAGGTCTGTAGCTAGGTGCGCAAAGTGGCGCTTATCTGTTGGATTGGGCATCATTGGCACTGGTTGCTACCTCAAGTGAGGGGTATGTGTCTAGGCGAAGGTATTGTACATGAACAGATGTAATGTAGGGGATACTGGGAATTGAGAATGATTGGAAAGGTATTCCCTAATGGTTCAGTTCCGCCCACGGAATATCGTCGTTGAGCCCCCTGTTGTGCGCTCCCAGTTTGAAAACCCAACATTGTTCCTTCCTAAACTAAGCTTCTTTTGTGATGTTGGGGAAGGCTTCAAGGATGGTCCAGTGTAGGTCATTTGGGGTATGGTTTTGTTCAACCTAGTGTGCACACATCTTAGTATTGGTCTTTCTGCACCTGATGTTACTTCTATGTTCGGTGATTCTTGTTTTCACCGGACGTGTAGTCATCCCTATATACTGAAGGTGAAAGGGGCAAGTGATTAGGTAAACACAGTTGCGTGTGTTACAGTTGGTATGCTTGTTTTGATTCCATGTCCAGTTGTCGGTTAATGGAATGGTCTTGGTTGCTGAGGTGAGGGGACAGACTATACATTGTCCACAAGGGTAATGTCCCGTAACTGGTGGAAGGTTCCACAGTGTGTTGGGGGCTGATGGTGTATTCCTTTTTGGTCTGGTGTTAATGAGAAGGTCTTTGATGTTTGAGGTACGTTTGAATGCGAACCTAGGCTTGCTCAAGGATAGTTCTCCTATCTGGAGTATTTTCCAATGTTTGTTGATGACCCTTTTTAACATGTTTGATTCAGATGTGTAAGTTGTGACACATGTGATGAGGTAAGACTTAGGTTTGGCGTGTAAGGCCAACCTGTGTGTATTACGGGCTCTTTTCTGGGCACTTTTTATTGTGCTAGGTGGGTATTGTCTCTCAGCTAGGTGCGTACTCAATTCTGACGCTTGTCTTTTGTAATCCTCCACATTACTGCAGTTTCTACGTATACGTAAAAACTGACCGTAGGGTAGGTTCTCTCTGAGAGCCTTGGGGTGGAAACTTTGGTAGAGTAATGGACAATGGCTGTCGGTAGGTTTTTTATAAGTGATGGTATCTAGTCTGTCTTGTTTTTTGATGATCAGCAGGTCAAGGAAGGGAAGTTCTTGTTCTGAACTATTAGCTGTAAATTTTAGGTAGGGATTGAGGCTATTGATCCAAGTAAGGAAGGCAGGAATCTCATTGACATTGCCTTTCCAGAAGACCAGGATGTCGTCTATATAGCGTCGCCACAGTTGGACTTTGTCCAAATAGGGGTTGGAGTCGGTGAGCACGTACCTTGCCTCAAAGTCCGACATGTAAAGACACGCCAGACTCGGGGCGAAGGTACTGCCCATGGACGTCCCCTGGATCTTGTGGAAAAGACGATCCTCGAACTGAAAAAAATTCTCAGTCAACGCGATGTGTGCACATTCCACGACGAAGCTTATGGGGGTAGGCGAGGACCATGGGTTGTTGTGAAGTATGTCCTCCACAACCTCAAGTGTGTTCTGTTGGGGAATGTTGGTGTAGAGGGCCTCTACGTCTAGTGTTAAGAGAACGTCAGGTTGGGTACCCTCTTGGTTGGTTGTCTCAATTAGTTTAAGGACTTCTTTGGTGTCTTGTAGGAATGTGGGTGTGGTACGGACCAACGGTTGAAGGAAGTGATCACAGAATTTGGACAGGGGCTCCAAGACTGACCCTATGCCTGTAATACTTGCCATTTACCTAAATGAACATTAGAAAGATGGTAGTAAAAACATGCAAAGATGGCGGTGAAAAGAACGGAAGGGACTACAATGAGATCGTAGTCCTTTCTTGTTTGCCACAGTACAAAAGGAGTTAAATGGGCTACGGAATCATCCGCACGCTAATAACTTTACACTCAAAGCATTTGAGAAAGGCGGTTACGCTGAAACACGTCATGCTGAGTGAAATGGATGCATTTGGTGAACATTGAGCGGAATAAATGCATAAAGCTTACCCCCAAGAGTGCTCCGGTTTGGTTCTTAATGGAGGGCCTGTTTTTGGTGATGAAAATGTTATGTGCAAGCCACATGCACAGCGGAGGCACCCGACATGAATGAGTTCGGCGTAGTGTGTGGCATTTGGCCTAGCGTATTAATTAACTCGCCTGAACCGTCGCATTCCAAGGAGAAATATGCCTGCTAACTGAATTGTTGGACATGACTACATGGAAGGGGCAGCTACGAAGACTAGCACCTTCAGGTACAATATTTCGAAGGGACTTAATGTGGCTGTTGAAGGGGAGAACGTGTGGTTTAGCCACTCCGATATTTACAGCATACTCTGGCACTATGCAAACACCGTCAATGTGAGAAATAATCACTGTAATAATTGCCATTTACCTAAATGAACATCACAAAGATGGTAGTAAAAACATGCAAAGATGGCGGTGAAAAGAACGGAAGGGACTACAATGAGATCGTAGTCCTTTCTTGTTTGCCACAGTACAAAAGGAGTTAAATGGGCTACGGAATCATCCGCACCCTAATGACTTTACACTCAAAGCATTTGAGAAAGGCGGTTACGCTGAAACGCGTCATGCTGAGTGAAATGGATGCATTTGGTGAACATTGAGCGGAATAAATGCATCATGCTTACCCCCAAGAGTGCTCCGGTTTGGTTCTTAATGGAGGGCCTGTTTTTGGTGATGAAAATGTTATGTGCAAGCCACATGCACAGCGGAGGCACCCGACATGAATGAGTTCGGCGTAGTGTGTGGCATTTGGTGGAGCGTATTAATTAACTCGCCTGAACCATAGCATTCCAAGGAGAAATGTGCCTGCTAACTGAATTGTTGGACATGACTACATGGAAGGGGCAGCTACGAAGACTAGCACCTTCAGGTACAATATTTCGAAGGGACTTAATGTGGCTGTCGAAGGGGAGAACGTGCGGTTTAGCCACTCTGATGTTTACAGCATACTCTGGCACTATGCAAACACCATCAATGTGAGAAATAATCACTGTAATAATTGCCATTAACTAAATGAACATCACAAAGATGGTAGTAAAAACATGCAAAGATGGCGGTGAAAAGAACGGAAGGGACTACAATGAGATCGTAGTCCTTTCTTGTTTGCCACAGTACAAAAGGAGTTAAATGGGCTACGGAATCATCCGCACGCTAATGACTTTACACTCAAAGCATTTGAGAAAGGCGGTTACGCTGAAACGCGTCATGCTGAGTGAAATGGATGCATTTGGTGAACATTGAGCGGAATAAATGCATCATGCTTACCCCCGAGAGTGCTCTTGTTTGGTTCTTAATGGAGGGCCTGTTTTTGGTGATGAAAATGTTATGTGCAAGCCACATGCACAGTGGAGGCACCCGACATGAATGAGTTCGGCGTAGTGTGTGGCATTTGGTGGAGCGTATTAATTAACTCGCCTGAACCATAGCATTCCAAGGAGAAATGTGCCTGCTAGCTGAATTGTTGGACATGACTACATGGAAGGGGCAGCTACGAAGACTAGCACCTTCAGGTACAATATTTCGAAGGGTCTTAATGTGGCTGTCGAAGGGGAGAACGTGCGGTTTAGCCACTCCGATGTTTACAGCATACTCTGGCACTATGCAAACACCGTCAATGTGAGAAATAATCACTGTAATAATTGCCATTTACCTAAATGAACATCACAAAGATGGTAGTAAAAACATGCAAAGATGGCGGTGAAAAGAAAGGAAGGGACTACAATGAGATCGTAGTCCTTTCTTGTTTGCCACAGTACAAAAGGAGTTAAATGGGCTACGGAATCATCCGCACGCTAATGACTTTACACTCAAAGCATTTGAGAAAGGCGGTTACGCTGAAACGCGTCATGCTGAGTGAAATGGATGCATTTGGTGAACATTGAGCGGAATAAATGCATCATGCTTACCCCCGAGAGTGCTCTTGTTTGGTTCTTAATGGAGGGCCTGTTTTTGGTGATGAAAATGTTATGTGCAAGCCACATGCACAGTGGAGGCACCCGAGATGAATGAGTTCGGCGTAGTGTGTGGCATTTGGTGGAGCGTATTAATTAACTCGCCTGAACCATAGCATTCCAAGGAGAAATGTGCCTGCTAGCTGAATTGTTGGACATGACTACATGGAAGGGGCAGCTACGAAGACTAGCACCTTCAGGTACAATATTTCGAAGGGTCTTAATGTGGCTGTCGAAGGGGAGAACGTGCGGTTTAGCCACTCCGATGTTTACAGCATACTCTGGCACTATGCAAACACCGTCAATGTGAGAAATAATCACTGTAATAATTGCCATTTACCTAAATGAACATCACAAAGATGGTAGTAAAAACATGCAAAGATGGCGGTGAAAAGAACGGAAGGGACTACAATGAGATTGTAGTCCTTTCTTGTTTGCCACAGTACAAAAGGAGTTAAATGGGCTACGGAATCATCCGCACGCTAATGACTTTACACTCAAAGCATTTGAGAAAGGCGGTTACTCTCAAACGCGTCATGCTGAGTGAAATGGATGCATTTGGTGAACATTGAGCGGAATAAATGCATCATGCTTACCCCCGAGAGTGCTCCGGTTTGGTTCTTAATGGAGGGCCTGTTTTTGGTGATGAATATATATATATATATATATATACTCACTCACTCACTTAAGCTTTATTATATATATCCTTACAACAGAAACTCCTTCTGGAAAACACTGCCAATGGACGGGTGGCGCGCAAACCGGCGGAGTGAACCGGCAATGAATATCCAACAAAGTCAAGTATAGCGCGCTCTCAGGTCACAGATGCACAGACCAACTTTCCAAGTTTTACGTGGGGTTTATTAAATTCATAAACCTCCGTGACGCGTTTCGACCTCAAAGAGGTGTTGATCACACACCGGAGTGAAGCTAATAAGGGTCTTACATACATTCCCTGTAATGCATCAAAGACGGACTAAGCCAAAGTATGTACATGCAGTGATACCGCAAAGCTTCCGCCATCTTGTGACGGTAAAATAAAGCTTGAAGTACTATACATTTCATAATACCATAGTAAAGTACAAATGTGGAAACTTGCCACCTGTAATTTTGTGCATGCATTAAGCATTGTTGCATTGCAAAACATGTTCAAACGAAAAGTGAAAAATTGTGGAAACTTGCCACTCAAGAAATTTATGCCATGTCCATAATGTCTTAAAGGTGCAGTACTATATCCACTGTAAAGGGAAACAGCATATGAATTCTTTTATTCACATTGGCCCGCCTGAGTCTATGTGCTGCTGTGGATATCTTGTGTGAAGATCCCATGCCGCCGATACATTCTCGTGTGGGGGCGTATAATGTGCTCTTAGGCGGGGCCGGACTCCATTCTCGTGTGTAGTCCCCCCTGTGCATTCTGGTAACTGATGTCATGTCTTATAACTGTGTACCCCGTGGTTCTACACGTTGTGTAATGAAAATTTGGTATCAGTAGTCCTCAGATATTAGACATTAGACATAGTGCCTCCCCGACCAAGCGGGTTACCTACAAAGTCTATATTCACACTAGTGGTGTGTAATTGCATAAACAGCATATTGATCATCAGACATGTCTACAAACAGTCCCAGACCCTGTATGGTAGTCGTCCCTAGATATTAACCAGGTATCCCATCGTGTGTGTGGGCTCCCTACTATGTTTGTATTCACACTAGTGGTGTATTATTGTTATCAGCGGTATATAAAAATAACAATCGGATATACCAGGATGTAATGCCAGACCCTGTGTACCATTCACAACCCCTATATGTCATCCTTCTAAAGTGCAGTAAAATAACAACTAAATCACATAAAATAACAAAGGAAGATGTCTTATCTGATAGCTGAGATGTAACACGGAGATACCGCGAAGAAAAGGGTAGGGACCCCGTTGTTACAGTAACAAGACATGGATCCCTTCCTTTCCTCCTGTAAGAGATACAGAGAGAGAGAAAAAAGAAACAAGAAACAGTGTCACAATCCATTAAAATTGATCATGGAAAATCCAAGCACTGAAAAATCAAAGCACTGGTTAACAGTCACCACAGTAGCAAGGTACACTAGTACCTACAGTTAAAAATATCCTGGTAAAACAAAGAAACATGTTGTCAGAGTATATCGGATTCACTGTTAGACAGACACTGTGAAAATGGGTTTGTCAAGCCTGACTATCCCTACCTAGACTTCTTGTAGGTGTACTGCCAATTCCTCATCCAAGTTATGTCCATTGGGGTACCGAGTATTCAACCCTACTAAGTGTCTAGACTCATGTTGTCTGAGTTTCAGTGTGCGGTTACCTCCTCTTTTATTCCCGCTCACCTGCTCTATGGCATAGTAAACTAGTTTGGAACTGTCCGAGAAATGGTGTGTCTCATAGTGTCTGGTGATAGGGTATTGCTTATCTCTATTTGTTATGGCCCTCATATGTTCAAGAATTCTTTTCAGATTTAGTGATCGAGGCTATACTAACAGTGTCATTCAAGCAGCATGCAACAAGGCCACTAGTTTGTCACATGAAATGATGTTGGTTCCTAAGCAGGAGGTGGTTAGTTCTAAGGCCAATGTAATCCGGTATATTTCCACCTATAGTATAGTCTCTAGTGATTTGAGAAAAGGTCTCACCAAACATTGGGCAATTTTGAGAACTGAGCCAACATTAAATGAAGTACTAACTGAGCACCCTAATATCACCTACATGAAAGGGGACTCGTTACGGGATAAACTGTGCAATAATGAGATTTCTTTGGCCAAACAACCTGGAAATATTGTAAAAGGTTTCTATACTTGCATGTCTTGCAAAGCATGCAAGTATAGTTCCAACATCAAGAAGGTCTATTATCCTGTTGCTAAGGTAGAAAAGGTAATTGAGAAACATCTGACATGTCTTTCTGACTACTGTGTATATGTTCTGCTATGCCCCTGCTCAAAGAGTTATGTGGGAAGCACAATGTTTCCCGCAAAAAAACGAATTCTGGAGCACATGCGTGCTATCCAGAACAAAGATAAAGCCTATCCAGTGGCACGTCACTTTGAGGAGGAACATAGCAGTAATCGCAATCTGCTGCATTTCTTTGTCATTGACCGCATCCCACAGAGCATTCGTGGAGGTGACAGGATCCGCAAATTAAGGCAACTAGAATCAAGATATATATTGGAACTGGATACGAGAGTTCCTCAGGGTTTGAATTCTGAGGAAGAATTGTCTTGGTTCTTGGGAGAATAAGCTGCTTGGCACTCTCAGGGGGGCATTAAAACTATTTAAACTGTATGAACTGGTTTTTGGTTTTGAGAGTAACATCGTCCCCCATTAGAGACTGTGCCTTTGTACAGAATTAACTGTTCTTGTTCGTTTCCCCTTTTACTAATTCTTCTTCTTCTTCTTTCTTTCTTTTTCTTTCTTTTTCATCCTTATCATACCTGTAAACGATATATGATTCATGATGCACTATAAGATATTGCTGAGCATAGTATGTAGCAAGAATATGGAAGCAGTGTACCTCTGCTCAGACTGATTTTGTTTTTAAACTAGTTTGTTTAGTTATGCACCATTTTTACTAATTCTTATTGTCACATTTTTTTGGTTATCATTGAGCACTTATCCTAGAGGGCCTTATTGTGAATTATAATCTTTATGCTCTCTTGCAGATTAGATCCTGATGGGAAAGAATACCTCTCCTTTTGATATTGGTCATATTACGATGCCACGTTAGATTGGAACTAGAATATACTGCGGCAGATTGTAGTCATCCACTTAAGGACATTATATGAATAGTTTTTGCCTTTTTTTGCTTTTTGTTAATTTCATGGATCAGATTTTATTTACCCACTGGGGTATCTTTGCTGAATGCTGAATGACATGAGAAGTGCCATGTGGTATTTGGTTAGAGGAGTTAAAAGATAAAAGTGAAGAAATTGCCCACTTGGGATAAAAAATATAACCTATTATATGTGGCCCTTTGGTCAATGTTGTCCTAAATTGTAGATCACCATTTATGATGACTATTCACTGTAGGCATTTATATACATATGCTATGTTTATGTGATGCATATTTTTGCATTGCTGTACAGAATGTAGGGACACTAATGAATTTCATACATTAATTTATCAAATTGTATGGGGAACACAATGGCATGGAGAAGAAACTATAGTTAACAATATAAACATGCATTCATAAGTTTTTTATTGGAAACTGACACTTGTCAATGTATTATGTCCTTTTGTATGTTTCATTGTTATCTGGATCAGGAATTATACAATGACATATATTTTGCGGATTTATGTATATTGTATGAATTGTATAGTGGCATCACTGCATATATTTGAAAATATAATATGAAATATTAATGAGAGAAGGGTTATTACACCCTAGAACGTTTTGGTCACACCACTTTAAAATGGCCGAACTGTTAAGAGTAGGAAATGAGCTCAATATTGGTACTTCGTTTATGTTTATAGTGTGTGTCACATGCACAGGAAGTTGCACAGAATGTTTTGTTTGTTTAAATATGGGCACAAAAACTTTATCGCCTCACCCGTGATCAAGCCGTGCAAGACGCCGAAACGTGTAGGGTTGTTGTCGGCTTGGAACCTAGATATGCAATAAATCACCCCAAGCACCTTTTTGACTGGCTTATCATTGCGGAAGGAGTGTGCGCATTGTGCAGCGTTTGCTGTGTGGTGAGTCGGCATATATATATATATTCACTGAAAAAACCATAGGTTTTAGGGACAGTTATAGTTAGTTGGACATTTCACTCGTACAAAACCCGTGAAATTCCCCGTTATAGTTAGTTCAGCTAACTATAACTCGCGCACCCACAATGCACTGCTGATGACGTCACATATTACATCACTCATGACATGGTCAGTGACATCACTGATGACATCACTGATGACATCTCAAATGACATCACTGATGACATCATCCAGTGACTGTGTTTCTATAAAGTTTAAATATGTTTAATATATATGCCAAGGTGTATTGAAGAATGAGTGGGTGTATAAGTGTCTGGATGGATGATTTAGTAGGTGCGTGACTGACTCTATAAGTGAGTGATTAAACGTATCTTACTAAATGCATGGGTTAGTGACTAAACTGTGTGAATGTCTTTATCCGTCTGTCTGTTGCTGTGTAAGTGGCTGCAGGGGTTTGTAAATAGCTACATGAGTGTCTATATGAGTTATTGATTGGTTGTCTGAGTATCTGTATGGGTGCCTGAGTGTTTGTGTGGGTCGGGTGTGTGTGACTGCGCATAGATGTATGAGTGGGTGATTCACTGGGTGCATGGTTTCAAGAGTGCATCTGTGATGGACTGTATGGGTGGGTGAGTGTGTGTATGGGTGTGTTAGTGAGTGAATGTATATCTCAGTGGTACATGTGTGAGTAACTACATATGTGAAAGGCAGTATATATGTGTGTTGGAGTATATAAATGGGTATAAGTGAGAGAGTGTGATTGTGAGAGTGGCTGTATGGATGAGTGTGTACTTGTATCAGTGATTGTATAAGAGCGTAAGAATGTGCTAGTATTTGTATGAGTAAGTGAGCTGGTGTGTGTATAACTGTATAGGTGAGTAAATGGCAGTGTGATTAATTATTTGCATGACTGACTAGGTGTGTGAGTACCTCTATGGATGAGTGGCGGTGTGTGAGTGTCTATGTAGGTGTATGAGTGCATATGATAGTCCTGTACTGAGTGACCGTAAGTATGAGTGACTGTACAGGTGAGTGAGTGGATGTGTGTGTAGACCTAAGAATCAATGAGTGTGTATGTAGTTATTGGTGTTGGAGTGTCTATGGTTTTGAGAATGGCAGTCTGTAATTTACAGTGGGTGTATCAAAAGTTATATTAGGGTGTGAGAAGATGCATCAAATTATCACATGGATGATGTCATCAGTGATGTCATCAGTGATGTCATTTGAGATGTCATCAGTGATGTCATCAGTGATGTCACTGACCATGTCATGAGTGATGTAATATGTGACGTCATCAGCAGTGCATTGCGGGGCGCGAGTTATAGTTAGCTGAATTAACTATAACGGGGGAATTTCACGGGTTTTGTACGAGTGAAATGTCCAACTAACTATAACTGTCCCTAAAACCTATAGTTTTTTCAGTGAATTTCAAATGTTTTTAAATGCTAATTTCTAACTATAACGTGTCTGAAACCTATGGTTTTTTCAGTGAATTTCAAAGGTTTTTTAAATGCTAATTTCTAACTATAACGTGCCTGAAATCTATGGTTTTTAAGTGAATTTCAAAGGTTTTTTAAATGCTAGTTTCTAACTATGCCTACAGAGGTAGGACATGTGAAGAAAGAAGAAAAAGGCACAGAAAGAAGCAAAGAAATGCAGAAAGAAGCAACAGAAGTCCACAAAGACGAAGAAAAGTGCAGGAAGAAGCAAAAGATGTGCAGAAAGAACCAACAGAGGAGCAGAAAGAGGCCTTGTTCCAAAATCATCCTGTGCCCACAACTTTTTCCGACGTGTACTGGTGGTAACTGACTCTGACTAACCAGAGCCAGTGCTATGCTAAAACACACTTAGAATACAGTGAAAACACCTACATACACTAGGGAACACTATGCGTTGGGGTACCCCTGTGATTAGCATGACCTCCTCTGTAAGTCCCTAGTATATAATAAGGCAGGGGGATTAAAACTACCTCTTAAAACGCGCTACAGGGCGCGTTTGCACAGTGGTGAAGGGAGGGGGGGCCTGAGGTGACATGTGTGCAAACGCGCCCCGTGGCACGTTTTAAGTTGCAGGATTAAGTCCCCTTGAATCCTGAGTGTCCCTGGGGCCCAACTAGCCCCCCAGGTACCTACAGTTAGGACCACAGAGCTGAGTTGCAGAGAGGCGTTCCGAGGCCACGCACCTTTTTTCACCTCTCTGCAATGCAACTCTGTTGTGCTTACTGAATGCTTTGAGGCATATGCCTGAGAAGGCGCGCGATCTTGCCCAGATGAGCGGGACCCTTTTAATAAATAGCAGGTGTTCTGAACCACGCTGTGTTTGTTGTATTTTTGAAAGGCTCTGGAAGAAGGATTTACCTCCGAAACGCGTCAACCTATGAAGCCAGTTTGAATGTCAGCATTGAGAGCAAGGCCTGTTGTTGACCTCGCTGCATGAGGAAACGTTATCGTGAGGGCATTCTCACAATGGGCAACCTTTGACTGTTGGATTAATAGCGGCTTGGCCCAAGCCGCGAGGATGCCCCGCCGCAGGTAAGCGGACCTGCGTTGTTGGGATGGCCCGGCACGCTCAGAGGACGAAAACGCTCACCAGTGAGTGTTCTGTGTATTGCAGCGGGCACTGTACTTCGAGCGGACATTGACCCACTTGGGATTTTAATAACATTTCATTTTTCAACAAGGGCAGCACCCACATGGGTTTGATTTAAGGTTCGGACTGCTGATACCATAATGCTTTGAAGCATACGCCTGAGAAGGCGCGAGATCTTGCCCAGATGGGCGGGACCCTTTTAATAAATAGCAGGTGTTCTGAACCACGCTGTGTTTGTTGTATTTTTGAAAGGCTCTGGAAGAAGGATTTACCTCCGAAACGCGTCAGCCTATGAAGTCAGTTTGAATGTCAGCATTGAGAGCAAGGCCTGTTGTTGACCTCACTGCATGAGGAAACGTTATCGTGAGGGCATTCTCACAAGTGGCAACCTTTGACTGTTGGATTAATAGCGGCTTGGCCCAAGCCGCGAGGATGCCCCGCCGCAGGTAAGCGGACCTGCGTTGTTGGGATGGCCCGGCACGCTCAGAGGACGAAAACGCTCACCAGTGAGTGTTCTGTGTATTGCAGCGGGCACTGTTCTTCGAGCGGACATTGACCCACTTGGGATTTTAATAACATTTCATTTTTCAACAAGGGTAGCACCCACATGTGTTTGATTTAAGGTTCGGACTGCTGCACGCTGACTGTTGGATATATATATATATATATATATATATAAATATATATATATATATATATATATATATATATTATCTACTGGCGGTCGCCAGTAGATAGTTATAGTTAGGACCTATGTTCCATAGGAAATCCGCAACATTCTATTTGAAATAACGTTGGCGCCGGTTGACGGATCTTCGCGAAGCTTCCAACTTGTTGGGGCGCTCCAGTCCGCTCCTATCCTGAAAGCCTCGGGGTGATTCGTCAAGCGGGGGTCGAGAAAAAAGGGGGGTCCCAAAACGCGTTTTCCCCATTCATTTGTCCATAGGAACCGTTCATCGCGGCTACAGCCCGAACTGCTGAACGGAATTACACCAAATTTGGTAGCCCTTGGTTCAGTGTCGTGCCTTTTGCTTAAATGGTGTAAATCCGTTCAGTAGTTTCTGAGAAAATCACAAGTAAAATCACATATATATCTATGGCCGAGTAGGATCCGCGTACCCTGAGCGCACCCTGCACACACCGTTCCGATCACGAGCTGCATGGTAATTGGCTGTCAACTGGCTGTCAACACTCCAAATCAGGAAGTGTTGGCAGCCATTTTGTCCCTCGGTAGAACCGAGGCACAGAAACAAGTGCACAAACGCACAAAGGGGGCAGGGTAGAAACACCCTGACACCCTAGGTGTGCTCAGGGGGTCACACAAAACCCCCTGGGCAGAAAAAAGCATTTTTTTTTTTTTTTTTAAATCGACAGGATGCGCTTAGGGTGTGCGGATCCCGCCGAGAAAAAAAAAAGAAACAAGTGCGCAAAACGCACAAAGGGGGAAGGGTAGAAACACCCTGACCCCCTAGGTCTGCTCAGGGGGTCCCACAAGGAACCCCTGGGCAGAAAAAAGCATTTTTAGTTTTTTTTAAATCGGCGGGGTGCGCTTAGGGTGCGTGGATCCCGCCGAAAAAAAAAAAAATCGAAGCGCGGTCTCCCACGCTCCGATGCAATTTTGCCCCCGGGTGGCCCAAGTCCCGGGGGCATGTGGGGGGTGGGTTTATATTTTATGTGGGGGCCTCTAAGGCCCCCAAGCCCCGGGGACCGCCACCCCCGGGGCTTTAAAAATAATGGTGCGGGAGGGCTCTCAGCCCTCCCGCAGCCCCGGGGACCGCCACCACCCCGGGGCTTCTTTTAAAAAAAAAAAAAAATGACCTGTGTGGGGGGCTCGAGCCCCCCCACACGCCCCGGGGACCGCCTAGCCCACCCTGTACCTCCAGTATGCGCCAGGGAGCTGCTTGCAGAGAGGTGTTCAGAGGCCACGCCCCTTTTTACACCTCTCTGCAACGCAGCTCTGTGGCGCTTTCTGGATGTACCTGGTGGGCTAGTTGGCCCCCAGGGACCCTCAGGATTGAAGGGGATTTAATTCCCCATCTTAAAACGCGCCACGGGGCCTGTTTGCACACATGTCACCTTTAGCCCCGCCCCTCCCTTCACCACTGTGCAAACGCGCCCCGTGGTGCGTTTTAAGTTGGGGGATTAAGTCCCCTTGAATCCTGAGGGTCCCTGGGGTCCAACTATCCCACCAGGTACCTCCAGTAAGCGCCACAGAGCTGCGTTGCAGAGAGGTGTAAAAGGGGCGTGGCTTTGTACACCTCTCTGCAACGCAGCCCTGGCGCATACTGGAGGTTCCTGGTGGGCTAGTTGGCCCCAGGGACCCCCAGTATTCAAGGGGAATTCGTTCCCCTCTGCAAACGCGCCAGGGGGCGCGTTTGCAGACTGCTGCAGGGAGGGCGGGGCCTCCGGCACGATGCCGGTCTTTTTTTTTTCTTTTTTTCTTTCTATGGGAGGGGCCTGCGTGGCCCCCTTCCCTCGGCCACTTTTGGCCCCGGGAACCCCATCCCCCGGGGCCTGAGGATTTACTTTAAACGGGAAGGGGGCCGCGTGGCCCCCCTTCCCTGGGCCTCTATTGGCCCTGGGGACCCCATCCCCCGGGGCATGCCCACTATTTTTTTAATAAAATATTCGGAGGGGGGCTACGTGGCCCCCCTCCTCAGGCCGTTTAAGGCCCCGTGGACCCCATCCCCGGGGCCGGCCTTTACGTTATTTTATTTTATTTTTTTAATTCCTTTTTTGGGGAGGGGGCTGCATGGCCCCGCTCCCGAGCCACTAATGGCCCCGGGGACCCCATCCCCCGGGGCCTGGCCACTCGTTGGGGACCGTGGGGGTCCCCAATCCCACTGCACGGTCCCGCCGGCTCCCCGCGTCCTGCGGGGAGCCGGCATTGCTTTTCCATAGGGGAGCTGCTGACATGCAGCTCCCCTTATGGAAAAGCAATTCTGCTTGCTTCATTGACAGGCTCCGTCCTGCCATTGCAAACAGCAGTGTCCCGGGGTGGGCACCCGGGACACTGCAGAAGCCGACCCTGGGGGGTGGCGGTCCCCAGGGCCACCACAGGCTCCAGGAGGGGGGCCGCGCGGCCCCCCTCCCAACAAATGCACAGCCCCGGGGAGGTGGTGGTCCCCGGGGCCCGGGGGTCCTAAACGGACACCCACATTTTATTATTTAGTGCCCCGGGGAGGTGGCGGTCCCCGGAGCGTAAGGGGGGGGCTCGAGCCCCCCCCACACAGGTAATTTCAAAATTAAAAAAAGAAGCCCCGGGGGGTGGCGGTCCCCGGGGCTGCGGGGGGGCCGTGTGCCCCCCCGCCACCATTATTTTTATAAAGCCCCGGGGGGTGGCGGTCCCCGGGGCTTGGGGGGCCTTAGAGGCCCCCCATGTTATTAAATTAAACCCCACATGCCCCCGGGACTTGGCCCACCCGGGGGCCAATTAACCACGAAGCGCGGGAGTCCGCGCTTTGTTTTTTTTTTTTATTGGCAGGATCCGCGCACCCAGCGCGTTTTTTGCCGATTTAAAAAATCGGACCCCCTGAGCAGGCCTAGGGGGTCAGGGTGTTTCTACCCTGCCCCCTTTTTGCGTTTTGCGCAATTTTTTTTACTGTTTTCTTGTGACTCGGTTCTACCGAGTCACAAGATGTCTGCCAACACTTCCTGGTTTGGAGTGTTGACAGCCAATTAGCATACAGCTCGTCATCGGGAGGGTGCGCGGATCCTCCGCGGCCATAGATATATATGTGTTTTTACTTTTGATTTTCTCAGCAACTACTGAACGGATTTACACCATTTAACAAAAAGGGTTCTTTCTGAACCAAGAACTACCTCTTTGCCAAATTTGGTGTAATTCCGTTCAGCAGTTCGGGCTGTAGCCGTGGCTAAAGTTTCCTATGGGAAAATGAATGGGGAAAACACGTTTTGGGACCCCCCTTTTTTCTCGGCCCCCGCTTGACGAATCACCCCAAGACTTTCAGGATAGGAGCGGACCGGAGCGGGCCACAAAGTTTGAAAATTTCGCGAAGATTCGTCAACGGACGCAAGAGTTATTTCAAATAGAATGTTGCGGATTTCCTATGGAAAATAGGTCCTAACTATAACTATCTACTGGCGACCGCCAGTAGATAATATATATATATATATATATATATATATATATATATATATATATATATATGAACAGTTAGGATCCTGGCCCACCGCTCTCCCGATGGGGCCTTCCAGGTACAGACCACCAGACGTAGGATGTTGCTGTATCAAAAAAGTCCTTTATTTAAAATTCATGGCTCACAGTCTATTCCAGGCAAGTACCTGACATGACGCGTTTCGACCGCTGAAGCGCGGTCTTGATCACATGATATATATATCCAGATCCCACCAAAAATGCTGAACTAACAGCGGGTGCTGCGTTGACGTGAGAGTGGGACTCATGGGTTACATGCTTCCTCAAAGAAGTAAGGAGCACTCACGGTGTCAGCTGCTTGTTGTTTCATTTTTCAAATCCTGCACACCACATTTGTATACCACATTTAAAAGAACACACAGGCTGAGGCACTGTTGCATTCTCAAGCCATCCTACTGCGCAATGTACTGGCTAAGCACAGCTGAATTTCTGTCAATACCAGAGGAAAAAAAGAAGTCTCTCGATGTTTGCGCTGTCTAAAAACAGTTGTGCTTCTCCAAACATAGCATACCATGAAAGACGCGCTGGCTAAAGTTCAGTCTCGCCTTCCAGTACAGTGACACTCTAATGAAGAACGCACTTGCTAAAGCACAGCTGCGCCCTTCAACCGGAGAAGACATAAGTTAAATAAACACTGAAAGCGCTCTGAAATGCGCTAATCCCTGCTGAGTACATGCTGACTGAAGCCCGTCGTACTCTTAGCGTAATGCAGAACATGCTGGTTCTCAAGACAAACCGGGTTGTGTACCGACAGTCGCCTCAACAATTTACAAGAGTAGCAGCAGACAGAAAAGAAATTAAATGAAAAAAGAAAAATATAATGAAGTTACCATATGATGGTCTTGCCAGAGACATGAGAAAACAGGATGTGTGGAGGGGCTAGTCCTTCTTTTATGTCAACAGAGTATAATGAGGGGTTTCAGCCCTCGGGTTAATAAGGTTGTTTTTTTTATTTGTGGGATGGTCTATGTTGGAGGCCAGAGCCTCATTAGTAAGCACTGGGATGAGGAAGACAGAGGAGGAGGCATTGTGTGCATCGATATAACCTGCTCAGCCATGCCACTCAGCCTATCCAGATTACCTGCACCCAAGGATCACGCTGAGCTGTTTGCTGAATATAAAGGATGCAGTTTATTATCATAAAACCATAAATCACTGTTAGAAATTGGGTCTCTAGATGGCAGAGGTTTGCGCCCTGTCTAAGTAGGGAACACAATCCCAGTAAGGATAAGTCAGATACACAACCTAAATTAACCTGTGCTCACCCTCTGGTAGCTTGGCACAGAGAAGTCAGGCTTAACTTAAGAGTCAATGTGTAAAGTATTTGTGTACACTTTAATTACAGTAACACATGGAAATCACCACAAAAAGACTCCACACCAGTTTAGAAAAATAGTCTAGAGGAGTAAAATATGACTAGAACGACAAAAATCCAATAAGTAAAAGTCCAAATAGGAATTTTTAAAGCATAAGCTCCAATATAGTGCTTAGGAATCACTGACAGAATATCGAAGGTCAGAATATCGACCTACAAAAATATCGCAGCAAGAATATCGAAGTCAAGAATATCGACATCCTATCTACATTATAGTACGTACAAAAATATCGGAAAAAAAATATCGTTGTCAAAAATATCGTTGTTAAAAATATCGGATTTTTTTTAGTTAAAAAAAGTAATGTAAAATAAAGTAAATAATACATATAATTAAAATAAACATAGTTAAAAATATTTTAAAATGTTTAAAAATTATAAATTAAATATATATAATTTATAAATACATTTAAAATATACATATAATATATAATATATACACTTAGGGGCCCATTACGATACCCGGCGTAAATAAATCCGCCAGGCATGGAAGCGGCAAAAATCCGCCCGCACACACCGCCTGAACACCGACCACGCCATTACGATTACACAAACCGAATACCGTCATCGGCGGAAAAAGCACACAAAATACCGCCCGCCAACGTCCGAGTCGGAGTCAAACCGCCCGCCACGGACGGAAACACGCACGACAACACAAAACCGCCCGCCCTCACGGCCGACACACCGCACGTGAAATTACGATCGCACCGACATGAGCGCGGAAAAACCACAAATATACCGCCCGCCAGCGCAAACAACGCCGATGAGAATCGACACGGCAGAAGCCATGGCGCCAACGTACCTGCACAGAAACCATCCGCACACAAAACCAATAGCACACAACATGGCCAACAAGTCCACACAGCAAGGCACGCACAAATACACAAGCACAGTACACATCCCGAAAACACCCCCCGGACAAACAAAAAATACAAAGGCCAGAACCCCAGACACAACACACCTGAAAACAACAGACCATGAGGACACACCCACATAGGTGAGTACAAAAGCAGCACTCCCACAGACCACAACCCCTTGCTACATTGCAAACCAGAGAGGAGAGGAGAGGACACAGTGACACAGCAAGGACAGCAGCACACCACAGAAACGCACACATCACAACCACCACCACCACCACCACCACCACACACCACCACCACCAAACACCACCACCACCACCACCACCACCAAACACCGGCACCACAAACCCCCTGCACATTACACAACACACACCGCACCAGCACCACAAACATCATGGCACCACAAAGAATGCCCAAGTTCACGCCCATGGAGCTGACGGTCATGGTCGACGAGATCATCAAGGTGTACCCACAAATCTATGGGAACATGGTCCAGCACACACCACTAGCCACCAGAAACAGAATGTGGAACCGGATCGTAGACCAGGTCAATGCAGTCGGGACCCTGCCCAGGAACAGAGTCGAGATTAACAAACGTTGGAATGACGTAAAGAGCCTGGTCAAGAAGAAGGAGGGCAAAAACAGAGAGCTGGCTGCCGTCACTGGCGGAGGGAATCCCGCACTCTTTAAGACCTTCAAAGCGTGGGAGGAGAAGGTGCGAGTCGTAATACATCCGGAGATCCTCGCCGGATTAGCAGGGAGTGGAGGCTGGTAAGTACAAACTAATGTATACCAGCACACCGCTATGTACTCACATGCACTACCACCATGCCACAGCTCCCAGGGACAAACACCCCCATGTCCAGCACACAATACACAACACATCACACACACATGCAACAGACACTACCACACACAGCCCAAACCGAACAACTGTAAGATGCGTGGGGACATGTGTACACTAAGCCAGCCACGTAACCACCAACAGGTCCACAAATATGCCAGAAGCACCACAACGAGCACCCACCACACCCATGTGTCCGCCACAGCTGCACTAACCGACAAGTAACAGGTAAGTGGCAGGAACACAAAGTGCAGTGGGTGGGAGGGTGGACAGCCCAAGTACAACACACACCAGGCCCCAGTCCCACAGCACAGCAAGGAGGAGCATCCCCCACAGCCACGTGTCAGCCACCGCAGTGCACAACGACAGCCGAAAGGCAGACATCACGGTCCACAGCAATCGGTGTCAGTGGGTGTCCAGCCACCCCCACGACCCACAACACCCCCCCACCCCCACAGACCTGCAACATGGAGCACCCCCGCTTAGAGCCATGTGGCATCCAGTACAGTGCACGCACGAACAACTTGCAGGTGGGAAACTGGACAGGGCTGGATTACTGGAGGCATGAGGACCATAACACGACCAACACATGGGACATGTCACGTAGCAGACGAACACGCAGCACCGCCCACCGTCACGAACAAGTGAACAATGTGCACACGGACATGAACAACAGACTCACACCCCACATGACCCATCACAGATATAGCAACACCCAAGGAGCCACGTCTGCATGCACAAGCCACACTGAATATAGTACCACACGGCAGCCACTGTGCAACTTATCACACACAACCGAAACACCATTGAAGTCCTGTCCATGTAGCCCCTACTGCCTGTCAACCACACACCCCACAACTACGCCTATGTAAGACAAACAACACTAGACGCAACAGAGCGGAACAACATAAATGCACACGAACACCACTGAACCCATCAAACACACAGACACACCATGCACAAACAACATACCATCCATCCCATCCGTCAGCCCCAGTCTCATGAAAGGCATGTCATCCGCACAGCTGCCACACATACAGCAGTCACGCTAAGATACATGCCCATGACCAACCATGTGCCAGAAGTCAATGAAGTGCACGACACACTGTGAGCAACAACACACAACATGGGCCACACCCCCCCGAGCACTGCAGTGATGCACATGGCACAGGGCAGCACGCACACCAAGGAGATGGGACAACTGCAATACGTTGGCTGGCACACAACCATCACTCACTCATAACGATGCGTCCAATGCCATGTCCAGTAATCACAACAGACAGCAAATATGCAGGCCATGTCAAGCATGCACACACCTCAAACCATGCACTGTCATGCTGCCACAACACATGTCACGTTCGGCACCCATGGCTCACAGCATGTACCCCAAAAGCATATTCCCTCCCAAATGCGAATCTGGGGCATGGCCCCCATGTTGCCATATGCGTTCCTAAGCGTTCCATTTGAACCCCAAAAGCATATCCCCTCCCAAATGCAAATCTGGGGCATGGCCCCCATGTTGCCATATGCGTTCCTAAGCGTTCCATTTGAACCCCAAAAGCATATCCCCTCCCAAATGCGAATCTGGGGCATGGCCCCCATGTTGCCATATGCGTTCCTAAGCGTTCCATTTGAACCCCAAAAGCATATCCCCTCCCAAATGCGAATCTGGGGCATGGCCCCCATGTTGCCATATGCGTTCCTAAGCGTTCCATTTGAACCCCAAAAGCATATCCCCTCCCAAATGCGAATCTGGGGCATGGCCCCCATGTTGCCATATGCGTTCCTAAGCGTTCCATTTGAACCCCAAAAGCATATCCCCTCCCAAATGCGAATCTGGGGCATGGCCCCCATGTTGCCATATGCGTTCCTAAGCGTTCCATTTGAACCCCAAAAGCATATCCCCTCCCAAATGCGAATCTGGGGCATGGCCCCCATGTTGCCATATGCGTTCCTAAGCGTTCCATTTGAACCCCAAAAGCATATCCCCTCCCAAATGCGAATCTGGGGCATGGCCCCCATGTTGCCATATGCGTTCCTAAGCGTTCCATTTGAACCCCAAAAGCATATCCCCTTCCAAATGCGAATCTGGGGCATGGCCCCCATGTTGCCATATGCGTTCCTAAGCGTTCCATTTGAACCCCAAAAGCATATCCCCTCCCAAATGCGAATCTGGGGCATGGCCCCCATGTTGCCATATGCGTTCCTAAGCGTTCCATTTGAACCCCAAAAGCATATCCCCTCCCAAATGCGAATCTGGGGCATGGCCCCCATGTTGCCATATGCGTTCCTAAGCGTTCCATTTGAACCCCAAAAGCATATCCCCTCCCAAATGCGAATCTGGGGCATGGCCCCCATGTTGCCATATGCGTTCCTAAGCGTTCCATTTGAACCCCAAAAGCATATCCCTCCCAAATGCGAATCTGGGGCATGGCCCCCATGTTGCCATATGCGTTCCTAAGCGTTCCATTTGAACCCCAAAAGCATATCCCCTCCCAAATGCGAATCTGGGGCATGGCCCCCATGTTGCCATATGCGTTCCTAAGCATTCCATTTGAACCCCAAAAACATATCCCCTCCCAAATGCGAATCTGGGGCATGGCCCCCATGTTGCCATATGCGTTCCTAAGCTGTTCCATTTGAACCCCAAAAGCAAAGTACAAACCAGACCCAGGATGGGCCAGGAGCCCGCATACACCAGAGTCACAATAAGTAGGGGCACAGCAACACACCCATCGGCATGGCCAATCCGTCCCATGCCACATGTGCACAGCACACAGTCCCATTGCCAAGCACACACAACTACAGATGCTACAGCCACACACACGCCTCCGGGAAACCCATGTACGAGATTGCACGAACTGTCAATGTCAGACGACAAATACATACTTCGCCAGGTGCAACACAATAACAAATCTCATTCTCTCCACAGGTGACGAACTGCTGGATGCTGGGGATGGAGCCAGCAGCCAGCACAGCCAGCCTACAAGCCCCCAACGAGGACACACGGATCTGGAGGATCTGTCCTCCTCTTCGGACACGGACAACCAAGCAGGCCCATCTGGTGTGGCAGGGCCCAGCCGCTCCCAGGACCCCTCCTACCCACCAACCCATCATCCAGGGCTGCTGAACATTCCCAGCCCCCTGCTGCCACTGTCGTTGCGGCCACACCCACGGTCATTGTGGCCACTACCACTGCCGCAACCGCCACCATCGCCGCACCGACCACCACCGCCGCCACCACCGCCACGTCTTCGCTGGCAAGCCCCAGCGCAGGTGGTGGCCCGGACGACTGGATCCACCCTGGGAGCCACAGCGAGGACCGTGGTGAGCAATGTGGCTAGTGGGCAGGCCGGTGGCAGCAGGACTGGTAGGAGGAGCAGGGTCAGGGAAACGCCAGCCTCCCCTGGGAGCCATGCCCTGCCTCACATGGCCAGAGTCCTTGGGGCCTATGAAGAGGCCCAAGGACAATGGGTCCGGTCTGCTTCAGACACGCGTGAGGTGCTGGGGGTGCTGAGGTCCATGGACGCCCGTATGGGCCAAATCGTGGACCTCATGGGACAGCTGGTGGTGGCGGTGAGGTCACAGCCAGGGACAGCAGCTCCCCTCCGCCACCACCTGCCGGGGCGCAGGGTGGAGCAGCAGTGTACAGTTCCCCTGCGTCCACAGCCAGTGATCACACCTCAACCACCAGCATGTCGCAAGCAGGCACCCCCTCGCAAACGTGGAAGGGGCCGTCCGAAGAGGAAACAGATCTCCCGGGAGGACTTTGCACGCTCCAGACGCAAGTGAGGCAGCCAGCCAGCCTTCCGCCAGCCTTCCTTGACCAGCCACTGCATTGACTTGGACTACGATCCCACTCCACACAGCCATCTGGATGGCATGTGTGTGTTGGACTATGGACATAGAACCAGTGGGTACACCCTGATCATCACGCAGCCATGACCGACAGCTCATTGTCACTGCACGCACCACTATTGTCATCACCTTACACACAATCACATGTCACAGTTTGTAATAAATGCACCTTTTTCACTAACTGCTGTTTGTGCCCTGTGTCTTATTTGTACGGAATTTGGGCGGAAAGGCACCTGATGCGTGGCATGGCATTTGAATCCGGAGGGCCTGTAGGGACCTAGGGGTGGGAGACAGAACAGGAGCACATTCAATGAGTGTGTCACACACCCATCACACAGTACATGTCAACAACTACAAGCAATGTACACACATCGCACAGAGCAATAGGGCACAATGCCACAGCCACCAACAGTGGCATACTACCCTGGCCATGGAGCGTTGACACACAGCACGCAGTGAACAAACGGCCACCCTGACACAGCACACACACACCTGCACAGATACAGCCACATCAGCCGTCGTACATGGACACTCACCGTCAAGTGAAGTAGCGGGCGATGAGCTGCTGCCGCACATTACCAGCTTCCTCCTCTCCGCTGTCCTCCTCACTCGAGCTGTCCTGGTCTGCGGGCTGGGGCCCTGGTTGATCTCCGTCATCCACGATGAGGGGGATCTGCTTCCGAATGGCCAGATTGTGCAGCATGCAGCACGCCACCACTATCTGGCACACCTTCTGTGGGGAGTACGCCAGCGCACCCTCGGTGCGGTCCAGGCACCTGAACCTGGACTTGAGGAGGCCAAAGGTACGCTCGACCACACGTCTGGTCCTCCCATGTGCCTCATTGTAGCGATCGTCTGCTGGGGTGCGAGGATTCCTCAATGAACTGAGCAGCCATGCCCCATTCGGATACGCAGAGTCACCTGGGTGTGAGGGACACAGAGAACCGTTGCTAATCCAACTGGACAGGGGACAGCATCGCACAGCCAGCACGCTACACCACTCCACATACTCACCGACAATACAGGCACGATCCTGTTGCATATTGGACATCAGTCGTGGCAAGATGCTGTTGCGCATTATGTGTGCGTCATGGGCCGAGCCTGGGAACTTTGCACACACGTGGGTGATCACCATGTCTGCAAGGCACACCACTTGCACATTCAGGGAGTGCGTGTGCTTCCTGTTGTGGTACAGGTGCTCAGTGGCCTGTGGTGGAACAAGGCCGACATGTGTGCAGTCAATGGCTCCAACGACGTGTGGGATTCTGCCAAGGGCATAGAATGCACCCTTCACTGCCGCCAATTCACGAGCCCTGGGGAAGCGGATGTACCTGTTCCGGTACAGCATCATGGCTGCCAGTACATCCCTCAGCACCTTGCTGAACATGGGCTGGGACATCCCTCCTCCAATGCCCACTGTGTGCTGGAATGACCCAGTGGCAAAGAAATGCATGGCGGCCATCACCTTAGCCGTGGGGGTGACAGCAGTCGGATACACCCTGCGGGGACGGAGATGGGGTTCTAACATGGCACACAGTCGATGCAGGGTTGGCCTGTCCAGCCGAAACTTCCTAATAACCTCTGTATCGTCCATGTCCGCCAGCAATTGGTATGGGCGGTCAATGTTCGGTCTCCGCCTAGGGACAATGGCAGAGGACACATGTCAATGCAACACGACACATAGCAATTTCGCATACACATCACTGACATGACTGAGCAAGCACATGAGCCACAGCCCAGCTGTCAAGCTGGGACGGCACGGCCACAATACACTTACACAGGTCTCCCAACAATGGCAATGGCTAGTGATACAAACCACTGCCATGTGCATGCACATGGGGATCTAGGCCCCAATGACTTGCGGGGCGTGCTGATGGGGACTGACTGCATATCCGTCAAGCGGCAACGCCACGGCAACATGAATGTCTGCTGAGCATGGAACTGCTTCCGCGGCTGGATGAGTATGGCACACGACGACGACGATGTGGGCACAGGCTGAGCGGCCAAAACAAGTGGGACCTGTGGCACGAGGGGATATGAGACAGTAGTAGGTGTCAGCACTGCACCCTATGTACAGCACTGTACGGATCACACCTCCCGAAACATTGACTGGTGTCCACATTGACAGCCCCATGCCAAGACGGCTGTGTGCTTGCAGTCACACGTCACAGGTGAGAGGTTACATTGCACGTGCCAGGTGGCAGTCGTACATAGTGGGAGCTGGCATGTGTGTGCATGTGTCTCCTGTTCAGGATCCACCAGATGGGCGCTGACTCTGTACTGACCATTGGACACAGCATGTTCCGTGGAAGGCTTGTGTGTGTGGGATGGTGGCACTGGATGTGCCTCCGTTGGGTGGGGGCCATGCACAGGGCGGGTACGTCGATGATTGCGCATTGTTGGTCACGGTGGGTGCACCCACTAAGATGTGTTGCCCTGTGTTCAATTCCTATCTCCGCATGATGATGGACTGTAGATGTGGGCAGACTACACATTGGTCGATGTGCTGTCTATATGCATGTGCCTTCACACCAGGCACAGCTGCCCCTGCACATGTGACCCCTGCTGGACTCGCTGCTGGGTCTGTGGAGCTGATGCACCTTCTGCGCGTGGGGCGGACAGCTCTCCTCACTTCCCTCATTGCGCATGTCATGACTTTGCCGCAGGTGACATGGATCATGGAGGGCCCACATGTACGCGTGGGTAGGCTACACATGATTGTACACTGGTCGCCACCCCCAGTCAGTGTTTCGAATGTGAAGGTTGTCGTGCTGGTGGTATGTTCGATGTGGCGGATGGGCGGGCCTAGGTGCGGGCTTACATTCCGGACATGGGGGGTAGTTGGATTGGCGACTAGTTGCAGTACACACGGGACACGTCTCTTCCTTTCCACATCTGGGTCATCCCTTGTACTTACTGACAGTGATACAGTCATCTTCGCCCCAGCCCTCATGTCCTCCCCTCGCTCCCCCAATATGCATGCTCACCTGCGAGGCTAGCGCCTGCACAGGCAGCCCCAAGCTCGCACCAGAGAGGGCAAGGAGTGTATGTGTGGGTCCAGTTGCACGAGTGGGCTGTCTCAGGGTATGATGTGTGGCGGGACGCCGTCCACCTGCGTGGTGCCCCAAATGGAGACCCGGCCTGCATGGACTATGCATCACAGTCTTCGCCTTCCGGATCCGCCACCTGCGACACCCAGTGGCTGTGGCTGCCCTTGCGGCCAGGCCGCGTCCGTCTGTGGCTGATGGCCCACACATTCACTCTTTGGCCTCTCTGGGGAGGGCTCGGGGGTGGTGGCGCACGCGCTTGCACTTAGTCGCAATGGCATGTGGCGTGGTTGGTATGATGGGCAATGGATGGGATGGTGCGAGCCACCTCCCGTGACGTCAGTGCTGCTCGTGCTGTGGTGCGTCCCCACTACACTTCCATTTGACTTGTGCCATGCTAGACGTTGAGGTTCTATTGCCTGCGTGATATGACCAGGAGGAGCGCGAGGAGACCTCTCACACACCATGCTCCACTGCCATCCCGTGCCCTGTATCGCCTGTGCGGATTGACTATGTTGGGGTTACACCTGGTCGACTGGGGCTGTGTGTGCCTTGTCAAGGGGCATGGCGGGCGCACAACAGGATCCAGCTTGTCCACAGAGGGTGGGCTGAGGTGCGCCTGGTACCGCTTTGTACGTGTGCCCGGCTGCTGTGCACACACGTGTTCACTCCCCCCGACAGGTGTCCTCTCACAATGCCCAGGGAAGCGGTGGTGTACTGTTCATGACCCCTCCCGACACGTCGTGCTCCAACTTGGCATGTGCGCATCTACCCGTCGCACCCACCCACCTGAGCACTGCGTCCATACGACTTCACACGACACATGTGTGTCTTCCACAGTAGTGCTACTCATTTGCGTTGACATCCAATACCAGTGGACTACATGGTCATGTCACGACTGCCGTGTACTTCACATACTCTCATCCTCTCTCATTCGTACTTGTGAAATGAATCAGCGGAGACAGTTTTGGTTTCAAACATTATATTGAGTCTTCTGTCCTCTGTGATGCAGTATAGTGGACACTACTGGCAGCGGAATACATGTTGAGGATATACTGAGCATGATTGCAAATGGGATAGGGTGTGGGGTTACATGTGATTGGCTGTTGCATGTGGGATGTGGGCTTCAGAGTGACATCTGCTTGGCCAAGGCTGTGCTAATGTACATTTACGTATAGCTGCGGAGCTGCGGACTTTGACACAGACGGTATACATGTAGCCTACCAGACCGCTTGGCATCATGGGCACAGTCCATCTCAGTTCCATGTGACAGGTTTGCTGCGGTTGTTCCTCATGCACGCGTGCATGTGAGATGACATCAGGGCATGTGCTTGCGTGCATGCAGCGGCGTGCCACTTGTTGTTGCACTGTGGTGGTTACTGGACATGTCACAGTCACTGGGGTCGTGTTGTTGTTGTATGCACTTGTCGTCCATGCAAAGGTCCTGGTATGGGATTCCCGGGCGGGGGTGGGAGGGGTGCAGCACCCACAGACTCCAGGCGACCTATTCATGTCCACTGAGCGGTGTGTGTGTCCATGGGCGCTGGATCCATGTCGTGTACTGGTTGTTCGTGCAGTTCCGTCCATGTGGGTGCGATACACAGAGCCCATGCCACTGCCTCCCACGATGCATGCGGTGTTCCTGGATGTGATGGGGAACAGTGTGCATGTCCCGGTCATATCCGATGTCATGGCGATGTCGATGATGGTGTGGTTACAGTTGCCGGTCGTTTGGTATGGCTGTTGTGGTGGTGACTGGCCAGTCCGTGCGGAAGCTAAGCATGGGTGCGGGGTTGGACATCATAGGTCACTCGGGGAACCTGCGTTGTGGTCCGACGTATTTACAGGTTGTCAGGTATGCGATGCCGTCCAGCAGGGCTTCCATGTCATTGGTGGTGTACATGTTTGCCAGCCAATGAAGCGGATGGTGGCTGTCAAGGTGTTGTTCGTAAGTTGTCCCTTGGAGGACCATGATGGGGCATGCTGGGTGACATTCGATGTAGCTGTTATCGATGATCCGTCGTGTGGAGGCACAGTGGTCCCATTTCAGTGCGGGTGCGATGTTGGCCACATACGCCATGCCCCCATAGGCAGAGCAGGCCCTGTCGTGTGCGTCCAGAGGGTGGAGTAGTGGTAGCAGGACCGCCTTCAGACATGCCGGGTTGGAGAGGCATATCTCGACGGGATGCTGGTAGGGACACCTCCGACAGTAGAAGACGGGCATGACGCAGCTGAACAATGTGATGCGGTAAGTCAGTCGGTAACTTACGTTCAGCAGGGACAGGAGATCGCATCCCAATGTATGGCACAGGTTGGTTTTGTACAGCTTGAGCTGTTCGGCGTAGTTGGGTAGGTGTGTTGCGGTTGCCATTTCGCAGCGGTTCGTTGAGGTGGCGTGCTCCGGCTGTGTGTGCAGTCTGCAATGTGCACGCTCCGGGGTTGCTGTGAGCTCTGTGTAGTCGTAGGGAGACAGGACTTGTGTTCTGTTGGCTTGTTTGGAGGACACGGGCCCTCTTCCCACATGCTTCTCAGACAGTTCAAGGTCAGTGCTGTGTGACTCCTTCCAATTAACTTGCATGTGGCCGACATGGGGGAGTGTTTTCTTCTTTCTTCCCCGTCCGTTGTGTGCTTCTGTGATATGCGCTATCTGCCCTGTGGTCGGTCTCCTCGGCATGCCTGTGTTGGTCTATTCTTGGACAATGGCTGTATTCACCGGCTTCTGTCGTAGGGCTGTGGTTTCGGAGTTGGAATGGAAGGTCATTCAGTGCTGTCTGCTCTCCCTTGTGTGGGCGGCAGGCTGCCTTTCCGCTCTGCGTTGGGCCTTGTGTGTGAATGTTATTCTTGGGCCACCTGTTGTCGGTCCCCGGGCTCTTTGGTGTTCCGTTTTATATGTCTTGTTCATATGTGCAGGGTGGTATGGGTGTTTCTGTGTGGTACTGGCGTTCCTCTTCCCGAAGGGGCCCTGCTTCTCCTAGTTGGTGTTGCCGCCGCTGTGTGCTACGCCATGTTTGTTACACTGGGGTGTGTCCTGCTGTTGCGTGTCTTCACTGACATGTGTGCGTCGGTTGTGTGGCGTTGGGTGTTGTCCGTGAATTGGGCGTTGAGGACATGTCTGTGGCCGGCCTGTCACGTGTCATGTGCGTTCGGGGTGGGGCTGATGTGTGTGCTGCTTGGTTGTGTCCGTGTGCGACGCATGCATGGCGCTGCGGTTGGCCTCTGCGTTGTGCGCATGTGTGGCGGCGTCATCGGCGCTTTGGGGCCGTGACGGGGTGGTTGGTTACTAGTCCCAGGTGGTGTGTACACATGTGTTCTGCGATGTTACGATTTGGCCTGTGTGTCATCTGTGGATGCGATGGTGGATGTGTAGTGTACACGCGCTGGTGGGGGTTGTCCGCTTTTTCCGCCCTTGCACTGTGTGCGCTGTTTGCGTGCACTTGTTGTGTGTGTGCCTACCTGCGTCTCCGCGGTGCGTTGCGTCCTTGGTGGTGCATCAGCAGAAGCATGGGGAGTGCCTGCAGTGCTGGATTCATGCTCGGGGAGCCGCTTCTTCGTTGTCCGTGCTCGGCATCCGTGTTACCGCTTCGGTTTGTCGTACGGTATCTCTTGGCCGTGGGAGCCGTTTGTTTGCGGCATCGTAATTTATGCGCCGGGCGGGACGTGTTTCGTCGGACGGTGTGTGTCAGTTAGCTGCGCCGCTACATGTACGGGCGCACTTTGATGGCGGACGGTGTTGCTGGCTTGCCGGCGGTGTTTGGCCTACTTTTCGCATCGTAATTGGGCGGGCGTGTGGACTGCTGCGTGCCGGCGGTAACTGGTGGTTTTTGCATCCGCCAGCACGGCGGTGGTGCTTCCGCCCGCCATCGTAATGTGCCCCTTACTTATTAATATGTTTTAATAATTATTTTAATAACTCATAAATTATTAAAAAATCTTATAAATTATAAATACATCTATACACATAAAACAATAACATAAATAAAAATCAAATAAATATATGTAACAAATTTAAAAAATATATATTTTTAAAATTAATTATATACTACATTAGGTAAAATAATAAAAAAAATATTAGATAGTGGAGGGAATAAAATTACTATTCCAACTCCAAACAGTGCAACAGTAGGGTAAATGTTGAATAGCGTAGGTGTTAAAATTACTATTCCCACTCCAATGAGTGCAACAGTAGAGAAGGTGTTGGATAGCGTAGGGGTAAAAATTACTATTCCCACTCCAGTGAGTGCAACAGTAGGGAAAGTGTGGGATAGCGTAGGGGTAAAAATTACTATTCCCACTCCAAAGAGTGCAACAGTAGGGTAAGTGTTGGATAGCGTAGGGGTAAAAATTACTATTCCCACTCCAAAGAGTGCAACAGTAGGGAAAGTGTTGGATAGCGTAGGGGTAAAATTTACTATTCCCACTCCAGAGAGTGCAACAATAGGGAAAGTGTTGGATAGCGTAGGGGTAAAAATTACTATTCCCACTCCAGTGATTGCAACAGTGAGGAAAGTGTTGGATAGCGTAGGGGTAAAAATTACTATTCCCACTCCAGAGAGAGCAACAGTAGGGAAAGTGTTGGATAGTGTAGGGGTAAAAATTACTATTCCCACTCCAGTGAGTGCAACAGTAGGGAAAATGTTGGATAGCGTAGGGGTAAAAATTACTATTCCCACTCCAGAGAGTGCAACAGTAGTGAAAGTGTTGGATAGCGTTGGGGTAAAAATGACTATTCCCACTCCAGTGAGTGCAACAGTAGGGCAAGTGTTGGATAGCGAGGGGTTAAAATTAACATACTTAGAATTAAATTATTTTTCATAAATAAATAAATATTTAATTATTAAATAACAATAAATTAATTATCAATAACAATAAATAATTAATAAAAATAATTACCAATTAATAATTAATTAACAATAAATTAATGATAAATACCAATAAACAATAATTATTAAAAAGGAATTACCAAATAAAAATTAATTAACAATAAATTAATTTTCAATACCAACAAATAATTATTATTACAAAGTAATTACCAATTAATAATTAATTAACAAAAATTAATGATAAATACCAATAAATAATAATTAATAAAAATTAATGACCAATTAATAATTATTAAACAATAAATTAATTTACAATACCAAAAAATAATATTTATTTGAAATTAATTACCAAATAATAATTTAACAATAATGTAATTATCAATACCCAAAAATAAAATTAATAATTGCTTAATTAGAATTAAATTACTTCCCACCCTATTTCACTATAAACTCACAACACACTCCAATAATAAATTAAAACGCTTAATATAATTATCAATTAATCAATTAATGAAAATTAATTGCCAATGAATAAAAATGAATTACCAATTAATAATTAATTAACAATAAATTAATTAACAATAAAAATAAAAAATTACTTAATTACAATTAAAATACTTCCCACCCTATTCCCCTATAAACCCACAACCCGCTACAGAACTAAAACGCAAAATTTAATTAAAATTAATTAATAATTCCTAAAAATTATTAATGAATGTACTATAATTAAATTACTTCCCACCCTATTCTCCTATAAACCCACAACCCGCTACAGTACTAAAACGCATAATTTACTTAAAAAACATTACTAACTTCTAAAAATGTTAAACATATATTTAAAAACCAGTACAATACTTAATAAAAAATATATAACACATACATATAAAATACATAATAAAATACATAACAGTAATATAAATATCGATATTAGTAACATCGATTTTTTGCTATCGATATTACTAACTTCGATATTAACAAAAACGATATTACTTACCTTCAGGTCGATATTCTGGTCGTCGATATTCTTGATTCCGATATTCTGTCCCTACGATATTTGGAACTCGATATTACTGTAGGTCGATATTCCAAACTCGATATTTAGACTGTGCACCAATGCTTAGAAGTCAATAGTGTTTAGGGGTTACTTAAAGTCACGCTGGACCAGGGCAAATCCAAAGTTTCAGGCCGACTTAGATGGAGGGCAGGTCGGCTACAGGACCCACGCAGGGACTGCTCAAAAAGTACCTTGGATGGAGCAAGCATTGAAGAATCGATGCATCTGTTCCAATTCACGCAGTTGGGTCCTGCATCATCATTGAACCCCTTATGATGCAGGTACTGTGCTGTCATTGAGTCACGCAGGGATGTCGTCAGATCAACTCTGCGTCATTGAGCCTTGCAGTTGTGACATGCGTTGTCGTCGTGCCGCAGAGGGATGCCATCAGTTCGGCTCTGCATCCGTGTCGAAGGGCACTGTGTCGGTTCCGATTGGTGCAAAGTTGTCACTGCATCGATATTTGCAGGAAAGCAGCTGCAGAACCCTCTTCCAAGCCCCAGGACTGTATTGGCACCTCTTGGCAGGGCATGACTTACAGTTGACAGTCTAGCAGCTGAAGTAGAGTTGAAGGTGTCTTTGATGGCCCTGAGACTTTAAGAGCAGGAGGCAAGTCAGCAAGCCCTTGGAGAACCTGGGTGCAAGGATGTAGAGAGCAGGACCAGTCCTTTTCACTCCCAGGCAAAAAGCAGCAGGCAGAAGGCCAGCACATCAAAGCAGGAAGCAAAGTGGCAGTCCCTCCTACAGCACAACAATCAGCAGGCCAACACAGCAAAGCAGTTAGCAAAGTGGCAGCCCCTCCTATAGCACAGCAGCTCTTCTTCCTGACAGAATGTCCTTGGCTCCAGCAAAGTTCTGATTTGGTGGTGTCAGGCTCCAGTACTTATACCCTGTTGTGCCTTTGAAGTGGGGGAGACTTCAAAGAGGCCATTGAAGATCACAAGGTCCATGCCTTTCCTGCCCTGGCTCCAGACTCACTACAGGGGGGTATGCAGCTCTTTGTGTGTGGACAGGAACAGCCCTATTCAGGTGCAAGTGTCAGCTCCTCACTCCCAATCTACCCTAGGAAGGCCCATCAGCCTGGTGATGGGTCATCAGAATGCAATTGTCACACCTCAGCTCCCTTTGTGTGTGACTGTCTAGAGGGAAATCACAAAGCCCAGCTGTCTCCCAACCTAGGTGTGTATTCAGAGACAGGCAGGGACAGAGAATGGTTAAAGGAAGAAAATGCCAACTTTCTTAAAGGGGCATTTTCAGACTTACAATTTAAAATCCAACTGCACCATAAGTTGAGATTTTAAATTGTGAGACCAGAGTGACCAAACTCCAAATCTCTATCTTTTCCCAATTGGAAATTACACTTAAAAGATGTTTTAAGGCAATCCGAATGTTAACGTATGAGAGAGATATACCTTGCAGTAGTAAAGAACGAGTTGAACAGTTTTTTAACTACCAGAACATATAACACTCCAAAGCACGTCATACCTTGTATGTAGAGTGAACCCTGGCCATCAGGCTGCTTCGGGCCTACCTTAGGGGTGACTTATATGTGATTAAAGGGAAGTTTTGGGTCTGGCAAGTACGTTAACTTGCCAGGTCGAAATGGCAGTTTAAAACTGCACACACAGGCTCTGCAGTGGCTGGCCTGAGACATGTTTAATGGGCTACCGAAGTGGGTGGCACAATCAGTGCTGCAGGCCCACTAGTAGCATTTAACAGGCTCTGGGCACATATAGTGCACTTTACTAGGGACTTATTAGTAAATTAAATATGCCAATTGTGTATAAGCCAATGTTACAGAGCATATGCACTTTAGCACTGGTTAGCAGTGGTAAAGTGCCCAGAATCCTAAAGCCAGCATAAATGAGGTCAGCAAAACAAGAGGTCAGAAGGCAAAACGTCAGGGGAAACCATACCAAGGATGCCAGGTCTAACAATCACTGTCACTGTTCGCAGGCGATAAGAAATTAATTGCCATATTCAACCAATCATGCTGCATATTGATTACAATAACTTCTGGTGTGAGCCCTAGAGATTTTAAGCTCCACTTGCTACCATTAGTCTGTATTCTGGCAATCTTTGGCTGTGACCTTGGTGCAAGTGTCAGGTTAGGCTCAGCCTCCGAAGAGCCGACTGCAGCGGCTAAGTCTGTAGAGAGCCAGATACAGCGAAGAGCTGACTGCAGCGTCATGGCCAGTGCTGCTTCTAGTCAATGACTGGTGCAACATGTTGTCTCGATGTTGAGCCCTAGAGAAGAAGTGTGATAGATTGCCAGTTTGAATACAATTAACTTTGGCCTCGGCAGGCACCATGTATTGAGAGTATTATTCTATATGATTTGGCTTGCAATATTAAATGCCCAAATACTGTTCCAGCATTATTTCCATCACTATCCCAAATGGCAATTTCTGCTACGGCTTCAGGGTTGTATCCACGTGTGATCCTTTTACAACACAGAGCCCCTATTGCCCAGGTTTCAACTTTTGGGTAGAGGGAGTATGGACGTACAAAATTCTGCAAAACTATGCCCTCCAGATTCAGATGAAATGCTCTTCTAAGAGATGCATGGGTGCAACTACCAACATCATGCAGTCTGATGAGCCCTGGTCCGGAATCTGAGGTCATGAAAACAGCGAATTTGTTCTAGTGAAAGAAAAACCTGTTGCAACTTCAAAGAGCAGCCGAGCCGGCCACAAAACATACGATATCGTATCCGCACATGAACTGCGTGCAGCCACAGGGGCGCCTTTACCGCAACCACCTGCACCTGGGGAGCGAAACTGCCACAACTCTAAAATGAGGGGCTACCTGCTACAACCCAACCTGGAGCACAGAAAGAACTCCAAAACATAGAACTCACCAGTGGATGGTTATTCTGGCAAAGCGTACCGACCTCAGCTGGCGTCAATGGTCAGCAGCCGCAAAGGTCCACCTCCCCCATAGGCCGGGGGCTCTCCGCAGGCTCAGACAGGGGGAGCAGAAGTTCGCCCTCCAAGGTAGACCGCCAGCCAAGAGCTGTTGTGCACCAGGGAGTCACTGCGTGCAGGGAAGGTGGAATTTTTGTAGCAGAACTGAAGTTGTACTTACTGGATGCTTATGGGATAGTACTAGAATATCGGTGTCAGACTATCGCCTGACATACATATTGTCCAATCGACATTACGATTACAAAATCTACACCCATAGGATTTGTATATTTGTAAAGGATATTTAGACACACAATATTTATAGCAGCTGATATTCATATTTCTGTATACAATATTTTGACATGCAAGTCTGCTTACTTGTGGGAAAGAAGGAATATTTACAAGCGGAGATATAACTCCGCACTACTTCTTATAACCGGTTTCTAAAGAAGCAACATAACATAACGTAACATAACATGTGTATTTGTAAAGCACACATTCACCCAAGGGTATCTTGGCACTGAATAACAGATGTGTTAATAGAAACAGAAGACGGCTGCAATAGTGGGCTCAAGTTACTTCAGGCCTTATAGAGTTTGGTGGAACGGGAGCACTGGAGTAAATCAACAGAGCTCCTACTCAGACCAGCTCACGGTTCCGCCACTCTCTTTAGAGTCAGGTAAAGCACTGTGTTTACACTGGTGGAGCCTACGGTGACTCGCCTAGTGGAAAACTCTGACCTGGCACCTAATGCCTGACAAGTCACAGTGAGAGTTGCCTGTGAGGGTTCACTGATTGTTTCTGCCCATGTCCATCATGTGATGCATGGCATACACGAGTAGGGAAAATGTAGAATGGCCTAGAACACATATCAAGATAATTTACGGCATGTTGGGGCTATTAGTTTATTTGTTTAGTAACAATGAACTCTCACTTTGGAAGTTGGAGTTTTAATCAGTTGCCCACTCAGCAAACCTGCAGTGCTGTGATGGGAGCCGCCACAGAGGTGGCTCCCTACATAGCACAGAAAACTTGCGCAGGCTGATGGGCAACTTTAACCAGGATGCACATTCCTCCACCAGAGTGGTGAAAGGCACAACTTCAAACGCCCAGGGGCTTATTTACAAGCCCCTTGCGCCGCCGATGCGTCATTTTTTATGACGCACCGGTGGCGTGTTTTACTACCCCATATTTACAAGGACATGAAAAGCCACCCTGCGTGGCTTTTCCTGTCCTTGCAAATATGGCACCTTTACACGCTGCACTTTGCGTGGAAGGGGCGATCCATGGGTGTTGCTGTGGGTGTTCCCACGCAACACCCATGGAACCTGACATATTTCCAGATTTATGAGAAATCATAAACCTGGAAATGCGTCTGAATGCTACCCCTCCCCAGGGGAGGCTTAGGGAGGCGCAACGAGGAGAAATTTATTCATTTCTCCTCGTTTCTTCCCTCTTTCTATGCATGCTGCAATCTGCAGCACACATAGAAGTTTCAAAACGCCATTTCTGATTGTTTATGTGCAGGAAGGGACACCTTCCTGCACATAAACAATCATCTCCGTGACGCAGGCATCCTTGTACCATGGTGCAAGGGTGCCTGCGTCAGCGCATGGCTGCTAATTGTGCGCCAGCGCAGGGGTGAGCACAGGGATCCGTCATATCGTTGTAGATATGACGCATCCCTGTGCTTCGGAATTAACGCAGCGTGGCGCAGCCAAATGGCTTGCGGCACTGCGCTGCGTTAATTCTTTGCAAATAAGGCCCCCAGTGTCTCAAGTCTAAATTACATCTTTAGTTCCTTGAGCAAAGGCCGGAATCACCCTGGAATGGAAAAAACATTTTTTATTCAAATTAATTTTATGTTGATGAATTTAACTTTTTTATTTGACACAATTCTGTATAATATTTGTTTGTATTTTTTTATACAAAGGCCCTCGCTCACTTTATTTGAACTGAGCATCTTACCATCTGTCCCTTCACTGTTGTACATCTCACTTAAATTTAGTTATTCTTTACATCTCTGTACTTTGTTCTTTACAATGGTTTTACACTTGCACACTTCACTAGTTTTTTCTGCTATGGATTAATTTGTTCAAAAATATATTTGCTGCATCGTGTTTTATTTTAGCATTAAAAAAAGCATCTTTGGTGTGAAATGCTTTCCAGCTGCTTATGTAACCTTTAAAACTGCCACTACTCTACCACAAACCACTTACTATAGAGTGATGAATAATAATTCAGTTGGACTTTACTCAATAATATGTAAAATACCACAAGGAAATTGCTAAAACTTTGTAATGTTTTGCAATTACAACGAGACCAGTTCAACCTATGCAATCTGGAAATGTTGATGCGAAATTGTACTGTTTAATTTATAACACATAGGGGCCGATTCCGATCTCGGCCGGTAGGGCACCGAATCGGATTCGGCTTAACCGGATCCGATTCGGAGCCCTCTTTCCCGACCGATTCGTACGTGCGTCCGGGCGAGCGAGTACGATGCGAGCGCTCGCGAAATCGCCAACCTACTCGTACGCGGGTCCGACCCGCTCCGACCGACTCGCACGGACACGGTTCGCACCGCGCAATGGAGACGTTCCCCGGCCGGGCAAGTACGATGCGCGCCTCGAGCAGTCCGACCGACTCGCGCCGTCCGGCTCGAAGGAGCAGTCGGAGCCGGACTTTGGGGGTCCGTGTCAGACCCCCCTGTACGCATAGCTGCGCGAGTCGCACACAGGGGGGACCCATGGGTCCCCCCTACCTGTGCATGTACAGCGCGATTCGCATCGCCGCGTACCCGCTGTAGGGGGCGCCCTTGTTTGCCTCGCACCCATTGAGTCAATGGGAGCCCGCGTACATGTTGTACGACCGGCTCCCATTGACTTCAATGGGAGTCCGACCGAATCGAGTCCGATAGCATGCGTACGCATCGTACTCGTTCGGTCGGGCTGCTAGAGTCCGATTCGGTCGGAAATCTCTCCGGGTCCGGCTCGGTCGGAGTGATTTCCGGCCTGAATCGGAATCGGCCCCATAGTATCAGCATGTAGCCTGTTCCAAAGAGCACCCAATTTTAGCATATATGGGAACCGAAGGGTATATGATTAGATAGATCTAGATCACACATTGAAGAAACAATGAGTAGAAGCTAGGAATAGAATTTGATTCAACATTTAACAATTTAGCTAGTAGATCGTTAGCCAGATTTAGACCACTAGTGCCAGAGCAGTTTATTTGCTTAAGTTGCCTGAAGAGGATACTTAACTTCCCCAGCTATGCTATGTTGAAAGTGTGAGACGTTTTTGTCTGATGCACTGTCCCGTATTGACTTATATCCGTATTACCCCTTCCTTAGTGAACCCTTAGGGGACAACTTATATTGACTGGTTTATACAGCCTGCCATACCAGCCAGTAACCAAAGGGGCTGGAACTACCAGTACCATTACAAGGGACCTCGTAGTGCGGCCTTTAGTGTGAGATTAATATGTTATATTATGTCTCAGCATGGTATATTCTGGTGACTAATGCAATTGTGAAATGATGCGAAGCTATGAAATATATACTTGGGCTGTGCTGTGTACATGGGGGAAGGTCTGTCAAATGTGTTCTGCTGGGTGTTTCGGTGTGGATTTTATTGGTGGTAAATGCTGTTAGGGGTACAGTTCTAGTCAAATATATGAAATGTATGTGATGTGTATGATGTATGGGAAGTGTTCTGTCTACTTTGTTCAGGGTGATATTTGGTATGGTTTTTCTTGGGGGTAAGTGCTGTTGGGAGCACCCTCGTGTTCAACTATATGTGTACTATATAGGGTGTACAAGACAAGTTTTCCCTAATGTGTTCAATTAGTTATTTGGGTGTTTGTGTCGAGTTTTTTGGTGGCAAGAAAAGTCCTGTTGAACGTATTGTGGTATCTAATTATTGATATATGTTATGTTATGTTATGTTAAAAGCATTTATCAAGCGCACGTTCACCAAAGGTTTCTTGGCGCTGTATCAGTGTGTATCACGTATAGAGTGTGAATATTTTCTGACAAATGTGTTATGCTTGATGTTTGTTTGTAGCACTTGCTCTTGAAACATTCTGCTGCAACATGATGTATGCCCTACTATTAGGATTTGGTTATTTGTTTTACAGGGCTGCATGCCCCTAGGGGGTTTCTTGGTACTATCTTGTCATATTGCTACCGAGAAAAATGGCAGGAACCAGGTGTTACAGGTTGAACAAGAAAGATGTTAAATCTTTCTAAATTTGCAGTAATGAGGATTGACTGCGAAGCCAAAGTGTCAAGGTATTCCACAGTTTTGGGGTGGCGATTGAAACAGCATTACTGCGTGCTTGGAGAAAATTTTTCTGCTTTGAGCGCAAGCTCTAAGCCAGTCAATACCATCCAAATTTTGAAGCAATACATTTTGGAGTCTTGTATATCACTTTACAGAAAATAATCGAGACTTTGAACATTATTCACTTGTTTACTGGGAACCACTGAAGTTGTATTAGGGTTCAAACAAATGAAGCCATCTTTTTAAGGCCATGTAGGAGCTGGGCTGCAGAGTCTGAATTATTTGGATTCTAGTAACAAGATATTTATGGAAATCTGCACTGCCATAGTCGATTCCGGATTGTAGTATGGCATTAACTGCTGGGATCCTTAAATTATATTCAAGCAGTGGTAGAAGAGACTATAATATTTTTAAATGAAAGAAGCATGAATTAGTGAGGGAATTGAAATGAGACACCAGTCCTAAATTAGCATCAACAAGAATTACTAGATTACGATTGCAAGCAGCCAGTGTAGGTGCAGGCCCATTTAATTAGGCCGTGTGTGTCCTAATAAAGTTAAATCTTGAGCAGTTGATAATATTTCCATTTTGCTTGAACTTAATTTTAAAAAGTTGGATGACATTCACTATCTAGTTGCAGTCAAAATGTCTGCCACAGAAAATAGAGAGGATGCATAGGGGAGGATTTAACAGGATCAGAATTAGGAGATATGATGAAGATCAATTGTGTGCCATTGGCATGCGTAAAACAATTGGTGTCTAATTGATGTAGTAAGTGAGGCAATGGAATCATATAAATACTAAAAAGAAAAGGGGACAAAACAAACCCTGTGGTAAACCAAAATCTATTTTCCGAGAAGAAGAATAAGGGGGGGACCGTTTGCTGATAGCTTGCTAAAAGATGTTTAAACCAAGCCAAGACTGAATCACTCATTCAAATATCAATCAATTGAGAAATACGAATGTCAAGATCTGGTGTGTCAAGCACTGCCGAAAGGGTCAGAAGCACTACAACTCTGAAATCTGGCATCCTACATGCTTCTCGGGTCACCCAATATGGAGACCACCACAAGCTCAGTACTACGGCCTGGGTGAAAGCCGGCCTGTTAAGAGTCAAGCAGAGAACTGGATTCTATGTGCTCTTGTAAGAAGACTAGTTTTTTCTGTTTTGACAAATACGGGACGAGGAATATTATTCTAAAATTGTCGAAGTCAGAGCTCTCTAAATTGTTTTTTTAAAGTGGTTTGACCACAGCTCTTTTCTAAAATGAAGAAGTCTGCCATGACTCCACCGAAGCATTAAAAAGTAGTAATATTTCTTTCATCATAAAAGGATTTGCTTTTCATATGCCTTGCGGGAAAAAGGTAGGGGGGGATCTGGCTGGTTAGTTTCCATGGGACGCTGCCAAAGGCATAGTTTCAGTCATTGTTACAACTTTGGAAAATGCGGGAGGATTTTACGTTAGCTGAGTCTTATCTGCAATATATAAGGGGTGTACACGAGAGTCCTTCTCAATTTCTGTTGTAATCTTGGGTGTTTTTTCAGAATTAAGGATGCAAGATTGTTACAGAGTTGAATTGATCATACAGTCACTCTTTAAGTTGATTTTGGTTCTTGTAACACTATTACTATTTTGAAAATGTTTAGCCATAGCTTGACTTAGCCGATTAGATAAATATGACTGTTTGAACCACTTAATCTGGTTATTGGGTTGTTTTACTGTAGCCATGTATTTACTTTTTATGTCTGCATCAGAGGATCTGAGCTATGCCCAAACTAACTGCCATAGTTCTAATTTACTAGCTGCTATGTCTGTTGAAAACCATGGGTTACCTTTAGTGCGAGAAGATTTAGTATTTTGTTATAGAGGGATTTCTTGTTCAAGCACAGTAATGATTGTTGTATTGAGGGCCACGACAATGCCTTCAGGATCCACATTAGGCTGGATTTTTTTTCTAACAACACCCAGAGTAGAATTAGGAAAAATATATGCATTAAAGTCAGATCAAATCAGGTTGGTCACTAAAAAGGATTTCATAGGTCAAAGAAGTCAGTCCATTTTCGTTACAATTTTCCAACTAGAATTTACAGACCTATTATCAAAAGATGTGGCCAGATGGTATGACCAACAAGAGGAATCGATTTCTCTAAAGAAATGTCATCAGTGGAGGACAAAATAGGATATAAAAGATGCCCTGCTCTTTGAGTAGGTGTTTTGAGTAGAGCTTGTGACCAAATGACTCAAGGCTATCCACAAAACTGCATAGGTTGGTTAAACCATAAATTAAGGTCATCTAGAAAAACCTCATTACGCTTTTGAAGTCAGACAGAACCGATTTCTTCAAGAAAATTAGGTAAGAAACTAAGTGGACCATCAGGTGGATGATAAAGCAAAATAAATAATGTCTGGGTTTTATTACTATTAATAGTTAATATCAGGTTGTCATAATGGGGCAGTTTAAAGTACTATATTTTTTTTAAATGTATGGTATCACAGAAAATGACTGTGATGCCTGTTCCACGTTTATCTTTTCGGTTATTCCTGATAACAATAAACTCTTAATGGATAAATTCATCTAGAATTACATTTGTGTGAGCCATTAACGTTTTTGTTAGGAAGAACACATCAATCTTATGTGAATCTAACAGATTATGTATTTCAACTGTGCATTCTGTACCTGAGTAAACATTACATAACTTTGTATTAAGCTTGTTAATGTTTAAATCACTTTAATTGTTCTTGCTAAAAGGCATGGAAGAGAAATTGGCTCTATTAAATTAAGATTAGTAATTTGGACTAATAATGTCTACTTAACTAGAAAACTTTAGCATTCTCGACATGTCTTACTCTATTACAGCAAAGAGAATGCAGTAGCTGACTAGCTACATATAGGACTATCTAAGGAGTAACAAGTAGTAACAGATCTAGTCCTTGGGGAATCTGAAATGCAGTAGTCATAAGGGAGATATCTCTGCTCTGTTGGGTGTATGTGCTATATTCTGGTTAATGTGTTCTGATGAATGGTGGAATGTATCGGAGGGGAAATGCTAGCCAAACAAACAATGCCACCTCACAAGGCTTATGTGTTAGGTATAAAACATGCTACAGTACACTGGATGCGATGCATGACACCTGGAGACACCTGTAACGTCCATTTTTTGTGCCTCAGAGTACATTCCGATTTTTACGCAACCCCTTCTGTAGCACATATTGCACCAGTGCACATGTAGCACTACTGCAATCTTGTTGACGCTCTAATTAAAATAATAAAGAGTCAAGACATAGGATGGGCACTATTGAGTCTTCCTATGACTTTAACTTAAGCCATGTAGTTTTATTCGAAATTAGGATCTTTACAGATGGCAAAAAGTAATTAGTTAAATGATCATGAATAAGCTCAAACAAAATAGTCAAAGTCATAATCTGTGAGATGACTAAAATACGGTCAGTCTCTAAAGAAAGTCAGTAACCAAAACAAAGTATGATTCAATAGACAGACTAGCATAGAGTCTGCACAGTTAGAAAGGCAATGAAATTCTGGCACATATCTCAAAAATATCATTTTTTATAGGGTTTAGACAGACAAGCCACACACATTTAATGGTCAGAGATGACAAAATAGGGTTGTACTAGCAATGTCACATAATAAGAATCCAAAATCTATTCTAATACATACAATACATCAAATAAGATACATCTAGGAACACTTACTTTACTGCATATTGATGTTGTTTATATAATACAGAAATACAATAGACAGTTCAACTAATGAATGGTTCCTAGGAAAAGGTTGAGTAAAGGACCTTGAAAGTTACAAAGACAGGGCCATTCTGGACATGGCTTCCTAAAAAGGAATGCAAATGAATACAATGTATTAATACTGAGATCATGGATTAGGCTTTTACTTCATTGATTTTCTGAAATGGAAAAACATACAGCATACTTTCAAAAGGAAAAGCTCCTTCACATAAAATAAAATTGCACATTTCATTCTGCACATATATATAGATCTCAGTGCAAGCTGACTTTGGCCTAGTCATGCTAACTAAATCACATCAAAACTGGGCATTATTTTCTAATTAATAAAAACACTCCTAACAATCTCAAGGGGACTTTGCCTCTTTTGCTTTGTGGTGTGACCCAATGGGAATGAAGAAACACTTTGCCTCTGCACCCATGCCACATTTCGGACATGGACGTAGAGCGCAACAGAGCTGTTGAGGAAGCATTGACTGTGTGCGACTTGGAGGTGGTACACAGTCAGTGCACCTCTCAAGGGTGACTTTTAAAGGGGGCAAAGGGTACTATGAGCCCCCAGACGGGCCCCTGTAGGGGGTGCAGTCACCACTTGGACCTGCCTGCAAAGACTCTGGCCTCCTTTCAAATACAGGTCGGGTTGCCGCCTGCACAGTGAGAGGAAGATTGGCTGGTTGAAACAGCTGATTCGCCTTTCACTAATGCGCTGCACCGCCTGGGCAGGCACAAGTTTGTGGCTGCGCTAGGGCAGCTCAATTATTGTAATGAGGTGCCCTAACTAGTGTGCTTCTAGTACACCCTTTTAAAGGTGTGCTGCGGTGCAGACCATGGCAGTGCGTCCTGTCTGCAATATGGGGCTAGGTCAACACACTACATTACAAATGCAGTTCAATATGTTGCTGTGTAGCATGAACATTATTATATTTAAGCAGCAGGGTCTAGTTCATCCACTCCAGGAATCTGTGTTTGCCATTAAGGTCACAGATTCAAATTCTGGTGGGTCCACTCAGCCTTTCTTCAATCCAAAATTGATAAAATGAGTACCACTGATTGGGTAACATTAAACATCTGTTTTCAGCACCAAGGTGTTCCAAGGGTGAACGTGTGCTTTACATTATGCTATGTTAAATAATGTGTTACATTGCATAAGGAAGTGTTAGTGCATCATGTCTCAAACCAGTTTGCACGTTATAAGCCCAGCTCAAGTTTTTCTGTTTTTACTGCTTAGAGTCATAGATAAAGGCAGAAAACTATCTGTTTTCTTATATGTACTTATTTTTAAACACAGAAAAAATGGACATTAGGTCTCATTTTGAGTGACTCTCCAAGCTACCCATCATGCCGGCCAACCATATTGTTGTGCAGATTGACAATATGGGGGATTAAAAAGAGGATACAATATCACCCAATGAGGTTTAAATAGTTGTAAATATGTAGGTGCTAAAAAAAGCTAATGTTTTCATATGAGTGTACATTCTATTGTATTTGGCTATTGAAAACACTAAAATCCAACAGACATTCAAGTGTTAGTGTAGATTTATGTTTAAGATGATGAAATATACTTGCTGAAAAATCTTTTTGCACATAATAAAATAGAAATATGGATGACCTCTGAGAAGCCATGAAAAAGTAAACATTGATAAATAGAGACGGAAATATAAAAACAAAAACATACCATAAAACTGAAAGCCCAAGTTAATCGTTAACGTTTGCATGCAGAAAAAGGTGTTTGAGTGGTAGAGGAATAAAATGAATATTGTATTTTCCAGAAGGGTTCTAAGTAGAATATCTGAGTCATTCCAAAGACAGAAGGGCAAGAGAATGGTAAAGATGTGTCACCTGAAACATAAGAGGGCCGACCACCCCCCACTAAATAGTAAGTTCATGAGGGTCACCACAGTCGCAGTATTGTGTACTGCGTGATTTTGCTCCTAGGTAATGTTAACCCAAATATGTTGTAGACTGGGCAATGGGGTTATTCTTGTCCCCTATCAAACTAGAAGTAAGGGTACAGTTCACAATAGGAATTGTTCTTGATCTTTTAACCCAGTTGCAACAGTATTGGTAAGATAATTAATTACCTCAATATTAAATGTTAAATATGTTATGAATCTCTGAGTAATACTCTGGTCTCAGGAAGTCAAGTTGCATTGTGACTGAAGAGAAAACCCCTGCAAAATCAACCCAGATACAATTTACAAGGAAGGTAAAGGTTTATTCATACATAAAAGCTGAACTAAAGATTGGCAATACAATGAATTGTAAAAGTTACTAATGCTGTAGGGGCAGCATTGCAATACTACTGGCAGGACAGCATATGTGAGTGCCATCCAGATGAGAAGCAGAAATGTAGAAAATGTACGCAGGGCCCACTGAAGTATACTTGGGTGAAATTTATGAGCGGCACAGAGATAAACTCTTGTTGCAGAAGCCCTGTCATCATAATGCTCAACAGCAGCCCTGGTCGCAGGTCAGATTTGGAATTAAAAAAGAGGCATTTCATATTATTTCGGTTTTTGCAATCCAGTTGCAACATTTGCTTCACACAATAACCTCCTAACACTAGCACAGATGTGAGTTGTTGGGGAGAGTGTTTGTCAGGAGTCAATATCAATAATAATACCCTTTCAGTCATGCCACCTATGTCAAAAGTAGGAATGGGTGGTCAGTGCGAAGGCAATCAGATAGGTGTAAAACCCTCAAAGGCAGGTTGGAGAGTTTTGGAAGGAACGGATTGCCAAAACAATGAGGTCTAGAAGAAAGAAGAACCAACAGAATGGGGTAACAAAGGTATAGGGCAGAAAAAAGTAGATGGAGGGGCCAAAAAATGAGTTAAGCGAGAAAAGAAGGGTCCAACATACAGGGTTCAAGGAAGGAGAGCGGGGAGCCAGAAAGCAAGGTTCAGAACCAGGAGGGGCAGGGGCCTGGTTTAGAAGCAAATGGAGACAGTTGCACTTTAGTCTCTTTTCATCTATCGTGGGTGAACCAGTTGGCTTACCTGCAGTTCGAGTTGTGAAAGCAGGAAACAGATCCCTATTTTGTATGGCAGTAAACGATGAATGGAACACTTGGGAGGTTCTCTTTAAAACGAATTCCCCTGTTTTCGACCTCTTTGACTTGTCAATAGTCTGAGGGAAGTGAAGGCAACCATTTTGCATGTAGTTTGGCATGGTAGAGTTTCCCAACCTCAGTAATTATTTTTATGAAAGGCAAAGCTGGTTTCTATAAATAAACAACATTCCATTTTCCACAACCATTTTTTGCATAAGGATGCTTTTTTTTTAATTATACTTAAAACAGCATTTTCTAACCTTTATGACATGCAGTAGCAATTTTGTTTTACCCAACATAACTCATGGCAGATACATTTTTCTTTATATATTTAAGTAAGATACATTTCTAATTCTGAGAACATACCTCATTATTTTTAAATTATATTCTCCTCATTTAAAATCCTATAATTGCAAGCATATATAGTTAGATTAAAGGCAAATGTTGTTTAAAACATAATTACACAGAGAACTTTAGACCACACTTGAAGAATGCGCAATTCTAATATGCATGAGTATTCTTTTTATTCACATGTGCATGCATCACAGACCAGAATAGATTCTGTTTTCTCCAGTAACACATTCTGAAATAGAGTCAGTCCTTACACCTGATCATACACTAGTGAGTTCAGGCATTAATTGAGTAACATCTAAAAAGGGTTAAAAATGGTGATATAACACCTCACTTCTGAAAAATGCTCTATTCAAACTCAAAATATTATTTCACAGCAGATAGTTTTTTAGATTTAATATACTATAAGGCATAAACATGCCTAATGCATGGGATACACAGCAACAAGAGACTTTGCCATCAACTTTGCATCCAAGAAAAATACATACTCAGTGAAAAATCGAATGATACTTTAAAGAACATTAAGGGCCTGATTTAGATCTTGGCGGTAATGGTCCTGCCGACACTTTTTCAATGGATTTACTGCCTGCCTACATTGTAGTCCGCCCGCCCTATATAGATGTTGGCGGGTCCATAGACGAAAGACCGCCAGAGTCCCGTAAACTGCGCCAGGATTTTCACCCACGTCGATGGCGTCATGGGCAGAAGTGGCTGTTGGTGGGAGTCCAGCCAAGATTACCGCTGAGCTAACCACAATGTGCCTTTCCACCGAGGCCACTGTGGCGGGGATGCCTCCTACTTTGAATTAGCAAAATCAAAGGAAATGAGGTAAGAACTTACCTTTATGTTTTCGACTTCAGTTTCCGTCTTGAACCCCATTGTCCAGGTCCCTTCTTTGCTGCTCTGACTCCGCCATTATACCAAACAACTCCATTGTCGCTGGGATCTAAGGTCGGCAACCTATACAATTGTCTTACTATGAATCGTTTGTTGACAATTGCAGTAGCCTCGTGTCTTTATTGCATTGCTCTTACATACCATTTTTTTAATGTGTAATGGAGTAGTGTTCATTTTACAACTTGTCAAGGTAAAATGACCACACCTGTTTTGACTCTTAAAAGAAATATATTGTTGTTGTGGTGTTTGGGGGTGTTGTGCTTGTGGTGCCTGTGGGTGTGCATTCAATAGTGTGTGTATGTTGTGTGTGTGGCATGCAATATGTAACAAGAAGAGCCATTACACATTACCTACATATGTATTTCAAGCAAACGCAACATATATGTTTATTGGCACATTAATGGGTATTACTTACCAGAGTCTACTCCACTAGGGACTCACTCTGTCAGGACTCCACCTCTAGGACAATGCCAGCACAATGGGAACATCTAAATAGGCTCTGCAGAATACCGCCAGCCTGACAGCAACAGAGTACTGTTAACCAGCAGAAGAGTCTGCCGTGGCGGTTCAGCCGGAACACATTAAATACGGCAGGCAAGATACCGTCAGCTTGATGGAGTTCTTGAAACCGCCACCACGGAGGGACAGCGGAAGTGCCACCAAGATCTAAAACAGGCCCTAAGTCTCTGGATCACAAGTATTACTCTTCCAAATCGCAATACTCTTCTAAAAGCAATAGAGCCAAAATGGATTTTAACTAGTATAAAATTGAGAAGGAGGGAGATTGTTTTTATACAAATTAAGCAAACAATTTTTGGGAATATTATTGGGAAAACACACTGGTCAATGGATTAATGAGTGGCTTGTGGGGCACTGTAGAAACTGAGCAATGTGTGCTTACTGAAGAATTGTTTGAAATGTTCCATAATACCCCTTGAGCCTTCTATCAAGGTGTGCTTACTGGGGCATCACAAAAACAAGGCAATGAGACCTAGATGGGCACTAGGCTCTTACTAAGGAATTTTGACAACAAGGCAAGAGGTACATACTGGTGGCATGATGATGATGAAGAATATTCATAAAGTGCAAACTGTAAAACCTGAAACAAGGGTGTCTTGCCGCTAAGAAAAAGCTCAGTAGGATTCAAGAGAAGCTATATCTTTTGAAACAGATATGTTTTTAAAAGCTTACAGAACTTCCAATGATGTGTTTCAGCCTTGAGCTCAACAGGAAGACTATTCAACAGCTTTGGGGTGTGGGGCAGTTAAACGTGAGGCAAGTCCTTATCAAAAAGTCCTTCTTGAGATATACCTATGTAATTCCTCGGCGATACTAACTGGGTCCATTAGATAGAAGGCTCTGTGAGTTAGGCATGCAGTTTTAAAATGTACTCTTTGGCTTATCGGCAGCCAATGTAGCTCTCTCATTGCAGCAGAGGGGCTGAATCATATTTTCTCCTTCCGGTTATTAACTTAGTGGCCCAAATCTGAACCCGATGACGTATTTCTAGTGTTTAGTAAGTAGTCCAAGATATAAAATGTTACAATAGTCCAACCGTGCTAGCACCAATGATTAGATTGTCACTTTGTGGGTTCGCTTAGGTTGTAATGGGAGTGCTTTTCATAATATATTTTAGATGAAAAAAATAGGTCGCTGATACTTGATAGACCTGCTTATTCATACTCAATTCAGAGTCTATTATAACTCCCAGAATTTTTTCCTGTGAGGGCCGGTCGAGGTGCCTCTCCCAAATCCACCGGTCACCAATTTGGGGCCTTAGTAATGGATAAGGGACCAAAACAAAATAATTGGGTTTTGTCACTTTTTAATTTCAGTGCATTTATCCACATCCATTTCTTAACTTCCTGCATATGATTACAGACGTTCTTCCTCGAACCAAATTCATCAGTAATCGATACAACTATCTGTGATACAACTATCTGTGTATAGTCGTCATAAGGTAAACCAAGGCAAGCAAAGACTACTAAAACTTGAGGTAAGTATAGTGCAGATGTAAAGGTTTTGTTGATGTGATGGCTATTTATGCGATGGGGTGCATCGTGAGAGCATGGCACTCCACGTATCAGCCAACACAGGCTATACATTATGTAAGATGGTGATGACGCAAGATTTCAAAAATCATAATACACAACACAACTACTGATTTAAGACACAAAAAGCTGAAAGTGTACCTTGCACACGTTAGACGCAGTAACACATGAAACTAAGACAAGTGTAGTAGAAGCACCGTAAAAGTGTGCTTGGAAATGAAAGATGAAGAAATATATACAATACTAATACATATAAATGAGTTGCACTAATGAAATTACTTATGAAAATGTTGCTTATTGACACTTACTGATGAAATAATGTGCTATTAAAAAAATGGCCTAGTCTTTCTATTACTTTCCATTAAAATGCATCATGTAGAAAAATCGGTGCAAAACTGTTCAAATACTAGATATGAACTTGAAATTTAAAATGATAATCCTAGAGATTCTATAGTTTATAAAAAGTTTTAAACGATTTTGTTACATGATCCTAGAAAATTATATGCTCGTGAAAGTTGAGAAAAATTGTGGTACTAGGCTATTTTTTCAGTGATAATACTTGGTGAAAGTTCTACTTTATTTCCTATATGAAATGTTTTTAGTGCATTATATTTGATATAGATTTGGAGTTTATTTAATGTAAAATTGAGATGCAAACATAAGGCCATTTCTGAATGTGCTCTTTCATTAAAGCTGCCTTATTCCTAATCCTAATACATGGTTCTTATGCAGCACAGTAAATATTACTTTATTTGTTCAAGTACATTTCCACGTTCCTAAATGTTTCTTTAACGATCACAGAAATGTTCTTGTGGGAACTGGGTTTCCAGCTGCTACTATAGAGTGATACTTTGTCATCTTTTTCACCATTGCTAGGCCTATGTGGACTTTAAATCTCTAATTTCTCTTGACTAGCATGAGAAACCATCTTGTAGTTGCAAATGTCTTAGGTGACATTATGTGAATCTGAGCAGATGACAATCTTCCGACAGAGGTGTGATGCTACATCAGTAGGACTTTTACAGAGACTTTATAAAACAAGAAACCCAAAGGAGGGGCAACACAATCTTGATTATTGCCTCTTGATGAGCACCATTCTGATTTTTCCCATTTGAGACCAGACCGCTATGCTGATTTATTTTTGATGATTTCTAAACCTCTTTGACTTTTTACTTGTGGACTGCCTTTGCGAATGCTACAGTCAGTAGATGATGGGCTGAAACCCTTCTTCGCCGAACCATTTCATTTTCCTTATTTCTTTTGTCCCATACTAATAGATGTGTCTTTGGTGGACTTTAAATCTGAGCCCTTTCCCTTTTTTCTTTAGGATCGAGAGCTGTTAGATAAATGGACTATCCTTCTGCCTTTGATGGTAGTGGGACTCTGTAACTTTGTAAATTGATTCATGCGATAATCATCCTTTGAAGCTTGGCCTAAATGTTTGCCATTGTATTGCAAGCTGTGATCATTTTAACTGGACTACCTAAATGACTGCATATTGCCATTAATTTTAAATCTCTAATACAATAACCAAATCAATTTAATATCTGAGTCTATTATTGAGTGTTGTTAGTTCTTCCATTAAAACTCTGCTATTTTTCTAATAATTTGAATGTGTTGGAGGGAGAGTTAGAGAGTTTTATGGAATATCAGGTTCTGCTTCTTTTATTCTGTGTCACCATAGCAGAAGCTTTGGTTTGCATAATTCTAGTCCAACTTAACTTCTATAGGAGGATGGGTCATCCTATTGCAATTCTATATTCCTACAGCATGGTTTTGAGAGTAATGTACTTAAACCTGATTTCAAATTAGTAAGTTGGCTGTCAATTAATGGTCCTCATTGGACAGCTAACATAGGGGTCTATTAGGATGTCTGGCGGAGGCACGACCGCGGTGGCGGCGGTGCGGAAAAATGCCTTTTTCCGCACGCCAGCAGCGGTCTTCACGGCCGCCATATTAGGATAGGAAAACATAGGCATTTACCATCCGCCGTGGTGTGACGCCGACCGCCATCGAACAGCGCCCGCCACCGCGGCAGAGTGAGCCAATCACCACACACCGCCGTGCGGAATGACGTCCCGTACACCGAAGATATCACGATGCCGGAAACAGGGCAGCGCACCGCGACGGAGAAACCGCACAGCGAAAGACGGCGGAGACATCACAGCAGAGACAGAAAAGAAACACCCGGGACACACCGCGATGGATCCCGCCCTACACGCCTTCCCGGTGCTGTACATGATCCACCACCTGCAAGTTATCCACCGCCACGGACGCCTCCGCAGGTACGTACAGACACAACAGTGCAAGTAACACAATACACAGCTCCAGGGGGGAAAAACATCGCATGGGAACACCACACACCCCTGTGGGGACAGGCACACAGCCATCACTGCACACACACATGTCCCACCTGTCACAAAAACATTGCGCCACATACTGCCCACCCATGTACCACATTCATGAACAAATGTCCCGGTCATGTCACCGCCGCGGTCAGTGTGCATGGAACCATGCACACAACGCAGAGCACAGGGCCAGCGCATGCCAAGGGCACCGTACAAATTGCACAGAGCCACAACTCCATCCACAACACACCAGCTACCTCCCTGAAGGGACACAACATGTGCCTCACAAGTGCTACTCCTGCACAACAACCACACAACTACAGCCACACCATGCCCCACGTCCCAACAACTGCATATACAGCCACAGCAGGACCCTTTGCAAAGGAACACATAGCACAGAAGCCCAGGCCCCAGCCAACACACACACCACAACAACATCACACACAAGCCAAGAACACTGAGGGCAGGCACAAAATGTACACACACACAGATGAGGACCAAACACTTCACTGCACACACTACCTGACAAGTCACACACACACACACACCACCCTGACTCACAGCTACATACACACACCACATGCCAGCAGTAATGGAGGACAACATATAGGTAAGCCAAAGTGAGGTGCCCACAAATGGAAGGGCAGTGACACAACCATCAAGCATGTGTGATGCACATGCAAGACAAGACACATGTGAGAACACACACAGCCCATCACAGCACACATGGCTGACACAGTCAGTCAACACAAACCACGGTCACCCCAATGCAACAACTCCTGGAGACAGCAAGGACACCCATGTATAGGCTCAGGGATGTAAGGAAGGCCCTGAACTCAAACACTGACCAGCCACACATAGGCATCCAAATACTGGACAAGACAATGTCTGCTGCACAACACACAGGGCCCAGTAACACACTACATGACAGCCAAGCACAAGTAGGATATGTCACACATACCTCCTCCCACAACAGCAACACACAATACTGCCATGTGCACAAAACACCACCACAGGGCTAAACAAGTACACATACAGGCACACCACTCCAGGGTCACACATGGCAGTAGTTGACAATGCATGTGCACACACATCCACAGTCACAACAAAGTCACCCCCTTCACACCATACACTTCTCCACCACCCAAGTGCACACATTGGAAGTAAGCCATGGGACCTGGATAACTCATCACCACAAGATGTCCATACACCGACACTGATTGGCACACAGAAAGGAAGCTCACACAGACCCCATGACCCTGGCCTGCCTGCCTGTAAGCCTGTGCCCAAACTCCCACCCTGTGCTGCCATTGCCCACAAACCTGACATGTGTCCACCATAGATAACATGAGCCAAGAAGGAAGATGACTACAAGATTTCATTGCCAACCACCTGCACTGCACCCATAAGTATCACAGTCATGTAGAAATGAAGTGCCTCCCACCCCTGCAAAAAATGAAATGTGACACAACCCATTGGCAATGTCGAAGTGGCATACTGAGCCTGTGACACAGTAAACCATGCACACACAGAAACAACTTTATTCAGGAAGGACACTGACACAACTCACTGCAGGACCAACTGTGTTTATTCACAATTTGCATATAGAGCCAACAAAGTTGGGCAACAGCAAAGCCAGTGGGCATTTCAATATGCACAGTATTTACATGAAAAGCTGCACAGGCAGGGGGCAAACAGCAGTGAACAACAAGGCCAGTGGCCAGGACACATTGCAGGTGAGGTACATGAGATCCTGCACAGGCAAGGGGCAAACAGCAGTGAACAACAAGGCCAGTGGCCAGGACACAGTGCAGGTGAGGTACATGAGAAGCTGCACAGGCAAGGGGCAAACAGCAGTGAACAACAAGGCCAGTGGCCAGGACACAGTGCAGGTGAGGTACATGAGAAGCTGCACAGGCAAGGGGCAAACAGCAGTGAACAACAAGGCCAGTGGCCAGTACAATGTGCAGATGAAGTCCATTAGATCCTGCACAGGCAAGGGGCAAACAGCAGTGAACAGCAAGGCCAGTGGCCAGTCCAATGTGCAGATTAAGTCCATGAGAAGCTGCACAGGCAGGGGGCACACAGCAGTGAACAGCAAGGCCAGTGGCCAGTCCAATGTGCAGAGTGAGTCCATGAGAAGCTGTACAGGCAGGGGGCAAACAGCAGTGAACCACAAGGCAAGTACAATGTGCAGAGTAGTTACATCAGAAGCTGCACAGGCAAGTGGCAAACAGCAGTGAACAACAAGGCCAGTGGCCAGGACACAGTGCAGGTGAGGTACATGAGATCCTGCACAGGCAAGGGGCACACAGCAGTGAACAGCAAGGCCAGTGGCCAGGACACAGTGTAGGTGAGGCACATGAGAAGCTGCACAGGCAGGGGGCACACAGCAGTGAACAGCAAGGCCAGTGGCCAGGACGCAGTGCAGGTGAGGCACATGAGAAGCTGCACAGGCAGGGGGCACACAGCAGTGAACAGCAAGGCCAGTGGCCAGGACACAGTGCAGGTGAGGCACATGAGAAGCTGCACAGGCAGGGGGCACACAGCAGTGAACAGCAAGGCCAGTGGCCAGGACACAGTGCAGGTGAGGGACATGAGAAGCTGCACAGGCAGGGGGCACACAGCAGTGAACAGCAAGGCCAGTGGCCAGTCCAATGTGCAGAGTGAGTCCATGAGAAGCTGCACAGGCAGGGGGCACACAGCAGTGAACAGCAAGGCCAGTGGCCAGTCCAATGTGCAGAGTGAGTCCATGAGAAGCTGCACAGGCAGGGGGCAAACAGCAGTGAACCACAAGGCAAGTACAATGTGCAGAGTAGTTACATCAGAAGCTGCACAGGCAAGTGGCAAACAGCAGTGAACAGCAAGACCAGTGGGCAGGACAAAGTGCAGAGTGAGTCCATGAGAAGCTGCACAGGCAGGGAGCACACAGCAGTGAAACACAAGGCAAGTACAATGTGCAGAGTAGTTACATCAGAAGCTACACAGGGAATGTATGCAACTCTACCATGCCATGCCCAGCAACAGAGTAATGGGCCTGACAATGGGCATCACACGCACCCCTGTGGACAGACAGGTGTGTGAGGGTGACCACCACTCAGATGGGGCTGTCTGTCGGACTTGGAGCTGACTGTGTGTTGGGGTCTGTTGGCGGACTACCCTGGGCAGTGGGAGTAACAACTGTGGAAGAGCCAACTGTGCATGTGGTAGCTGGGGGGCTGCTTGGACCAGGTGGGGTGGTGGCCCGGGGAGGTGGACTCATGCCCTGGTGAGACACAGTGTGTGCCGAAGATTGTGGAGGGGTGCCTCTCCACTTCTTGGGGATCCTGAAAGGCTTCCCTGTCTGGGGATTGAGGGGAACTGTGGCAGACACAACAGGTGACCCCAACACTAAAGCTGATTCTGGTGTGGATGGTGACCCCCCCTCTGGGGACATGCTGGAACCCGCTGTGCGCTTGCCTGGTGTTTGCCACCGCCCTGCCTCCCTCTGTCCACCAGCTTTGCCCCCTACAGTGTCCTCCCGTGCTGGCTTCACAGGGCTTGGGATGGGAGTGGAGGTCAAGGATGGATTATCCATGGGGCCCTAATCCTGTGTAATGTTTGCAGGCAACACCTTCTCAGTGTGTGTGGAAACTGTCCTTTTGCCTCAGCGAGACGTCTTTGGGACAGGGGAGTCTTTGGCAGGGGAGGAAGGTGAGGCCTGTGACCCTGATGCTTTTTTCTTTGCTTTGTGGCCCTTGCTGTCGCCTGATGGGCTTTTCTCTCTGCGCTCTGGGGTGGCCTTACTCTTATGTGGGGATGGTGTCTGTGCCCTAGTACGCTTGGGTTGCTGCTGCTCCTGTGTGCTGCGGGTTCTGTATCGGGACTTTGGGGTCCGTTGGGCATTGTCACTGTCGTCAGAGGTGCACAGTGACACGGGGCCAGACCGAGTGCTGGGAGCCGCTCCCTGACTATGTGCCTGTTGCAGGGCTGCTGTCACAGTTGATGACAAGGACTGCACAGTCCGGTGTAGCCCACCTACATCGGAATGTAAGCCCTCCATGAAAGCTATAACCTGCCCCAACTTTTTGTCGTGCTCTTTGAAGGCATTGAGAAGTGCTGTCTGCCCCACACACAGCTGGCGCAATAGCTCGACTGCTTCTGCACTGAGGGCAGCAGGGCTGACATGGGCTGGGGCAGCTGTGCCTGGGGTGAAGATGACTCTTCCCTTCCTACTCGTGCGGACACGGGCAGCACCAGTGGAGGTTGAAGGGAGGCTGGGCACTGGACGCTGTGTGGCGGAAGAGGAGGCAGAGTCCCCGCTCCCTGTACCCCCCAACATGGATGTGTCACCGCTGGCGTCAGATGAGGTAGAGCTTTGTGTCTCCAGCTGTGAATCCTCTAGCAGACTACTGTCCCCCTCCTCGGCGCTGGTCACATCTGTGTCAGTCAGCTCCGGTGCGGCTGTTGCAGTGGAAGCCTCACCACTGGTGTCCGTCCCCTCTCCCTCTGCACATACGGGAGCTGCTGCATAGGAGAGAGAAGTACTGTGAGATGAGTGGCATCAACAGAACTAACACGTGCCAATACATCTGCATCCTAGGAAGAGGTGTGCAGCACATTGCATGCCACCCTGTGCACACATATATCTTGACACCCAAAATTTCTACACAACGGTGCATGTCCGCCACACATCCTGCCATAAGTGCCCCAGGTGATTCACACAGCACACCATCCTGCAGTTGGCTCACATCAGACACAGCCCCAAAATGGCCTGTGCACACACACTGTCCCGATGTTGGCAAGGATGAACACCACGACATGGTGCACATCACCTACATGTGTGGAGCAGTAGGGGACCACACAGACTACAACATACCAGCCCACAATGACCCTGCACACATGCCATCCACCATATCGAGTCCATGGGCACACCTACTGTTGCACATTGGCCTCAGATGTCTGACTGGCAGACATCTGAGGTCTGGAATTGCACGCATTCATTGAAACGCATTCACAGTTGGCACACTGGCATTCCCATCCATCAGAATTCACACACTACCCCACAGCAGAAAGTACCTGAAGGCCACAACTCCAAATGTAAGAGAGATGCACAGTGCTAAAACTCACTTCATGAAGCGCCGTTTGGGCAAAAGCATGGCACATACACCCAGCACAGAGGCCACTCACAAAACATTGCACCACACAACCAACGTCACACAGCTGACAATTTGCCCACTCTGTAGACACATGCACCCACTCCCAGCCAAAGGCAGCCTGCAACACATACTCACCCCTGGCTCGCTGCTGATGCTCCCTCAGTCGTCTGTCCAGCTCAGGTTGTGTGACAGCCAGGATGCGGGCCATTAGTGGTGTCATGCTGCGCCTAGCCAACCTGCCAGTCCGAGGGAGCAGCCCCAGCGTCATCTCGGCCACGTTCTTGCTCAGCCGGCAGATGTCGTCCCACCTTTTATGACAGTGGGTGCGCCTTCGGTTTGACACACCCAGATCCCGGACTCTGGAGACAATGGCCCTCCACACGGCTTTACGCTGGTGGACCTTCAGCTGCAGGCATGGGAGACAAGAGGGGTGATGTTCCAGTGACACAGTGCACAATAACAACACAACGAAAATGCAGTAGCACGACACTGACTCATCCAAAACTCCAGCTACAACTGTCACATAGCCAACAATTGCTCTGAACATGGTGCAATGTCATTGGTCAATCAGACGTACAGGCATGCATGTTCGATGGTGGACACAGTACCTCCACATCCCATTCACATGCAGGATACCAACACAGCAAGCAACGTGTAGTCTGCCTGCAGCTACTGTCTGCAGTTACCTACAACTACACATAGAGAAGATAGCAAAACATGTGTCATGTTGTTGGACTCACTGTGTCCAACACTGCGCAGACCTAAGTGTCCTAGCCCTGTGAAAGCCTCACTGTGTCTTGGAACTCACATAGAGTGACAACAACTGTCATACACACACCCTTCTCCCACGCCTGCTCCTGTGCAATCTACATGGCAGAGATGGGACTTAGATGAAGAGGCGTGAGCCAAACACACATGGTACACACTGTACATGCAGTGATGTGGACATGTGGCATTCGGTGGGGACTGTGCAGGGCAGGTCGACTGACACTGAGTGGGTTAATTGGGAGCAACACAGCCATTCACACAAACGCTAACTGGCCAGACTCCTGCATCACCAAAATGCAGCTGCACTGTATGGCTGACACTACAGGACATGTCCCTCTACTCAGGATAGGCATGCAGGGTAACGTGTGAAAGAGCCCACCAAGCCCTTCCCGCTGTAGTAAACATAATAGGCAGTGCATGTCAGAGCCCCACAACCACTGACACATACCGAAGCACCTCCACCCCACGTGTGCACACCCTGCACTCTCACTCACAGTCTGGGAGACTTACCACGACATTAGGGCCGCCATAAAGCCTTGGGTACTGTGCAAGCACCCCGTCTACCAGGACCCCAAGCTCCTCACTGGTGAAGGGACTGGCACGGATCTTCTGAGTCCTCGACATCACAATGGACATGTGGCAGCAGCAGCACGTTGAGGGTGGCAGTCAGCAGACCCTTGAGGCAGCAGCAGCAGGTGCAGGGTGGCAGCCAGCAGTCCCTTGAGGCAGCAGGTGGAGGGTGGCAGCCAGCAGTCCCTTGAGGCAGCAGCAGCAGGTGCAGGGTGGCAGCCAGCAGTTCCTTGAGGCAGCAGGTGGAGCGTGGCAGCCAGCAGTCCCTTGAGGCAGCAGCAGCAGGTGCAGGGTGGCAGCCAGCAGTCCCTTGAGGCAGCAGGTGGAGGGTGGCAGCCAGCAGTCCCTTGAGGCAGCAGCAGCAGGTGCAGGGTGGCAGCCAGCAGTCCCTTGAGGCAGCAGGTGGAGGGTTGTCAGTCAGCAGTTCCTGGTAGCTGTGGGAATGTGGTGCGCCCTCCCACACATATATAGGCCCCTGGGGCTGTGTCAGTGGTCCCAGGGTGCTGCAATTGGTGTACCAGGTCTGCCTCATTCAAATACATCCAATGTCCGCCTCCGCGGTGGCGGTGCACGCCTACCGCGATTTTCAAACTTGCATCAGGCTACCGCGAGGCTGCTTCCCATTGGCTGTAGGGGCATGGTCCATGCCGGTGACACACCGTGGATGCATGTGCGCGCTACCGCGGTGGTGCATCTTTTGAATGCCTCCAGTGACCGCCTCCGCGGGGGTGGTGCACGCCTACCGCGATTTTCAAACTCGCATCAGGCTACCGCGAGGCTGCTTCCCATTGGCTGCAGGGGCATGGTCCATGCCGGTGACACACCTCAGTGGCCAGGCGGTAGGCACCGCCATATGTCTGCCAGACAGTGCCTGGAGTGACCGTGATTTGGGTAGCAGTGCATGGTGACCGCTATTGTCACATACATATCTGGCGGTGTCTCCCGCGATCGTGCATGGGTTATGGGCGGTGACACACCTCAGTGGCCAGGCAGTAGGCACCGCCATATGTCTGCCAGACATTGCCTGGAGTGACCGTGATTTGGGTAGCGGTGCATGGTGACCGCTATTGTCACATACATATCTGGCGGTGTATCCCGCGATCGTGCATGGGTTATGGGCGGTGACACACCTCAGTGGCCAGGCGGTAGGCACCGCCATATGTCTGCCAGACAGTGCCTGGAGTGACCGTGATTTGGGTAGCGGTGCATGGTGACCGCTATTGTCACATACATATCTGGCGGTGTCTCCCGCGATCGTGCATGGGTTATGGGCGGTGACACACCTCAGTGGCCAGGCGGTAGGCACCGCCATATGTCTGCCAGACAGTGCCTGGAGTGACCGTGATTTGGGGAGCGGTGCATGGTGACCGCTATTGTCACATACATATCTGGCGGTGTCTCCCGCGATCGTGCATGGGTTATGGGCGGTGACACACCTCAGTGGCCAGGCGGTAGGCACCGCCATATGTCTGCCAGACAGTGCCTGGAGTGACCGTGATTTGGGGAGCGGTGCATGGTGACCGCTATTGTCACATACATATCTGGCGGTGTCTCCCGCGATCGTGCATGGGTTATGGGCGGTGACACACCTCAGTGGCCAGGCGGTAGGCACCGCCATATGTCTGCCAGACAGTGCCTGGAGTGAGCGTTAATGGAGTTGTGGAGTAGCTGTGCTGCACCTAACGTGTCCTCCAGCTCTCTGCATAGGCCAACATGTACAGTGCCCAGTGTCTCAACAATTGAAGGGTCCTCATGAGGGCAAATGCACAAAAGGGACATGTCACTCCACGTCACCAACACATACCATATATGGGTCGCCAATACATTGCATGGGCACATACACTCGCACATGTCACATGTGCTGTGTAATGAAATGTAGACTGTCCAGTTAATGTGTTGCATAGCATATGGAGATAATGGTCAATGTCTGTGTGTGCAATGTAACGCACAATGTCGTCTCATTGACTGGACTAGGGGCATCAGCAACTGGCACATTGTCCAATGCACATGCACACACGTGTCCCCCACGCTCAGCCGGTGGTCAGTGTGTAGTTGATGTGTGCCATGTGCAACCTGTGTTGGGAGGTGTATCAGGGCCAGCAACATGGTGTGTTCGGGTAGTATTGCAATTATTAACATATGCTGGGGGTCATACTCACAGGTATGCACACATATCTGTTAGTATATCACACTGTGCATGCGAATGAGCCGGAGGGGTGCACAGATAATTGCTGCTGGTAAGGGGACAGGTGTACGAGTAGTGTGCCTGATGTGAACCTACTTGTGAAGTGCCCTGTCGGTTAATGGTGCATGTTGTAAGACTTGGGAATGTGTCTGTAGAAGAAATTGATGTGATGCACATTTCATGGTCTTCTGCATTGACATCTGTGCACTGTGATCTGTCCTAGGAGGAGGAGGCACAATATCCATCGTCCGTTCACAGTCCTGGCAGACATGGAGAATGAGGAAATAATCCGCAAATTCAGGCTGGACCGACAAACCCTGCAGAACCTATGTGCCATGTTGGAGCCCCACCTGCAGCCACGTCGGACATATCCAACAGCTTTCACCGCAACATCTAAGGTGATGGCATGCCTGCATTTCTTTGCAACGGGCTCATTCCAGCACACGGTCGCAAGTGCAGGCGGGATGTCACAGCCGATGTTCAGCATGGTGCTGAGGGATGTCCTGTCGGCCATGATGCTGTACAAAGACAGATATATCCATTTTCCCATGGGGCCTGAGTTGGTGGCTGTGAAGGGCGATTTCTATGCCCTTGGACATATCCCCCATGTCATTGGTGCAATTGATTGCACACATGTTGGGCTTGTGCCACCACAGGCACGTGAACAGGTTTACCGCAATAGGAAGCATTCACACTCGGTAAATGTTCAAGTGGTGTGCCTGGCGGACATGATCATCTCACACGTGTGTGCCAAGTTTCCCGGTTCAGCCCATGATGCCCACATCTTGCGCAGCAGCATCGTTCCTCAGTTGATGGCCAATCTGCTTCCTGAGCGTGCATGGCTTGTGGGTGAGTATGTATAGTGGATTAGAGTGGTGTGTGTGTGTGACATGCTGTTGTGTTGCATTTTGGGACTGCAAGGTTAATCTGTGTCTCTCACACCCAGGTGACTCGGCATATCCAAACCGCCCGTGGTTGCTGAGCCCATTGCGGAACCCCGTCACGCCAGCTGATGTGCGATACAATGATGCCCATGGGAGGACACGGCGTGTGATAGAACGGACATTTGGTCTCCTAAAATCAAGATTTCGGTGCCTGGACCGTACTGGGGGGCCCTTATGTACTCGCCAGGGAAGGTGTGTCAGATAGTGGTGGCATGCTGCATGCTCCACAACCTGGCCATTCGCAAGGCAATACCCCTGATCCTGGATGACGATGATGAGCAGCCAAGGCCGCCGCCTGCAAATCAAGCCGGATCCAGTGACGAGGGCAGTGGAGAGGAGGAAGGGGTCGACATGCGTCGACAGCTCATCACCCGCTACTTCACTTGAAGGTGAGTGACGATGTAGAAGGGACGAAATGGTCTGATGGTGTTGCTGTTGCTGTGTGGGTGTATGTGAGCTTGCTGACTGCAGCTTGGTGTTGACTCATTGCTGCCTGCCAATGTATGTGTGATTGGTTAGTGTGATACAGATTGTCTCTATGGTGACTGTTGCTCTGTGTAAAGTTTGTAGATCTGAGTACCTTGTTGACAAGTGTTGTGTGATGTGTGCAATGCCACACCCATACAAGTGACTCTTGTTCTGCGGTTTTCCCTAGGTCCCTTCAGCATCTCACTTGTTACCTACATTCCATTCCCCTGGACCATGTCCTACACGGTGAAGGTTGCACATCCTGTATTAAAGACGGAGCAGACACAACAACATGTGTGTAAGGTGTATTTATTTACAACTGTGACATGCAAGGGTGGAGAAAATGTGAAGGGGGGAATTGAAGAAGTGAGTTGACAGTCATGGTAAATGAGATACTTGAGTAGTCCCCACAATGATGTGGAGACCCAGTCCAACAGATGGATGCCATTCACATGGCAGTGTGGTGAAGGATAGTCCAAAAGGTCAATGCAGTGGTGCAGTGGTCTGCCATCATGGCTGGTTCGGGGACTAGCGTTTGGCAGGTGCTTGGGCACGTGAGTCCCCCTGGCCTTTCCTTGGACGGCCCCTCTTGCGCTTCACTGGAGGGGCCACTGCTGCAGGGGCAGTGGTGTCTGAGGACTCACCCCCCTCTGTGGACGCAGGGGAGGATGATGAAGTGTCATCCTGCTGCCCAACGGGGGGAGGCAGAGGGGTAGAATGTTGCGCTTGCCTGTCCCTCAGAACCGCCACTAGCTGCCCCAAGAGGTCCACAATCTGTCCCATGCGTGTGTCCATGGACCTCAGCAGCAGGAGGTGCTCCCGAGATTCTTCCTCTAACCGGCCCATTCGTCCCTGGGCCTGTTGGTATGCCCCAAGGACTCTGTCGATGTGGCCCAGGGCTTCCGTCCCAGGATCAGTCCCCCTCTGCATGAGCCTGTCCCGACCAGCTGCACTGCTGCCACGGTCCTGTCCGGTCCTCACATTGGCCCGCTGCATCCTCTCCCTGGCCTCCGCAGTCGATGTGGTGGGCTGCTCAACCCCTGGGGCAGGGAGGGTGTTGCGGACAGCTGTGGTGGTGGTGCTGGTAGTAGTGGTTGACACACAGGCCGTGACAGCAGCTGTCAGAGGATGGTCAGGGGCTGCAGCTGATGTGGTTGGGGGGCAATGGGTGCCTGGGACTGGTTGCGGCCTGCCACACCAGATGGGCCAGCGTGGAGCTCCTCATCCAATGACTCCAGGGAGTCCTCATCCAGTTGTCTCTGTTCCGGGGGGGACTGGCTCTGCAGGGTGGTGTCATCCTCTGCAGTGAGTTCTTGGTCACCTGTGGGTCAGATGAGAAATGGTCATTGTGTTGCACCCATCAAAGTTTGTGTTAGCAGTGTTACATCAACTGTTTGTACATCCAGCAGTTGTTCACTGTACAAATTAGCATTGACCGACATCCAGTGATGCATTGCAAGCTGTTGTGGTACATACATTACTTGTCCATATTGGGAGTTGTCAAGACATGACATGCACAATATAATTTTTTGACATTGACAGTCTCATGTTGGCATCCTGTTATTGATCTATCATATGTCATCCATTTACGCGTATGTGTCACTTGTAGAGCCCTTGTAGCGGTTCTCTCTGCACAGTGAGTGAGCATTGTAGTTTCATGCATACCTTTTCAATGTGGTGTAGATATCTGTATTTGCAATTCCAGACATGCTTAAGTTTGCTTTAATTAGATCCTAGGTGGTCTGGACCACTGCTACTGTCAGATGGCATGTAGTGGTGTGCATGGTTGTGCTCGGAGTTCCATCGACATGTGTTTCAGTCATTCACACTTTGGTTGCTGTCACAGTTTCATTTTCTTAGGTGTGTGCACACTATAGTTGCCAATGCTATCTGGGTGTGCAGTTGTGCATTGAGAGGCCTGGTGTCCTATGCCAACATGTTTTTTTAAATGCATATCTGGCTGCATGTTGTGGCTGTTGATATGTTGTGTTTGCTGTGTTTTCCTTGTATTTGTGAGACCTCTCCGTGTGTGTAGGATGAGGGCTTCCATCTTGGTCCAGTGTGGGACAAGTCAGCATGATATGTCCACATGCCAGTTCTTTTGAAGTGTACATTGCAATGACTGACACATGCATGTTGGTGCCAGGAAGTAATGGGTCTTGTGTGCTGGCGGTCAGGTGGGCCCGTGTGAGTTGTTGTGCAAGCTTCCCAGCCCCACACACCCCGACCTGTGAGATGCGGTTACCTACCTGTGAGTTGGGTGGGTAGCATACATTGCCTGCCACATGCTTCTTATTGGGGGTGTAGTGTCCCATCCTCCATAGTGGTGGAACAGCATGCATGTTGCATTTTGTGGGACGGATAGCCAAACACACTGCACCGTCTCACTGTGAAGATGGCTAACTACCGTTTGGGGTGAAGGTGAGCAATGACATGGCTATGTGACTTGGTAGAAATCTTTGGATGGAATGTGCGTGTGGTGAGCATGATGTGTGTGTGGCTTTTTGTACCCATTGATTTCAGATTACATTTGGTCATGGGGTATAGCCCCCATCACTGTTGTCCCAGCTATCTGGCTGTGGGGTTCACTCCCCGACATTTGAAGGCACAATAGGGCAAGGGGTATGGTCTCGTAGCACAGTGGTGACATACAGCAGGGTGAAGATCTCACCCAGCATACATTTCCACACTGTCATGGTTTCATGGTATTTGTGGACCTGAGAACATGAGCCCAGTACTGGTGTAGCAGTTGTTCCAGGGCATCCATACACTGACATGTTGTGGTCAACAGTGGTGTGTGTGTGAGATGTACTCAGCCCTGTGCAGACAATGTATGGTTTTGGGGCCAGACTATACCAGCACTGTTCAGACAGACAGTGTGAGATGTGAACATTGTCAATGCATACACACATTGGTGGTCCAAACAAGACACCTTTGACAATTTAATTCAGACAAGGTGCTGTTCTGCAATTCAGTGCAGCACTGTGGTAGCTGGGTGTGTTGCAGGACATTTGGGATCTGCTTAGTTTAGCATTGTGAGTCCCAGCTGCAGTGTAGTTTTTGGGTGCACTGCACTTCCACTGTTTACATTGCAACACTGTGGTATGACATGGGTGATTTGCACTTTGCCATACAAACGGCCAGACACTGCTGCAGGGCAGCATGATCGTTGTTAGTGTTGCAGTGTGTGATGCCTGGCACAGTGTACACAATGTGGGTCAATTTTGAACAGAGACTTGTGCATGGTGACTACAACACAACTGTTTTGCATTATTTGTGTTGGTGACTGTGGACTAAGTGGCATGGTGACATGTGCGGCTGCACAGACGTCACATGCCTATGAGTGGGACTAGTGCTCCATCCTGCTCAGCTGTGGGCCAAGGGGGCCTGGTGGGAGTTGTAGTGCAGGCCTCCCAAACACCCACCCACCCACCCACCCACCTCCCGGTAAAGATGGCTACCTACCTGTTAGGTGAGGGTGTAGCACACAATGGCTGAGGCATGCTTCTGGGTGGGGGCAGTGCTCTATCCTGCTCAGCTGTGGGCCAAGGGGGCCTGGTGGGAGTTGTAGTGCAGGCCTCCCAAACACCCACCCACCTCCCGGTAAAGATGGCTACCTACCTGTTAGGTGAGGGTGTAGCACACAATGGCTGAGGCATGCTTCTGGGTGGGGGCAGTGCTCTATCCTGCTCAGCTGTGGGCCAAGGGGGCCTGGTGGGAGTTGTAGTGCAGGCCTCCCAAACACCCACCCACCTCCCGGTAAAGATGGCTACCTACCTGTTAGGTGAGGGTGTAGCACACAATGGCTGAGGCATGCTTCTGGGTGGGGGCAGTGCTCCTCCTGCTCAGCTGTGGGACAAGGGGCCCTGGTGGGAGTTGTAGTGCAGGCCTCCCAAACACCCACCCACCTCCCTGTGAAGATGGCTACCTACCTGTTAGGTGAGGGTGTAGCACACAATGGCTGAGGCTTGCTTCTGGGTGGGGGAGGGCTACATCCTGCTCAGCTGTGGGACAAGGGGCCCTGGTGGGAGTTGTAGTGCTGGCAGCATGTACACATGTACCCATGGTGATGTTGCTAACTACCTTTGGGGGCTTCAGGGGAGTGTCTGTTGTATCTGTGAGAGATGTGTTGGGGGAGTGTTGTGCACATGAATGAATTTGTACCTAGGAGGTATTATTTTGTAATAGTGCAAGACAGTACATTTGTGTGATGTTAGGCATTTGTTTGTACTTACCAGCCTCCACTCCCCCGGGTATTCCTGAGAGACTCTCTGGATGTAGAATGCCAAGCACCTTCTCCTCCCATTCAGTGAATGTTTTGAGTGGAACGGGAGGGCCACTGCCTGTCCTGCGAGCAAGCTCATGGTTCTTGGCTCTCTTCTTTTTGACCACTGCCTTCAGATCGTGCCACCTCTTCACAATTTCATCTCTATTGCGTGGCACGGTCCCTACTGCCTTGACCTTCTCTACTATCCTTCTCCACATTTGCGTCCTTGTTGCTAGTGGTGTCTGTTGGACCTGGTTACCAAACAATTGTGGTTCTACCCTGATTATCTCATCGACCATGACCCTCAACTCACTCTCACTGAATTTGGGCATTCTCTGTGGTGACATGGTGTGTGATGTGTCAAGGTGTTTAGGGTGCAGGTTTGGGAGTGGTAGTGGTGGTTGTGATGTGTATGGTGTGTGCTGTGCAAAGGTGTTAGAGGTGCAGGTGTGGAAGTGGTGGTGGTGGTGGTGGTGATGTGTGTGTGTTGTGCAGATTTGCCTCTCCTGTCATCTGTGGTGGATGTCCCCTCAGTTGTGGAGTTTTGCAAAGGATTGTGGTCTGTTGGGGGCTGGATTTATACTGGTGTCTGTGGGTGTGTCAGGATGGGGTATTGGTTGCAGGTGTGTGTGTGTGTGTGTGTACCTGGGATTTGTAGTTTTGGAGTTTCCCATGGGGGTGTGTCTTTGGGCTGTGTTAGCTATTTTTGGGTGCATGCCTTGTATGGTTGGTGCACTTTGTGGCCATGTTGTGTGTTTGTCTAGCGACCACCATTTTTTTAACGGAGCGTCCGCAGTGGTGGCTCGGCTATGGCGCTTCCGCCGTCTCACTGATTCTTCAATGTTGTCGACCGCGGCGGTCAGAAACAGCGCACTGCACCGCGGGGATGTCGGGAATATCATAATTTTGATGGCGGTGTCTCCGCTGTGGTTGCGGGCGTTTGGCCTGTTTCCGCTGTGAAACCGACCGCCGAGGACGGGTTTGGGCCCTTTCCGCAGGCGTACGGCGGATTCTCGGGTCTCCTTTCCGCCGCGGTTGGAGTTTTACCGCCGAGGATCCTAATCTAGCCGTCGGTTTTCCCGCGGTAGCGGTGGGCTGTGTTTTCCCGCTACCATGGCGGTCGTTTTTTTTTCCGTCCACCATCGTAATGACCTCCATAGTGTTTTGGTCACCCTAATTTCCACCCCTCCTATCAGTGGAGAAAGATTCATCAGAGGATAATTGCCTCTGTGGTAAATGGAAATGCTGCAGAATGTCTAATCGTAAAGGGCCCAGTACAGTTAGAGTAGCAAGGAGAGTAAGCGTACAGACTTTTTTTTTTTTTTTTACCATGCTTGCTCTGGAGCAGTGGTTTTGGTTCTAGCCCATGGTATGACTTTGCACATACGATCAGGAACTATTAGTCCCTTATAGCATGAGCTATTCTGTCACTTTTATATGTTGATGCAAGCAATGTACAGATTTGGGCTACTATATACTAGCATGGGATGATGTTTGAGACTATTGATGTTTGTCACAAAGAGCCCAAGCATTATCTTGCGGGCCATGTGAAGCCCAAAACTGACTTGTCAGTGTGGGTTCTTTTCAGAGGTGCTGGTGGTATCTACTCTTGTACTAGCACTGAATAATGGGTCTGCTAGGGAGGTATGCCACTGAAGTGCATTAGTAAAAATGATCTGGCTATTAATTTCAAGCACTACTTAAAATGTATTTTGAAACCTAACCATTTGTTTTGATGCTTTTGCCTCTTGGTCATAAAAATGCAATGTTTCGCTCTATTTTCTCACAATTTTCTTTCTATAACATTCTTATGGCGAAAGTTCCTATGAATGTTCAAACATTGTTATTGACCTAAACGATTATCTACATAATTATGGTGGAGAAAACCAAACTAGCATATCCCACTATCCTATCAGGTTTTGGCTAACATTATTGGCTCAATACACTTTAAGAGCACTATTGACCACTCCTTTTCTAAAAACTCTGGGGCATATTATCAAGCGGCAGCGATAATTATCGCTGGCCGCTGTTAGCGTGAGGAATCCTATCGCCGGCTATCGCTGGAAATTATCGCCATGCTAGCGCTGTATTAACAACGCTTAGCGCAAAGGCGATAATTTTCCAGTGATAGCGATAGCTGACATGGAACATCGCTGGTTTTCCAGCGATGTTCCAGAAAACGGCGATATCCTTGGTGATAGGGCCTGTGGTCTTAGCCACACAATCCACCCCCCATGTTAGGTATGCCTTAGTCAGGAATTTAGCAGACGTTAAATTCCTGCGTTAAGGCATACTTAACGCAATTTTAAATATCGCTAACCCACGTTGCTAATATGGCGATACCTGGGTTAGCGATATTTCCCCCTGTTGTTTTCACAGGCACGCCCCCTTTGCATCTCATTAGCGATGCGATGGGAGGCGTGCAGAAAACGGACGCTAGGTCAGGAATCACGCGCTAGCGTGTCCTTGTTAATTCGGCGATAGAATTATCGCCGCTTTTCGTCCGAAAACGGACGCTAAAGCGGCGATAATTCATTAACGTCGCCTTGTTAATATGCCCCTCTATGTATACAAAGTATCTCGTTTTCTCTTGTCCGATTAGGAAAACATAATATAACTTTTCTGGTGAAACTCAAATACTTGGCAATCATGAAAAAATACAATTTAGTAGACTCATTGCTTCACAGATGAATGTTATGAGGACATTTTTCAGGTGCGAATTTGTTTTTATGGGGCTTGGACTAGAGCTTGGTGTTGTCAACAGCAATATACATGCTTCAGTGGGAATGAATGCATGAAATGGATTAGCTGTTTGTTTACACAACACTTGAAACTGGAAAGCTCTGTATATGAGCACTGCCTAATACTAATATACAATAACATGAGTGCTGTACCTGTCAACTCTGCAGAATGCTGTGTGACTACCTTGTCTTTTGTCAGGGAGAGAGGAAATATATGCTTGCATTGACTAAAACAAAAACAATTGCTATCTACAGTAAGAATTCTAGGAAAATACATATAATAAGGGAAAATATGCCTGTGTGCAATGGGTTGAGATATGTCCAACCCAGTTCGTTTAATGGAAGCAAACACAGTGCTTAATTTCAGCTGGTGGTTGCAGGGGGGGGGCAGGAGCACTCATTTTTGGGGACTGGCACTTATATTTCCCCATCAGACTTTGACCCAGAGCAAGAGAGAGAAAAACACAAAAGAGGGAAAGAAGAACATAGAGAAGGACAGATAAACAGTCACAAAGGGATAACACAGAATGAGAAATATCTATCAGGAGTGAGATAAAGGAGCAGGGGGTGCCAGGTGGGAGATTAAAAGGCAAGAGGTGGAATCAAGACTACGTAGCTTCGGTATTCCGAACCATGACATTCAATAGTGTGGCTGTGGGCTTCTGAGCATACTCTGGGCCCTAGCAGCAGTTATTCTTTTACAAATTAAGCATTGAGAAAACCAGTACAACTCTCAGAACACAGTAGGTTGTTAAATGAAAGCCTATGTATAAGGTGCGCTGAGGACAAGGAGCAAGTTTCCAACCCTATCAAAGTGTGTCACATAAACTACCCACAGCACAGCAATGATTTTTTGTTGTTGTTGCAATTTTCATATATATATATATATAGTGTGAATTCAACCTGAAGGTATTGGAGCACTTTATGTGAGCCCCAGTTACATTACAAAGGGCAACATTATTTTTTTCTAGGCACAAGGAGATTAAGTGATTTGCCCAGAATCACAGGATGTTGAGCTGACGCCGAGACTCTAACCTGGCTTCCAAGTTCAAAAGTTGGCAGCTCTGGCCCATAACATCATTTGACATCCATCAACAACAGGATTGGACGCCGTAATTTGATTATTTATGGCCAGTGCAGGGAGGACTACATTACCCGGCTCCCATCTGTAAGCCCAGGAGGAGGAGGGGCTGTGTCATTGAAGCACTCTTAAGCGCAGCAAGTCACTGCAGTGCAGGAAACCATAATTCAATTATTTGTGGCCAGAGCGGGGAGGACTACAACTCCCAGCTCTCATCTGGAAGCCCAGGAGGAGGAGGGGCTGCGTCATCAAAGCGCTCTTGAGCGAGCATATCACCTTGGTGCGAGACGCCATAATTTGATTATTTGCAGCCAATGTGGGGAGAACTACAACCCCCAGTTGTCATCTGTAAGCCCAGGAGGAGGACGGGCTGTGTTGTTGAAGCACTCTTAAGCACAGCAAGTCACCGCAGTGCTGGACGCATACAGGATGCACCCGGGCACATGCCCGGGCGCAGACCAGGCCAAGGGTTGGCCCGTCTTCACCCCTCATCGACCTGAGGAAGCCGGGCAGGGTCCACTTCCGTGGCTTTAGCCTTCTAGTTCAGTATTCAGCTTACTCTCATTGATTTCGTATTGAAGGCCTAAGGTGAGATTTACACTAAGGACACTTTCTATTTCTGGTTGTCTTATCTTGTTTTATTTCTGGACTTAAGTGTATTTGCTGCCCCCAGGGCCCAATGTAAGACTTGCACTGAGAGTATCACTGTCTATTTTGTTGTGAAAGCTGGGGGTTTAAAGTCCAACATGAGCAAGCGCAAGTGCAAGCTGGGGGCATCCAACCATGCCAAAACCAAAAATTCTACATTGGATGGGTTATTGAGTGAGCGGCGGGGGTTATTGATAAAGAGATCCAATTAGCGGAGCAACGGTTGCCCCTTGCGCTTGACAGGTTCGATTTGTCCTTACCTCCTCCTACCATTTTCTCTGAACCATCCTCGCCCAATGGAGAACTTCATGGTAGTGGGGTGAATTTAACTATTTTGAATTGCCATCCCGTTTCAGCATGCCCGCTACCTTCGATGCTGGTTTTACCCCCCCACCCCGCTAAGTCTGTTCTCCTGTTGCGAAGCCCAAGAAGCGTGGCAAACAACCCAGACCAATGGCTGCTATGGCGGACCCCTTGGTCTCGCATTCTCACAACTCTCTTTGTTCCCCTAATCCCTCTTCTTCGGGCCCTGCTTTGTATTTTACTGCCCTTCGCACTTGAATGTCAGACCTTTTCAATACAGTTTTAGCCTCCAGCCTTTCTCCTGTGCTTGAGCTTTATCTGCAATTGAAAGAAAGTTGTCCAAGGTTGAGGAGTCTGGCCATGGCATATGTGGCAGGGAGAAATCAGATCGCATACTGGAATCTATGACCACTCAAATTCCAACTTCTGTGGATGTCAACAAGGCTTTGTCACATCCTTGCAAGCTTTTCCATCAGCCGTCATCTGGTGCCACAACTGAGGCCCCTCCTTCTCACAAGACCAACTTGCCATCTCCAGGTCATCTACCCTTGGGCATTCAATCTATTTTACTAGCCTTGGCTAGCCCAAGAGGTCATCCCTCAGCGTTACATTCACCTCCAGCTTTCTGCCCATATGTTGTAGTCTTAGCAGATGTTCCAAAACTTGACCCATAGGTCACTAAGAGCACTAAACAGTTAATGAACAAGGCCACTCACTGGCTCCATTCCAATGTTCAATGTAAGGCAAATCTGTGTTCATGCATTCTGTTTGCCTGAAGAGTGGCCTGGGTGGGACATGTGGACAAGGAGTTTGAGGGAGACTGTGTAATTGCTAACTTTGCTAACCCATTTGTTGTAGGTAAACTTATTTGCTCCTCCTACCAAGGCCTGGTCAGGTCAAGCGAAGTGAAAGCATTGCCATTGGGATATTTCTACAGAGATCTGGGACTGAGGGTCAGTGCTATGAGGGTCAGGTGACCACTTCCACATCCTCAAGCTGCCTCTTATTTTGTTCCCACCAATATTAATTTTTCAGCTTTGTCTGGGGTGTGTGATACTGATTGACTTAATACCACTTCTCTGCTACGTTTAGATGACGGTGGCATTGAAAGCAATACACCTATCAGGGAGTCTATTGTGCCGTCTGTTAATAACTCAGTTTTGGAAGCCAATTATAACTGCTCTACCAGGAAACTTCCTGCCACTTCCTGTCCTGAAAATAAGGTGAGATTACTGGGTTGGAAAATCGCAGGGCTTCCAAGCAAAGTCCATATAAAGAACTGGGTAGATTTTATATCAGCATATGGCATTGTTATTTTACAGGGGAGCTGGGCTCTCAGGGACTTGTTGTTCTGTGATGGTTTCACCTGCTTTTACCTCAATGCTACTCCATCTAGGCTAGGTAGGGCCAGGACTGGATTGGCTGCTTGGTTCAAGACCACTCTTGATTGCATTGGTTTGCCTATTTCTACAAATAATAGGATGTTTCAGGCATTTACAGTCAAGATGCCTAACAAGTTGAGTTTTGTTCTAATTAATATTTACAATGACAATTTTTCTACTGAATCCAACCCTAAATTTGACTCCCTTTTTAGGTCTCGCCTAGCATTGCAGCGCGCATGCGATGCTCGCTCTGCGAGGCATATTGTATTAGAGGAGATTTTAGAAGTGGAGTGGAAGCCCCGCCCCTTGTTTCCTTTGGCTTGCGTCATCGTCCATGCTAAACGCTAGCTTTCGATTGTAAATGAGGCTTCTTAGTCCCTCCTTGTTACCGCCCTGTCTCCTTTTGGGACGGCCCATCCGGACTGGATCGTTTACTTGCGGCGTTACACTGTCTCCTTTATTAGTCCGTAGGCGCTCTTTTTTTTTCATTCGTCTTTTGTAATGGGGGCTGCGTGTTTTATTTTTGCATCACGCTTTCACTTTAACAATAGCTGCCGCCCCAACCCGCGAGTGCAGTGTGGGGCGGCAGCTATTGTAAAGTGAAAGCGCGATGCAAATGTAAACATGCGGCTGCCTTCGCGCAATGGCGACAGCTTGTCTTACTTTTAAACTGCAAATAATTTGTGTTGAAAATGTGTGAATCACTTCAAGCTTTTGGCTCAGCGTGTGCGTGCGTGACTGTTATGCACACACTGCAGTCTTTCGCGCAGGACTTCTGCCGAGTTAATGCATTGTAAAAAAGAACATGCTGATATATTTTAAAAGAAATAACCCTTTGCGAGAATGGACGCTAATTGCTGGTTGTGGGAGAGAGCTGGCGCGTGTGACAAGACGAGCTCCCATTTGACTGGATGTCCTTAGTTTAAGAGGCTGCGACGGGAACGTTCACTGCATCAGATTAACCCCCCCGACCCTCGTCTATTTTTTATGCGATTCAACCCCCTGGAGCGGAGTCTGAGCAGCACGTGGTCGGAGCCATGCGCAAATCCGTCCCCACAGACTCCACAGACCTGCGCTGCTGGCGTACGCTTCTTCCCTGCTGGCGCTGGGGCAGCAATGGTTTGTGCTGAAAGTCGCTTCTCCGGAGTCTAGGTTGTTGGTAGAGCTGGGCGAAACTGAACATTTGTGGGGAGAGCCGAACCAGGTGTCTGGCTCTAAGAGCCGTAGCACGAGTCCCCCCCCCCTTCCGAAAAAATGTGTCCACAATCTGCGACATCTATCACTGGTAATGCTCTAATATTGGTATTTCTGCCTTTTGCTCACACCTGCACACATTTACTTCTGTTTTCTCTGTCAAAAACACTTTCTCTTTTTTTTTTGTTCTTTACCTCTTTTTCCTCGCATTTTTTCTTCACTAGTCCCACAATCTCCAACGCTGATTGGGCCTTCCCTGCAATCCACAAACACGGGCGCATGCGTTTTTTTTTGGTTTGCTTAATTTAAGATAGTGAAGTACGGGCAGGAGATAAAGTAGTTTGCCATTACCAAGAGGTTTTTTTTCTTTAATTAAAAAGCGCTTCACAATATGCTAATTTAAAACACGACTCCCTGTGTCTCTCACAACCCCCCTCACCTCTCCCACAACACTCGTGCCCGGCCCCTCCCTCATCCCAAGTAAACGCGTCCAGCTGCTTTGTGGCGACATAAATGGTTTGCGCGGAGCAAACTGTGCTCCACGTGGCTCGAAATGCTTTTCTCCTGTCTGGCTCTCCCGCAATGCTTTTTAAAAAATGTATTAAACCAGCACACCACATACTGCTCGGTACACCTCAGCTGGATTAAAGGTTGCTTAATAGGTCTTGCATTTGCGACACTTTAAGCTATTGGCATTGTAAATGATAATGCCTTTAATTTATCTGTTTTAAAAAACCAACACATAAATAAAAGGCATTGTCATTTACAATGCCAGTAGCTGAAACCCTTGCAAATGCGAGACCTATTGCATTGCAAATGCTTGTTAATTTTATTGGTGAGCTGGAATTCAGTTCAACGTATCCAGACACTGGCCTGAACATCATTTTGGCAGGGGATTTTAATGCCGACCTTGGTACTGAGGCACAAGGAATAGCCAGCTTATATCCCCACACTTTTTTTTTTAAAATCTTTTTATTAAACAAACGTCAGCATCAATATATTGCATTATCATGAGTCACATAATCGGCACATCCTCAGTACAGTTATGCATGATCAGCAGTCCATATTCGTATATTACACTAAACACTTTGCCATCAGGATCTCAATCTAGCACCAGAATCATTTCCCCACCCTTCCTTTTACAAGCTTCCAGGTATCTCCCAGTTGCCCCTATAGGATTCCCACTGTTGCCATACTTTTCCCCATTTCTTGGGACAACCCCTGCTCTTGTATACTGTCTTTTCAACGGTACAGCACCAGTCCATGGATCCCCACACTTTTAATGATTATTTATTGCTCGCCCCTCATGGCCCCAGGGATCGCAGGGGTCTGATGTTGCTTCCTTATTTGATTAAACATGGCCTTTGTAACATGTTTGAATGGTCTGCGGCGGGGTGTCCCTTGATTCCCACCTTTGTTGTAGGGATAGATTTGTCTACCATTGATTACATCTTTGCCAGCAGGAATCTGTCTGACCACATTAAGGATGGGGGTGGTTATTCCTAGTTCCTTTAGTGACCATAATGCACTCTCTATCATGCTGGCCAGTCCAGGGTATCATCTACATGTTATTGCTGTGGGAGGTTCTAATTTAGTTACGAGGGACTTAGGCTACTTTGGAGGTCTGCCAACTTGATTTATGTCCAGTGTGGACTTTGTGCCGACCACCTGACCTTGCTTCTTGATTGCTTAGATACTCTGACGGACCACAATGTAATGTGAACATTTTTGTCACCCTAGGTAACATCATGAGATCATACTTCTTGAAACCTGAAGTCCATAATAACAAATCTACACACTCTTGGTTTGACAGGACATGTGGGGAGGCCCAGAGGCACCTTAATAGCTCTCTAAGTGCTATGCCAACGGATAGGGTGGCTATTGCCACCAAAAAGGAGTGTTATAAGTTGGCTATTACAAAGAGGAAGGCCGAATTGAGAGATGAAGCTTGGACCGCCCTGGTTAGTTCCTGTAGGGCTAGAGATACTGGTCTGTTTTGGAACACAGTCAACAACAATAAAATTTTGCAATTAGATTCCAACTTGCTTTGTGTCAATATTAGTGCAGATACGTGGGTTGAACACTTCAGTCAGGTGTATCACTCAGCTGATACCAATAGTGAGGCCCTTGACACTAATTTGCCTCTGGATATTGAATTTGCCGTAGATGAAGTTGTAGAGGCAATCTGCGAAAGTCCTAAGTTTAAAGCTCTGGGGCCAGACGGGTCCCTATGGACTTTTATAAATTGGAGGTGAATTTGTGGGCACCTGTTCTTACTAATTATACCAATGCTGCATGTAAGACTGGCATTTCAGAGTCATGGCATTCAGCTATAATTGTGCCCATTTTCAAGAAAGGAAACAGGGCCTCCCCTAGTTGCTATAGACCCATTTCCCTCATAGACTCCATGGTAAAAGTTATTGGTCGGGTAGTCCTCAACAGAATTATGTCCTGGCCAGCTGACAATCACATTATTTCTGAAGTCCAGTATGGCTTTAGATCAGGACTGGGCACACCAGAACAGTGCCTTAACCTCCATCTGTTAATTAATAAATATACCGTAGCAAAAAGTGGTCTTGGACCTGGCTTGCGCTTTTGATAGCGTGGTCAGATACAAATTATGGGAGGTACTGGAATCAAAGGGGTTGGATCCTGGCCTAGTATCCTTTCTAAGAGCCCCCCATACAGACTTGAATGCCACCATCCGATTTGGGGCGAATGGTGAATACAGCAAGAGTTTTGGTCTGGGTTGAGGCATTCGGTAAGGGTGGGTTTTAGTGGCAATTTTGTTTTTATTGTATATTAATGATTTGGATTTTATTTTAGTTAGTAAGGGAAAGGATATGCCAACTGTGAATGGGCGGAGCGTCCCTGTTCTCTTGTATGCAGACGATGCCGTCCTATTGTCTAGAACACTCAACCGTCTTCAATTACTTTTAGACACTTTTGTAAGTTTTATCGGTAGCTTGGGCCTGGTTACAAACTCAGCCAAAACCTATGTCATGGCCTGTGACCCCAAAAATGTGAAGTTGCGAACTCTTACCCTTCGGGGAGTTCCTATTGAAAGAGCGCACACATTTTCTTACTTGGGGGTCACATTTGACTCCAAGGGGTCTTGGGGCCCATGTCTAAAACAGAGAAGACCGAAGGTTTGCAATTCAATTGGTTCCCTTTTTAGCTTAGTCTCCAAAATAGGCAATAAGCCCATTGCCCCCATGGTCGAGATTTACAAAAGGAAGTGCCTACCTGTCCTAACTTATGGCTCAGGTTTGTGGAGTTATAAGGCAGCAAAATGTTTACAGGATGAGGAGAACCGAGTATTTAGGCGTATTCTTGGTGTATCGCCAGGGTCACTGACGTACGCCGTTCATGAGGAATTGGGATTACTGTATGTATGTGGCACCGCTGATGCTATGGTGCTCTATTTGGGACAATACTGAAGCTTCTTTGAACAAGAAGATTATATTGGACTGCCTCTCATGCGACAGCGGCTCTCACATCTCCTGGCTAATGTATGTAAAGGACACCTGTGGCAGATCTGATAATTTCTTAAAGCCAGATAATACCTTTATAAGGGATAAAAACTGGATTAAATCTAGCTATAGGGAATCAAGAAGTGGGGAAAGAGAATTGCTTGAACTAAAGAAGCCGGCCAGATGGGACTACTTGCTGGGCCGAACTACATTAGGGCTGGAACCATACTTGGAGTTGGTGCCCTAAACTTGGGATAGGGTGCTATTGACAAGATTTAGACTGGGACAGATCAGGCGTCAGCTCTCATTTCCTTTGGGCCAGTACTATCATAGTTCTATCTTGGTCTGTCCCCACTCCTTGCAAACTCTGGCACTTTTTGTTTTCTTCTGCAGGTTTTATCTCTATTTTACTAAAAGGTTTTGTATGTCCGCTCTTTTAAGTTGCCTCCGTTACTAGACATATCCAGGCACTTTTATTTTTCAGAAGCTTTCCACTCTGGAAGTATGTCTAGGTGTGGGTTATTTTATGAAGTGCGCACTTCAGCGCAGACAAACACTATCGTTGTAGCTGACTTGATTTTCACACGAATACATGTTTTTTATTATATTGTTTGCACTTTGCACTTTGGCCAATGCTATCTGATATTAGGTCTTGAATTTGGGTGAAATGTGAAGTTTTCCTGTGCTTGTTATCTGTATTTTTTAATGTATTCATATTATTCAAATGTTTTAATGAGTATGTGCTTTTATGGTTTGTACTTATGAACCAAATAAAGAAAGAAAGATCGTCTCTACATTTTTCCAGCATACTAGTACAGGAGGTTTTACACCAAGGTTAAAAAAAAGAAAAGAGCAGCAGAATTATTTTGCATAATTTTTGCTACTTACTTACCAAGTAACAGAGGCAACTGATTTGGCTCCACTTTTCAGCTGCGAAAGATGGGCTGTATACTTCGAGAAACAAAATGTGTTTACATCTTCCTTTATTATAAAAACCACAAAATAGTAACGAGAAATTATCAAATTGTTTATATGACATAGCTGCTACATAGGCAGCACCATCAGAGATACTTTGCTCTGTAGCCCACTGTACAATCTTGTGTTTTACTGCTACTAAAATGCAGGTCTAGCCTGGCTGAAGGTATCAGCCATGACATGAGACTACTTGGCAGCTATTTTAGCAAAACCTGTTTGCAGCATCCTGTATTACATAAGGAATAAAAATGGCGAAAAATGTTTACTGAATTATTTTCCTGGCACAAAAATTTACGAATGTGCTCCCGTTGAACATGGTGTGAAACAATGCACTTTTTTAAAGAATGATTTAAGTTTTAAAATGTGCGGACATCCATTTGAGCTGATTCAGCTTCGGAGCAGTGAAATGTTTCTTATTTTCCAAGCATAATGCATTTCAGGAACCCTTGCTCACGGTACTGCGTGCAGGAGACAAACCGAGAACAGCTGTTCCGCCCCCTTTAGAGTTCAGAAATGCAAAGTTGTGAAAAGCAGCTACCTGGGGATGTGAGCCATGAAAGGATGCCGCTGCAGCATATCAAAAACAAAAGCCATGCGGGGCCCCCACGCCCACTGGAGCAGGCGGGCCTGCAAGCCCCGCAGCTCCGGCCACAGAGCTGTTTGATTGCTTAAGCCTGGGAGCGAGACAATAGGACCAGAAAGAATGGCCGCTTCCTTCCTTCCTGTCGAGGGTTCTGCCTGAATGAACAAACTCAATGGCGCTGTGCTTCACAGCAACACCAGGCCCTGGCGCAGGCGGAGATCAACAAAGGGCCCTTCGAGGGCATATCCAACTGCACCTAAGCCAAGCCGCTGAGCTGTGGCATCAGCCGTCGAGCCTGGGGGAGTGGAGAAGCCATCAGAACTCAGACACTGCGGAAGGGGGGGTTTGAGGGGGGGGAGTGGCGCACGAAGCAGTCAGGCGGGCACTGTAAACATCCAGGTTGCTGATCAGAAAGGCTTGGACAATTGTGACAACTCGAGATTTCCGTTTGTGTGTTTTGTCTGGTGGCCAGCTCCCCATTGTGAACTTTGTTTTGATTTGTTTTTTTTCGTTGGTCGGCGTCCAAATTTGGTACGTTTTCTCCACGGGAGAACTTTTGTTTTAGAACGGATGCAGCGATGTTGGAGATTTGATATGGTGGATTTATGTGTTAGAATATCTAGTGTTTCATTGGACTCCTCGGGCTGTCTTATTTGCATAGTAGCCCCATCTCCAATGTGCACAGTCCGTCCCACAATCAGCTTCCGAAGTGCTTTTGCCCCAGGGCCTAGGGCACTGCACAGGCTGCAGGGATGATAGATAGACAAACAAATTAACAGGGCGAGCCAAGCCGGATCCAAGCCATGGGGCTGTTTTGGCTCTTGGAGCCCATGCACAAGCCGAGCCCTGAAAATGCTTGCTATGTAAATAAATCATACAACAAACATGACGTAAAATAAGATAAAGTCTGGTCATAATTCCTAAAAGTGGATTTCTTTAACACGTGGATGCTTTCACATGAATACGTCACATTATAGCACTGCACTGAGAAGTAATTTCTAAACATGAACTTAGAACCATTCCTGCCCCCACCTCCACTCTGGCGACAGTGCCATTAGTGAACTAAGAGGCATGACAGTTGTCACATGAACCCTGTATGTGGCCCATATTGTTCTAGAAAGACAAACATTATAAGTCTATTAAACCAAACCCAATAGGTTTTTGTACAGCTGATAATATGACCTCGTATATTTGAAGATGCCTTCATATTCGAAAGTGCGGAAAAAGGATTGGTAAAAGAAAATATTTGCCTAAGATCACACAGTTTGGTTAAGGGGGAAGCCTTGATTAATCCTGGTTTTGTAGTTTCACTTTCTACACGCCAGCCACTGAATGGGTATCCATTTGTCCCCCCTATTCACCTCAGATGTTAATGCTTTGTTTTTACCTCTTTGTGCATGTAGGTAGAACAAGGGTGGCAGGTAGAAGCCATAGGAAAGCCCAGCTTCTTATAGGCCTGAGGTGCCAATGGGGCCTCAAGCTGAGCCAAAGCCAGGCTACAGGCTCAAGGCTAGCTTGAGCTTTCATCAGCTTCCCCACCTCTAGCTACACCCCAGACAGGGCCAGCTTTAGTGCTGGTGGTAGCAGGTGTGACAATAGTTGTTGGCACCCCTGTCCCAAAAAGACCAACTTCTCAATTGATTCACTTCCTACCACCCTCCAATGGTGCCCCTCATCTCAACATAGACTCTCTCTATTGTGTGTTTAATTTCTTTTATAGCGCTTCTCATCCCAAGTATGTAGGCTAGGTATCGGAGTACGTTACATCACACACACCTATTACACAGAGACAATGATTCATATAAGTGTGTAAGCCAATTAATAGGAAATGTTAATTAAGACAATGAGTCACATGCCATCCATACTGGTAGGCATTATCTGTTAAGAGTGCCTGGGCTGAAGTGAAGGTGGACAAGCCACTCAAAGCTCAAGGCAGGCTCGAGCCGAAGCCTGGCTCTGGTTCAGCTCAAAGTTCTCTTGAAACCTTGAGCCCATGACGAGGTGAGCTTTCATGTGGCTCCTGCCTGCCTTCCTCCTTCTGCCCAGGATGTGGCATTATGGCCAGAGCTGCAGACTGTGGAACTGGGGAATCAGATTCGAGTTTCAACATCAGATCGACATCCTTTGATTCTGGGCAAATCACTTACTCTCCCCATGCCTAAAAACAATGCATGTGCCCATGTGTAATGTAACTGGTGCTCATGTAGAGCACTCCAATACCTTTGGGTCGAGTTTGAGTTATATTTCAAAAACTGCAGAAAAATGCACCAAGTGGTAAAAACAAAGCCTTAACATAAGGGAAGGCAAATAGATCCCCGTTTACTGGCTGATTTGTACAAAATGAAGCCAGAAAACTTGTATAAATTGTGGTTTCCTGCTTAAATTGTGTGATCTTAGGCAAATATTTTATTTCATCAACTCTTTTTTCTCCATTATCTCGTATGAAAGCACTTTCAAATATGTGAGTTCAGGCTACCAGTTGTGCAAAAATATCACTTTTAATAAGTACTTCTCACTGGAGTGCTATAATGTTCCCTATTAATGTCAAAGCTTCCACATGTCAAAGAAATGTACTTTTTTTAATTTTGAAGAGACTTTATCTTATTTTATGTTGTGTTTTTTTTACGATTTACATAGCTAATATTTTCATGGCTAAGACCGAGCCAGACCCTTGGCTGTGGTCTGGCTCAGCTCTGACTGTTAATTTGTTATCTCGCCCACCTCTAGTCTGAAGAAATACAAACTCAGGATTTAAAACATAACACAGGGGTTAGAGTTGTTTATACTAATAAGTATTTATTATTATCCAAAGGAGCCCTATCTAGCAACCTTAGAATAATGAATGATTGAGAAAAAACAACTTCATATATCAAAAGGACCTCTGTGACAGCAGCAGTAATCCATTGAGCTATCTACATAAAAAAGCAATTATTTGACCTGCATGTTACACTTAGTGCCTTGCAGGTGGCACATTATCCCTCTGCGCTACTAGTCAAAACTTCGACTAGGCAAAACTCAGGTCTTTTCAGCAGATACATTAATCACCAGAGCTAAACTGACATTTTTATTATTGCTTAAAAATTGCTGGCACATGAGGAACTCTGAAGTCTATGAAAGATTTCAAATTGCAACCCCCTTCCCTCCCACCCCCCAGAGCTTGGCCCCTGGTGCGATGGCACGAGCCCCTGGACAAAAGCAGAATACTGTGCCCTAGACCGGGGCAGGAGGAGGCCCACCACATGCTGTAACTTTCCAGACTGGCCCATTGGTATTCTGTATGTGGAAATCAGCCAGCAGACAGAATGACAATGGGCAGGTTGACAGTCAGTGCAAGGTCGGGGAGGGGCTGCGCTTGAACTTAGAGGAGGAGGAGTGCGAGCTCGCCCCAACAGGGAGTTCTGCAGAACTCTGAGACTTATTGCAGGGGAACAGCACAGCTCGCTGTAATCCCCAGAATTACAGATAAAAGACGTCCATAAAAGGGATGAATATGGAGAAAGGACGTGAGGCCCAAATAACGGGCAGTCCGTGAAATTTACGGATGGGTGGTCACTCTACTGCTACCTGTCCTTTCTACCAAAGGACTTCTATATTTGTATGCCCCACACTAGAAAGTGGCGTTTGTCATGCATGTTGACTATTATTGTGACACAAATCAATAATACACCTTTCAGAATCTTACCTCTGACATAGCTTGCAGCTGGCACTCAACCACAGCTGCAACACTAGTGTTATGTTCTAATGCAAGCAATGAAAATGAGCCCCTTGCTCCTTGGGCAGTAATAAACAATAGCTATAATTCAGATAGTGGTTCCCCTGCACCCATGAGCATCCGCGTTACTGCACCTGCTTTAATAATGATGGCTGCACCTCTGTTTAGGGGTCTCTAAGTTGTCATTCTACCCGCCTTTGCTCTCTCTTCCTTATGCCCAGCCCTTGTCGTGTAGTTCCTATAGTACCCCTGCAGGACCTGCACGTTTGGATAACATATACTGTGGGCTTGGTGTTAGACTGATTCTGTGTACCCCCACCGCGTATGTTAGCCGGATTTGCATTAGCTAGCTCACAGTGCCACTAGATTCTCCTCTTATCGGGGAGAGATTAGTTTCTGGCAACCTTAGATCATGACAACCCTAATTCTTCAGAATCGTGGAAACAATGTACTACCTTTCGCTCAGTCACTCGTGCTCACTTATTCGGTTTGTCTCAGAGAGTTACACAGAATAAACAGTCTGGGCGTTTCAATAAGTATTTAATGAACAGTTGTTATTCTAGTGTAAAATATATGTGCGGCAGGAACCAGCAGACAATAGCAGAGATATATTATCAGCAGTACAATAAAAGTGAAAGGATAGAATAGTTCTACCCTATTGCAATAATCATGAATACATACATGAATATAAAAAGCATTATGAAAATGTGCGTACTCCTACGGTGCCTAACTAGATGTACCTGAGTGTACCTAGCATATGTGTAGGTCTAAAAGCCTAAGAGCCAAGAATCCCTCCAGGATTTAGTCGAACCCCCATACCTGAATAGAGAGAGTGTGGGACCTCGTCCTGGTCTCGAGTTGGACACCCCGCAAGGGCTGTGTTAGACCGCTGTCAGCTGGAGCGACTACATGCAGGAGCCTCAGCATCTCTGGTCAGTGTGTCAGCATGGAAGTCTCGGTTCCCTCTATCTTACTGTGGCAAGATGTGGTGTATTTATACCCTGAAGTGTCTCGTCCCTCAGTATGGTTTGTATTGGTCTTTGTTAGACATGAGGAAGACGTCAGGGGTGAACTTTGTACATACATATTATGCGGGAGATGTAGCTGGTGAATGCTCATGCATAATTTATGAGTACATTGTAGGCCTGTGTTCTGGAAAGACCTTGCAGTGTTCTAACCACAGACTAGATAACGTTCAACCCTCAGAGCTCGTTGTGTACTGTAGGGAACTAATGTAGGTGAAAGATCATGCCTATATTAGGAGCCATGACTATAATAGGGCATGTACGAGTATGACCATAATAGGGCATATACGAGTATTTCTACATTATGGCATATATGAACGGGTCTACATTAGGGCCTATATACGAAACATAACACCCACTCCACTTTCGAATTGGATGACAATGACCATACTTAAAATCTGCACAATTTAAAAATATTCACTTAAAAACAGCTAAAACATGGGTTTTAACCGCTTGACCGTGGCGCAGATTCCGCCGTAATGCTGGGCGTACCCTTGAGTGGGCGTGTCTGGGACAGCCCCCGGCCGTCCTCCGCACACGCCCACCGTGACGTCGGACGGCCGGGGGCCGTCCGACACATGGAAAGGGTTAAAAAGACGTTAAAAAAAAGTTAAAAATTAGCTATTTCATTAGTTACCACGTGAAAAAGTCAATTCTGTCCCATTTAGAAAAGTTGCATCACCATAAACTGAAGAAGGCCATGCTTTTCCAAGCGTAAGTGTCAATTTAGGAAATGTTCCAAATTTTGTTTGTTTATTTATGAAACGAAGTGGAGAAGCCAAATTCTTTCCCATGACGCGATGAGCCAATTCAAGATTAAATGTCCTGGCTGGGAGATACATCATTATCGGTGTTAGCTACTGCAGACGATAAATCCAACGCTTCACAGAGAACGTTAATTGCACATAGATGGAATTCGGCACTGCCAACAGTCGTTGCTGCGGCAGCTTGTGTGGCAGTTGTTACCTCGGTGCCTGTGGAGGAGCCACCTAACCCAGCAGGAGCAAACGGCACCTGTGGATTCTCAAGGAATGCATTCATCAGAATTGGAAGATGCTGGGGACAACGCAGAGCATGGGCCTTTAGGGGGTCCAGCATAGCATCTAGGTCCAGTGGCGTATCCGATGGAAATGTTAGACAGAGATCCAACGTGCATTCTTCTCCGCAGAACAGGCATCGAAGAACAGGTAAGATGCAGTCTACCCAGACTGGTCTAAATGATAGAAACCAAGAGGCGTTCAGTTCTCTTAGGCAAGGTATGCCCAGAAGATGCACCATGCGTTCACGATATTTCCGTTCCATGAGCGTGTTCGCCATTTCCTCAGAAATGGGGCCGTCCATTGTGTAGCAGTAATATTACAATCAGGACTCCTGCAATTAGGAACAGGAAAAGCGGGAGACCTCCAAAGACGCTTCCCAATACGGAGTGTATAAAAAATGGGATTACTCCGAGGACTGTCTGAAAGGTGCTTAATAGTCCTGACCCTATGGTCTTAAATAGGTGTACAATACCGCTCGTATCAGACATGTTAAAGATACGACCCACCATTCCTGCGAAATGAAAGGGGCAGTTTGTACGTATAAGTGCTTGTATCTCAGTCGAGGTCCTTGCAACTTGAAGTTCAAAGATTTCTCGAGCGGAGGTTGAGGGCACGGGTTGCTGTAAAAGCATGGCTTTCAGTCTGCTCAAAGTATCAAATTGTATAAAGGAAACATTCAACGAAGGCCATAACGGCACCTCCCTGACTGTGTTCAGTGGTGGAAACAATACTTGCATAGAGCAAGTAACCCTGTAGTTAACAGTGACCAGATAGGCGACGCCCGGAAGCTTCCCACAGCAATCTTGATCATTTAGTATCAAGTAACTCCCATTCGAGAGCAGCTGGAAAACCGGCGTGATCATGGCTGCTGGGGTCCCTGACATGTGACACGATAAGTTCGCTACCGAACCACTACATGCTCCGTGTAGAGAAATATCCTGACACATGAGAGAACCGCTTAAAGCGTTCTTGCAGTTTGTACCACTCAGATACACTTCTCGATCCCCATTCCGGCATCGATATCTATATGGTAACTCCCAAGTTTCCTTAATGTACCCCTTACCCATTTTTTCATATTTGCCTGCCTGCCTTTGCTCAAGGCAATATTGAAACTGAAACGTAGTGACTGGCAGAGTGATCTGGCCATGAATTAGCCATTCGGTTGATGGTGATTCGGCTACAGTGAATGGTAACCTTTCCAGTTTCTCAATACGCAGCATTGTATATTTGGCTCCCCTCTGTGTCACTTCTGTCTGTTTATCGGTTAGATTGTATTCCGAAAACAGAGACGTGGTGTTTATAAAACGCCAGGGCACATAGCCTGCACGCAAAGATTGCAGCGTCCAGCTTAACATCATAATAGAACGTAGCTGAGATTGCCCATGTTGTAACAAGGCCAGATCTTGTTCTAATATGTCGATTGCCGAAGACACAATGTTGCTTAAGGAGTAAATCCTGGAGGTCAAAGTTGTTAACCCATTAGCCACTACAGCTAATGCCTTCTCTAAGTTAATATGATCTATTTCCCGTATTCTTTCTGCAGCCTCCTGTTGGGATATTTTCCAGTTTTCATTACAGTAGGCATAAATGCCAGCATATATGAAACATTTCTGACGTGTTTTCCTTGGGCCTAGTAGGAAATCCCTAAGGTCTACATCAGGCATGAGTAAGGTCAAGTGATGTTTTACTTCTGTGAGTGTTGAGGTCTCCAGCCAATCAAGGCACAACTTCCCAACACTATAGGATGTCACTACCCCTGGGTGTTGTCTTTGTACATAGCGTGGATCTGGCCTATGGATACTAAATCCCTCGGGTATACCTAGGAATCTCTGTTGACATGTGTTTGTGTCAATGGGCCAAATCAGCCATCCTGTCCAATTGGGATCTGACCTGTTGTACTGCAGAATGTCATCTAATCTTACCCCATGTGTAGTTGAATTCTGCCCCCCACTCATCTGTGATGGTGTTGGAAACCCCAGTGTGTTCATTTCCTTGTTCTTGGCCAGTCCAAGACAGGATGTCTGTTGCACAGTTTCATTCAGAAATATTATCTGCTGTGGAATGAGGCATGCTCTAAAAAGCGCTTCTGTTCCCTAGACTTGCCAGTCCCTAGAACCCCAGATTGATTTTGAATCTATAGTGTCCTTCCATAGGTCGAAACCCTGTGTAGACAACTGGGCCATGAAGGAAGCAGAGTAAATCTGTTTGGTGTTAGTCAACATAATTTTCTGTGCCGATGTTGTTGCCACTTTGTAATAAAATGACTTCGGGTCAGATGTGCTGAACCCTGAAAAGTATGTGAATTTCTGTGCAAAGGTTTGCGAACTACCTCCTGGAGGTGTTGGGCAGTGTTCCCACTGGTGGTATTCAAATACATTTCTAGGTGTTATAGATTTGTGCAAGAAATGATGACCATAGTGTTGATAACAGTACAATGTATCATAGTCTGAAGTACCTTCTAACATTTCATTGTTCGGAAATGCTGCAGTTCTTTCTAAATCAGACATTACATTATTCACAGTTTCAGTGTCCCAATCATCAGAAAATGTACTGGAGGTAATGATACAACTTAAAGAAATTTTAAATACATGTTTAAGCTTTAAAAGTTCAGTCGGACCGAATATATCATAATCAATTTTGTCCCATACTATACCGTCCGGTATAGGAACTGCTGTGATGTTCACTGAAGACAAGTCTCTTGGTTCACGATGTGAAGACTGGTGTGGTTTTAAAATCAAATTAACTCTTTGGGCTGTCGAGCTCTGCTGGAGATATCGTCCATTAATAAGCATACTAAAAGTTATTATTAAACCTAGCCAGAAAATAAAAAATAAAATCCCAGTGATATACCATAGTTCAATCCAAGGTGACACCAGGTAAGTCTTTCTAAAAAAGTTCAAAAAGTCAGTGGGTTTCTGTTTGAGTGATTTTTTGGCTGGTGTCGTTTCCGGCTCACTTGGATCCAGTGAAAACGTATCAAAGTTCATGAAATAGCCAGAAGCAGTTCGATCAATTGTTGGAATTGCATCGGGATTTGTTGAAATCGGATTTTGCTCTTGACGAGGCATGTTGACGTGGACGCCTGTAGTCGGTCTGATTGCAACTTGGTTGTTAAGTTGATTTTCTTCTTGTTGAAGTGGAACGAGCTCCATAGCATTGTTGCTTAGTCCTTCATTCCGTACAGGTGGCTCTTCAAACATGATGAGTCTTTCTGTTTGAACTTCTTGGATTGTAGCGAGAGGAGGGCGTCTACTACTGTGGAGTCCACGAGGCCTACTGTTTAGTATTGGCCACATAGTGTGGTTTGATTAAGTCAATTGAGACAAATCTTTTCTCCTTTTTCCCGGCAAGAGGCGGCAGAAGTACAGTTCTTGTGCTTTGGATTGCTAGGACCGGTACAGGCGTTCTGTAGGATGGCCCAAATTCTTTCTTGTCTGCAATCTTCTCTCTGACCAGATCCCCGACTTTTGGGATCCAGACAGGTCTTGCCGTTACTGCCTTGACTTCCTCAGTGGCGGTCTGTTTTAAGTGGACGTTGCTTTGTTGTGTCCTGGATTCATTTAGATCCTTTAAAAGAGCCAAACGATCATGGATATCAAATGGTTTTTCATCCGCCACTGCACCTTCACAATCAAGATCAGGTACCCACATTCTTGTCCCAAATAGGACCTCGGAAGGAGTGACACCCCCTAGAGAGCTTCTTGGCTGATTGTTTATTGCTCGTTGGACCCCATAAAGGTGATCGACCCATCTACCGCCCTTGCCTAATACCCTAGCTGTTAAAGATTGCTTTAAGTCACGGTTTTTCCTCTCCACAGCAGAATTTCCCTCAGGATGCTACGGCGAGGAGTACCGCAATGCTACGCCCATTCCTTCCATGGCCTCTTTGTAAGCCCGAGAGCTAAACGCCGGGCCACGGTCAGAATGAAACGTGCCAACTGCGTATGTGCCAATAAAGACTCGCAAATCTTTTATAACAGTTCGAGCGTCAGCCGAGCGCTGAGGCCAAACCCATAGGAATCTAGAGCAGGAATCCACTGCAACCATGATATATTTCTTAGCCCCATCAGATTATAGGGGTCCGCAGTGGTCCAAATACACACATGCGAGAGGTTTGTCTGATTTTAACAATGGTGTCTGCGCTGGGCGTGCTACGGTGGAGCCTTTCATCTGCTGGCAGATGTTGCATTTTAAGACTAAGGGCCTGAATCTGATGCGGGTTGGAAAGCTTCCCGACCGAATCGGTTTGGAAATGGTTTCCGACCCACTCGGATCGGGAGAGTCCGACCGACGGAGTACGATGCATCCGGATGCTTCCAGATACGATTTGGTTGGACTCCCATTGACTTCAATGGGAGCATATGTTCCTAACCGCCTCATAATTGGGCCCTGGGTCGGGAAGACACGTTCCCGATCCGATTTGGAAGGAGAAAATGCCATTAGGAGGCCTTCCTAACCGCATCAGAATCAGGCTCTAGGTGGGAATGCTTTCCTAACCGCATCAGAATCAGGCCCATAGTCTTTGGTCTGCTTTGTTAATCCTGGCCACCAGTAGCGCTGTTTCAGTAAAGAAATAGTCGCTGTAACGCCTGTATGTGCAGAACCCAAACCCTCGTGTGCTGCTAGAATTAAGCCTTGCCTACGATCCATATTTGGTATTACTCTATCCCCCACTCCAGGAATCTGAGCCTATGGAATGTTTTGTGCATCTAACTTGTAGGAGTACTTGAGTGGAAATTTCATTGGTACTGCTGTGCTGCCTTTGCGCGAAGCATTGACAGCTACCATAATCTCGCCGTCTATTCTCATTTTTGAACGAGTGATTGCAGCTACGGACGCTGTGCGTACAGCCCCCTTTGCGGCTTCATCAGCCAATGAATTCCCTTCAACGTGAAGGCCATCACGCTGATGACTCAGTGTATGTATCACGTGAGCCCTTGGTAGTTCGTTTCTCAACTCCACTACCTGTTCCCATAGCATTTTAAGCTTAATTGTGCCACCTTTTGCGTCTTTACCGTTTTGTTCCCAATTATGTAAATATTCATTGTACGACTGTACACAGTAAAAGGAATTACACACAATTAGCGTGGGGAATTCGTGTCCGTATTTACAAGTGCCAGTATCAGTGCTTTTAATTCTGCTAACTGAGCCGTGCAGTCTCCTAGAGATTGCGTTTTAGTGCTACTGGGATGGAACTTTCCATCGCGCATGCGACCTTTAACGATTGCACACGCCGCGCTGTAAGTTTGCTTACTCCCTATGGCTGGTTGAGCAGATCCGTCAGTGTAAATAATGTATTCATACTGATCTAGAGGCAAAATCTCATTTGGTAGAGGATATTCTTGTTCGTATTGCAGAAATGCTTGTGTTTTTAAACTTGGATCAAATCTGTATTCAACATCCGTTGCAGTAAGAGAATTAGCCCAATGTATCCATCTGGGATGTAAGGCTTTCGCATTTGGAATGCTAGCTTTTGTAACAGCTTCTAAAGCTGGTACTGGGGTCACGACAATTATGCGTTTTCCCTGAGCCAGAGCTCTTTCTCTTGCTACAGCGGTCTGCACTGCTGTCAGGATTTTTTCTGTTGAAGTGAAACGCATTTCTGCGTTTGTGTACAGGTGTGATTTGTTTGCGATTGGTACCGTTTCGCCTTCATTGAAAGATAAATAAGTGTACCCGCATTGACCCGCTATTACTCGGATCACTAAGTTGCGTACGTTTACGCGTGTCTGTAGATGTTTTGAAGCTATCATGTCTTCCTGTAGTGAACGTAGGATATTTGTATGTTCCTGTGTCCATTGTCTGACTGAAAAATCAGGTTTTATTAAGTCGTAGAAAGGTTTTACTCTTTCTGCATAATCCAAAATGTATGTTCGACCAAAATTTAGAAATCCCAGAATTGATTGTAAATTCTTTAATGATTTTGGAGGTTGGAGCAGTGCACACTTTTCTAAAAGTTAGCTGCTAGGCTTTTTCCTTCACTTGACAGCTCTTACCCTAAAAATAGGACATTGAGATGGGCTATTTTTGATTTTTTTAAATTAAATTTATAGCCCTCAGAGGCGAATCTCACAATAATGATCCCTACAAGCACAGGGGTAAAACAAGGATGCGTGCTTGCACCAACACTATTTAATCTTTTCATGGCTGGACTGTCAACCTTGCTGAACGAAAGCAATTCGCACGCACCCAAGTTAGGGGGTATCCAGCTGTCCAATTTATTCTATGCGGTCGATCTGGTGCTCATCAGCCGGACCCCGATAGGCCTGCAGCGGCTGCTGGATATCACATCGCGATACTCTATAACAAACAAGCTCAGAATCAACCAAGAAAAATCCAAAGTTATGTGTATCAGCACTCGTAAAATGGGAATACCGAATAATTGGTTCCTGGATTCAAGGAAGCTGGATGTTGTAAGTAAATATAGATACTTGGGGGTCATTTTAGATTCCAAGGGCAACTTCAAGCCACAATGCGAGGCCATAAAAAAGAGAGGATTAATGACCACGGTATCTCTAAGAAACCTAAAATACAAGATCACTGGCTCAAGCCTCCTCCCCCCTAATAAAGGTGATTCAGGCAAAATTGATTCCATCTATCACTTACAACAGTGAAGCGATGAGAGGGAGGGACGCTGAAACGGTAGATGGTACGGTAGCAAGAGCACTGCGCATGATCTTTGGCTTGCCGGGGTACACATCACCTGCGCAGATGAAGCTCGAATTTGGGCTCCCAAAGGAAGAGCTGGCACGCAAAGGAGTATATCTAAAAAGCTGGCATAAAATAAGCAGGGGAGAAGCGAAAACACTCAACGCTCTCCTGTGGAAGGAACTGCAAGCTAAAGAAAACTGCCCCGCAAGGCTTTACATGGAGGACACAATCAAACGGTTGGGGCTGCGTCAACTATGGGATCTCCCAGGGCCTTTGGCGGGCTTTAAAAAAGCAGTAAATAACATCATCAGGAAAGAATCACTATTGCAGGACAAAGCCTCTCTGGCTGAGCGTGCACACGGCTGGTTTACTATACAATCTTACACCAAACTCGGGCCCCAAATATATCTTCAGAGCAGCTTCATAAAAAAGACAAAAGAGAAGTTTTTGAAATTTCACCTAGGGCTGTTGCCCTCTGCAAACCATTTGGCCCCTTGGCTGCGTCCCCCAACACCAGCAAAGTACCGCCTCTGTGGCAACGGCGAAGAAAATATTGTACACCTTATCACCATGTGCAAGGAACTATTACAAGAACGCCGGACCCTTTTGAGACCGCTATATAATAAAAACCAGATAAGGTCATGCAGGCAAGCAGTCCTGGCATGCTTCTCCGGCGATGAAGTCCAACTGAGCTGCCGGTTGGTAAAATACCTTGAAACTGTAGAAGCTCACCTTAATAAAGTGAAAGAATGAATAAAAAGTCAAATTGGTCTGGTTGCAGAGCAGAATCTAGCGCTAAAATCCTCATGGAGAAGGTTCCGCCTCGCACAAGCGGAGAAGCAGGAGGGACAGTGTTGGAATCCAGCGTAATCTTTGTACCCTAGGAGCCAAAGTAACCAGATGGTAACAAGGGACTAGTCGGTAACTTGGTCCTCATTGAGCTTTACTGCTATAAACTTTAAAACTTTAAAACTTGAAGAATTGAACGGGAATGCAAGCTAGCCCAACCTATGCAGAGGGCCAACCCCGCAATGTTTTTATTGGCAGAAGAGAATCGAGCCAGTTCTTAGGCTAATCTTATACTCTATCCACATTTTAATAGTTTTAGCTTTATTATTCTAATAGCAGTTTTTACTTATGGTTTATCACAGTACTATCGTAATTTGTTATGACTGTCTTGAAACAGGAAACTGTTTTTATTGATGATGGTTTGTAATGGTTTTAATTAACTGTACAATAAGGGGGCGTGGCTTCGCTGTGCAGCAAAATGGCCGCAAGTTAACGCGGCTCCGCCGGCCGAGCTCATAAATCCGGCAAAAATCTGACCATAACGCCTAATGCAGAGAACCGTACACGGCGAAAAGAGCAGGGACCGCATCTAGCAGCGTCGGTGCTTGTCCGGCGGCTGTGACCCCACGGAGACTGGAGAAATCGTCGGTGGAAGTCCTGGGCTGACGAGGGGCCTACGCGACTGCTGCAGCCGGGGCCTCGCGTGAACGCTGGTCCAGCAGCGAGGACCGGCACAGCCGGAGAGCAGAAGGTGCGACTGGCCAGGCTGATAGGCTGCCCTCCCGGGTGGCTGAGACGGCCACAGAAAAGGAAGCACTGCGTGCCGCTGCTGCGGTGGGGGCCCTGCGGATGGCCAAAGATCGCGCCGCGGGTGCTTGAGATTGGAGGCCGCTGGGCCCTGGCCCCGCCGGTGGGCGCGCTCGGAAGCCCGGACTAAAGACTGGGCCTGGGGCCGCTGCCGAGGGGACCCGATGCTGGGGGTGTGCCAGAGACATCTCCGTCCCTGCACCCGGGGGGCCTGCGCTGGATCAGAAGAGTGCGATTGCCCTGGTCCTGCGGAGTGCGGGCGGAGCGCGCACTCTTGACGGGACCGCCATTTTGTGTCGTGACAACGCTGCCTGGTGAGGTGACTGGCGTGCCGCCATAACCAGGAGCCCCGGATAGTGTGAAGTGCGGGGGATGAGAACCAGGCCAGCTGCGGGCCTTCCTGGAACATACGGGTGCATGGCGTGCGAGGGCGCCGGCAGCTGCGGAACAAAGCTGTACGTGGAGGCGCACTGAGTACGAGGTGAGAATTGTGACCGCATCGTTGCACAAGAACCGAGTGGGAGGCCCGACTGGGAAGCGCCTGCTGAGCTGTTGGTGCCACTCGATACAACACTGTAGCGGAGCACAGGTGTACAGATCAGCCATGACGGAGAACTCTGTGGGGACCGGGGCAGACCTCACTGGAGTGCTGGGGGGCTGGCCTGCTGACGGGGCCCTGACGTCTGCAGCCTCCACGGCTGAACTTCGGCAACAATCCTGTGAACCGGGAAAGAATTGCTTGAGGCTGCAGCTGGACCCGCGGGCCCGGGGCGGCACGAAGGCGGACGATCATATTCAGCTGTTACTGCGGGAAGTGGCGCGCCATACTGGGCTACAGAGACGGACGCACAGACACGTTGGGCTGCTGCGGTGGGTAGAAACCACGGCGTTGTGGCCGGGCTGACCCTATGAGACATAGGCTTAGGAGGGTGATACGGAAGCTGCGCGCGGGACGCCCCTACCTGCAGGCGCTGTGAGGAAAAACGAGGGGGCCAGGCTGCTCCGGCGAGACGGTGGCGGAGCCACACTAGTGTAAAGGACAACATTTTGCAGAATACGAAGATAGATCTTGCCGGGTGCTTCTAGAACGGCTGGCCCAGACTACACTCAGCAAGTGCGCCCACTGCATGCCACCCACCTCTACTCCACGAACATGGGGAAGCCAGACACGAGACAACCCAGGATCAATTTTGACAGAAAGTCCAACAAACCGGCTGATAATGACATAGGCGGTCGGGACCCTGCGGAGGACGCGGCCGCTAGTCAGCCGCCAGAAGATGACATCCGATCGATGTTCCAAGAATTGAAAACTAGCCTTCAAGGCATAGATTCCAAAATGGATACGCTTGCGGAACGTATGGATAGAATAACTCAACGGATGGACAAGCAAGAGGGACGTGTGAGCGTACTGGAGACGAGAGTGACGGAGACCGAGGAGGGACAGACTGAAATGGAGAAGAAAATGAGAGGCATGGACAAAGTGTTGGCTGTAATCCAACAAAAGAACGAGGATTTGGAAGCGAGATCGAGAAGGAATAACATAAGGATAACGGGAATTGCTGAAACAACGAACATTCAAAATATGGAGCAATATGTAGAAACTATGATGAGAGACCTATTCGGGACTGATCTATCCCAAATGTTCCTTATTGAAAGAGCGCACAGGTCCCTGGGCCCCAGACCACGGCCGGGAGCGCCGGCGAGGCCGATATTGGCGAGAGTACTCAAGTACAGGGACCGAGATACGATACTCCGCCTAGCTAGAGAAAAGGGCGCCATTCAATATCAAAAGCACAATATTGCTATGTACCCTGACTTCATACTGCAAGTACAAGCTGCCCGTAGAGAATTTATCCCTGCAAAGAAAATATTTCAACAACTGTGGACCAAATATGCGCTGATATACCCGGCCAAGCTGCGTATCCAGGGACATGGCAAGCCAACCTTTTTCACAGACGCTAAAGCGGCACTGGCGCATGCGAAACAAATGGCGAAGGAACACAAGCAGCAGAAGGCCTCAAGTGATGGACAGACAGAGGACAGACTCAGCGACAATGATTGAAACAACAGAGACTAGAATACATACTGTTAAACGGTGCAGAGCGCTTGGGGTGTTGTGGCTCTCAATGCTGAAGATAACTGGTAAGATAGGAGCTCTGCTCTCACGCGGAGGGGCTGTGTTGCTTTATGCATGTCGATAGCAACCCTGACAAATATGCAGTCCGTTATTGTTGGGAGGTTCCTGAGTGTTAGAGCGTGGTGTTTAAAGCTCGGCCACCCTACCACAAGTGTAGGGGAGTTTGCCGGCAACCTCACGTGCCCCATGGGATGATTCCCCTCTCTTGGCTACTAATTTTAGATTGTTTCCTTTTTTGGGTTAAGGGTGGGGGGGTTACACAACCTGATTGGGGGGTTGGTGTGGGTGGGGGGGGACAGTTGCATTTTTTAGGATTTCAGAACTGCCACAAAATGTACAATTTTGCACGCACGATGGGGGTCTGCCATGTCCTGCGATATCCTCCTACTTGCGTGGAGATGGCGCTCGGTTGCATCCGCATACGCTGACGAAACCCAGCGGTGCACATCCTCACAGCCGGTGTGTGACCGGCTTGGATCTCTACGTATAGATATGTCACAGGAACCTAACATGAACTCACTAACATGCCTCACGTGGAACGTCAGAGGCCTCAATGATTGCAGAAAGACGAGACTGATCCACTCTTATCTCACAAGGCATATGGTAGATATATGTTTCCTACAGGAAACACACCTCACAAGCACATCAGTGGGAATGCTTAAGAATAAAAGATGGGAGGTGGTAGTAGAGGCTGGCTATTCCAACTACTCCAGGGGAGTGGCGATACTCATGCGCAGAGGACTACACTGGCGAACACACAATACGATCGTAGATAGGGAGGGCAGATACATAATATTGCAGGGAGAGCTGTATCACACTCCGGTAACACTGGTTAACATCTATGGCCCGAACACAGATAGTCCGGAATTTTTTCAACACATATGGCAGAAGATACAAGCATTGGGGTATACTGCGGTTCTGTGGGGAGGAGATTTTAACGTAGTCCTGTCGACACAGACAGACAGACAGGGTTCATCCCGGGCACATCACCCAAAAGCAGCAGCATTGCTACATGAAATTATAGAGGATCTCCAGTTAATAGATTCCTGGAGGGCCATACACCCATCAGTCAGAGCAGGAACTTGTGCTACACACCATCGGTTCGCGTGGTCACGCCTGGACTTTTGGTTGGTCTCTAAGGACCTTCACACCTGGCTGACAGAGGCCACACACCATCCCCGCACTTTCTTCAGATCATGCGCCTGCCCAGATACGACTGCGCATACCTCCTGCATATGTCCAGCCGTTCGCCTGGAGATTCCCATCTAGCGCCCTGCTGGACCTGGTTTTTCGCGAAGAGCTGAATAACAAGATCACAGAATATTTCACGCTAAATGAAGGCACGGTGAACTCGCCGGGCACGCTTTGGGAAGCCTTTAAGGCGGTCACGAGAGGTGATTGCATAGCACTTAAAACGGGCGTCCTAAAAGATGTACGTAATACACTTAACAGGCTTGAGCGAGAAATAAGAGAGCTGGAACAGTCGCAACTACTTGGCCCGTCCCCTGAGATCACAGCAAAGATAAGGTCTAAACTAACAGAATTCCAAAACGAAGCAGAGAGGGAGACGGCATATTTAAATAAGCATGCTCAGGCGCGGCAATACGGGGAGAGTGAGAGACCGGGAAAAACACTAGCAGGATTACTTAGCACACCTAGAGGGTCGAATTACATAACTGAATTACATACGGATAATGGGGACGTAGTTAGAACACCACCTGACATACTGAGTGTAATGTCCCTGTTTTATAAACGACTATATACCTCTCAAACGGACCCGCCGCAGGAGGACATAGCTGGGTATCTAGATGATATAGCACTGGCCTGGTTTAACAATGGTGCCCGTGAGTACATGGAGTTGCCCATTACGACAGAAGACATTAAGCAAGTAATAAATAGTATGCCAACAGACAAAGCCCCAGGGGCGGACGGATTAACGGCAGCATTTTATAAAGAATATGCTGACATACTAGCCCCCAAATTACTACAGGTATACCTGGAAGCAATGGAACACACTCCCTCCGACGCTTCGTGAGGCCACTATAATAACCATATTGAAGTCGGACAAAGATCCGACCAACCCGGACTCTTACCGTCCGTTATCCCTGATAAACTTGGACGCCAAAATATACGCCAAGTTAATAGCGAATAGACTACAGCCCATGATACCACAGATAGCTTTGCCAGACCAGTCAGGATTCGTACAAGGCCGCTCCACTGCCCACAACCTGAGGACGATCTTTGGCGCGCTTCATTACCTGGCCCCCCATGTGCAGGCCACAGCGGCACTTTTGGACGCCACGAAAGCGTTTGATTCACTGGAATGGAAGCATCTCTTCACATTATTGACACGCCTAGGTCTCAGCCCCATATTTATCAGTCAAATCCAAATACTATATGCGAACCCGACAGCGAGGGTTAAGGTAAATGGGCAGATATCGGAACCCTTTAACATTACTAGAGGGACAAGACAGGGCTGCCCACTGTCGCCATTATTGTTTGCTATAGCCACAGAGCCACTTGCGGCCAGGCTCCGGCAATACCATACACAGAGAAGCATTGGATTCACGTCTAGGGGACTTTTGATATCGATGTATGCAGACGACATGACTATATACCTGACTAACCCTAGGGACAACTTTGACACAGTGATGAGGGAACTGATACGGTATGGTGGACTGACCGGGATCCAGATTAACTGGAAAAAATCTGTGATGCTACCACTCACTGACACCACAGTCCCGTTTGACTCAGAATTTCCGATACAATGGGCAGAAGGGGAGACGAGATATCTAGGTATCCGAATAAGTAGATCGTTGCAGGAAATATGGACGGCCAACTATGGTAGGGTAATGGACTGGCTGGAGAGCAAGATACCAAGATGGAAAGGACTGCCTTTATCTTTGACAGGGCGCATAGCTATTACAAAAATGGTAATACTGCGCAAATTTCTATACATATTTGTGAATATTCCAATGCCGTTGAACGTTCATTTTTTTAAACGACTACGTTCCAACATATTGGAACAAGTGTGGGCGGGTAAGCAACACCGAGTATCATGGAAAACATTGACGTTGCCATTCACACAGGGTGGGTTGGGCGCTCCAGACTTTGAGCTGTATGCCTACAGTGCACAAGCGCAGTTCCTACACTTTTGGCACCACCCTACACCATTCCAACCTCACGTGGCGATAGAAATAGATAGAATCGCACCACTCCCGCTTAACACAGCCCTATGTAATCGTATAAACGCCCACATCAGGAAATAGACACAGTGGAGGCGGTACGATGGGCGTGGAAAGGAATTGCGAAGAGGGCACGACAGGAAGTGCTTTATGCACCATCTATGCCCATAGGAGGGAACCCCTTACTGAGCCCCCTGCTAGACAAGGCAATTACAATGAGGGCGAAATCACACAAACTAGAGAAAGGGAGCGACCTATTTCCAGATGGCGAATTTCTAACACTAACGCAGATGTGCGACCCACAGACGCCCACTGCGTCAGATATGCTTTTATATTACCAATGCAGAGCAGCATGCAGATCCAGATATAAAGAGTTCCCAGGTGCGCCACCTACCTTGCCTGCGCTGGAGAATATCTTATCGAATCCATCACCCCGAAAACTTATCACACGCATCTACAGCATCACACAGGGGGAATCTCCAATCACTTATGTTACCTCTAAAGTGGAATGGGAAAAAGAGGCCGATTTAACAATCACTGACAAACAATGGCAGTTCTGCTGTTCTCAGCTGAAATATCTTTCACCGAATTATAGACTGCGACTTATCCACTTTAACTTCCTGCATAGATTATATCGCACACCGTCGCAGTTGCATCGCATGGGCCTGCACCCAGATGCGAGGTGTTGGAGATGCGGAGCTCAGAACGCCACGTTCACTCACTTGGCTTGGGATTGTGGAACTATAGCGCAATATTGGGCAGACGTCTTTAGGCACATGGGTCATATAATAAATGCCTCACTACCAGCAGCGCCGATGATGGCGCTGTTAGGGTATGTACAAGAAATTCCGAAAGAACACCGCAAACTCACGGCCATGATGCTGCTGCTAGCGAAAAGGCAGGTGGCCATACATTGGAAGAAACAGAATCCTCCTGCGATAGCTGAATGGGTCAGGGCTGTGGCATATTGCAAGGATCAATTGTCTGTCTTCTGGGAACTAATGCCAAGTAGATCCAGACCATCTGACATATGGGAACCATTTGCCGATTGGCTGCGTTTGGGTGGAGCGGACCTCCAGAGGGACTAGGATAAGAGGGACGGCGGAGGGGATCGGTCTGGTCGGGCACCACTGGTAACATGATTGAAGATGGGACATGGGCTTGCCACTGGGCACCAACTAAATAGGATGTGAACGGCTGAATATGCAAAGACTGGTAGAGCGTAAACGACATGGCAGATTGCTTGACAGGTACTGAAGGGGCTCGCCTCTTGATCGGATAGAATGGCAGAGGGGGGAGGGGGGGTTAAAGGTTTAAGTTGGTTCTAATGTTTAGATGTAAATGATTGCGTTGCAGTTTGTTATCACTAAGAGGATGCATACTGGTTGAAATCCGCTGCCTGCCCTCCGGGTTGTTGGCAAATAAAGCTGTGTACTATAATCCAGACAGATAAGCCGCCGGCCTAAGGGTTGTAGGCAAGTGGCAGTGTAACCTGAGAAGTATGCAATAAAACTTTATAAATAATAAAAATAAAAAAATAAATTAACTGTACAATAAAGTATTACCTTACCTTACCTTACCATAATAATGGTGCTCACCCTGGTCAAGTGCCTCAGTAAGTCATCGTCCGTCAGATAAATATCATCCACATAGGACAATGCTTCTTCATCCAAATTTTGGAGTAACTCTGTTACCCTTGCTGAAAACAACCCCGGGCTATTCTTATACCCTTGGGGGAGTCAACAAAATTGCCGATGTGACCTAGCGCTGAGAATGCGGTCAAATACCTGCTTTCAGGCACTATATTTTGGCAGAAAAATCGATTTGCGATATCAAGTGTTGTTTTGTATTTTTGTCGCACAATGTTATTCATCAATGCGGCACTGTGTGCATTTTGAACTGCAAATGTCTTTGTACAAGTGTTTAAATGTCTGTAATCTAAAACCAGACGATATGTGTTGTCAGGTTTGGCTATGGGGAACAAAGTATTGTTCATAGGTGAAGTGCAATTTTTAATCACCCTCTGGTATTCAAGTAGATCTAGGATCTCCCTGACTTGTTTTTTAGCTTCCTGCTTTATAGGATATTGCCTTTGAGCATTTGGTGAAACTTTTAACGGGATCACGTGGTGGGTTGAGTCCTCATCCCAACCAGCATGATTTTTGTACAATTCTGGAGCTAGGGCAACCGCCCACCTCCTGCGCTTTATGCATGTTTTAAATGTATGGGAACGAGGTCGGAAAATGCTGGAAAAATTACCTTTTCTCCCTTTGGGCACTCCATGAAGAATGCTGGCGGCCAGTCTTGCTCTGCTAATAGGATGTCATATCCAGATGACAAATTTTCCCAAAATAGACCTTTAACTTTCCTGGGCTTGTCCCCCTCCATCCGGAGTGTTATCTCATGTAACTTATGTGGGACACTTACCCGAGTATCAGGTGTTTCCATCGTGATATACTCACTCAACTCCCCTGTCACCAGAAATTCTTTCAGGTTCTGGCGAGCTATTGTTACTTCTGCCACGCTGTCTAGCATCGTCAGAGCCCATTCCCTGTTCAGAAGCTGTGTCCTCAGAATTCTGGGCATGTCTGATCTTGAGACCTGCTACCTTCTTCTTTTTGAACTGAGGTTTTTGTTTTTGTTTATCCTCTTTTTTAGGTGCGTAGTCCGCAGCGCGTTGCGTGTCTCTGGACTTTGTACGCTCCTCTTGTCTGTGTTCTGACCGTCCTTCCCTCTCGGAGTTTCTTGACGAACCCTGAAAGGAACGAGAGGAACGTGTATCAGTATCCTGATACCTGTCAGGTTTTTTAATATTATCCCTATTCCTGAGGTTATACCTCCTTTCAGAGGGCTCCTGTTGAGGAGACCTCCCTCGGGATTGAGATCTGCTGTCTTTAGACTTTTGTTGCTTTTTATTTTCCCACTTCTTCTTAGAAGAAGTAGGTGCCTGCTTTGTAGTGTCCTTTTCAGAACTGCCCACCAGTTGTGGTTTTAATGCTTTCCCACCTAGACTGTCTCTGCGTAATTCTGCATATGCAGTTTCAATTATTTTGGGTAGTTCGTGTTGTTGATCCATTGGACTGAACTCCCTTAGGCGTTGGCGGATCGCCACTGAAGCTGCTTCCCCTTTAATATTAGCTAGTATTATGGCTGATACCTGATCAAAGTTGTTTAGTAACTTCATCCTTAAGTTTAGGGCCGGCTCTGCTCCGTACTCATTTTGTATCTGTCTCAATACCTCAGGTACTACTGCTAATGACGGGATACCATGCGTTCTGGTATATATGGCAGGAAAGACTGAACCCCAAGAGGTGCAATCCTCTACCTGTGGTGTGATCCCCATGGGCAAGCAGATTGTTAGAATTCTGTGTTTATCTTAGGTGGTAGTATTCGGGAATACTGCCTCAAGCTGAGTTATTTTCTGAGCTATCCAGAATGGGGATTTGTTCGCGCTTTATGGGCATTTTGCCCATTACCGCGTGTAATGTTTGAGGAGTAATTTTATTTCCTGTACCCTGAGCTGAGTACTATTTGCTGCACCTGGTGCAGGTTGGATTGTTAAAGCCCTCATGACGAATTGTGTCAGGTTTCTGTAGATTTTAATTAAATCTCTGTGTTGTATGAGTAATTCTGGCTGTGGCATTGTTCCAATGTCCGGATGCGGTGTGTAAGCCGCTAGTATTGGCCATGTGGCCCCGTCTCCTCCGAGCGGGCCTAATCTTACTCTTCCTCGTACGTGGGGCAGGGCGCCAATAAACCAGTAATGATGTTCCTGGTAAGTGAGTGGAATCTCTATGTCCTCAAACAGGGCATATTCCGGTGCTGCATCTCCTGCTATATAGTAGTGAAATGTCTTTGTTATGGCATTTGTTGCTGGGAATGTAACCCATGAATAGAACACCTCTGTTTTGTTTGATTTGTGTGCCTCTATCACGAAAACTACCATGCCACCCCTAGCTTGTAAACCATTTTCTAATAGTCTTAGGGTGACTGTCATTCTGAATTTTGGTGCAATCTGTATTGCATTTTCTGGTGGTTCTCCGGCTGAGACCTCCAGATTTATTCTTTCTTCATCGCTCTCAGTCATTTTGCAAAGGAAAGCTTTTCCAAGAGAACTTAGTTAAAGGTTTTATGCACAATTTAGGAACTAAATGTCCTTCAAGCTTGATTAACCAACAACCGATAAATAGGATATCTCGCCTTCTCAGCTGTGGCTGAGTTTGTGCCCACCCACTCCAGACGTCTCTGGGGTTTTGTGAGTAGGTTCTCTGAGAATAGCACGACTGAACTACTCAGATTCTACTGTTAAATAAGTACCCAACCAACGTTGGTGGCGCCATGTTGTGTAGTTCCTATAGTACCCCTGCAGGACCTGCACGTTTGGATAACATATACTGTGGGCTTGGTGTTAGACTGATTCTGTGCACCCCCACCGCGTATGTTAGCCGGATTTGCATTAGCTAGCTCACAGTGCCACTAGATTCTCCTCTTATCGGGGAGAGATTAGTTTCTGGCAACCTTAGATCATGACAACCCTAATTCCTCAGAATCGTGGAAACAATGTACTACCTTTCGCTCAGTCACTCGTGCTCACTTATTCGGTTTGTCTCAGAGAGTTACACAGAATAAACAGTCTGGGCGTTTCAATAAGTATTTATTGAACAGTTGTTATTCTAGTGTAAAATATATGTGCTGCAGCAACCAGCAGACAATAGCAGAAATATATTATCAGCAGTACGATAAAAGTGAAGGGATAGAATAGTTCTACAATATTGCAATAATCATAAATACATACATGAATATAAAAAGCATTATGAAAATGTGCGTACTCCTACGATGCCTAACTAGATGTACCTGAGTGTACCTAGCATATGTGTAGGTCTAAAAGCCTAAGAGCCAAGAATCCCTCTAGGATTTAGTCGAACCCCCATATCTGAATAGAGAGAGTGTGGGACCTCGTCCTGGTCTCGAGTTGGACACCCCGTAAGGACTGTGTTAGACCTCTGTCAGCTGGAGCGACTGCATGCAGGAGCCTCAGCGTCTCTGGTCAGTGTGTCAGCATGGAAGTCTCGGTTCCCTCTATCTTACCGTGGCAAGATGTGGTGTATTTATACCCTAAAGTGTCTTGTCCCTCAGTATGGTTTGTATTGGTCTTTGTTAGACATGAGGAAGACATCAGGGGTGAACTTTGTACATACATATTATGCGGGAGATGTAGCTGGTGAATGCTCATGCATAATTTATGAGTACATTGTAGGCCTGTGTTCTGGAAAGACCTTGCAGTGTTCTAACCACAAACTAGATAACGTTCAACCCTCAGAGCTCGTTGTGTACTCTACGGAACTAATGTAGGTGAAAGATCATGCCTATATTAGGAGCCATGACTATAATAGGGCATGTACGAGTATGACCATAATAGGGTATATACGAGTATGACCTTAATAGGGCATATACGAGTATGACCATAATAGGGCATATACGAGTATTTCTACATTATGGCATATATGAGCAGGTCTACATTAGGGCCTATATACGAAACATAACACCCTCTATCCACTTCGTGTCTTTTCCCATGCTCTTGCTCATTCACCCTTACTTTATGCCCCTTTTTAGGTCTTGCCCACACAACACATGCACTGTCCTGTGAGACATATTGTTTACTATTCAGTGGGCAGACAACCTACCCACAGCATGCCATTAGTTGTTGTCATTGTCACTAATTTGCAATCTTTCAATTGCTTAACTCCCATAGGATTTCCATTCTTTCTTATGTTAGCTCCCCTTGGTGCATGGACCAAATACACGTTTTCTTCTCTGTCTTTGGTCTTCCTCATCTTTGTTTTTTGCAACACACTATTTTTTATAAGCGTTTAAATTTTATTCCTGGACGTGCAATGTGTTTTCCTACTTTTAACATTGGCATACAGCTTCTTATTTATGTTGCTGTCACTCTATCATCCATCTCTAGCAACACTTTAGTTACTTACGCCCACAAGTGTTCTACTCTACTCCGCTACACTCCACTCCACTCCACGCCACTTCACTCTATGCCACTCCACTCTACGTTACTCTACTCTACTCCACTTCACGCAATGCCACTCTGCAGCACTCTATGGCACTCTACACCACTCCACTCTATGCCACTCTCATCTTTGCCACTCACTCTACTCTACCACACACTACTCCACTCCACTCTACACCACACTACGCAACTCCACTCCACTCTACACCACTCCACTGTATGCAACTCTACTCTGCACTTGAGTGGCGTAGAGTAGAGTTGCATAGAACACACTGTAATAAAATGCTACTCATTGGCACTCTACACCACTCTAAGCCACTCCACGCCACTCCCTGAAACTCTCAACCACTCCACTCTACTCCACTCTACTTTATGCCACTCTATACCTCTCCACGGCACTCTACACCACTCTATGCCACTTCACGCCACTTTATGCTACTCTATGACTCCATGCCATTCTACACCATACTACAGTACTCCACTTTACGCCACTTCATTCTACGCACCTCTACTGTCTGCCATTCCACTCTACACCACTTTACCCCACTCTGCTTTACGCCACTTTACTCTATGCTACTCCACTCTACTTTGCTCTGCTCTCTCCACTTTTCTCCACTCTATGCCACTCCACTGCGCTGTAATAAAATGCCACTCCATGGCACTCTAAGCCAGTCTGCTCAACGCCACTCTATACCACTCTACTCTACGCCACTCAACTCTACACCACTCCATTCCCCTCTGTGCAACTCTACGCCACTCCACTCCGTGCCTGTCTACTCTACACCACTCTACTCTTTTTCACTCCTGTTCCACTCTATGTCACTCCACTCTGCGACACTCTAATCTATGCTATGCAACTCCATACCACTCTACCTCACTCTGATAAATGTCACTCCTCTCTACTTCACGCGACTCAATGCCACTCCACCCTACCCCAAAATATGCAACTTTACTCTGCGCCACTCTGCCTCACTCTACTCTACACCAGTGTACACCACTCCACTCTACACACTCTATTTAATGATGCTACTTTATGCAACTCCACTCCACTCTATGCCACTCTACTCTAGGCCACTCTACTCTATGCCACTCCACTGTATGCAAGTCTACTCTGTGCCACTCTACTCTATTACACTACTCCAAAACACTCTCTGCCACTCCACTCTACTTTTTGCCACTCCACTCCACTCTACTTTATGCCACTATATCATTCTACACCACTCTACTCTATCCCACTCCACTCTGCTCCATGTCACTCCTCTGTATGCCACTCTACTCTACGCCACTCCACTCTACTCCATGCCACTCTATGCCAATCTACAGCACTCCACTCCACTCTATGCTGCTCTACTGATTGCCACTCTACTCTGCGCCACTTGCATCACTCTATGCCACTCCACTACATACACTTGATGCTACTTTATTCCACTTCACTCCAGGCCACTCTACTCTACAGCACTCTAGTCTACGCCACACTGCTCTAAGCCACTATCCTCTGTGCCACTCCACTCTATACCACTCCACTCAATGCCACTCCACTCTATGCCAATCCACTCTACCCTCCAGCACTCCACTCTATGCCATTTCACACCACTCTACACTACTCCACTCCACCGCACTCTACACCACTCTATGCCAGTCCACCGCACTCTATGCCGCTCTGCAACACTCTACTCTATGCTACTCTATGCCAATCCACTCTTCTCACTCTACACTACTTTACACAATTCCATGCCACTCCATTCTATGCCACTGTACTCTATGCAACTCTACTCAACGCCACTCAACTTCAACCTATGCCTCTCCACTCCATGCCACTACACTCTACTCTACTCTGTGCCACTCCCCTCTATGTCACTCCACTCTACGCCACTCTGCACCACTCTACTCTATGCCGCTCTACTATACGCACTCCACTCCATGCTACCACACTCTACTCCACTCTATGCCATTCCACTCAATGCCACTCTACTCCACTCTCCTCTACATCACTCTCCTCTACGCCACACAACTACCTTTTAACCATGCTGAACATCAGCCATGCTGCTCTACAACATGGCTAAAAAGACATTGGCAAAGCCTATAGCTCTCACACAGAAGAGACTTATTGGCTTTACCAGTGCTTGTTTTTTTCTCCTCGCCATACACGCTTACCTTCCCTTCTTTTTCTTCCCCTTTTACCCACAAAACTTCCTCATCCTCTTTCCTCTCTTCTATCTATATCTCTTCCTCAATATCCTTCATACTTCTTCCTCCTTTTTACCATTGCATTTATATTTTGATTTTCTCTCTTCTTCTCTCATACAGTTTTCAATATAATTCACATTTTAGTAGAACTAAGGTGCTTTTTGTCCTGCCATACTGTATTGTGAATCATAGGAGAGCAGTTAACCCAGTGGCTGGGCCTGTAGAAAAGAGTTGTCATCCATGGAATTCTTGCAGAATGTAAGCCACAAAATGTATCTCGGAGGAGAAAAAGGCCAGAGGTGGGGCCTCCCCTCATCCGGGTGAAGGGAGGTCTGGAAAAGGAAGCCCCACCAGAACACAGGTCGATTGTTATGTTGGATAGCCTAGCACCCTGAAAAAGGTTTTGGAAAGGTCTTAAAGAAAATCAACAGACACCCCACCGAATACCTCAACGACTACCGACTCTTCGACGACACTCAGTCCAGTTTCAGACAACCACAGTATGATACCTCATCAATGCCGCTAATGACATCCGCATGACTCTGGGCAGAGGAGACATTGCGGCATTTGACACAGTGATCCACCCCATCCTCATCCAGTGCCTACATGAAATCGGAATCCAAGGATCTGCTCTTCCTGAGTGGAAAGATCCAGTCAGTCAGCCTGGCACAGTATACTTCGGACACCTGCAATCTCATTAGTGAATATCCACAAGAATCCTCCCTAAGCCCAACCCTCTTCAACGCATTCATGATCCCTATAGCCAGCATCATCTGCTCTCAATATATCAACGTCCTCTCCTACGCCGACAACACGCAACTCATTCTCTTACTCATGGACAAGATGCACAGGTTCAATGCCTGACTGAAATTACCCACTGGATGAAGACCAACTGTCTAAACTTGAACACCAACAAGACTGAAATCGTGATAGTCGGGAAGAGCACATCACTACGGGACTCAACCTGATGGCCACCAGAGCTAGGGCTGACACCCATCCCCACATCCTACACCAAGAACCTCGGGATCATCATCGGCAGCAAGCTCGACATGACCACCCAAGACAATGCCATCACCCCGCCTCATGCTTACATACCCTGAAGATGCTGAGGAAGATTTTCAAATAGTTCCCAATCAGCACCTGGAAAGCCATTATGCACACCCTAGTCTCAAGCAAGCTGGACTAAAGGAACACCTCTATGCCATGATCAACAAAAAACTCACCAGAAGCTTTCAGACCATTCAGAACTCTGAAGTATATAAAAAGTGATGGATGGAATGCTTGAATTAATCTCAGCTACTGGTAATTATTTGGGGCCGCATCTCAGTCCATCATTATTTTGCACAGCATGCCACCCCAAGTTTGGACTCAGCCATATGAAAATCAGCCTTGGCCCTGCTCCAATAGAAACAGTTCAAACCGAACTGCCAGGAAAGGTCCTCCTTGAACTAGAACACAAGCAACCCAGGACAGGTTTCACACTTGTTATGGGCTCTTCAGCCTGGTACAGCTTAGTTCCAGGGGCAGTGTGCATGGAACCCATGTCTGGGCATACCCGTCCTACTTAGGACGACATACTAAAGTATACAAAAAGTGATGAATGCAATTCGCTGCGTTGCGTTACTCTTCCCTGGGAAGGCGCTCCGTGGGCATTGCATAGGTGTTCACACGTAACTGCCAAGTAGTTTGATGCATCTCCAGATTTACAAGAACTTGTAAACCTGCAGATGAGCCAACATCTTACACCTTCCCAGAGGAGGCCTAACAAGGAGAAATATCTCTGTTTCTCCTCGTTTCTACCTCTTTCTATGTGCACACATAGAAAGAGGAATATGAATCCCAGGATAGTTTTTGTGTACAAAGGTAACCCTTTCTGTACAAAAAAATGCTGCATGCAACATAAGCACCCTTGCACCATGGTGCAAGGGTGCCTGCTTTGGTGCTAGGATGCCAAACGGGTACCAGCACAAGAGAAAGGACAGGAATGCACTGTATTGCCTTAAAAATGTTGCATTCCTCCACTTTACCTGTCACACAGTGCAAGGTGACTTGCTGCACTGCAGTGGGACACAAGCTCATAAATGAGCCCCTTTATACATAGTGTAAAAGTAGGGTCACGTGATTGCCATGAATCTAAGTTTCATAAACAGAACCCGACGACTTACCCATAGAATGCATTTTTGCATGTAGCACTCAGGTTATAATGAAGAGTGAGCCCAGATATCTACACTGGACTAAACCATTAGGCATTTAATGCACCATATGAAATTAAATCACATTACTTAAAATGGCAATTAGAAGGAGGAAAGGACCAAAATATTCATTTAGCCTTTTGGCAAGGCGACTCTTAATTTTGCACCAGCTACCCTAACTAATCTGACACCCAGTATTTCTCATCAGCGTATGACCACTGAGAGGTTAGCATTTGTACTGGAGTGAAAATATCTGGTGGGGGTTCAAAAATTAACTGTTCCATCACCTTCATAGTAGCAGTTGTCTTAATCATTTTTCACGGCAGAGGCAGTACTCTAAACTGGCTTTAGTCAGCAACAGTAGGCTGTCCTAAATCCTGGCATGACACTGTAATATGACGACATGATTAAGACCAAATATGACCATAATGTTCAGATCCTTCCTTCCTTTTAGAAGCATGGACTCCATGAGTTCTCAAATGGCACTTGATGGTTCTAATGCAGCAGCGGGGATCCATCAGTAAGAGTGTGAGTGACTCCGGCAAGGAGAACAAAGATTAGAAGAATCAGTTAAAATCTCTCCATGGGTGCCTTAGATGAAACTGGTACTATGCTTCTGTGCAATGAATGGACTGTTTTAGCATAATATTGGAGTTTAGCAGTAAGGCACAATAGGGAAAAAAGACATTCTTTTTAGGTCTATGCAGTATACACACTGACATTATATTTAGGATGATTACCCTTCTATCCCTAATCCGGCAAAATTGTTTACTTTTGGTGACAGAGACGGTTTGACGAAATAAATTCAGTTTTGGGACTAACTCAGAATAAGGACTGCATCAGTCATGCCCAAAGTGCTGACTCCTTATTTGGGGCACAACACCCACAGATTAACAAGAAGAATTGGTCACTGCTTACTGGATCAGCCCAGCCTGAGCTGGTGGATGCTAAAAATAAATCTGCAAATGTCTTAAATAAAATCTGGCTAAGCAGATGATTCCTTATGTCTAATAATTAGGAACAACAGCCAATAACCTCAGTCAAGACTCACAAAGACAATACAGAGGTCTGCAACACAAATAATAACAGATGGCCTTTCTCAGACATAGGAGTAGCTCTTTGGAAAACCAATAGTGCTTTCTTACACTTCTGACTGGGGTCGTATTCTGTTAGGATTCACCTCTGCAGCCTCTCCGGATCATCAGAAGCCTCTATGAGTGCATCCTTCCAGCCCTCTTTCAATCCCTGAATGACACACATGCATTCCAGACTGTCCTCCCCAGGCTGTCAGAGTGCTCCTTAACCAGGAAGTGGTGGGGCAATTGACCTATAAATAACCTGTTTTATACCACACAAATTCATTTCATATTTTGAGATACTAATTCCCCATTAATCCTTTTGGGTTCCAGAGTAGCGTGCTACACGCCTAAACAGCGCCTCAACACTTCATCAGGGGTAACAAGCGCTATATAAATGCAAACCTTTTCCCTCTTCTATCCCTCCACTATCCTTCTTGATCCAAATAACAAACTAACATATCCACCACTCAAATTAATTTCATATTTCACTATACTAATTCAACACTGAGCCTTTATGGGTTCCAGAGTAGCATGCTACTCGCTGAAAAAGTGCTTCAGGGGTAGTAAGCACTATATAAATGCAATTACAATACAATACAATACATTGTTCTCTCCTCTGTACTGCTCAGAGAAGGGTGCACCATTGCACAGCGTTAACCTTCTTGGGGGAATACAGTAATGAGGAAAGCAGATCCAATGCTCTACAATTAATGATAATGCACATAAAATCTCACGTTTAACAATAAAATTGGAGCCTTATATATTTTACAGTACATATGGAGGATTAGATTGAACAACGGGGGACTATTGACGTGCCAGACCCCGGTTTATAGGTGTGGGCGACACCTGGTGAGCGGTGACGGATGCTCAATGGCCACTGTCGTCATTTTTCTTTAAAGGCAAGTGCAGAAAAGCGATTGCAAAAGCAGGGGACATGCTAGTTGGTTGCTCGGGTGCAGCACGTGTGCATGGCAGTCAGTAGGAGACAGTTAGGGCCTCCTTCTTTTCGGCTGGTAACCCCTACCATCCATCAACGTGCCCACTGATTCCCAGTACCCATGTTGCAGCTTTCTCTGATTCATCATCATCCACCCACCCTGGGCTTACCTCCCAGAGATCCTCTTCATAACCGGATCCTCTCTACGGTGGTGGTTAGCAAAGACACTTGTGCGGAAGGCTTTGTTGGCTTGATAGCTGAGCTGCGCCATTGCTGACGGTCCTGTTACAGCATGTCTTCCAGTAGAGGTAAATGGGACCAGGGGCATGCGACACGGATGGGAATGGGAGGGAAAATCTGTTGTGTATCTATACCACAGTGAAGTGGTGTTGGGGGGGCAGGCATATTGTAATTTTAGCACAGTGAAAGACACATATTGTATTTGAGCACCATGAAAATGGTGCCGGGGGCATATTTCGTCACACATTTTGTCAAGCACAGTGGTGCAGCTAAGCCTTACCGGCAAGACTGCCACATAATTTTAGAAAGTGCCCTGGGTCAATCCTTAGAGTGCCCAATATGTCCAAATCTTCGAGCACAATTGAACTGCTCAGTGCTTATTGTAACCGACTACTGCTAGTAAATTGTTAAGCATGTACTAGCAAGGTATTTTCTATTGTTCAGGTCCCTGCACTGTGTCTATCTCAGTTTCTCCAGGACTATGGAGGAATTGTAAGGGGTGCCTGTCGCATTTTGTTTGCACCCCTTTCAGGATTGCTGATTCCATTTGTCCATCATTCTGACGGGGGTGGGGGGGGGATTGCTGTAGCATTTTTTAAAAGGCACCTATTACAGTCTTTGCCACCCCCACAATGCTGTGGGACTGCGAACCAGAGAGAGGGGTTTACCATTAAAGGCCAATCAGATAATGCCTCCAAAATAGGTTAAAAGAAAGACAGAGAGACTGGATGCAGACAAGGCGTTAGTGATGGGATACCTGGATTCTATTGAGGAGATGCTAGCTTTTCTGTGACCCTCTCAGGGGGCCCCAGCTCAGCCTGGTGCTAGCCCTCAGCAGGTTTCAGCCTCAGAGCACCTCCTTTGGGAATAGGTTTAGAGGAACATCCCAGAAGCCTCCTCCCCCAAATGGCAATATTTCTACCTGCACCTAATGCTTGAGGAAATGAATACCTGCAGGAGAGAAGGGGAAGTCACTCACGCCCTTCACGTCTATCCCTCGAAAAGCGCCATCAGTGCGCGTTCGGTCTTGCCAGGCTCAGGTGATCACAGTGGAGGAGGAAGAAGCAGGCTCAGCGCCAGGAAAAAGTGACAGGCATTGATCCTGTGAGTGAATTAGTAACCAGCTTGGCACGCATTTTGCCATGACTCTCTAAATTAGGGGTAGTAGAGGCAGGGACTCAGGCAAAAGAGGGGAATGACCTAGCAACTGCAAAGAGGCAGGTAAAAAAAGCTCTAACAAGAAGCCAAATCCAGTAGTCATCAGTTCAGGGGCATCAGGCAACTAACAACCCAGCCGCAGGTAGTACCAGTGTGGCGGAGGTCCAAAACACTTCCACTATTGCCTCACCCACAGCTCCCCGTGCCTCAAAACACTTCCACTACTGCCGCACCCACAGCTCCCCCTGTGTACAGCTGCCCCAGCTGCGGCTAGTGTGAAGGATGGCAAAGGTGAGGATACTGCCCTTTTGACCAATTTGCATGATCAGGTACTGGCCCCCCCGGGACCTGTTAGGCTTACACGTAACAGCATATATTTGAATGGAAAGACCAGAAAAGAGGCCTATGTTGAGCTGTTTGAGCTTACTATTGTGAAGATGACGTCAGAGGACTGAAGGAACCCAAAGAGTGCACACCCAAGCAGAAAAAGACCAAGGTCGAGGAATCTGAATATTTGGCACAAGGTTTTTACAATTTACCAGTCTCTGCTGCTAGCAGAAAACACCAGAATTGGTTGTACAGATGTACTTTTATCAGAATGAAATTGTGAGGGCATATGAGGCGGTTGGGGTCTTTTTTGAAAGATTATGACAAATCCTTCTGGCTGAAGAAAGCTACTAATCAGAATATGCTCTGGGATCAGAATGACATTAATTCATGGTTGCACTGTATGATGCTACATAAGAGTGAGCGTACTGGGCAGTAGTCCTTTTGGACTTCAGCCGGGGGAGGTGAGTGGAAAGAACCATGCTGGGCCTTCAGCAAGAAAGTATATATAAGGCCCCTGGATACCTGTAAGTTCAAATATAACTGTTCCCTTTGTGGCACTGCAGGTCACCCAGAGTTTATTCCAAGAAATCTAAAGACATTTGAAGTCGGAAGCAAACAGGAGGCACTTTCACTTAGTGCAGCACTCTCTCCTGTATCACTGTTGGCTTTTACCCCGGGGATAAGCTATTATCTGATGTAGCTTGCCTCCTCTATTGTGGATTCCAGAATGGTTTTAGAATACTTGCCACAGGGATGCAGGGTCCTAAGTTTTACAAGAACCAACAATACTTGTGCATTGACAAGGATATAGCAAAGAAGAAGATTGAAAAAGAAGTGAAATTGGGGGTTGTATCACATCTTTTTAGAAACCTGCCTGATGACTTTGTGTGCTCACCATTAGGGATCTTTCCCAAGAAAGATCTGAACGAATTTAGACTTGTATACAATCTATCTGCCCTGAGGGGTAGGTTAGTCAATTACCCAATTGACTCAGGGCTTTGATCTCTAAGGTATGCTTCCCTGGTTGGTGCATTGGCCAAGTTGAGGGAGCTGGGGCATGGAGCCCAAACATTGAATCAGCTTTTTGTCTGCTCCCTATTCACCTGGATGACTTCCACCTGTAGGTCTTTCACCTTAAGGGCAACTTCTTTTAAGACAAATGTAAGCCCATGGGGTGTTCGGTGTCTTGCATCACTTTGGAATGGTTCAACTTCTTACAGGAATGGGGCTTCACCAGATGAATGGGACCAACATTGTCATCCACTACAGGACAGTTCTCTATTTCTGGGCCCCAGGGGCTTGGGGAGACGTCCCAGTTTGTTGTTACCTCTCATAAGCTTATGGGGAAGTTCTGGCTGAAAACAAAACTACAGGCCCTGCTATGATCCTTGTATTTTTGGGGATTGAGATTGACTCTGAAAAGGGGAGTGAAGCTACCTCAGGAAAAAGTGAGGGCTTGTATGTCCTCTTTGTAGACCTGTCTAGAGGTGCGTAAGGTTATGTTACACCAGTTGCAGATCTTACTGTGATAACTCAATTTCACCTTGAAGATCATTCCAAAGAGCTACTCCTTTTCGGGATCCATTACACAGGCTGTGTCAGGGTTTTGGGAAAAGCATCACAAAACATGATAATGCAGGGTTGAAGCAAGGCTTTTATTATTCCTTGAAAACTTTAATGATTCAATGGTGTGGTCCACCTATTGTCTCGCAGTCAAGCCTAGATTTCGGTCTCTTAACTGATGCAGCAGGCAGTGTTGGTTTTGGTGCCATATTTGACTCAAAGTGGTGTGCCCAGACATAGCCACATCATTGGTTCAATTCAGGTCTGGTAAAAAAATGTTACTTTTCATAGTTGTTTCCCATTGTAGTGGCCTTGCATATTTGGACTAGTTGGTTTTGAAATCAGTCTGTAACCTTTTGGCTGAACAGCATATCAGTGGTCGAATCCAGTAACATCTAGCATGCAAAATGGTACTAAGTTTGCCTAAAGAGCTTGTTCTAGTTTGTTTAATGAATAATATTCTGTTTAGGACTTAACATGTACCTGATATTCTGAATAACCCAGCCGATGCGCTGTCTCATTTCAAGTTGCAGGATTTCTGACATTTCCTTCCATGGGCAGATGCGGATTCCACTCTTGTTCCAGAGCTTCTATGGAAACTTGGTAGTCAGCACTTCCAGACCTAATTATGGATAGCCTTGCACAAAAAAAGAAAAAGGGGCTTATGAAAGGCCTTATCAAGCTTATTTCACATACAGTGCATATGACACACAACTACAGTGTTTTTCATTGAGTGTCTGAGCAGGATTCCTGGAGCACATGCGTACGGAGGGATATCGGCAGCATTCGCTAGGTGTCACATCTCAGTGTTAGTCTTTTTCTGTAGGCACACCAGACCATTCACATTATTTCCTCATTTTTAAAAAAAAGTCTCCAAGCTTGAGAGAGGTTGGAGGGAGCAGCACCATAGAAACAAGCATTTGCAATGCAATAGGTCTCGCAGTTACGCAAGTTTAAGCTATTTGCATTGTAAATGACAATGCCTTTTATTTATGTTTTTAAAACGAAAACAAAAATAAAAGGCATTGTTATTTGCAATGTTAATAGCTCAAACTCGCGTAAATGCGAGACCTATTGCATTGCAAATGCTTGTTTGTTTAACACACCCCTGCCCCTCTCCCCATCCCCTGCCTTCCTTTCCTTATTGTTTCATCAGATGAACCCACCGCGCGTTTCGCTGCCGCAGCCCGAGCTGTTGTGGAAGCCTTCTCCGGGCCGCTCTCAGCGCGACCCGGAAGTCAGGCAACCATGCCTGGGACATGGGCGGGGCATGGAGCGCGCGTCCGGAAGTGTCCGGGGCTCCCGTGAGCTCAGGGAGCCCCGAGTGTCAGACAAGCGAGGCGGGAGCCCACCCCGCACTGGCAAGCAGTAGAGGAAGTCCGGCGGGAGCCCACCCCGCCTTCGTGAATGCTGCATGATGCGGCCGGAGCAGGATTCATTAGCCGGTAAGTGGTGCATGCAAGCGCACCGCGCCTGGACAGGAGATGTGCACGCGTATGGTGTGAGCAGGAGTTGTGATAACGCCGCGAGCCGTACACGTGCACATCTCCTGTCTGTTAAGCTTCGGCACAGACAGCTGATGTGCACGCGTACGGTTTGCGGCGTTATTACAACTCCTGCTCGCACCATAGGCGTGCACATCTCCTGTCCAGGACTTGCCATACACGTGCACATGTCCTGTCCCCCTTCGCAGGCAAGTCGGCAACAATAGATCTTGCTTACGCGAGCAGCGCATGGCGCTGCATCGCTAGGCGAGACCTAAAAAGAGGCACCCAGTAGATACTGGCAAGCTTGGAATGATTATTTGAGTTCTCCCTGCACAGACACTTGTGAGGGAGGCTTTTTGCTTTGATAGCTGAGTTGCACCATCGCTGACGGTCCTGCAACAGCATGTCTTCATGAAGAGGTAAGGGGAAGCAGGGCCACGTGGCCAGGATGGCAAAGGGAGGGGAAACCTGTTGTGAATTTATAGCCCAGTGAAGTGGTACCGGGGACATATTGTACTTTTAGCACAGTGAAAGATGTATATTGTATTTGAGCACAGTGAAAGTAGTGCCGGAGGCATATTTGGTCATGCATATTGTCAAGCACAGTGACGCAGCTAAGCCTTTGTGGCATGGCTGCCACATAATTTTAGAAAGGGCCCTGGGCCGCTCCTTAGTGGGCACAATCTTGTCCACATCTTTGAGCACACAGTGCGCTTAATTTAACTGCTCAGTGCTTTTTGTAACCTACTACTGCTAGTAAATTGTTTAACATGTACTAGCAAGGTATTTTCTATTGTTCAGGTCCCTGCACTGTGTTTATCTCCGTTTCTCCAGGACTATGGAGTAATTGTAAGGGATGCCTGTCGCATATTGTTTGCTCCCCCTTCAGGATTTCTGATTCTATTTTTCAATCATTCTGACAGGGGGTGCAGTAGCATTTTGTAAAGGCACCCATTACAGTCTTTGCCTCCCCCACAGTGCTGTGAGACTGCTTACCAGAGAGAGGGGTTTTCAATTAAAGGCCTATCAGACAATTCCTCCAAAACAGGTTAAAAGAAAGGCAGAGACTGGATGCAGACAAGGCAGTAGTGATGGGATACCTGGATTCTATTGAGGAGATGCTAGCTTTTCTGTGACCCTGTCATGGGGCCCCAGCTCAGCCTGGTCCTAGACCTCAGCAGGTTTCAGCCTCAGAGACCCCCTTTTGGGGATAGGTTTAGAGGAACATCCCAGAAGGCTCCCTCCCAAATGGCAGCATTTCCAGCTGCACCTAATGCTTGAGGAAATGAATACCTGCGGGAGAGATGGGGAAGACACTATGGCCTTCACGCCTGTCCCTTGAAATGCACCGTCAGGGCATGTTCATTCTTGCCAGGCTCAGGTGATCACAGTGGATGAGGGAGAAGCAGGCTCAGCGCCAGGAAAAAATCACAGGTGTTGATCCTGAAAGTAAATTAGTAACCAGCTTGGCAGCCGTTTTGCTATGGCCCTCTAAATTAGGGGTAGGAGAGGCAGGGACTCAGGGGAAAGAGGGGAATGAACTAGCAACCACAAGGAGGCAGATAGAAAAACCTCTGACAAGAAGCCAAATCCAGTAGTCATCAGTTCCGCGGCATCAGGCAATTAACAACCCAGCCGCATGTAGTACCTTTGTGCCGGAGGTCCACAACACTTCCACTACTGCCGCACCCACAGCTCCCCATCCCCACAGCTGCCCCAGCTGCGGTTAGTGTGAAGGATGGCAAAGGTGAGGATACTGCCCCTTTTATCAATTTGCATGATCAGGTACTGGCACCTGAGACCAGTTAGGCTTACACTTAACAGAATAAATGAAGGGTAAGACCAGAAAAGAGGCCTATGTTGATCTTTTTGAGTTTACTATTGAGAAGAGGACGTCAGAGGAATGAAAGAACCAAAGAGTGCATGCACAAGCAGAAAAAGACCAAGTTTGAGGAATTCTTGAGTATTTGGCTCAAGGTTTTTACAATTTACTAGTCTCTGCTGCTAGCAAAAAACACTAGAATTGGGTTTAGCGATGTCCTTTTATCACAATAAAAGTGTAACGGCTTATGAAGAGTTCGGTTCTTGTCAGAAAGATTATCACAAATCCTTTTGGCTGAAGACAGCTACTAATCACAATATGCTTCGGGATCAGAATGACATTAATTCATGGTTGCGCTGTATGATGCAAATAAGAGTGAGCGTATGGGGCAGTAGTCTTTTTGGACTTCAACCGGGGGAGGTGAGTGGAAATAAGCATGCTGGGCTTTAAACAAGAAAGTATACACGAAGGCCCCTGGACACCTGTAAGTTCAAATCTAACTGTTCCCTTTGATGCTCTGCAGGCCACGCAGAGTTTATTCTAAGAAATCTAAAGGCAGAGGAAGTCAGAAGTAAATGGGAGGCACTTTCACTGAGTGAAGCACTCTCTCTTGTATCTCTGTTGGCTTTGACCCCATTGAAAAGATCTTATCTGAGATGTGATGTAGCGTGCCTCCTCTATTGTGGATTCTATTATGGTTTTAGAATACTGGCCACAGAGATGCAGGGTCCTAAGGTTTACAAGAACCAACAATACTTGAGCCTTAGCAAGGGTATAGTAAAGAAGAAAATTGAAAAAGAAGTGGCATTAGGGGTTGTAGCACATCTTTTTAGAAACCTGCCTGATGACTTTGTGTGTTCACCATTAGGGATCGTTCCCAAGAAAAATATGACCGAATTTCGACTTGTATACAAACTATCCACCTGGAGGGGTAGGTTAGTCAATCACCCAATTGACTTAGGGCTTTGCTCTCTAGGTATACTTCCCTGGATGGTGCACTGGCCAATTTGAGGGAGCTGGGGTGGGAAGCCCAGACACTGAATCAGCCTTTCATCTGCTCCCTATTCACCTGGATGACTTCCACCTGTTGGGTTTTCACCTTAAGTGCAACGTCTTTTATGACAAATGTATGCCCATGGGGTGTTCAGTATCTTTCACCACTTTGGAATGGTTCAGCACCTTTCAGGAATGGGGCTTCACCCAGATGGCTGGGCCCAATGTAGTCATCCACTACCAGGACAGTTTTCTATTTCTGGGCCCCAGGGGCTTGGGGAGATGTGCCAGTTCATTGATACCTCTCATTTACTTATGGGGGAAGTTCTGGCTGAAAACAAAACTACAGGCCCAGCTGTAATCCTTGTATTTTAGGGGATTGAGATTAACTCTGAAAAAGGGAGTGAAGCTGATGGAGCAAGGACTCGTAAATGAGACTTGCTCGGAACCAATCCTCTCGTTTTAACTTATTAACAAATTACTAACTATGTTTTTGTAATTAATAATTCGCATTTTAGAAAAGATACGCGGGACAGTGAAGCTTGCATATGTGTTTACTAACCATAACAACATGAACGATGGACTAAAACGCACTCTAACAAGGGATCTTTACTGCGCATGCGTCTACTGCATCTACGTAGTATGACGTACTAATGCTTGGAGGGAAAATCTTGCGCCTGCGCAAAAGATATTAAAATGGCCGCTTGAAAGTTCACATGCATGGCACCTGCTTGGCTGAATAGAAAATAAGTTTTATACTAACGCAAATGCAGAAAAGGGTAATAATAATTAAAGTGGGTTAGAGTAGAGGTTGGTGGTATACAGTGAAACCATTTATTTTTGAGAATAACATTTCTTCTTTTGATTTTATTATTAGTGCGCCTTTGGGCCTTTCACACTTGTCTGAATTGAGCTGACTGACTTGACCCCGCACATGCGCAGATGAGAAAGAATAAGGAAGGGTGAGTAACGATTAGTCATGCATCCAAGGCCAGAGAAGATGTGCCCTGGGAACATGAGGGTGAAGAGTTCATATGAAGAAGACTTATTCATGAAGTTGAAACATTTTGTATTAATAAAGGGGCCCATTAGGATGGCGGGCGGATCGCCCCCGCAGGGCCGGCGGTAGTCACTGCTGGCCCGGCGGGGGCGATCCGCCCGCCATCCACACTACAAAGACCCCCCGCCATATTATTATGGCTGGGGGGTCCGCGGCGGACAGAAAGACCGTCCGCCGCTTTTCCGCCGGTCGACTCGTCGGCCGGCGGAAAACATGGTTAATAATAATAATATTACGATGACTGCGGAGATCAGCCTTTCCATGGCGGCGTTGCCGCCATGGAAAGGCATGTGGTCTTTGCCTTTGGGGGCCCGTAGCGGGCCCCCAGAAAGTTGGGGTGGTGCACATGGGGGGTACCTATGGTACCCCCCTGCATTGGCATGGACAAAGTGGCAGGCACCGCGCGGTGCCTGTCACCTTGTGCATGTCAATGCACGACGTCTATTCCCAGCATTGTGGCGGGCAGTGCTGTGAGCACCGCCCGCCACAATGCTGGGAATAGGGGTTGCCACCGCCACGGTGGCAGTGGCATCCTAATATCAGTTTTGTTACGGATCAATGAAAATAAGTGAAATGTAAGCATGGTGTGACGATCATCCCCCCTCGCCTGACCAATCAGAGTTAGTGTTTTATTTAATTGAAACATTAATGGGGGGTACATGGTTATGGAAAGGTATAATTGAGGTAGTTTCAGTTAGTTAGTAGAGCAGTCACGGGAGCAGTCACAGAAGCAGACACGGGGAGAAGCGTCGATGCTGGAAGTCGAGAGCTCGGGATGCTGTCGGTGCTGGGGGTGGTGCTGATGAAGAAACTGAATGCAGAGAACCATCTATTTTAACTTAATTGGGTTAGAAAGAAGATCACGGAAGAACCACGAGGAGGAAGAGAGTGTCATAGAGGGGTGGGACGCAGTTGTCGGTATTCAGAGAGGTGAAGTATCCTGTCCTGATTCCTGTCCTGAAGTCTTTGTCTCCTGATCTATCCTGGGGGACCCTTACCAGCCCTTTGGCCAGGGGTTGGTCTTCACACCATTCTTGGTAACTATAAATTCATCGTATTGATAGATGTTCTTCTCTCTCTGTCCTCTGCTTTCCTGTGCATAGTCATTGTGTGAGTCTGAAATATTTTGCTTATCGATTATTGATTGAGTTGACACTCTTGCGAATGAGGGTGTTTGTACTGAAACTTTGAGATGGTTCACATGCAATTAATTTAGATAAAGATTTTAAAACTTCCCGAGTCTGTGATTATTTTATTTCAAAGAATGTTTAATAAGTTAATTATCATCATCAACTAGTTCCAACTAATGGTCCACCGACCAGAGGAAAGAACTTTTGATCAGTGAAAGGTTTAGTTAGAACAGAAATATAACTATTCCTGAAAACATGAAATCTATAAACTACAAGCTCCAGCGGTCTACTTGATATTAGTGAAAAAGGTTATATGGGCCCAGGTGAGTATATGGTAGTGGAGTATCTGTTGTTAGTACACCGCTGGATCAGTTTTCTGGTAGCAGAGTTATGGTTATTATTGACTAGTTTGGTGCTAAGTATAGATTATTGATTTATGTTTAACAAAAAGAGTTAGCGTCTTGTTTTATGTTGTCTGGAAAATTCCCGGGGAATGAATAGCGGGTGGCGATAGAAACCACACTGCAGTGAGGTTACTCGTCTGTTGGAATAACACTGAGAAGCTAGGTAGGGTTGGCAGTGTTAAAGTAGGGACTATTTTCTGCATAAAAGTGAGAGTGATTGATAGCAAAGAGTTCGATAGTGAAACTTTAGGCGTTGTATCACCTAGAAAGGGTAACCCTGAAGGAGTAGCAGGTTCTTCCAAGCTAGATTGACAGCAAAAGGAGTTCGCTGGTGAAACTTTGGTCTCAAATTTCCCAAAACGGGTGACACCGGAGAAGTAGCAGGTTCTCTGGAGCTTATATAAAGAGTAAGCGGAAGGTTTTACTCGCAGTGGAAAGAAATAAACTATCCTTTGATCTAGTGGAACAGACAGAGTAGCGAATGTTTTATGTCATTAATAACAAGAATTTAGAAGAAAATATTGAGAAATAAGTTTTCGTATTACCTTGTAAAGGGAGGGTCAGTTGCTGGAGTTGTACTGACGTCACAGTGAGCCGCGCTGGGATTGGTAGAAACAGCGGGCATGTGACAGGAGCAGCCTTGTAAAGGAGGGGTCAGTAGAAAGGAGCAGAACTGACGTCAGAAAAAGGCCGCGCTGGCATTGGTCAGATGACGAGCGTGAGCCTGATTTTAATTGGATAGCTAGTTAGAAGCCGCGTTAGGATTGGTGGAGAGAGAGAGATTGTATGCGGGATTTTGATTTGACTGTTAGTGCAAGGCGTACAGGTAGATGATTTCAAGGGTTTGCAGAATACAATTTTATACATTGTTCCTCAAGGATGTATGGAGAGAAAAGAAAGATGTCATTTATAAAGAAAATTAAGAATTTCTTTATAAAAGATAAGCCTGTGTTGACTAGAGAGGGAATTCCTATTCCGCCACCAAAACACCAGCATCTTTCATGATGATGGAAAGAGGATATCATACTTGCGTGTGGTTGGAAAACTGGATAGAATATACGAAAGATGATGGAGTGTTAGCATTTCCTAAAGATGGTACGTTTAATGGGAGGATTCTTCAGCATTTGAGATTGTAAATGAATGATTTAGAACCTAGACCTAGGTTAACTCAATATGAGGCTTTGGAAGAATGGGAGACTGAGTCATATGAACGAGCGAGATGCAGAGGTGGGAGATATAGAGGATTCTTTCCGAGACACTTGCATGAGTCACGCGAAGGGCAGATGAAACAATGGAGGAGAGCTATGGTATCAGAAGGTTTATATCCAGTGTTAATAGCTGAGGAACAGTCTGGAGGAAAGTGTAAGGAGAAAACGAAACACATGAATACAGCAGGATATGGTGAATCAGATGACGAGTTGTTAGAGGATATTTTAATAAAAAATCCACCGCCGTATCAAGAGGCAACTAGTAAAGTTACCCCAAGTGCACCAGTAATGAGAATGCCATTGACCCCACAGATTTTACATGATATGTCATATAATAGAGTATTGCAGGATAATGAAAGAGATGTTTTAAACAAGACTAGAGAAGAACTAGTTCAGAAGATAAGTCAATTAAATTTGAATACTGAAGCTTTGACAGTACCAGTGACCATTGGTCCAGTAATCCTGTTGTATGGAGATAAAAAAGGTTTGCCAGAAACCACAACCTGTGACAATGCCATTAAATAGTCCTAGGAAAGAGATAATAATTACAGATGATCAGGTTAGCGAAAGTGAGTCAATTATTTCATTAATGGATCTCCCTAATGTGGAACCTTTGACGGAAACTCCAAAGAGAGTTACGCCCATGAATTTGAGAGAAAGAAGACCTTTGGTTCATACTGGAACTGGAGGCACAACAGTAGTTACCTCTGAAGAAATAGAAAGAAGGGCACAGGAAAGAGATAATCAGAACCCAACACCAAGGATTTTAGACATCAGCAGATTGAAAGTGGAATTGGAAGAGATGATGACAGGATGTGTGGGCACAGAAAGATTGAATGCTTACAATGAAGAAGAATTATTATTTTTATGTAAGAGCATATCCAGGAGAGCAAGGGTATTTCATGAGAAATTGACTGAAGTTGCTTCAGAGATTGGAATAGACATAGGGAAATCAAAGTTGTTACAGAAACCATATCGAGTGGACTTTACTGATAAAGATTTAGAAAGTGTAAATGCTTCTGGAAAGAGACTACAGATAAAGGACTTAATGAGCATTTTGCGAAAATGGGGAGACATTGATAAATGGAGAATTAGATGGATAAGAAAGAAAGAGGAAGTACAAGCGAAAGAAGCAGCAGCTGCATTTCCAGTAAGAGAATCAAGCAAAATGGAAAAATTGTGTCCAATGAGAGAGGTTCCCGGAGGTGGATATGTTCATGTTCCTTGGAGTAGACAAGATATTTTGTCATTTACAAATGATTTTCCAAAGCTGAGAGAAAAACCAGTTGAATGGTATAAACAGGTAGAGAGATTTATAAAGGTTTCAAAGGTTTTATTGAAGGATTTGGATGGTCTATTTGATATAGTGGTACCTGCTGATTTATGGACGGAATGTAAAATTACAATTGACTGGCCTAATGAGGAGTATGCTAGAGATGCAAAGACAGGAGCACCCTCGGAGGAAGTGATGAAAAAGTATCACCAAGTGATTACGTATTTGAAAGGGAAAATTCCTCCTAAGGAAACAGACTGGGTGAAAATAGATAGAACAACTCAGGAACCAAATGAATCTGTACATGCATATTATGAGAGGTTATTACAGGTGTTTAAGCAGTATAGTGGTTTTGAGAATATCGGTGACAAGGATATGGGACATTTTGTGTATCGGTTTGTATATGGTTTGAAACCAGAGATTAGTCAGATGATACAGCAGCACATGTTGTGTTGGCAAAGCAAGACAGTGGATGAGATTTTAAAGTACGCAAAATATTGCGGAGATGACATTGAGGCCAGGCGTAGAAAGCTAAAGGAGAAAAAGATGTGGGCACAAGTAAAATTGGCAGAACAACAACAAGAGAAAACAAATGCCCAAAATAATAATCAAGCGAAAGAGAAGAGTCAGAATGATCAAGGAGCGAATGGTAATAAATATAGGGAACGAATGGACAGAGAAGAAGCGAAAAAGAAGTTTCCTTGTCATGCGTGCGGAAAGCTTGGACATTGGAAGAACGAGTGTAAGAGTACTCAGAATAATAAGAGTAATAATGGGCCAAATCAAAATTTTATCCCACAGATGCAGAATGAAGTACTTGTGAATCAGCAGCAGCAGGTAGTTACTCCACAATATCAGGTGCCACCAGCTCCTTTGCCACATTTTGTGAATCATCAGTTTCAGTGCAAACACCGGATTTCAAGGAGAAAGTGGTAAGAATAATAGAACAATTACACAATATTTGTTGTAGAATGATGAGGAAAGTTCGGATTTCACACAATGACGGTGCCTGAGAGGGGAGGAAGAGGAGAGCGTGCTTGGCGCATCCTTGCCGGTAGATCAGTCAGGTCCATTTGTTGATGGGAAAGTAGAAGGTAAAGACATTACTTTCCTATTGGATACTGGTGCTACTAGGTCTACTGTGAGAACAGCAGACATCCCAAACCTGCCCCTCTCGGGAGAATCAATTCAAGTTGTAGGCATGTCTAACCAACAGATTAGAACCCCAATCACAAAACCAATGGAGGTACACATTGGAAACTTCAAAAAAATGCATCAGTTTGTAGTTTGCGATTCCAGTCCTGTAAATCTGTTGGGAAGAGATCTATTGTGCAAGATGAACTGCACAATCTATTGTACACCAGATGGTGTCGCTTTCCAAACCCCTGATGAAGACGTTGTATACAAGATGATGTTAGCCAAACAGGGAACGGAAGTAGATGAAATGTTTTCACTAGTGACCGAAAATGAATTACCAGAAGAATTGAGAGCCACAGTTAATCCAGAAGTGTGGGATTTTACAGGAAAAGACATTGGGTTAATGACAAATATAGACCCAGTTAAAGTGACAGTGAAAGAAGGTGCAGTGTATCCAAACAACCGACAGTACAAGATGAGTCCAGAAGTAAAAGCAGGAGTTATTCCAGAAATTGAACGAATGGTTAAACAAGGTATTTTAAAAGAAGTGATGGGTAGTCCTTGTAATTCGCCAATAATGGGACTGAAAAAGCCTAGCGGAAAGTACAGAATAGTGCAGGATTTACGAAAAATAAATAAAATTGTAGTGCCATGTTGTCCAATAGTGCCAAATCCAGCAGTGATCCTTTATCAGATACCTTGGAATGCAGGTTGGTTTACAGTAATTGATTTATGCCAAGCGTTCTTTTCTATTCCTTTGCACCCAGACAGCCAGTATCTTTTTACGTTTAAGTTTGAGGATCGTATTTACGCATGGTGTCGAGTTCCTCAAGGGTACACAGAGAGTCCCTCAATTTTTAATCAGATTTTGAAAAAGTGTCTAGAATCATTGATTATGCCTGGAAAATCTGTTCTGGTCCAGTATATTGATGACCTATTGGTGGCATCAAAAACACGAGAAGATTGTGTCACAGACACAATTGCATTACTGAACCATTTGGCTGAAGGAGGACACAAGGTGTCTCCAGAAAAATTACAGTTCTGTCGACAAGAAGTTTGATACTTAGGGCATAAAATAGAAAGAGGAGTTAGAAAAGTGACACCGGAAAGAATAAAAATAATCAAAGAAATGCAATTGCCACAGACTCAGAGAGAAATGAGAATGTTCTTGGGAGTGGTTGGGTACTGTAGGCAATGGATTAATGGTTTTTCTTTGTTAGCGAAACCATTAATACAAATGACCCAAAAAAGAGCAAAAGATCCGATTGATTGGAATGATGACTGCATAGAGGCATTTGTGAAAATACGAAATTGTTTGTGTGAGGCTCCTGCCTTGGGCATGCCTGATTATTCAAAAGACTTTGCGTTGTTTTGTTGTGAGAGAGAAAATTGTGCACTTTCAGTCTTAACACAGAGACATGGACTGAGTCGACGTTCAGAGGCATATTTTTCAGCTACATTGGGTCTAGTGGCTTCAGCATTACCTGGCTGCTTAAAAGCAGTAGCTGATACTTGTATGAGTCTGGAGCAGAGTGAGTCGATAGTGATGGGACATCCGGTAAAGGTTTATGTTCCACACTCAGTTGAGATTCTTTTGACAAGAACACAACATCTCACCCCTAGTCGATTGACTAAGTATGAAAGAGTGATTTTGGGAGCTGAGAACGTGTCAGTGATAAGGTGTACGATTATGAACCCAGCTACCCTACTGCCAGACCCATGCAATGAAGAAGTGAGAGATGAGAGTGATTATGATTGTTTGGATGTAACTGAGTTATGTACGAAGCCCCGGCCTGATATAAAAGAGACCCCTTTGAAAGAGGCTGACCATGAGTTATTTGTAGATGGATCCTGCCTCAGGACACAAGAAGGAGGATTAAGTGCTGCATATGCTGTTTGTAAGATATCTGGGGTAATTGAATCATCCTGTTTACCTGGAGTCAAATCTGCACAAGTAGCCGAATTGGTAGCCCTAACCATGGCATGCAAATTGGGGAAAAATTGGAGAGTAACCATATTTACGGACAGTCAATATGGGTTCGGGTTGTGCACGATTTTGGCCAGCTCTGGATGCAAAGGGGATTTCTGACTTCTTCAGGATCTCCTATTAGAAACAGCAAAAATGTAAAGGATTTATTGGAAGCATTACAATTGCCAAAAGAGATAGCAGTTGTAAAATGCGCTGCACATCAGTCAGGAAATGACTATGTGACCGCTGGCAATAAATATGCTGACCAAGTGGCTAAATACTGTGCCAAAAATACAGTGACCATTAACAGAAAAATTGAAACCGGTGAAACCAGATGCCAACTTATGTTTTTCTCAGTACCAGAAACATGGGATGAGATTAGACAATTGCAGGAAGAAGTTGAGGAAAAGGAAATTTGGATAAAGGCAGCTTGTACAAAGAGACCACATGATGAGGTATGGGTGTATTTAGATGGAAGACCAGTCATGCCAGATTGTTTGCTTTCAAAAATGGCAAGAGTGTATCATGGAACAACACACATAGGGAGAGACTCAATGATCAGACTATTCAGACAAAGTTGGTACAATCCGAAATTCAGGGTAGTCGCAGAGAGCCTTTGCCAAAGATGCTTAACCTGTCAACAGCAAAATCCAGGTAGGAAGACAATAGTTAGTTGGGGAAAGATTGGAAAGGCAGAAGGACCCTTCACCAGATTACAGTTGGATTTTATTGAGTTGCCCCCTAGCAATGGACTGAAATATGTACTTGTCATAGAATGCCTCTTCTCAAGATGGGTGGAAGCATATCCCACTCGAAGAAATGACAGTCTTACAGTTGCTAAATTGTTGTTGAGGGAGTTAATTCCACGCTTTGGTTTTCCAGTCACTTTGGAATCAGATAGAGGCCCTCATTTTAATAATGAAATAATTCGATTAATCTGTGCTGCATTTAACATAGAACAAAAACTGCACTGTGCTTATCGTCCAGAGTCTTCTGTAATAGTTGAACAGTTAAATGGCACAATCAAGTCAAGACTAGGGAAGGTGTGTGCATCCACAATGCTGAAATGGCCAGATGCATTACCTCTTGTATTGATGGGTCTCAGAAGTATTCCAGACAGAAAAACAGGAATGAGCCCACATGAAGTTCTCATGGGAAGAGCAATGAGTCAAGCATTCATTCCTGGAAATAAATTAATGAATATAACTGATGATCTGGTATTGGACTATTACAAAGGATTGGCTGAAATGGTGCGTTCTGTCTCTCACCAGGTTGGAGAAGATGTAGTTGAAAGACAGCCAGACCAAGCACATGATTTGAATCCTGGAGATTGGGTGCTAGTGAAGAAACACGCAAGAAAGTCGAGCCTAGCACCAAGGTGGGATAAACCGCGTCAAGTCATACTAGTCACTACCACAGCAGTGAAGTGTGCAGGTTTGCCCAATTGGATTCATGCCAGTCATACCAGAAGAGTTCCGAGCCCATCAGAACAACAAGAGCAACCACTGACTGAACAGGCTGAAGCGTCAGGAGTTGTAAGCTGTGAAATTGAAGAATCTAGAGTGATAGATTCTGAAAGACAACCATATGACGAACAGCCAGGTACAAGTCAGGAAGAGTGGATACCAGTGATTGAAATAATTGATGATGCTATTGAAACAAAAAAAAGAACAGAACTGAAAAGACAGGAAAGTAGACAGGAAGAGACAGGGAAAGAAGAACACACTCGGGTGGAAATAGAAAAAGACTTTCAGGAACCTGAGGAGGGAATATTAGAAGAACACGTTCAGGCAGAAGAAGAAGTTTGAAATAAGACCCGAACAGGATCAGATAGAGTTAGAAGAACAAGTTCAGGCAGAAAAAGAACAATATGAAGTAAGACCTAAACAGGGTCAGATAGAATTAGAAGAACAAGCTCAGGAAAAAGAAGAACAAAGTACGATAAGACCTGAGCAGGAGGAAGCAAAAGAAGGTTCAAGCACAGAAAACAGAGAATGAGAACAGATTGTGCCTAGATTAAATGAAATTTAAAGAACTTTGAGAGGAGATAAAGAAGGTGAAAATGCAGTACAAATCAAAAGAATAAGAAAGGGAGACAATTGGCCTACTGGAGTAAAGAAATTAAGATATCATTTGAGAAAATCAGAAAAGAAACCAGAACAAGTAAATGAAATCACAAGTCAAACACGATCTAAACAAACCTTAGCGAAAATAACTCGAAGAAGTCCAAGATTGAGAAATTTAAACAGAAGATACAAGGCTCCTGAATGGACCTATGTAATACTCGAAGAATTTGAATCCCTAGATCTGAGTGATGAAACAGAAGAGGTTCATATTGCACAGATTGATGAAAGCAAACTAAGGCCTCCTTAAGAACGAAAGAAAGTCATATTGACAAAGAAAGGATAAGAGAAAAGAGATTTTCTCAGAAGTAAAATGGCAGAAATTGAAGTTACCGAAAGACCAAAATGTGGATTGAAAAGAAAATGTTTTAGATTTTGTTTTTGTAGTATTTTTTTAGTAGCATTTAGTAGTTATTCCTAACAGTAGGATTACCTTTGTTGATGAAAACAAGTGACAAGAATAATACAGAAACTAATGTTACGGCAGATAGAATAAAAGGAACTAAAATAGAAATAGGGGTAGAAGATGAAGCAAATTATCCTAATGAATCAGACTATAATACGTCCTCTAATGTGTTTATTAAATTGTTATTTCAATATGTTAGTACTATGGAGATTTGTAACTGCTATGTGTGTATGAAGTTACCCTCATCAGTATCAGAAGGGGTGATGTATCACCTTATACCTTTAACATATGGTGTGTCATGTAGTATTTTATCAAGTCTATTTTATGCTACAGGAAGACTTCAGTATTTTTATTCAAATCTAGATGTAGTATTTTCTGATTTACCTATTAGAAAGAATATGAATCCAGTAGTTAGTAGTAAAAATGCAGTTTATGGGTGATTTTTTCTTAACAATGAGTTCAATAGATTTAGTTCAGGCACATAAAGATAATTTAACATGTACATTGAGAAAAGAAGAAAAAGATTTTTGGGATTTAGTAGAAGAGAGGAGACAGGATTTAATAAAGAAAGCGACTGAACAGAAACCCCATGTACCTCCATGGGCTGGAAAAGAGGGAATCTAAGCAAATGGCAAGGCTCATGCTGTGATGTCCCTGGATTTTGTGAAAAGGGGAAAATTCTGCCTCCATAGATTAAAGACAGATTATAACAATAATTACATTGGTTCCAGTGAATGTGAACACAACTTCCTAATTTTAGGAGGGTGGGGACTAAAAGGGGGAACTGATCCTGTATTTCCAGGAGTTTATTATGTTTGCGGGAACAATGCATATTATAGGTTACCTGCAAGATGTTACGGGAGCTGTTACTTTGGAATAGTTTTTCCAAAAATATATCATGTGGACAGAATCAGTGGAACCAATGGAAATCCTAATGGACTAACACGTAGAAAAAGAGCTAGTTTTTCTGAAATTGTTGGGGATATTTTTAGTGCATTGATACCCAGAGTTGGAGTCATTCTTAATTCACAGAAAATTTGTAAGTTATCAACCATAGTTGATCGTCTTTCTACAGATACTGCAGGAGGATTCTTAATGATTAACACAGAGATGGTTGCAATCAGGTCTATGGTTTTACAGAACCGTCTTGCTCTTGACATATTATTAGCAAAGGAAGGTGGAGTTTGTGGTATGTTGAAAATTCAACATTGTTGCACTTACATTCCAGACAAGAGCAGAGAAATTAAAGGATATATTGAAAACATTACAAGAATGCATAAAGACTTGACCCAAATGGAGGTTGACAGTGTATGGGGAAGACTAACAAAAAGTATAACATCAATAGGGAAATGGTTTGCTGATTTTGGGAAAAGTATCCTAGGTCAAATAATAATACCATTAGTCATGATAATAACGGTAGTGATGATACTAATGATTACATATAAGTGTTGTAGAAAAGGAAGGAGAGGAAAAATACATTTTGAAAGAGAAGGAAAGGGAAAGAAACGAAAAAGAAAATATGATGAAATACAGATGGAAGAAATGAAAGGCAAAATATACAAGAAAATGAAGGATTTAGAAGGAAACGAGTTGATTGATGGAAAATTGAGAGGAGAAATAGAGAACTGAGACGTGCTAAAGTTGGTATCTGGGATGGGATGGGTAATTTTGTGATGGCTTAAGATGCCATCAGAGAGGGGATTGTTGGAGCAAGGACTCATAAATGAGACTTGCTCGGAAGCAATCCTCTCGTTTTAACTTATTAACGAATTACTAACTATGTGTTTGTAATTAATAATTCGCATTTTAGAAAAGACACGCGGGACAGTGAAGCTTGCATATGTGTTTACTAACCATAACAACATGAATGAAGGACTAAAACGCACTCTAACAAGGGATCTTTACTGCGCATGCGTCTACTGCATCTACGTAGTAAGACGTACTAATGCTTGGAGGGAAAATCTTGCGCCTGCGCAAAAGATATTAAAATGTCCGCTTGAAAGTTCACATGCATGGCACCTGCTTGGCTGAATAGAAAATAAGTTTTATACTAACGCAAATGCAGAAAAGGGTAATAATAATTAAAGTGGGTTAGAGTAGAGCACGGGTACTCATAGTACGGCCCGCGGGCCGCCAGCGGCCCGGCAAGCCTTCCTTGGCGGCCCGCGGACGTTGCAGACATTGTACCTGTGTTTTTTTTTTTTTAAAAGAGTGTCAGCAAACACTGCCGCAGCAGCGCGGACTCCGAGACACTCTGCTCTATGGGGGCCGGGCGATTCCAGCAATAGTCAGAGTGGAGATGCAGGGGCGCTAAGAAGAGGTGAAATACAACAAAGACTCATTAACAAGTAAATGGTCTTTTAAAGACCTGTGAAGTACTCGGGTGCGGCTGTGTGTGTGCCCGGGAAGCTGTCTTCAGCCCGGGCTGCCACATGCGCGAGGTGAGGTGACAGAGGGTGACATACAGAGGGTGACATACAAAGGGTGACATACAGAGGGAGACAGATGGAGGGAGACAGACGGGGGGAGACAGACGGAGGGAGACAGAGACAGTGAGAGAGGGAGACAGAGGGAGGGGAGACAGAGGGAGACAGACAGAGGGAGACAGAGGGAGAGGGAGGGAGACAGATGGAGGGAGACAGAGGGAGACAGACAGAGGGAGACAGAGGGAAGGAGACAGAGGGAGGGAGACAGAGGGAGGGAGACAGATAGAGGGAGACAGATAGAGGGAGACAGAGGGAGGGAGACAGAGGGAGGGAGAGGGAGACAGAGAGAGAGAGAGGGAGACAGAGGGAGGGAGAGGGAGACAGAGAGAGAGGGAGATGGAGACAGAGAGAGAGGGAGACAGAGAGAGAGGGAGACAGAGAGAGAGGGAGAGGGAGACAGAGACAGAGGGAGAGGGAGACAGAGAGAGGGAGACAGAGAGAGGGAGACAGAAAGAGGGAGACAGAGGGAGGGAGTCAGGGGGAGACAGAGGGAGGGAGTCAGGGGGAGACAGAGGGAGGGAGAAGGAGACAGAGGGAGACAGACAGAGGGAAACAAATGGAGGGAGACAGATGGAGGGAGACAGAGGGAGGGAGACAGAGAGGGAGGGAGACAGAAAGAGGGAGGGAGACAGGGAGGGAGGGAGACAGGGAGGGAGACGGAGGGAGGGAGACAGGGAGGGAGGGAGGGAGGGAGACAGGGAGGGAGGGAGGGAGGGAGACAGAGGGAGGGAGACAGAGGGAGGGAGACAGTGGGAGATAGAGAGAGGGAGATAGAGAGAGGGTGATAGAGAGAGAGAGGGAGGGAGAGAGAGGGAGAGGGAGGGAGACAGAGACAGACAGAGATAGAGACAGAGACAGGGACAGACAGAGACAGATAGAGGCAGAGACAGGGACAGACAGACAGATAGAGGCAGAGACAGGGACTGACAGATAGAGGCAGAGACAGGGGCAGACAAATAGAGGCAGAGACTGAGACAGACAGAGACAAAGAGGCAGAGACTGAGACAGCCAGAGACAAAGAGGCAGAGACTGAGACAGACAGAGACAAAGAGGCAGAGAGACAGAGAGGGAGACGGAGAGGGAGACAGAGAGGGAGACGGAGAGAGAGGGCGGGAGAGAGAGGGAGGGAGGAAGAGGGAAGGAGGGAGGGAGAGGGAGTGAGACAGAGGGAGTGAGAGAGACAGAGGGAGAGAGACAGAGGGAGAGACAGAGAGAGAGAGGGAGACAGAGAGAGAGAGGGAGACAGAGAGAGAGACGGAGACAGAGGGAGGGCGACAGAGGGAGGGTGACAGAGGGAGGGCGACAGAGGGAGACAGAGGGAGGGAGACAGAGAGAGGGAGAGGGAGGGAGATAGATAGAGGGAGACAGAGAGAGAGAGCGAGAGGGAGACAGACAGAGTGAGTGAGACAGAGGGAGACAGACAGAGTGAGGGAGGCAGAGGGAGACAGAGGGAGAGGGAGGGAGACAGAGGGAGACAGAGAGGGAGGGAGAGAGAGAGAGAGGGAGGGAGAGGGAGGGAGAGAGAGAGTGAGAGAGGGAGATAGAGGGAGACAGAGGGAGGGAGACAGAGGGAGGGAGACAGAGAGAGGGAGGGAGACAGAGAGAGAGGGAGGGAGACAGAGAGAGAGGGAGGGAGACAGAGAGAGAGGGAGAGAGATAGAGAGAGAGAGAGAGAGAGAGAGAGAGAGAGAGAGAGAGAGAGAGAGAGAGAGAGAGAGAGAGAGAGAGAGAGAGAGAAAGATGTGTGTATGCCGGGTCTGGTGGCTCAGTGGACGAAGGCGTCCGCTGCAGGGGCCTGTGTTCAACCTCATGGTCACAGTTTTTTTCCCCTCTAGCCCCGCCCCCCTCCCCACTGACCCCGCCCCCACCGGTGCGGCCCTCGGCCACAAACCACACTGTAAATTTGGCCCCCGAGAGAAAGTTTGTGAGTACCCATGGAGTAGAGGTTGGTGGTATACAGTGAAACCATTTATTTTTGAGAATAACATTTCTTCTTTTGATTTTATTATTAGTGCGCATTTGGGCCTTTCACACTTGTCTGAATTGAGCTGACTGACTTGACCCCGCACATGCGCAGATGAGAAAGAATAAGGAAGGATGAGTAAGGATTTGTCACGCGTCCAAGGCCAGAGAAGATGTGCCCTGGGAACATGAGGGTGAAGAGTTCATATGAAGAAGACTTATTCATGAAGTTGAAACATTTTGTATTAATAAAGTTTGGAGATGTATGGGAAAGGAAATGATTTAATAAAGTTTGAGGGGAATGGGTTTAAAAGACAATGGTTCAATGAAAATAAGTGAAATGTAAGCATGGTGTGACGATCATCCCCCCTCGCCTGACCAATCAGAGTTAGTATTTTATGAAATTGAAACATTAATGGGTGGTACATGGTTATGGAAAGGTATAATTGAGGTAGTTTTAGTTAGTTAGTAGAGCAGTCACGGGAGCAGTCACGGGAGCAGTCACGGAAGCAGACACGGGAAGAAGCGTCGATGCTGGAAGTCGAGAGCTCGGGATGCTGTCTGTGCTGGGGGTGGTGCTGATGAAGAAACTGAATGCAGAGAACCATCTATTTTAACTTAATTGGGTTAGAAAGAAGATCGCGGAAGAACCACGAGGAGGAAGAGAGTGTCAGAGAGGGGTGGGACGCAGTCGTCGGTATTCAGAGAGGTGAAGTATCCTGTCCTGATTCCTGTCCTGAAGTCTTTGTCTCCTGATCTATCCTGGGGGACCCTTACCAGCCCTTTGGCCAGGGGGTTGGTCTTCACACCATTCTTGGTAACTATAAATTCATCGTATTGATAGATGTTCTTCTCTCTCTGTCCTCTCCTTTCCTGTGCATAGTTATTGTGTGAGTCTGAAATATTTTGCTTATCGATTATTGATTGAGTTGACACTCTTGCGAATGAGGGTGTTTGTACTGAAACTTTGAGATGGTTCACATGCAATTAATTTAGATAAAGATTTTAAAACTTCCCGAGTCTGTGATTATTTTATTTCAAAGAATGTTTAATAAGTTAATTATCATCATCAACTAGTTCCAACTAATGGTCCACCGACCAGAGGAAAGAACTTTTGATCAGTGAAAGGTTTAGTTAGAACAGAAATATAACTATTCCTGAAAACATGAAATCTATAAACTACAAGCTCCAGCGGTCTACTTGATATTAGTGAAAAAGGTTATATGGGCCCAGGTGAGTATATGGTAGTGGAGTATCTGTTGTTAGTACACCGCTGGATCAGTTTTCTGGTAGCAGAGTTATGGTTATTATTGACTAGTTTGGTGCTAAGTATAGATTATTGATTTATGTTTAACAAAAAGAGTTAGCGTCTTGTTTTATGTTGTCTGGAAAATTCCCGGGGAATGAATAGCGGGTGGCGATAGAAACCACACTGGAAGAAGCGTCGATGCTGGAAGTCGAGAGCTCGGGATGCTGTCTGTGCTGGGGGTGGTGCTGATGAAGAAACTGAATGCAGAGAACCATCTATTTTAACTTAATTGGGTTAGAAAGAAGATCGCGGAAGAACCACGAGGAGGAAGAGAGTGTCAGAGAGGGGTGGGACGCAGTCGTCGGTATTCAGAGAGGTGAAGTATCCTGTCCTGATTCCTGTCCTGAAGTCTTTGTCTCCTGATCTATCCTGGGGGACCCTTACCAGCCCTTTGGCCAGGGGGTTGGTCTTCACACCATTCTTGGTAACTATAAATTCATCGTATTGATAGATGTTCTTCTCTCTCTGTCCTCTCCTTTCCTGTGCATAGTTATTGTGTGAGTCTGAAATATTTTGCTTATCGATTATTGATTGAGTTGACACTCTTGCGAATGAGGGTGTTTGTACTGAAACTTTGAGATGGTTCACATGCAATTAATTTAGATAAAGATTTTAAAACTTCCTGAGTCTGTGATTATTTTATTTCAAAGAATGTTTAATAAGTTAAGTTAATTATCATCATCAACTAGTTCCAACTAATGGTCCACCTACCAGAGGAAATAACTTTTTGATCAGTGAAAGGTTTAGTTAGAACAGAAATATAACTATTCCTGAAAACATGAAATCTATAAACTACAAGCTCCAGCGGTCTACTTGATATTAGTGAAAAAGGTTATATGGGCCCAGGTGAGTATATGGTAGTGGAATATCTATTGTTAGTACACCGCTGGATCAAAGCTACCTCAGGAAAAACTGAGGGCTTGTATGTCCTCTTTGTAGACCTGTCTAGAGGTGCATAAGGTCATGTTCCACCAGTTGCAAATCTTACTGGAATAACTCAATTTCAGCTTACTGATCATTCCAAAGAGCTACCCCTTTTCGAGATCCATTACACAGGCCATGTCAGGGTTTTGGGAAAGCATCACAAAAGATGCCAATGCAGAGTTGAAGCAAGGTTTTAAGATCTGGATATCATTCCTTGAAAGCTTTAATGATTCAATGGGGTGGTCCGCCCATTGTCTCACAGTCAAGCCTAGATGTCGGTCTCTTTACTGATGCAGCAGGCAATGTTGTTTTTTTTGCCATATTTGACTCAAAGTGGTGTGCCCAGACATGGGCACATAATTGGTTCAATTCTGGTCTGGTAAAAAATGCTACTTTTCACAGCTGTCTACCGTTGAGTGGCCTTGCATATCTGGACTAGTCAGTTCTGAAATCAGTCTGTAACCTTTTGGTTGAACAACATATCAGTGGTCAAATCCAGTAACTACAGCATGCAAAATGGTACTAAGTTTGCTTAAAGAGCTTGTTCTAGTTTATTTAATGAATAATATTCTGTTAAAAACGTAGCATGTGCCTGATATTCTGAATAATACAGCCGATGTGTTGTCTCATTTCAAGTTGCAGGATTTCTGACATTTCTGTCCATGGGCAGATGCAGATTCCACTCTTTTTCCGGAGCTGCTATGGAATCTTGGTAGTCAGCCCCTCCAGACCTAATTGTTGAGAGCCTTGCACAAAAAAACCAAAAAGAGCTTACGAAGGACTGTATTAAGCTTATTTCACATACAGTGCATGTCACACACAACTGCAGCGTTTTTCATTGAGTGTCTGAGCAGGATTCCTGGAGCACATGCATACGGAGGGATAGCGGCCGCATTCGCTAGGTGCCATATCTCAGTGTTAGTCTTTTTGTGTAGGCTGTGAGTACACCACACCATTCAAACCTTTTCCTTGTTAAAAAATGGTCTGCAAGCTTCAGAGAGGTTGGAGGGGGCAGCGCCAGGCAAGAAACACCCCATAGATACTGGCAAGCTTGGAAGGATTCTATTTTGTTCTCCCTGCACAGACACTTGTGAGGAAGGCTTTGTTGCTTCAATAGCTGCGCTGCGCCATCGCTGATGGTCCTGTAACAGCATGTCTTCATGAAGAGGTAAGGGGAGTAGGGCCACACTGCCAAGACGGCAACGGGAGTGATAACATGTTGTGAATTTATAGCACAGTGAAGTGGTACATGGGGCATATTATACCTTTAGCACAGTTAAAGATGCATATTGTGTTTGAGCACAGTGAAAGTGGTGCCGGAGGCATATTTGGTCACGCCTATTGTCAAGCACAGTGACACAGCTAAGCCTTTGTGGCATGGCTGCCACATCATTTTAGAAAGGGCCTTGGCTCGACCCTTAGTGGGCCCAATGTTGTATCTTTTATTGTTCAGGTCCCTACACTGTGTTTATCTCCATTTCTCCAGGACTATGGAGTATTTGTAAGGGGCGCCTGTTGCATATTGTTTGTTCCCCTTTCAGGATTGCTGATTATATTTTTCAATCATTCTGATGGGGGTGCTGCAGCGTTTTGTAAAGGCACCCACTACAGTCTTTCCATCCCCCACAGTGCTGTGGGATTGCTAACCAGAGAGAGGGTTTTCAATGAAAAACTTATCAGAAAATGCCTCCAAAACAGGTTAAAATGAGTGCAGAGATGTTGGATGCAGACAAGGCGGTAGTGATGGGATACATGGATTCTATTTAGGAGATGCTAACTTTACTCTGACCCTGCCACAGGGACCGGGCTCAGCCTGTTCCTAGCCCACAGCAGGTTTCAAACCCAGAGCCACCCCCTTTGGGAATAGGTTTAGAGGAATATCACAGAAGGGCGGGCCCCCCAAAATGGCAGCATTTGCAACTGCACTTAATGCTTGAGGAAATGAATACCTGCGGGAGAGAAGGGGAAGTCAGTAAAGCCCTTCACGCCTGTCCCTCGAAATGCACATCATGGCACGTTCAGTCTTGCCAGGCTGAGGTGATCACACTGGAGGAGGGTGAGGCAGGCTCAGCGCCAGGAAAAAATGACAGGTGTTGATCCAGAGAGTGAATTAGTAACCAGCTTGGCACACGTTTTGCCATGGCTCTAAATTAGGGGTAGGAGAGTCAGGGACTCATGCGAAAGAGGGGGAAGACCTAACAAACACAAAGAGGCTGGTAGGATAACCTCAGACAAGTAGCCAAATCCAGTAGTCATTAGTGCAGGGGTGTCAGGCAGTTAACAACCCAGCTGCAGGTAGTACTTGTGTGGCGGAGGTTCCAAAACACTTCCACTACTGCCACACCCACAGCTTACCATGCCCACAACTGCCCCAGCTGCGGTTGGTGTGAAGGATGGCAAAGGTGACGATACTGCCCTTTTTAGTGATTTGCTTGATCAGGTATTGGCCCCCGGTACCAGTTTGGCTCACACTTAACAGACTAAACGAGGGGCAAAACCAGAATAGAGGCCTATGTTGATCTTTTTGAGCTTGAGGGTGCATGCACAAGCAGAAAAATTCCAAGGTCGAGGGATCCTTGAGTACTTGGCTCAAGGTTGTTACAATTTACTAGTCTCTTCTGCTAGCAAAAGCACTAGAATTGGGTTTACAGATGTCCTTTTACCAGAATAAAATTATTACGGCTTATGAGGAGTTTAGGGTTTTATTGGAAAGATTATCACAAATCCTTCTGGCTGAAGAAAGCTACTAATCAGAATTTGCCCTGGGATCAGAATGACATTAATTCATAGTTGCGCTGTATGATGCTAAATGAGAATGAGCATACGGGCCAGTAATCCTTTTGGACTTCAACCGGGGGAGGTGAGTGGAAAGAAGCATGCTGGACTTTAAACAAGAAAGTATACATGAGGCCCCTGGATGCCTGTAAGTTCAAATATAACTGTTCACTTTGTGGCACTGCAGGACACCCTGGGGCATATTCTCAAGGACTTATCGCCAAGTTAGCGGCACTTTATCGCAGCCAAAGTGGCGATAAAATCATCGCACCATTCACACGCTGGTGTTAACAGCCCAGAGCACCATTTTACCCGCGATAGCATCCGCAAAAAACATCGCCACAGATGAACACGCAACTATCGCTAATGAGATGCAGAGTAGGCGTACCCGTGCAAAAAGCAGCGAAAACACCACTCCTCAACATTCTCAACGACCAGCCAGATCGGCGATAAGACCACAAAACAGGCGATAAGGCCCGTTAGCAGCAGGAAACTAACACCTGCTCTGACCTGGTGCAAAGTCGGACCACAGCCTGCACCACAAAATGGAGCCCAGCCCAGAGCCATACCTGAAGGGCAACAGATGCCATGGAGCCACTGATCATGCAGCTCGGAGCCCCAACAGGGCCACAACACCCACCGCCACCACCCTGGCCAAAGACATGCCACATCAACTATACGGAACATGTACCAAATAATCCGCCAGATGTCGCAGGGGGGGGAGTGAGACACAGATAACAGAAGAGATGGACAGGGAGAGAGAGTGCCCACAATGCGCACCCAGGCCACACTGCCCACCTGCTGCCACAGGTGTGTCTCCAACCACGTGCCTGTATGTAGTGCAGTTTACCAGGTCACACATCTGAAACAGATCCATCATCTGAAACAGAGTCCAGAGACATGAATGGCAAAGTACACACAATTGCACAAGACATCATCGCCTGTCCGCCCCTGCGCACCCAGGCAGATGTACCCCAGCCCCTCCCACCGCCCAGCGGTGCATGCCCGCCCCTTCGCACCCAGGCATCACTGCTCACCTTCCGCCCTTGGCGTGTAGTAATGAGGGCCCACCACGTGCCGCTGCAAGCCACATGCCCGGGGCCCGCGGACATGGCACCCTCCACATCATGCAGCCCCGCTCCGCAGGCCACCAGGTCTCACATATGATTCTGGGTCTTGATTTCGCCATGGCAGAGGACATACCAGTGCACGGGCATCATCGCAGGCTGCACACCCGCTCAGCCCTTGAGGTGCCACTAACTCTGTGATCCGGGATGCGACGCCACGAGGCGGTAGGCCCGCGCTGCCCGCTGGCTCTCGCCTACACTGCGGTCCAGCAGGGCACACAAATCCTGAGCAGTCCGGACGGCCGGGACGGGGCATCATCGCAGGCTGCACACCCGCTCAGCACTTAAGGTGCCCCTACCTCAGTGCACCCAAAGTCACCGTCCCGTGGCGGTGTGCCTGTGCCGGCCGCAATGTATCCGGTGCCACCAAGTCTGTGTCCCAAAGTCATGGTCCCTGTATGATTGGGTATTGTGTTGCGGACGCCATCATGTCACCTCCGGTCCTGGGGAATGTGATGTTGCAGGGCCCAAGGCCCTCATGCCTACATTAACACCACACGGACGCACCAAGACAGAGAGTGGAAATGGCGTCGAGCACGTGCGCCCGTCCCTTTTCATTGGCAGGGTCACATGTCCTGTGACGCGTGTGCTGGATGGGTGTGGTGTGGGTGTAAACCAGCCATGAGGGAGTGGCTGTGGCATGCTGACAACTAGACCTGTGAGCAGCAGATCACCACAGGAAAGACAGGGGACATGTAGCGTTGCCGTCCCCCCCTGTGAGCGTAAGCGGAGTGGACTGGCCTGGCGTATGCCAGTCCAGCGTAAGGGTCTGTATATGACCCCGGGGCCCTGGGCGTGGTTCCGTACTGGGCTGGACAAGGAAGTAACTCATGCGTGTGCCCCTGTTGTTGTGTCAGCGCCACCCGGACCGCATTGGGCAATGTGTCACCCTGTCACCCCTGTTCTACGACATGAGCCACATGGACGTAAGAGGAGTCCAGTGAGCCCACATTCATCCATACTTCCACACTTAAAAGACCATAGACATGACACATCTGTGTGTATATGAATGTTTAATGCACATTCAGTGGAGTGTTGCATCTGGAGCAGTACAGGGCCATGCAAAGCCCACATGACGATGTTGTCCCGTGGAGGTCCAGCCAGGGTCCTCCAGGGAATGACAAGTCCAAAGGAAGAGGACGAGTACAGTCTGCAGTCTGATTGCTGTGTCAATGGCGATCAAACATCATATGGCAGTCCATGTCGAGGTCCAAGGTGAGTGTCGCAGAGTGCATCGGGGGACAGTGGAAGGTGATGATGCAGAGGGCAGTACCAAGCTGAAGCCGGACCTATGGATGAGATGCATGCTGCTGCGTCCTCCTTACCACGAGGGCAGTATCATCCGCATCTTCGTTCTCTGCTGTTTCATGTGCCTCACGTGTGGGTGGTGGTGTTCTGTCTCCATCACTGTGTGGCAGTGACACATCTGTGGCCGGAGGTGGAAGGTCTGCCGCACTGTGTGGCACTGACACTTCCGGGGGCGGAGATGTGGATGGAGTGGTGGCAGCAGCATGCATCCGCACCAGGCCTTGTGGCAGCAATGCCATGAGGAGGGTCCTGAGGTCATTGAGGAACCCAGCTACCTCTCACTGGTGTGCAGCCGTGGCTCGTTCCGCATTTGCCCGCTCCATGGTCTCCATTAACCTCCACATGTTTCCCAACTCCTGTGTGACATCGCTAGAGCCACTCGGACTGGACAGTTGTACTATTCTCTGAGTCAGGGCTCCAGCGATGTCAGCCATGGTCCGTTGGAGAGCATGGAGCGGACTGTGGGTGTCCGTTAGGGACCGTGAGTGGTCCCTGATGGGACTTAGACACCCACGTATGGCATCTAGTTTGTCTGCCATGCGGTCGAAGCCCACCCGCACTTGTTCAGCCAGATTCTCCTGGCACCCCAAAACACGGTGTTGGAAGGCCATGTGTTCTCCGTGGGGGTCCTGGGAGGCAGCAGTGGTGGTGGGTGCTGCCTGCTGTGTGGTCTGTGCAGGGGGTGGGGTCTCCTCGTAGCAGCTGGGCTGCCCAGCTCCTGGAGTGGGCTGCGGAGGCTCTCCACGAGCAGTTGGAGGGCATCAGAGTCGAAGATGTGGTCGTCCTCTTCGTCTCCAGAGAAGAGAGGGTCGGACTGCTCTGCAGGAGGTGTTGATTCTCCCTCTGCAATGTGAAGGGGAGATGCAGTTTAACAATGTGTCCACATGTATGTTGTCGCATTGTACATGTTTACATACAGACAGCATGACTGGGTACATTGTGGCTGTTTGGGAGGAGCTGCCTATTTGATGGGGGACAGTGGACATTTCAACAACATCACGGATGTGTGTTTGTACTTGTACATTATCAACGCACATATCCCTGCAATGCCAATTGTGATTGGCCAGTGTCTGCACCCAAGCGGCACCAGTAGTGTCCTGTGTTCTGTTGTAGGTGTTTTGTGGATTGTGTCACATCGTTGTCAATGTAGATGTGCTCTGTATGTGATGTGTGTGCTGCATTTTTGGGAGTCGCCCTGCAGCTCAGATTTTGCTGCCCCTTATCACTTTCATGAGGTGTGCCTCTGACTTCTGTGCTTGTACAGTGTTGACATGTTGCATACTGGGGTACGTTGGTCTCTTGGTGGGAGTTAGTGGTCTGGGGCATGGTGTGCCGCAGATGTGCTCAAATTAATTGTGCATGTGTGCCATTGTGCCCATCTCCCCCCGTCCCCCCAGGCCCTGGTGGTTACTCACCCTGTTGCTGTTGTGTCGGGTCCTGTTGAGCAGTGTCCGAGCCCCCAACTCCTGCCACCGTCTCCCCACTGATGACTGTGGAGACCATTTCCTCCATGTCGTCCAGCTCCTCCTGTGGCGCTGGGCTCCCACCTCCAGTCTGCATTGCTGCCTTCAGGTTGTTGGCGAGTTTCTGCTTGGTTTTGCGCTTGACATCATTCCTTCGCCTCTTGACCTCGCCCATTGTCCTCTTCAGCACTCCGACTGCATTCACCTTGTCCACGATGGACTGCCATAGTCCAGTTTTTGTTGCCAATGACTCAGTGGAGGTGACGAACAGTTGTTGATGGTGTTCTATCACCTCCGTTATCAGGATCCTGTTTTCCTGCGGACTGAACTTCGTCTTCCTCTTCTTCTTGTCCTTGCCCTTCCCTGACCCCGAAGTCCCAGGATGGTCCTCCTGGGGGCTTGTGGGGTTCTGGCTCTCCTCCGTACTTGCTCCGGCAACGTCCATTGTGCTTCGCTGTTGTTTGGCATTTGTTTGTCTGTTTTTTTTCTGCTTTTATGGTGATTGTTCCCGCCTGACGCATGTGGATTGCAGGCCTGTAGCTGTGTTTTGCTGATTTTCGTATCGCGATTGGCCTCATCGCAGCTTTTTTTGCGTTGGTGTTTTGCATTTTTGCGGCGTGGCGTTGATTCTAACGCGGTCAGTTGGCGCGTTATCTGGGAAGTATCGCATGGGGCCGCGGTTTTGTGAATACTTGGTTAACAAGGCGTTAATTTCCCGCGATGGACTGCGATATACAAAGTTGCGTTAAGCTAAATTTGCGGTGGTTATCACACGTTCTTGAGAATATGCCCCCCAGAGTTTATTCTAAGAAATCTAAAGGCAGTGGAAGTCAGAAGTAAATGTAAGGCACTTTCACTTAGTGCAGCACTCTCTCCTGTATCTCTGTTGGCTTTGACCCCATGGATAAGCTCTTATATGAGATCTGATGTAGTTTGCCTGCTCTACTGTGGATTCCATTATGGTTTTAGAATACCGGCCACAGGGATGCAGGGTCCTAGGTTTTACAAGAACCAACAGTCCTTGAGCCTTAGCAAGGATATAGCAAAGAAGAAGATTGAAAAAGAGGTGAAATTGGGTACTGTAGCACAACTTTTTAGTAACCTGCCTGATGACTTTGTCTGTTCACCATTAGTGATCATTGCCAGGAAAGAAAATCTAGACTTGTATACAATCTATCTACCCTGAGGGGTAGGTTAGTCAATCACCCAATTGACTCAGGTCTTTGCTGTCTAAGATGTGCTTCCTTGGATGGTGCACTGTCCACGTTGAGGGAGCTGAGGCGTGGAACACAGACATCAAATCAGCTGTTTGTCTGCTCCCTATTCACCTGGATGACTTCCACCTGATGGGCTTTCCACTTCAGGGCAACTTTTTTTATGACTAATGTATGTCCTTGAGGTGTTCAGTATATTTCCCCACTTTGGAATGGTTCAGCACCTTTCAGGAATGGGAATTCACCCAGGTGGCAGGGTTCCAATGTAGTTATCCACTACCGGGACACATTTCTATTTCTTTGCCCCAGAGGCCTGGCAATATGTGCCAGTTCAGTGTTACTTTTCATAATCTTATGGGAATGTTCTGGTTGAAGATAAAACTCCAGGCCCAACTATAATCCTTGTATTTTTGGGTACTGAGATTGACTCTGAAAAGGGATTGAAGCTATCTCAGGAAAAAGTGAGAGCTTGTAGATCATCTTTGTAGACCTGACTAGAGGGTGCGTAAGGACATGTTACACCATTTTTAAGTCTTACTGGGATAACTCAATTTCACCGTGCAGATCATTCAAATGACCTACCCCTTTTTGAGATCCATCACACAGGCCATATCAGGGTTTTTGGGAAAAGCATCACAGAACATACCATTGCGGAGTTGAAGCAAGGCTTCAAAATCTGGATATTTTTCATTCAAAACTTTAATGATTCAATGGTGTGGTCTGGCATTTGTCCCACAGTCAAGCTGAGATTTTGGTCTCTTTACTGATGCAGCAGGCATTGTTGGTTTTGATGCCGTATTTGACTTCAAGTGGTGTGCCCAGACAGGGCTACATCATTGGTTCAATTCTAATCTGGTAAAAAATGTTACTTTTCTTAGCTGTCTCCCATTGTAGTGGCCTTGCATATTTGGACTAGTCAGTTCCGAAATTAGTCTGTAACCTTGTGGTTGAACAGCATGTCAATGGTCGAATCCATTAACTTCCAACATGCAAAATGGTACTAAGTTTGCTTAAATAGCTTGTTTTAGTTTGTTTAACGAATAATATTCTTTTTAGGACTAAACATATACCTGATATTCTAAATAATGCAGCTGATACTTTACCTCTACCTCATTTCAAGTTGCAGGATTTCTGACATTTCCATCCATGGGCAGATGCAGATTCATCTCTTTTTCCGGTGCTACTATGAAATCTTGGTAGTCAGCCCTTCCAGACCTGATTGTGGATAGCCTTACACAAAAAAGAGCTTATGAAAAGCCTTTTTACGGTTATTTCACATACAGTGCATGTCACACACAACTGCAGAGTTTTTCATTGAGTGTCTGGCCAAGATTCTAGGAGCAGATGTGTATAAACGGGATATCAGCATCATTCTGTGATGCCACATCTCAGTGTTAGTCTTTTTTTGTAGGCTCTTGGTTCACCAGACCATTCACATTTTTCCTCATTAAAAATAGCTCTCCACATTTGTGAGAGGTTGAAGGGGCTGCACCGGACAAGAAGTACCCCATAGATACTGGCAAGCTTGGAAGGATTATTTGTGTTCTCCCTGCTGTGTGCAATTCCAGTTACAAGACTGTCCTGTTTTCAGCAGCTTTCTACGTCCCCTTTTATGGGGCATTTACAGTCACAGAGGTAGTGTCATGTTCCAAAGAAGACAGTTATGGGTGATTGCTACTGAACCACATCTCCTGGCTAGAGGGAGATTTGGTAGTCTCTTTACCTCACTCTAAGACTGATCAATCGGGACAAAGGAAGCAGGTGATCTTGAGGTGGGCAGGAGGGTCTAGGGGTATCCAGTCACCTCACTGTGTGAATTCTCGAGTATGCAGCCTAATGCTGCATCCACCTCCTTAATGATCCACAGCACTTGCATCCTGCTCACAAGGTATCGGTTTAGCAAAGTAATGGCCAAAGCTCTGCAAGCAGTGAGCATAGATAACAATAATTACAGCTCCCATTCATTCAGGATAGGTGCTGCTGTATCAGCTCCAGGTGTCGCTCTTAGATCAGAGATGGTTAAGAGAATAAGGAGGTTGAAATCTGACTGCTACAAATGCTACTTTCACCTCAACATGATCTAGGGCCTGCCAGAAGAAAGCTGGGTTGATTGAGTATCTTTTTTCCTCCTCTGTTTGGATTAAATCACATGGCTCCAGTCTGTGTATGGATTCTCAGGCATTCGTTTATGAGAAGAGTGGGAGCAGCATGTAAGCAAGGCTGGTTCTGCAGGCAGTCAGCTGTAGCTAGCTTCCAGATCGATTGGGTAGGCACAGATGAGCTTCCTTCAGACAGCCCGTGGTGACTCGCAGAGGAAGTGGCAGGCAGGGGCTATAGCCATCTTCTCATCAGTCAATGACTTGGCGCTTTTTGGGACAAGAGGCATCTTTAAAAGAGTGATAATTGAGATTTCTCAGTTAGCAAAATGTTTCCCTAAGTTTATGATTACTTGGTCTCACATTATCCAGTGTGGATGTGGAAAGTTGGTCCCCTTCCAGGGGCATTAACGAATCTATGAGGCATCTGAATAGCTGTCTGCGGAGTCTTTTTAGCACAGCATTATTAAAGACAATATCCCATTCCTGCCTCAGGGGCAAAGCACATATCCACACTGGCCAAAAAGTTGTTTATTGAACCTTTGCTGGCTTTTGCAGTTTGGCATTTCTCAATGGCATAGGGTTTCCAACTTGTGAGCAGGTGTGGGGGAGGGGGGGGTGCAAGCGGTCATTCAAGCGTCCAGGCCTGTGGCGGGGATAGAGTCGTGTTCGGCCACAAAGAAGGTAGACACCTTGGCATCAGACACTAAAAAGTCAGCCAAATTCTAGATTGATTTGACTTTAAATCATATCCCAAGCTGGGGCAGTGGTACTGTGGTGTTCAGGGTGAGGCCGGTGGCAGGCACTACAGTGATTGTCCTTTGCCCTCCAGGATACTCTATAGCACTGCCCTGGGGATGTTGGGAATTGGTGCTTGCACCAGGGGACCAAGGTATGGCCTGATTGCTCAGGCCCATCTGAAGAATGGTGCCAAGGCCATCCCTCTTTTTGGTTGGCTCTGGCATGGTTGGTTTAAGATATCAGCTTAAATGTTGGCCTGGGCTCCCTTTGGTGTGAGGGAGTGGGTGAGATTGTCCCATGGAAGATACATCTGGGGAAACCCTGGGGTTCACTTGGGCCCTGGCCGAATAACTGGTGCTTTAAGCGCCAGCAGGGGGGGTCAACCATGACTTTAAAAGAAAGGTCAGGTAGGAGATTCAGGGCCTGATTTAGAGTTCGGCGGATGGGTTACTCTGTCACAAACTTGGCAGAAATCTCATTTGGCTTATTACAAGTGGTATTGGATATAATGCTTTTGTAATACGGCGGATGGGATATCCGTCACGTTTGTGACGGAGTAACCCGAACTCTAAATCAGACCCTCAATGTCCAGCCTACTGTCAACAATAGAATATGGCACAATAAAAGACACCATGTTATGGAAATAGAAAGAATGTTTATTATGTTTCATAAAGATTGAATGTGTAATACATATGGCCTGAGAACTGATTATTCTCTAACGCAATACTCAGCTGGCCTCAGATTGATTTACTTATGCTTGTGGGGGCTAATTGATTTGCAAGTGTTACCTTATCCTGTATGCTTGCCCTTTGGGCTTTTCTTAGGTAAAGACTGGGTGGGGTCCACCACCTGTATCTGTGGCACAAAGTGACATGGCCATATGTCATAAGTCTTGTCTTTTTCACTGCTTGTAAATTGGCAGGTGGGTAGAATTCATAGCCCCCTGTGTTAACACAGATGTTTCTACAAAAAAACAAGACTGCCCTTCCTTTCCCTGGCTGAAAGTTTAATTATATGCTCTACCTCACTTTCTCTATACATTGAATTTTTGACAATCCTACCTTTGATAATGATTAGTTTGGTAGCAAAGTCATTTCTGTACAGTCCAGCCCTCTTTGCAATTGTCTTCCAAAGGCCATACAAGCCATTAAAAACACACTGATTTCTCAGAAAAAAACTAAAAACCTGGATATTCACTTGACTTCTGGAGCTCAGTTCTCTGAATACCAATAAGAAACACCTCTGGTGATATATGTTGAGAATACTAAGGGTACCAATATACCACTTCATAGCTTTACCTTCTCTCGCTCTCTTATGTGCAAGCTCTGGCACACTCTCTTGTCTTAAATCCCTGTTTTACTTCTGGCTTAATAATTTGCAACATTCTGAACTCCTACTTTTTATCTCTATTTTCTCTCTCTCCCTGTTTTTCTCTCTATTTCACCATGTCATCTAGCTTTAGTGCCCGTCATTACTTTTCCCCACTTCATGTCACTTTTTGTCCTCTGGATATTGTCTTCTAATGTCCTATCTATCTAAATCCCACAAGCTGTGTCTTTATGTTTCCCTCTCCAACCTTATCTCTATCATTGCTTATTGCTTCCTTCACCTGACCTTTCTTTAACTTTCACAAATGCTTCTTGTCTTTTTCTTTCACTTATTGCAACCTCATTGTCACCTCCTTTGCCAAGTCTTTCTCATTGATCTTTACTTTACCTATCACACAATCTACATTTCTCTCTCTACATCGCTTTTTGCTTCACACATACTGTTTCATCTCGCCATTTTGTCTCTTCAGTCTCCCTTTTATGGCCATACATATTCCTTCGGCCTCTGTGTTTTACACATTCATATCCAATCAGCTATCTCCTACCTCAAGATGATATTAAGTCACTAAAATAGTGTCTTTACTCAAACTGAAATTTTTTGGGGAGAGCAATGTTATTGTATTTTAAGAACACTTTTAAGTTACAATATGTGAACAAAAGGACTTAATTTGTGAGAACTTAAAAACTGGTGTTTGAGCACAAAATCAGTGATTTTTCAGAAAATGGTAGACTAAGATTTTTGAAAATTAGTTTGTTTACTGAAAGTGAACATTTTGGTATTTAAGGAAAAAGGAGAGTAATTTTAAAAATTGGCAAGCAAATGTTTGGTGAAAATAAGTGTATTTACTACAGACGACACATCTGTTTTTAAAGGATAAATTGGTAATATTTTCTGAAAGAATTACAAGCTGATGATTGAGGCAGAAAGATTGAATCTCCAAAATATTACTGAATCTGCAATTAGAAATGTCTCTTAACTTCAACACACGGTTTGTCTTCTGGTACTCCTGAAACATCTTCTGCTACAAGTATGCTTTGAACCACTTCTGCTCCTAATCCATGTGTGGTTAACACTTCCTTTGTAGTAGAAACTGAGATTAATAGCATGGATAAATCCTCTATCGCTTCTGATTACAGCAGCACTTTATTTACGTGGAACTATTTGAAGAAAATGCCTATTCCTTTCTCTTCAAATGGAGGACCTTTTGAGAATGAGTTTTTATGTCACGTTTTTATGAACTGTTGATTGATGCATTTATATTACCTTGTTTTGTTACTGTATTTGAGCCTTATTGCGAATGCATTTATGATCGGGTCTCAGTTATTGAAATGAGAGTGGAGGCCATTCAAAAACCAATTGAGACATTGAAGTCAGCAATGGATTTAGTATATTGTTGTGTCTCTCAAAGATCCTCAATTATGAAATTGCATGTCATAATGCAGTCTGATATTTATGTGAACACAGCTAATAAGCCTCCAAATGTCTCTGCTACACACCTCATTTCTGTTTCTACCCCAAAGAATTAATTGCCTGCAGACCCTGTGAATGGCAAATCTCATGTTCCTAGGGAAGATAAGTATGGAGTCCGTCTCCAAAGACTCTCGTCACGCATGAACGTTATATTAAGGTAAGTTTATTAGAGACCAATAAACAGTATGTCTCTTTGTGGAAAGCCTGGGCCAACTGTCATTGTATGGAATCTGGAACCCATAGTTCCACATACCAGATTCCATCCAACATCATTGGCCAGGATACAACACATCCCCTATTGTTAACAATATTGAACAATAATAAAATATACAACATTAAAGAGAATAAATGTCCACAACACTGTACAAGTTACAAAGTTACATGAGATGCAATGAAATATGGTGATACAATTAAATTGAATAAAACATAGTAAAATTTGTATGCCCACGAATGTTGGCACTAGCGTGTCATGTCATAATCTTTGCACCATACAGGTTTCGTTTTTAACCTTTTTCCTAAACTCCTTTTTAATGCATCTGCTTCTTGATGAACATGCGAATCACAACTATATCCCAAAGCACTATTGGTACAGTTACCTTCTTTAGTCCACAAACATTTAGGTAACTTTACAACCTTACTCATACTCCACACATTTCCAACAGTCAAATCCACTACCTGATGCCCCACTCTGATTATTTTCAGGAGAATTGGAAACATAGATTCTCCTGATCTAACCAATCTATCTTCCTTTTTTCACATGCACCCATTCACCAAGCTTAAATTGTTGTATGTGGCTTTTTGTCTATAGCTGGACTAAATTTTATCATTTGACATCCATCTATGATCTGACCTTCTCACCAAACCATCATCAACTTTCTTCCTCACATCCATCATCCACATCTGGTTTAAATTACACACTGCTTTCCTTCCTCTAATTTTCTCAAATAGAGACATATCTCCCAAGGATCTAGGTGTGACCCTATAATTCCATAATAAGTCTTTGAGAGCCTGATGCCACTTCTTCCCATTGACCAAAGCCAACTGTAAACCTTCCATCAAAATTCTTATCCACCTTTCCACAATGCCGTTACTTTGTGGATAATATACCAAAGTGCATAAGTGACTAATACCATGCATTTCCAATATAGTTCTCATTTCCGAAGATCTCAATTGCACAGCATTGTCTGTGACCAAGCACCTAGGAAAACCTTCCTTTTCAAATACTTCAATAAAAAACTGTATCACTGCATGTGAATCAACCTGATGAACCAATTTAACCTCTGGCCATTGTGATAACTGATCAATAAGAACAGTGGCAAAAACTTGGCTGTTGGACAAACACATGGGACCTGCAATGTCAAGGGAAACCCTTTCCCATACCTTATCAGGCCTAGAAATTGGAGCTTTCTCATAGTTGACACTCTTCTGTGTTTTGTCACTGACCGCACATTCAATGCATGATCTAACTTTTTCCTCAATACATCTGTCAATGACCGGCCACCAAAACTCACAAAGAATTCTTCTTTTCATGCTAGTCACGTCATGCCAGGGTGACCCTCACGAGCCATGTCTAGCACAAGTTGCCTCAAGCCCTGAGGTACCACTAGCTGCTCTCCACGAAACAAAAGATCATCTATTACTGATAGTTCATTTGCAATGTAAAAATATGGTAACAAATCTTTATTCAACAATCTCTTTTCCAGCCATTGAGACTTATTATATTTTATAACCTCCTGAATTTCCTCATCATCATTGCAGGCATTCCTCCATTCATCTTGCTTAATGCAACCACTTGATACCTCACATATAGACACAACACTCTCCAGATCATCATCAATAATACTCAAGTCACCCTCCTCCTTAATCGGTAACTGGGACAAACAATCCGCTAGGATGTTTCTGGCACCAGGAATGTATTCAACATTGAAATGAAACTCCTGCAATTTGTATTGCCATTCTGGGTGTTGCCTTACCACACCCTTTTGTGGTAAATAATCCCACCAAAGGACGGTGATCCGATCTTACTTTAAACTGAGCACCATATACATATTTACTAAAATAATAAATTACCCACCAACAAGCCAAAGTTTCCTTTTCTAGCGTAGAGTATTTGAATTCCGCATCTCTTAATGGCCTTGATGCGAACACAATGGTGACTAACCTGCCCTCATGATTTCGCATTAATACGGCACCAATGCCCACATTACTTGCATCTGTAACAATAACCGATTTGTATCGGGTGTCAAAAGTTGCCAACGCAGAAGCAGAGAAATTTCTTTTTTTAAAGTGACAAATTCGGCATCACACTCTTCATTCCAAATAAATTGTTGTTTTTTTCATGAGATTTCTCATGTTATTTGTGTTATTTGCAAACAATGGAATGAACTTGGCATAATATTCTGCTAGGCCAAGAAATGATCTAAGCTGTTCTTTTTTTCTAAGGATCAGGAGCCTCCTCTATCACCTTAACCAAGCTCTGTTTTGGTAATACGCCATGTTTGCCAATGTTGTGTCTCAAATAGTCCACAGATTCCACTTCAAATTTACATTTTTCCTTGGTTAAGGTCATACCATGACTCTGTACTATACCCAGAACCTTATATAGAGTCTCAGCATAAACTTGCTTATTGTTACCGAAAACCAATCTATCATCCTGTAAATACAGAGCATATTTTACATCCTTGAATAGCTTATGCATGACCCTTTGAAACACCGCTGAGGTCGTAATTAAACCAAAAGGCATTCGTTTGTATCTAAATGCCCCTTCAGGAGTTATGAATGAAGTGTAAAGTTTGCTGTCTTAATGCAGAGCAATCTGATGATAAGCATTGGATAACTCCAACGTTGAAAACACTGTAGCTCCCCTCAATACCGAAAACGTTTCTCCAATATTTGGCAACGGGTGCCAATCTCCCCACACACATTCATTCAGATCTCTCAGATCAACAGAAAGTCAAATTTTCCTTTTGGGTTGTGTACCACCACAATAGGTGACAACCATTCTGAAGACTCAGTCTCTTCAATTATGTCCTGACTACACAGCCTATCCAGTTCTTCCCTTAAAGCTTGCCTCATGGATAAGGGAAGGTTTCTCACTTTGTGTAACTTAGGCACAGCATCTTGTTTTAATATGATCTTATGTACAAAATCCTTCAATAGTCCTTGGGTGGGTGAAAACACTTCAGGCAATACATTTTTCCATTTCACAGCTTTATCTTCCATAACTTGAGATATTAAGTGACTATATCTTATAACCTGTTCAGGATGAATTGGATTCAGTGTAATAAGCAAATCCCTTTGCTGTGGCCATCCCAACAGACAAGATCCCTCCTTGGCAACATACACTTTTGCAACAATGGTCTTACCTTTGAAGTTAATGTTGGCAGTGGTAGTACCCTAAAACCTCAATGGGTTGATTTCCACATCCAACCAGTTTGATGTCTGATGGTATCAATTGCATATTTGGGAATTGTTTCAACCATTCATCACCTATTAACGTATGACGAGCACCCGAATCAGCCATAACTTTGACCTCTTCACCATCAATGTTAATAACACAAAATGGAGAATCACTACTTTTATCATTGACCTCATAAATACTGAGGACAAATTCTTCAGGTAAGTCATCAGATTCTTGGTGTATATCCTTAACATGAGCAAATTTGTTTCTGTCCCTGGACTTGTTTTTGTTCCTACACATTCTGGCATAGTGTCCTTTATTTTTGCAATATCTGCAGATTTGTCCTACAGCTGGACATGACGTTGTTTGCTAAATGACCTGCAAGACTGCATTTAAAGCAAACATAACCTTTTTTTCTACACCTTGCAAACCAACTTAGTTCAAGCTTTACCACTTTCATTATTTGTCTTATTATCACGCACAGCTTTCTTCACCACTTATACTTCAGAAATCAGTTTTGAAGCTAATTCTTTCATTCCTAACTTCATTTCTTCAAATCTATGACTAATATCAATAGCTTTCTCTAATGTAAGATCATCCACAGCTAATAATTTCTCCTGCAATTTTGCATCACCAATTTTGTGAACGAATTGATCCCGTAACATCTGGTCATGGAAGTCGTCATATATACACTTAGCTGCCAACATTCTTAAATCGTTAACAAACAAATGAATGGATTTGCTGGGCAATTGAGCCCTTCTTTAAAAATTTGTTCCAATCCACAACCTCATTAACCTTTTTGATATAAAGTGTATCCAGTTGTGCAATTGCAGATTCATATACATCGACGTCTTCTTCATCGTCTTCATTTGAAGCAATAGGTGGCCAATGACATAAAACACGTCTTCCCTCTGCATCCAAACAATGTTTCAAAATAGCTAGTTTGTGCTTTTCAGTATATACATCACCCCCTATAGCTTCTAAATAGGCCTCTAAGCCATCTTTCCATTGCTTCCTCTCCAAAACAAGATCACCAGAATTGGGCAGAAAAGATAACGATGCAACAATACCATCCATAATATAGTCTGGACACTGACTTTTAGTTATGCTCACTGGACTATCAAATCAAAAATCAGTTTAACATATATGTAATTTGAAGGTATGACTAAATATAAAAAAAGAGAAAAGAGAAAGAAGAAAGAAGAAGAGAAGAGAAAAAATATAAAGAAATAACAAACACTGGAAACTACAATCAATATAGTTGAAACTAATCTCCACATTAATTAACAGCAAATCGACTCATAAGCTCTTTTGTCCAAAGGGTGTGTGGATCACCTTGTAGAATCCACACTTAAAATATATTGGAACTTGCTGGCCTGAATCACAGCAATATAGTTGCAAAGCAAAGTTGTGAAAATTCAGTATTTATTCAAATGTGCCGATTGCTGAAAATGCACACTTTTCAATTACATCAAAAACTGTTGAGAGATTTCAGGACAGTGTGTGGATTACCACAACAAATTACTTTTCCTATCTGATATTATAACGTAGCTAATGTTCACCAGGTGTGCGAATCACTGCAAAATTATTTCCAGACTGCACAGGTGTGCAGATCACTGCAACGTTTTAATATTTACACTCTTCCCAACGCCGCAAAATGGCCACGCTAGAACAATTCGACCATTTTCTGGGGACGATGGGCCTTGTTCTTTGATGCCTGACTGCACTGCAGACTGGTCAGGCAATGTTAAATGGCCCTTGAACATGCGCAGACCAACTTCAGCGTGAGGCACGCCAGTCAAATGCATACAACCATTGAGCAGGCCTTCGAGCATGCGCAATTATGCTGCAGCGCGAGACATGCTGCACGCTGAAGTATGCGCAAATATCCTGCTGATTCTTGTAGGTTTGGGTTGGATTACTCACGATCAACCCCAAAAAGTTTCCTCTCCGATCCACTGTGATCCGCTGAAGATTAGATCCCACACACCACGCTCGATACTGCACCCTGCAGACCTCCGAGTATGACGTGTGTCACCTTCTGATCTGCCAATATGCCGCCCTGCAGAGCTCTGGCAGTGCTCCAGGCTTTTCTGGACTGAAACTCCACTTGTCACCAATATGGAGTCCGTCTCCAAAGACTCTCATCACGCGTGAAGGTTGTATTAAGGTAAGTTTACTAAAGACCAATAAACAGTATGTCTCTTTGGGGAAAGCCTGGGCCAACTGTCGTTGTATGGAATCTATCTGGAACCCATAGTTCCACATACCAAATTCCATCCAACCTCATTGGCCAGAATACAACAATGTCTAATTTGATTACACTTACATTACCTCCTGGTGCTAACCCGTCTTGACTAATGTTCCTCCTTTGAAGAGCGGGAAAAAAGAGTTAGCTTAAAAACAAAGGGGGAGCTTTACTAAGATTTGATGCCGTGTTTGCATCACAAAAGTGACGCAAATCGGTGCAAAATCTTTTTTTTCCAATTTACTTTCCAGCGCTAAACTTGTTTAGCACTGGAAAGAATGTAAAAGTAATGCAAAGCAGCGCATACCAAGGGGGCGTTCCATGGGTGGAGCATGGGCGTTCCCATGCCACCACCCAAGATGTTTTTGAAGTAGGCGCAAGGAAGACGAAATGCGTTCATTTCTTCTTCTTTTTCCGACTTCGTACATGTGCTGCACTTTACAGCACACATAGAAAGAGGGAAAAGGGTTCAAGTTAGTCTAAGCATGGTATTTTGTAATGGAAGGACACCCTTCCAGTACAAAACCTATGCTAGACTCACGGAGACACCCTTGCACCATGGCGCCAAGATGTCTCTGTGGTGCACGGCAGCTGATTTCAGCGCCTGTGCTAGGGAAAAGGGTGGAGAGTGCCATATTTTAGTAAATTTGTATGGAATCTGGAACCCATAGTTCCACATACCAAATTCCATCCAACCTTATTGGCCAGGATACAACAATAAGTCTAATTTGATTACACTTACTTTATCTCCTGGTGCTAACCGGTTTGTAATGATCTTGACTAATGTTCCTCCTTAGAAGAGCGGGAAAAAAGAGTCAGCTTAAAAACAAAGGGGGAGATTTACTAAGATTGTATGCCGTGTTTGCATCACAAAAGTGACGCAAATCGGCGCAAAATCTTTTTTTTTCCAATTTACTTTCCAGCGCTAAACTTGTTTAGCACTGGAACTAATGTAAAAGCAATGCAAAGCAGCGCATAGCGCTGCTTTGCATTACTCAGCACCAAGGGGGCGTTCCATGGGTGGAGCATGGGCGTTCCCATGCAACCACCCAAGATTTTTTGAAGTAGGCGCAAGGAAGGAGAAATGCTTTCATTTCTTCTTCTTTTTCCGACTTCGTACATGTGCTGCACTTTACAGGGCACATAGAAAGAGGGAAAAGGGTTAAGGTTAGTCTAAGCATTGTATTTTGTACTGGAAGGATACCCTTCTAGTACAAAACCTATGCTAGACTCACGGAGACACCCTTGCACCATGGTGCAAAGGTGTCTCTGTGGTGCACAGCAGCTGATTTCAGCGCCTGTGCTAGGGAAAGTGTGGAGAGTGCCATATTTTAGTAAATTTGCCACTCTCCTGCTCTCTCCTTCTCACGCAGCACAGCACAGCATTTGCGGCTGCTGCGCTGCATGAACAAATGGTAAATCTGCCCCAAAATTGTGTATTGGATTCAAAAACAGGTGCAGGATGTTTTGCCACTATTTGATGAAATTGTTTTTGCCAGGTAGGTAGTTCTGGAAATCTTTCTTTTTTACATTCATTGTTTATGGTCTTTAAATCCTGTTTGTTTCCCTAAAGCACTAGTAGAGTAGTCCCATTGGGCTATTTTTACAGGCCCCCTTTTTTCTGCGATCTATTGAACCCATCTTGATTGATGCAGATATTTTTAACAATACTCATACATTCAAAATACCTGTTCAAAACCGCTTTACTCTTGTGGAATCTATGGATACAAGTGAATTAAATATTAATTTGAGCAAGGGTATATCTTGCCGTCCTGTTGATTCTTCTCCTTTGTATATTTCGTCCACATGGGAGTTATAAACCTCATGCCAACTCTATTCTTTCCCCTACTTTGTATAGTTACAATTTTGCACAGTACAATGACAAAACATTTTTCTAAGAATATATTGCATATTTGTGGATCTGTAGACACATCTGTCAATGTATTTACTTTCACAAAGGGGGACTTGAATATCCTCTCTTAGAATGATGCAGGTATATCATCAAAGTGATCAAATGACACCTGGTTAGATTTTATTAAATCTTTTGATATTATTTCATTCCAAGAGGCCTAGTCCACATCAGAAAATCATTTGAATGCTTTTGCCAATCTTGTTTCACCTACTGTTCCTTCTATCGCAGGAAGTGCTAAAGGGGGGCTTTTGTCTTGCTTATCAACTTCTCTGAAATCTCAAGTTAATCTTTTACCTACTGATTCTTTAATTTCCAGGGTCTACTGTTAAATAGGGATAATAGATTTAGTATTCTGGCATTAAAGTTGTCATAATAACAACGGGCCCGATTCACAAAAGTAATCTGAGACAAAATCCTAACTTTACGACTTTCGATATTCACAAACGGCATTTAGGAGTAGTAAAGTTAGGAATCCTAACTTTACTACTCCTAAATGCCCTTTGTGAAACCGAAAGTCGTAAGTTAGGATTTTGTCTCAGATACTTTTGTGAATCGGGCCTAATGTTAATAGTAACAAATGTTGTAATCTTATTGCCTTGTTCGATTATGTGAATAAGTGTTTGAATTTCACTGTTGATAGTGGGGAGTTATTCAATTATCATTGATTGTTATTTTTATGCTAAACTACGTCACCATTGAGTGATGAACCATGTAAGATTATGAGGTTCAAAACACATGTTTACCTTTAAGCCAGTCAGGATAAGCAAAGTTGTTTTCTGTCAAATTTAATAGCCAAGAGGAACTTGATTGATAGCCCACAATGCCCAAAGTTGTATCGGAAGTCGTAATCCCACTTTTGTCTCTAGGAATGTTCGAGTTTCATTGATTTTATTTTCATCTTCAATGACCTTGAGATAATAATATTTTGTCATCTTGTATTCTAGGCCTATTAGTTTTAGTGATCATAATCCTTTCTTGCGATCCTTTTCTTTACCTTAGCTTTCACTAAAGTCCCATCATATGGCAAACTGTTATTGGGCTGCATAGAAGACGGCCTGAAATGAAAATGAAAATCTGTCAACTCCTGTCTTCTCCTTTGTAAACTTATGTGTTGTAACTCCAGCAATATTTTTAATCATTTAGATTTGATTTATAACCCTGATTTCATGATTCTTGATTCTTTGAATAGTATTTGTGAAACTGCTAGCCAGCCTTAGATGAGCTCTTAGCAGACCTCCTAGACATGGGGACGAAATTGTTTAATGTGGGCATCATTACAAAAATGTGGTTGCTATGAGAAAGAATGAGCTCGGGGACAAAGCATTGGATGACCTTCTTACTGCCACCACTAAAAGGGACAATGGCAGTTGCTGTGAAATTATAAATTCAAATGTTTCCTACTATACTCTAATTACTTCATTACATGCAGCCATCATTCTGGCTACTTGGGTCAGTCATTTTGTAGTATTAATTGTGAGGTCAGCATGTCAAATCTTGATTATAGTGCCACCGATGACTCACATGTGAGCTAGAATATATCATTTTTGTATCCAGAGGTAAAGATGGCTATTGTTAACAGCCCTGCAGTAAAAGCAGTTGGGCTGGATGGTGTCCCTATGGATCTTTTTAAAAACAGTATAGACTTGTGCGAACCCATTGTGACAATAGTTATCAATGCAGCTAGCAATTTAACCATTACAACATCCTTGTACCATTCTATAATTTTTCCAGTCTTTAAGAAAGGTAAAAGCGATGGTTCCTGTTGTTACTGCCCAATTTCCTTAATCAATTCTGCTGTAAAGATAGCTGACAAAGTAATTATGCAAAGGATATTGTGTTGGACTGAAGATAAACATATTTTCTTGGACCCCCAGTATGGTTTTAGCTATGGTCTTGGTATAATAGCGCAGTGACTTAATCTTCATTTGCTTATTGATAAATATATGACAATAAAAAAGGTCTCTCTACATTTAGCTTTTGATGGACTTGAGCTCGGTTTTTGACTGAGCAAACAGGGCCAAATTATGAACACTTCAGCTTTTATGGGAGTAGATAGAGGTGTTGTTACCTTTTACAATCATCTCCACATGCATTTATCTGCAATGGTGCATTGTAGAACTAAGGAAGAATGTACAGAGTCCTTTAAGGGAGCTAGGTGTGTTCGTCAGGGGCGTGTGTTGGCTCCTATTTGATTTCTATTTTACATTAACAATCTAGAATCATCTGTGATGGATCTGAACAAAGACTTGCCCTGAGTGGGAAACAGATTTATTGCCATGTTGCTTTATGCAGATGATGCAGTTTTATTGGCACAAACAGCACATGGCTTGAAAAAACTCCTTGATGGGTTTTTGTCTTTTATGGGCAGACAAGATCTTAGTACCAATTATGTAAAGTCCTTTATTATGTCTCTGGGATCTAAACACACCAAATCCAGGAACTTTTCAATTAATAGCTGTAGCCTTCAAAAGGTACAGGACTTTTCATATTTGGAAGTCATCTCTGACAGTACCACTCGCTGGTTGCACCATCTTTGGTCCACAAGGAAATCTTTTGCCCAGTCCCTGACATGTGTGTTTGGTTTTGTTTTCAGACTGGGTAGGAAGTCACTATCTCATATGATTACTATGCACAACAGCAAGTGTGTTTCTTTAGCATGTTATGGTGCTGGAGTTGGGGTTATGATGATTCTCGCCCCTTACAGGTCAAAGACAGTAGATTCTGTCATCATCTTTCAGCTTTGCTCTCAGGGTGTCCACATTTTTCATGCCATGAAGAGCTTGGCCTTTCCTTACTAGAAGATACAATACAGCTTTCTCTGCTCTTATAATGGATTTCTATATGATCTAATCCTTGTGCTTAAATAGACAGATCATAAACAATTGTTCATCATTGGATTACTACCACAACCCGAAATGGTTGAGTTATATAAAATCTTTATGCTGTGAATTGTGCAAGCTTGATATGTTTATGTACCCTGAAGCCATAACAAAAAGGGATAAAATGTGGGTTAAGACCACTTTCTACCAGTTTAGAAGACAAACAAGAGAATTGTTAGAGCTGTTAAAGCCTTCTTCTAAATCTTTCACTATAATTGAAACATTATCATGTACAAAGCCAAATCTCTTGGGAATTGTCTATCATTCTTTGGCATTGCCTGAGAATTGGGCTGTCTAAAAATTATGACTTTTTGTCAGCATGATAATGTTTCTCTACATACTGCAATGGAGTTTACTTTTTTGGTAGATTTTATATGGCTCCTAGATGTAGGTTTCTTGTCCTTGTTATTGAAGACACAAATTTAGTTCAATGTAGGCCAGCTTTCCTTTATTTACAGATGCTTACTAGTACCTTAATATGTTTTGCTGTGAGTTGTTTTCTATCTGCCACACTTAAGATATGGGTTGTAATATTTTTGTAAACACTATAGTACCTTAATTTTTTATGTATTTTCTAATGGTGTTTAAAATATTTGTATTTTTTTATTGTTTTTAACCAAATGAAGTAGAAATGATGATGATGAATAAGCTAGAGGGCATGCAGCTCCAAAACGTAAGGCAAGTCAGTAAAATAGACACATTCTAATGGGAGGCCACACAACAACAAGGAAGATAAGAGGATTGAGGAGAATTGAAAAAGTCCCCGGAGGAGAGATGTGGGAAAAGAGTGTATGTATATTTTTAAAAGAACAGAAGCAATCTGAGGGAGTCAATGTGAGGCACACACAGCAAATGATAGTCAGAAGAATTGATGAGCTGATAAAGAGTAGCTTTCACAATTTATTGAAAATGAGCTAACAACTCATGTTACCCCATTTAACCCACAGTTGTACATTACCACTGAATGTGCACTGGGACCTTTGATCTTGTGTGGAGTGATATGCTTATTGGGCCATTCGCTAAAAGCCTACTTATTGTCTTATCTTTGGCCAATATGAATTGCTTCCTCACACCCTTTGTCATACTGCCTCTACATCCATCTACCTGACCCCATATGGCAATGTACGTGACAGGAGTATAATGCCTATTTCTTTGTTTAAATGACTCATCTCAGGCCCTCTGTTACTGGGAAATTCATTTAGTTCCTTGAAGCTTTTCAGATATTTTATATTTCAACTTACCAGTTTCCAAAATCCAATGTTCAAGAAAATGATAAGCCTCAGATCCTCAATACTTGATAGCCAAAATTGTTCTACAGACTACTGAGCATAGGTTGTACAATATCTTATGAGGAATATAGAATGCCAGTATTACAAGATGTGTTTAAAAGATCACCCTCAGGATGATGTGCCTCCAATTTAGTTTTAAAATGTAACTTTCAGAAGTCTCACAGAGCTCTCTCAGCCCTATCATCTTGTGGTATACTCTATATGCTCACATTTTCTAACGTACTTTGAAATCTTCTTTGATATAGGGAGCTTGTCTCTTTCTCCTAGGGAGTTATTGCAACGAGAAACACAGTCAAGCCTCTCATGTCAGGGAAACTACAAATCTATGTAGATAAACTGCTGGTAGCATTGGATGCACCAGGCCTTATGTTTAGTTTACAACATAAATGACTTTTTCTATATATTATGGACATACAATGTTACTATCCCATCAGGAAATTGCAATATTTCCTTTTGGTCATCCGTAATGACCTGTATTATTCTAATAAAACATGGACAGAGTACGTGTGGACAGAGTCATTGTACATGCCATGCCAAAAGAGACCATATTGTACACATTCAAAACTGGGAAACCATTTTCCATCTGTGAGACCATAAGGAGCATACGTTCATGTGTATATATCTTGTTTTGCTCAATTCCTACCATCCTGATGCACCAACGTAAAACTGAAAGCCACTTCACACCTTAGAACTAATATGTAAACTTGCAAGGGTGTCAAACTCTCCCTACCATCCCAAAAACCTAAAGTGTCAAGCGACATAAAGACATGTCCCATGTCATGAAAAACAGTCACCTTCCACCCATGCATACAGCTCATTTCATACACTAGTACTCTCACCCTCTCACCCGTTTAATGACTTTTACTAGTCCTTTATCTTCTGACCAATCTGGAAATCTATTGTATCTATCATGTACCCCCTACTCACTCAACACTATACAATTTTAACCGCACCTCAAGTCTCTGAGGAAGAACACCTGTTTCTCTAAAGGTGACCTATTTTGAGAGACAGCGGTCCCTGAGTAGACAGTGATTGTAAAACAAATAAATATAGCCCCAATCGGTACTATATTGTAGCCATTATTCCATCCGGAAAAAGGCAATTTTAATATGCATTTATATTAAATGTACAAAACATAGAAATTAATAACAGTAGGACACAAGCCTGTATCCATAAACTCACATCACAAGAGGAAACAAAAGAAGGCTCAGGCAGCATGTGGTTGTCTGTATATAATCATTACAATGAAACAAACAACAATTGAAGGAGGTCACCTTTACACATAGTTTAGCAAATAAATCAGAGTGTATAAGGCTGACAATTTTGTCGACGGCGTTTCGATCCTTAACATTAATATCGGATCATCATCAGGACTTTCAAAATAATGCCTGAAAGCATTAAAGGTGACCAGCAAAAAAGGTTTCAGAACCGCTGAACCAGCTGACACCAGCCAAATGATAGCAAAGGCCAGATTTCCTCTCAGTCCATGGATCATCAAAACAAATGGATCAAAACAAGATACAATGGGGCTTATTTACAAGCCCCTATTGCCACAGGAACGTCACTTTTTACGACGTTCCTGGGGCGATAATCCCTTCGCCTTATTTACAAGGTGACGTTAAGCCACTTAACGTGGCTTGACGCCGCCTTGTAATTAAGGCCACCTTTCATGCTACACCTTGCATGAAAGGGGTGGGCAATGGGTGTTGCGGTGGGCATTCCACTGCAACACCCATTGATTTTGATGCTACCCCCTATTTACAAGGCAGTGCCAAAAATTGGACCAGGGAAAACCTGGTCTTAACATGGTGAAATGAGGAGAAATGCTTAATTTCTCCTCGTTTTTGCTGTTTCTATGTGTGCTGCATTGTGCAGCACATATAGAAACAGCAAATCGCCATGAATTATTGTGTATGTGCAGGAAGGTGTCCATTCCTGCACCTAAATAATCATTAAATAAATGGTCATTTGCAACTTCTATATCTGCTGCACAATGCAGGGCACATATGAGTTTCAAATTGGCATTCTGGATTGTTTATGTACAGGAAGGGATACCTTCCTGCACATAAACAATCATTCATCTTGTGAATACGGAGCATCCCACCATTTTCAGAATAGCGAAGTGTGAAGTTAGCAATTTTTGCTTAATGCCACGCTTCGCCATTCTGTTGTAAATATGCCCGATGCCTCTTCAAGAAGGAAGTCCATTGCCTCTTTCTGCAAATGAATGTGCTGCTAATGTACCAAATTACATTATTACCATTTAACGTTTTAACCTGTACATGGTTGTTTCCTCTCTAGATATTTCATGGCCGCCACACCTGCCTCCAGAATGTAACAAATATCCTTATAGTGCAATTTGTAAACATGTGGAATTTGCGAGATGGGTACCTTGGAAAATGTAGAAAACTCTTGTGAGGCAGCATATCAGCAGAGCACTCTTCATAGGTAATGAAGGTCGTAGTAAGTTGCTTAAATAAACCAGTGTCCCACAAAAAATGAGACAACTAGTTGCACATACATGAACTACTAACCTCACTATACCTGATTGTGGATGCACACATCATTTTATTCAGGACTCTATGTTCAAATCAACCAGCTAAGCAATTCAAGATAGTGACTGAATAGCTTGCACTGAAACATGTAGGATACAACACATACCACTGGACATAACATCTCATGCAACCAACACAACAAAGATACTCCCATTAGTTGGGTACCATCATGCTCACAACGTCACTTCACAATAAGAAACAACACGCATCAAACATTCAATAAAACACATTAAACAGAACACTGCAAAGGCCCAACATAACACACAAGTATTATGTAGATGGATATCACCACTCTCACAACGGTACACACACAGCACAGATCCCCTTCAGCGCATATTATACTGAACCCGAATACCCACCAAACACATCCTAGATAGACTAGTACATGCCTATTGTGGCTCCACAATGGCACTCTCAAACACTTAGCTCACACGCTACAAGCAGGTAAACATGCATACCAAAATAAACCAGATGGTAAATATTTGATTTTGATTTGGTAAGCCTTTCAGCCACCTCAATCAAATCCTTTAACTAACCACACTAACAAGGAAGTCCCGCACAGTGATAATAGCAAAGCAACAACAGCTACTGTACTAGTGATACAGCTAAAACCAACATTAATCAAACTTTAATCAGCGAGAGAATCCATGAAACTATGACTTTAAGGTCCCCTAACTCCAATAGCACTGCAAGGCCTTACTAATGGCAGACTGTGTGGTATATAATTCACTCTAGCTTAACATAACAGGGCCTTCATTTTAGAATGAAGATGAAATGATGAAATGCAAAATGAATAGTAAACTACTTCATGAACTCAAGCTAGTAAGCAAGCATTCCAAATGAACCAGACAAATTGATTACTTGTTACATTTCAATCAGTGCAAAGCATGCATATTTATCCTACTGTGTGAGCACTGCCTTTAGTTAGTATCTCATGCTACATGATCTCCAAGTTAAGCCCATGATCTCCCATGCCACATGATCCCTAAGTTAAGCACAGTAAGGGATGAATGTTGTTGCGCCAAAACAAAACCACACCCATTACCATACCATGAAATTCTGAGACAAAAGTTACTGGCTAATTTACAGTCTCATGGCATTAAGGCTCGGAGATTATGCCTTGAGATTTTCCAGACAACTGTTGGAGGCACAACCAACAATCTATGCAGATAGCACCTGAAAATGTAATTGTGCAGTCGTGCATTACAACTAGGAAAGCCTCATGTAGTTAGCTGGACTCGATCACATCTGTAATATTTTGTATTTACTGAATAAAAGCTATAAATCAATATGTGCATACAAGAGTGCAGGCTTCCATGTGGAATATGATACAGATGCTGGTTGTTATGTTAGCTTGATTGCTCTTAGAAGCCTGTGTCTGCAAAATGAATCAAACCTTCACATTTTGAAAACTCATGGTAGATTGTTGGTGAGAGATAGATTGGGAAGTAGTAGTTATATTGGAGGTGGTAGTGATGTTGCTTGTGGCTTTTAGAGTCAAGGCCTGTCAGGGCTTCAGACATCAAGGTAGCCTCCTAAAGGAATAATACCAGGGGAGCTTGGGAATAAGACCTCCTCTTCTTCCTCTAACACCATCTGCGCTTAGAGGGTTCTTGCTGTCACTTCCGTACTGATACATTTACCAAAAAGCCCACATACTGTTGAGAGACGGTGTTCTATTGTGATATCAAGGATAGGATATGGACCTGCAAAAATATCATCTCCAGGATATTGACTGCCACAATATAGTCAAGGTAAGAATATTTAGTTACTGTACATTTATTATCCCTAGCTCCACATCTATGTACCTTGACAACATACATATCTTCTAGGTACATACATGTGGTGTAAAGAATAGTATATCTACATTAATGCTTATATATGTACCTTTGCAATATAATGGTAGTTCCACTCAGTATTGTTGCTGGTTGATATTTTGTCTCTCAATATAGCGACATAGATCAAGGTAGTTGGTGGAAAGTAGACCTGGGGCTGACAGGCACACTCCCTTGTGTTTTCTTAAGCCCTCTGGCTTTTGGGTGCACTGTGGTGGTAGAGTTCAAAAAGAGTTCAGGAAGTTCTCAGCAACAGTGTGGTGAGGCTCCTGCCACGTGAAAAACCTGTTTCCACTGCACATAGAGACTGGCAAAATGAGGGTGATGCATAGAGTCCCTGTGCACCGATTGTGGGGTCCAGTAAGCTCTGTTAGCTCGGTGGTGCGGCACAGCTTGGAGCAGCCACCCTGCTCTCCCTCTCTCTCCTTCCTTCCCTGTTGAATATCTTCATCTGTTCAAGGTTTGGTGACCTGGTCCGGAACACGTGGGGGGAGGGGGGGCAGGTGTCAGGGACCGACCTGGTTCCGATCTGGGTGGATTGTCACGACATGGCCTGAGTCCTGAATCCAGAGGTCTGGGTGACTGCTGCAACCACAGGGAGCTGCACCGGAACATGGTAATAGCCAAACTGTGCATACTGTGCATTGAAGAGTGTATCCTGAAAGAGCATAAAGTTGTGACTCTTCTGGGGCCTAAGGTAATACAGTGGTGTCATGTGGGCTGAGGGGTTGGCCCCTCCCTTAACAAATAACCTGATGCAACATTTGAAGATTTACTGAAGTGAGGTGGATGAATGAAACAGTTTTTTAAATGGGATAACTGGGGAAAATGTGTCAGGCCTCAAGGGAGCTGGTGCACTGTGATAAAAGTGGAACACCTACCTTGGCAGACAGCAGTGAATTCCTTATTCTGAGTCATCTTCAAAATGGGACACCCACCCAATGACTATTAGGAGATGGCTGCAGATATTTCAGGATGACCTCTTCGCAGGATTAAGAGGGGTTGCCAGGAAGCGAGATAGCCAAGACCCTCAGTGGAGATGTAAATACACCGGTGTAAAGGAACCACCTTACCCATGGCTACATTGAAACCCTTAGGTTTTTAGCCCTCTGCATTAGACTGTGCTCCAACTTGAATTTTCTAGCCAATAAATATTTGAATGGGAAGACACCTAAATATCCGATGCAGAACTGTCTTTAGTTGTTTTGGTTGTCATTGACATGACTAGAGGGAATTTTAAGATGCCGTGTAAAAGAGTGCAAAAAGAACAGATGATGGACGGAGTGCTAAACAAACCAAAAATTCACCCCCAGTCACAGATCTGGGTTAAAGCCATTGTTTATTTGCTCACCATGTCATTCCAGTTTGGACCCAGCCATATGCAAAACAGTCTTGACCCTGCTCCCCATAGGAACAGTCCATCCCAAACTGCCAGGGCAGATCCTCCCCAGACCAGAAACAAGCATCCTGGGACCGGTTTCGGGGTATCACCCCTCATCACCCTGGCTAGTTTGAATCCGGTGGCATAGCGAGTATGGGACCCATGTCTGAGCATACACTTCCCACTTAGGGCGACAAATGCAAAAAGAACAGATGATGGATGGAATACTGAACACATCAAACATTCACCCCCAGTCTCAGATCTGGATTAAATCCATAGTTTTTTTGCTCACCATGCCATTCCAGTTTGTACCCAGCCATATGCAAATCAGTGGGATGAGAAGTTTTGATCTGGTGATGTTTGGGTTCCATGTTCTCAGTGAAGAAATGCACCTTCTAGCGTGCTTTCTCAGTGCCTCAAGAAACCACAATATGTTCTCTCTTAGCAAGCAGGTCCACTCCGTTTCAATCTGGCTGGCCTAGTGTAACCAGGTGTGACTTCTGTCTAAGAAAAGAGACCTGACAGGAATGGGCAGCATACAGTTTAGAGGCAGTTTTGTTGCATAACTTGGATTCCTTTTATTTTATTTCCGGTTATTTGTTTAGTGTAGTTTGATTATCTCAGTTCTAACTTATTTCACGCTCTATTTTACAGACACTTGATTACGCTTCCGTTCCTCTTCACAGGTGCAGGCATCAACATACTGGAGACTGTCGAAGTAAGAACGGGGTATACGTAAATGGTCAGTTTCTTATTGTTATAGATATTTTATCAACCCTCCTGCTTTATCCCCTTTAGTATTTTCTCTCTCTCTTTTCCCTTCCCTAGGGTTGGTCTTTCCCTTGTTCCAGCTCTTTGTGTACCTCTAAAGCACTTTCTCACTTAATCTTTTCTGTTGAAGTCAGTGCAAAGATACTCTCCTCCTTGGAGGTTATTCTTTGCCAAACAACATTGTAGTTGGCTCTCTCAAATAGCTCGGGTTTCCAGTCTCTTCCTTGAGCCTTCCCTATCTTAGCCTTGTGTGGTGCCCTTCTCTTGTACTTCTTTTCCTGTTACTATTCCTAAATAATGTGTGCTTTCTCAAAGTAAACCTGTTTTACAAAAGAAAACTCATATCCAACTGCATTCATCCTCTTTCTAGGTTTCTCTCCTCTGTCTCACTTAATTACGATGACTTAAGCTTTACTCGCTGTAATGAAATCTTCCTTGCTCTGCCTTGTCTGAGTTTGCCTTGTGATTTCCCTCTGCGGCTTAATTAGAGACTGTTTGTCTGCCCTTCTCCCCATCTCGGGGCCAGCCCCGCATCCTTGCACTCACCTGGGTAAGCCACGCTCCGCCTGAAGCATGGTGAGGGCTTGGCTTCTTTCAGGCCATGGAGCAGTGAGGAGACATGGTGGCTCTTCATGAGGGATTCTCTCACTCTGCTGCGTCTTTTGACCTCTGTCTTCACACAGGTTCTAGGCTCTGGGTCGAGGCCCTCTCTCCTGCCGGTAATCAGAGTTCTTCGTCTGCTTCTCTCCTGAAGCAGCTTTTTGCTGGCTCCTCTCACACACCGTCTATTTCTCCTTCAGGGATCAATCCTGAAGGAGAAACTGAAGTCCTTCTTTTGTTTCTGTCTTTTCCACTCTTCTGTTTCAATGTAGTCCTTCCTTTTCTTTACATCTGTTTTTTTTCCTTCCAGTTCAGGGTTAGGGTCAGAAGACTGGATTACAGGTAAGTTTTTTACTTGTTTTTCCCATATGTCACATCTAGTCAACCAGGAGTGGAACTTCTTTCTGTTTTCAGAAGAGGCTGCATCCTCAGATTGGTAACTTTGTGCACGTGTTCCCATGGTAGGGGCATACCACTTTTATGATTTGCTCACCAGCAATAGTCATGGCAGTACTGAAATGTGTTGTGGAGGATTCCTTAGTTGTGCCTTTGAGATGTGCGGAGGAATGGCTTTTAAAACTGTACATTTCTCTGGCTCTCTCCACTCAGTGTAGATCTAAGCAACTGAGGTCTAAATTTCAGCAATGGTAACAAAAAGGGTAGTATATCTAGCACTTAACAGGAAAGCAGACAGTTTGTGAGTAGTCCAGCTCACCATCCTTGCTGAAGTTGACTAACCCAGTGAAGGATATATGATCTGAGAAGAGGGTTGGAAAGAAGGAGTTAATTCATTGTTCCCCACTTTGAGGTTGGATATGTTTGAGATGAATGTGCCTCACATTAGGATCATGGCCTTCAAAGGTACAAGAGGGTGAAATAGAGACTTAGTGTGGCACCTGGTAATGTTGCCGAAATTGCTTTATTTCTTTTCAACACTACCATTGTTGGTACCTCGCCGGCTGTTCCAGGGCTATGCAAACTCTATCGTTAGAACTAATCTGGGGGACGGGTAGGCACAGAGTAGCCCTGACTAAATTTCAATGCCCCAATGCAGATGGTGGTCTAGATGTACCTGATTTTGAGAGCTATTATATAGCGGCTCAGTTGCAGTGGTTAAATCAGTAGGTATACAGCAGAATGAACCCTGGTGAGGGTATTGTTGAGTTGCTGCCTGTTTGGCAACACTAATTACAAGTCCTCTTGGTTCCTTGGCGATGACTGCCAGTGGCTCTCAGGAGCTCCTGATAATACAGCAGTGCTGGCATTGTTGTTTATAATGGACCCATGTCCCTGTCCCCTATTTGCCTGATTTCCCAATTGGATGAATGAAGCCGGTGGCTTGCGTAGGTGCATTGGGAGGAATTGAGAGGTGGGCTGATTATGGGCTTACACGTGTAGGTGATTTATACTGGGATGGAGCATCACTCATATTTGAAGACTTTGCAGAAGAGTTTAATGTTCCTGTTGGCTAATTTTTTTGCATAGGGCTATGGTCACCCCGATTGTGAATCTTTGGGGGAATGGAGGGACTCAGCCTGCAACACATAAAGTGTGTCCACTACTCTGTACTACGACAGGCAGTATAAAAGTGGTTTTGTGTCTATGTCGTGCTATACGTGCTGATGTCCTCACTCCACTTGCTGAACTTAAATTGAAGTGGGAGATGGACCTAGAACTCCAGATTACAGATATGGACTAGGAGAGGATACGAGCACATATACCTGATGTTTCACAAAATGCCAGGTTTAAATTAATTAATTTTTACATTTTACATAGAGCATACCTTACACCTGGCAAGATCAATCGGTTTTATGTGACTGCTGCTGCGAAATGTCTGAGATGTGGTAGTTGGGGGAAGAATTGCTCCATATGATTTAGTCCTGCCCAAGATTAGCTGGGTTTTGGGAAGCTGTTGTGGGTTGTGTAAATGACATAACATTACGGAGCGATTACTCGTACTCCTTTAACCTGCCTTCTTGGGGGATATCCTCGCCCTAAAAAGAAGTAAATCCCTTCTAGGTTTACTGATTTGGCATTGATTCTAGCTAAACGTGAATTGGCAATGCACTGGAAGTCTGCATGTGACCCTCCAATAAAAAGATGGAGAAAAAAACTGGTTAAATGGGCAGGACTAGAGGGTGCTGTGTTGTTTCGGGAATTGAAAAACGGGAGAGAAAAGATTGAAAATGCATAAGCATGGGAACATCTTGTGGACTGTTTGTTGAACACGGATGCTGATATAATCTCACCGAATAGCTCTCTGATATCTCAGGATAATTTACAGGGTGGTAATAACTGACCTTGCATGAGTTGTCTGGGGTGGGACTTTGAGCTACTGTTGAGAACGTTGAGATACAGACTATTAGGGTATTTTATATTGGGCATCTTGACAGGGGATAGCTATAGATAGGGGTGTTGTTTTTTTATTGGCTGCTAGTTGAAAGCTGGAATGGTTTAAAGGGATGTTGCAATATGTTTTATACTCCGATTGTATTTATTGTATGTGCTAGATTTTACAATTATTTATTACCTGAATATACGTACTTGTGAATTTTAAAACTCCATTTTTAAATCATTATTGATTATTTATTATATGTATTATTTGAAAGCTAATTTTAAAATGTTATTTATTATGTATATATTATATGTATTTGCTTAACATCCTTTTTCTGTGCTTTTCCAGTTTCTGTTTTATGCTCAATATTGAAAATAATAAAATTTGGGGGCGTGGCTAAGCGCAGAGGAAGATGGTCACAAGTTAGAGCAGCTCCCTCGGACCATCGACTAATCCCCTAATAATCCGACCAGTGATCCGGAATTCTGAGAGCCAGACTTCACAACTGAGCCACCTAGTTGTGATTCCTGCCACGGAAGAGCTGCACTCTCCCTTCCGGGGCCAGAACCAGAGTGGCCAACGGCAGAGGCCTACCGGGAATGAAAAGCCGGGACCTTGTGCGACTCAGCTGGCCGAAGACCAAACAGCAGCATACGGAGGTAGGCGGGAGGAGCGGACCAGCAGGGTGGGAGAAGAGCGGCTCACCCACCACACGACGCCTCCTCCCTTCCTCCACGAATACAAAAGCAGAGCTCCAGGGGCTTGGCGAGAGAAGAGCGGCCCCGGGCAAAGAGCGCGGACAGGCAAGGAGACGGTCTTGCGGCCCGGAAAACAACACACTCGAGGGCCCTCATCGGCGTGCATAAAAGACGGCACGCCCGCAGTTACCAAGAAGAGAAGCACCAGCGCCAGGGACAGAAATCCTGGGGGGGGGGGCTCACAGTACATTTTGGGAGTTTACTAGAATTCGCATCCTTCCAGTAGGCTCAGGGGAGCGTAGCAGTACAGCCTTGGCGGACCCGGCAGTCATCGTGCACCTGAGGGAACCCGGTAAAATAACGGGGCACACGCTTAAGCGGGCATGAGGCAGAGGGGGCCCCACCAATAGGACGGCACCAAAGACCGACTGCCGGGTGTGGCATGTGGTAGCAGTACTCGAGACGGCCCCCCCCATGAAGTGTGAACCCTATAACCAGTGGACCGTGTAAAAGGACCACTCCGGCAGAATACGACATTACAATGCCCATGGCTAAGGGCGCGGAAACCAACTCTGGGGCGACCCACATACGTGGAACCTTTGCACAGAACTCAAACTCTCCACTGGGGAGAAACCCGACAGATCGTGAGGGAAGAACTCCCCCACGGTCAGGCTGCGGGTATTACCCCCAAACTCCTGATTCTTAGCGAGACACACAAAATCCTCCCAATCGATTGTGATGACAGGGGGAAGGGACCAAGAGGAGTGCATCAAACCAAGCTCGATGGATTTATGACATACAAGCACCAGATGGCAGAAGAGGTGACACCATCGCAACCTGATGCCCAGCCACAACCAGAGGCTGAAGACCCCTCACTCAGAGACATTATGGAAGCGATCACGACAGTGCGCACATACTTGGAGCACAGAATGGACACTATTACAACTGAGGTCTCGCTACTCAGAGCAGACCTCAGAAAAATGAGAGACAAAGTCACCACCATAGAGACCAACATGACAGTGCTCCAGGAGATTAAAAAAACATGCAGCAGCAAGTCAAAGAACTACAAACCATTTGTCACGTCCTGGAAGTGAAACTAGATGACTATGAGGGACGGTCGGGGCGCAACAATGTCTGAATAATCGGAGTGCCAGAGCGCGTAGAGGGGCCGGCAACAGACCTAATCGTGGAAGAGCTTATTACTAAACATCTGCAACCGCGAGGCCTCTCGAAATTCTTCTTGGTGGAAAGGGTGCACCGGGTCCCCGGGGGCAGGCCCAAACCCGGGGCCCCACCAAGACCTATCCTGGCCCGCCTGTTTAACTTCCGCAACCGGGATGCTGTCCTGCAGACAGCAAGGAGTGCACCACCGGTGCTTTATGAAAACAGCACCATTGCCTTCTTCCCCGACTTTACCGTCAAATTTCAAAGACAAAGAAGATCATTTAGAGAAGTCCCCTGGGCAGCAGGGGAATGAAGTACTCCATGATCTTCCTGAGAATTGAGGCTGAGGACAAGGCATGGCTGTTTGAGATGCCGTAGATGGCTTGGGAATGGTTAGAAGGATGGAGGGTGGTAGGAGGCAGCAGCCCCAAGGACCGGCGTGATAGACGATGACAAAGACCGCCGACACCAGGAAATCAGATGCCGCAGGAAACCAGGCGAGGGGGTCTCGGAGAGGGAGATCTACATGAATGAACTGTTTTGACTCAAGAACGACATCTCTGACTCCAGACAGCAGACTAGTTGAAGGAGAGCCCCACGGCACAACATGAACAAAAGCATTGAATCACACAAAAGGGACAGAAAAAAATAAACTATCATGTAAGTTGTTGATATCAACTGCTTCCCTAATGAAAGAGGGGATGGGCGGCGGACGTAGGGGAGTAGCCCCATTCCTCCATGACTCAGATTGGGATAGGGCAACAGGCACTCTGCATAGTTGGGGATTGGGGTATTTCGTATTGTATGTTCTATTGTTACTATTTTCATGACAGGGAGGGAGCGGGAGGAGAAGGGAAGAACAGTTATTCCCTACTATTTGAAAGGCGATATCAGGGATTGACAGGGAGGGTGAAATTTGTTGATTACACCAGGCCTAATATAGCACTCAATATGAAAAGGAACACACCACGTACTAAGCCAAACACACAACCACGCCCTGGTGCTGAGGAGAGGGGGCGGCAGGAAAGCCACAGCAGACATGCTGCATACTGACACGGGCCCGGGATTGAAACTTCTCTCCTGGAATGTTAATGGTCTGGGAGACAGATTAAAGAGAGGAATGGTACTCCAGTATGTCAAGCGTCATTCCCCAGATGTTGTTTTATTTCATGAGACACACCTGATTGGCAATTCCTGTAAAGCCCTGGATCATTGGGGATATAAATTGATAGTACATGCAGGCTTCACCACCGGATCTCGAGGGGTGGGAATATTACAGCGGAAAACCTTTCCCATAGCTGTGAACCACACTTGGGTGGACGCACAAGGCAGATATTCTGCAGTGTCCGGGACATGGAATGGGAAGACGATAACTGTGATGACGATATATGTTCCCCCGCTCTACACACACAGGCCTTCCAAGATATAGGTGACGTACTTTTGGACCTTCCTGTAGGGGAGCTATTGGTTCAGGGAGACTTCAACGCCACGTTATCAGACCAAATGAACAGATATCCACAACGAAACTTGCTGCGCACTAACTCACGATTCTACAACTTTTTGGCTGCCATGGGGCTGGTGGAAGTGTGGTGGACTCACAACCCAAAAACACAGCACTTCACGTTCCACTCAGGAGCTCACAATACTCTCTCCAGAATAGATTACTTAATCACCTTGGCAGATCTAGTGGTGCGTTTCAGGGAGGTACACCACCTGGCAAGGGGAATATCGGACCACTCACCGCTTTCGGCGGTCTATTCAGAGGGTGCACTCCATTCAGGAGGAAGGGTGGGAATCAGCCCATGGTGGCTTAAAATCCCCCGGGTGAAAAAAGGACTGCTCCAGGCCACAAAACATTATTTTAAAGAAAACATGGGGTCAGTTCAATCTGCACAGGCCCTATGGGAAGCGTTCAAACTAGTGGTAAGGGGACAAGCCATTTCCTTGGTGGCAGGGCACAGAAAGGAAAAGAGAGTCACAATTGAGACTCTCAAACACGAGCTCCAACAGCTAGAGGCAGCCCTGACGGGCAGCAACCCAGAAGAGGCCAGGCACATCCTTAATCTAAAAAAAAGAGAGTATAAAGAGCTAGTAACGGATGCAGTGAAAGCCCACTATACAGCAACACAACATAAGTTATATGAAGTGGGAGACAAAGCAGGGAAATTGCTCGCTTGGCTCGATAGGCAGGAGCAAGCCAACAGGCTTGCCATTGCCATAACCACGGAGGCGGGAGAGATGCTCAGGGACCCACAGAAAATAGCGGACTTGTTTGCTGCCTACTACTGTGGCATCTACTCGCCCTCAGGGACATCGACAGGAGAGGAGGCCAAGGATCTAGTGGCAGATATTCCCCTCCCCACCCTCAACTCAGAAGCCTTAGCACTAATGGAGGGCGAAATAACAGACGAGGAAATAGTCCAAGCGATCCAGAGCATACAATTGGGAAAAGCAACGGGGCCCAACGGCCTCCCGTTTGAGCTCTACAAGCTGGCGGCCAATAAGGTGGCCCCCACATTAAAAAAAATTCCAAGAAAGTTGAGAGGTAGGGACGCTTCCTGAAGACCAACGGCTTGCTTCCATAGTGGTGATCCATAAGGAGGGAAAGCCAAAGGACAACTGCGCGTCCTCCCATCCAATCTCGCTGATCAATGCTGAAGCCAAAATCTTAGCTAAACTGCTTGCCATGCGCTTAATTCAGATTCTTCCACAGCTGGTATACTCCGACCAATCTGGCTTCATGCCTGAATGAAATACAGCACTTAACGTACGAAGGCTCCACAAGGTGTTGGGGAGAGTGAACACGCTCAGAGAAGATGCAGTAGTCATGTCGCTGTATGCTCATATGGCCTTCGACACAGTGGAATGGCCACACATGTTCGCAGTGTTAGAAAGGATCGGATTCAGCCCCAACATCATGGTATGGCTCAGACTCCTCTATACTGACCCCATGGCACATGTTGTGGTAAACAATAGAACATCTCGCAAATTTCCCCTACGGAGAGGGATTAGACAAGGTTGTCCCCTGTCGCAGTTAATTTTTGCTCTAATGCTAGAACCACTAGCTACTTGGACCTGAAGGGATCCATTGATAAGGGGCTTACGATGGACCGACAGTTGGGAGGATAGAATATCCTTATACACAGATGATGTGCTTCTCTATCTGGCGTCCCCCAAAACCTCAATAAATAGAATATTGAACATATTTACCAATTTTGGCAGATATTCGGGCTACAACATCAACTGGTCAAAATACACAATATACATATTACGCCGAGCGTTTCCCATACTTCCCAAGGACTGTGCGGTGGAGGTGGTGACAAAGGGGTTTCGCTACCTTGGGGTATATATCACTACAAATCCTGATCTCTTCTATCAACGCAATCTTTCACCCCCACTGCTGCGCTTGCAGGGACATGCGTCCCTGGAGAACTTTGCCACTCTCCCTATTAGGGAGAGCTTCCCTCTTAAAGATGATGGCTCTCCCTCGATTCCTATATACTCTGCAAAATACACCATATCCAGACCCCCCCAAGTACTTCCAGATGATAGAAAGTCAACAAAGGACACTTCTCTGGGACGGGAAGTCTCTGAGAATAGCACACCAGAACCTGGTTCGGGGGTGGTACGATGGAGGTATTGCATTGCCCGACATACGAAAATAACATTGGGCTGCACAGCTAGTAGCCATTAACCAGTGTCAACATCAATTGCCAGACGAGCCTGCTTTTAGAATGGACAGATATGTATTAGGCATGAGGGGCTATACTAGAGCGCTTTACACCTCTCCCCGACATCTTTCCCTGATGGGTCCAACAAAGACTACAGTCCAACTATGGCACATGGTCCCGAAACAAATGGGATGAGACAACAAAATAACACAGTACACCCCACTATGGGATGCCGAAAGCCTGGGCACCATGGGCAGAATCTACGGGTTCGATAAATGGGACCTAATAGGCATATCCCGCATAGGCAACCTATGGACAAGGGGCAAGTGATAGTTTTCGCAACACTCCAGCAAGAGTATGAGCTGTCGGACGCAAAGACATTCGGCTATCTTCAAATTAAACATTCACTACAAGCAACAATCCCTAAGGGTACGGAACTCCCAGAGTCTTCCCCACTAGAGGACAGAATCCTGACAGACCACATGAACCATAAAGCGATAATCTGTCATACCAGAAATTGGTCAATAATTCCCCTGACCCCCTCCTTAGGCTCCGGGAACAGTGGCAAGTGGATATAGGCGACCTGGACGACGAGGACTGGCAGGCGGCTCTGGCATCCCCAAGAGAAGTGGCCATATTGAGTAAATTCCGATTACTACAGCTGAAAAAACTTCATAGAATATACTACTCCTGTCGCAGTTTAGCTTAAATGGGTAGAAAGGCTGACCCTACTTGCAGAAGGGGGTTTGGTCAAAAGGGAACATATTTTCACTACTATGGGATTGCCCTCTCATTCAGCGGTACTGGGCCGCCATTGTCCGCAGCCTGAGCGGGGTCACAGGAGTAGAGATGGCTCCTCCGCCGAAATGGTGCCTCCTGAATGTATGGGAAACCACAGACCTCAGTGTCAAAGAACGAACCTGGGTAGTACTGGCACTGGTAATTGCTAAGCGTATTATAGCGAAGAAGTGGGGGATACCCGACACACCGAGACTGCGAGATTGGATGAAGGACCTTGATTGGTGTATGATAGCGGAATAAACAGTAAACGAAAGCAGGGGCTGTCCCAGGAAGTGGGAACAGGTCTGGAATAAATGGCACACTTACCGAGGGGACCCATGCGGGAATTCGGTGGGGGGATTGCAGTGATGAACTCATAGATGGGGTGGGGGCCCCCTGAGAGTATGACTGAATGTTGTAGAGTACAAACATGGGAACGGCAATGTGGTGTTAGCATTTATGACTGTACATTACGTGCTCGACAGAGTCAATGGAATTGTGCAAAATTGTAGTGTACCCTTTAAAGTTTTCAATAAACAGATTAATAAAAAAAATTAAAAAAAATGTCATCATTAATTATTATGGTACCTGTATAGGGAGAAGCGGGACAAGTCTTGTCAAAAGACAATGACTTGGCACTCTACAAATGTTCATCACAAGCACTAAGGGCAATGAAATACAGGCACATATGTACGTAGAACATGGAAAGTTACAGTGAGCAAGCTGTTATGATGTACAGTGGACAAAGGACCACAAGCCTACCATGGATGCAACACATTGCATCTCTAGAGATTTTCCCTGTGTTAGTGCTAGGAATCTCCAATACCAATCCCATGGCACTCCTGTCATCCCCTGTCATCTTGTCATCCCCAGGCAACCATCAGGCTTCTGACAGGCAGTACAATGTAGGGCTCCAGGCCTGCAGAGCATGAGCATGGGAACAGTGTTTCCCAAACGGATCAGTTGGTCTGTGCTGGCTGGTCCTTTTCAGCAGTGGGGGGTGGGGGACTGCAGGTCCTGATTGGGTGCTGTGGTTCAGTCGAAGAGCCAAGTCTTGAGGACCTTCCTATATTGGGTCAGCGACGGGGAAAGCCTGAGGTGGAGAGGCAGGGTGTTCCAGGTTTTGGTGGCGAGGTAGGAGAAGGATCTTCCTCCGGTTCTGGCATTGTGGATCCGATGGACGGTGGCAAGGGCCAGTTCGGCGGAGCGAAGGTGTCTAGTGGGTACGTGGAATGAGAGGCGATGGTTCAGGTATGCTGGTCCGAACATTGTTGAGGGCTTTGTAGGCGTGTGTGAGGAGCTTGAACGTGACTCTTTTGTTGACTGGGAGCCAGTGGAATTCCTGCAGGTGTTTGGAGATGTGGCTGCGATGGGGGATGGTTAAGACCAGTCTGGCTGCAGCGTTCTGAATATTCTGTAGTTTTCGGAGGCGTTCTGGGTGATGCCTGCATAGAGTGCATTGCCGTAGTAGAGTCTGCTGCTGATGAGTGCGTGGGTGACCGTCTTTCTGGCCTCAGACGGGATCCATCTGAATGTCTTTTGAAGTAGGCGAAGAGTGTGGAAGCATGATGAGGAGACTGCGTTGATCTGGAGGTTTATCGTGAGCGAGGAGTCCAGTACAATGCCGAGGTTTCGTGCGTGGTCGGTGGGTTTGTGGGGGGTTTCCTAATGCAGTGGTCCACCAGGAGTCTTCACAGGTGGAGGTGTTGGGCACTAGGATGAGGACTTCAGTCTTGTCTGAGTTGAGCTTGAGGCAGCTGTCTCTCATCCAGGTAGCGACGGCCTTCATCCCCTCGTGGAAGTTGTTTCTGCCGATTGTTGGTTCGTTGGTGAGGGAGAGGATCAGCTGGGTGTCATCGGCGTAGGAGATGATGTTGAGTCTGTGGTTCCTGACTATGGCTACGAGCGGGGCCATGTAGATGTTGAAGTGGGTGCGGCTCAGGGAGGAGGCCTGGGGGACTCCGTAGCCGATCTCCGTGGGTTCTGAGAGGAACGGTGGTAGTCTGACTCACTGTGTTCTCCCGGTGAGGATGGAACGGATCCAGTCCCGTGCTTTGTCACAGATGCTGGCGTTGTGGAGTCTTGTGCTTAGGGTGCGGTGAGAGACGGTGTCGAAGGCGGCTGAGAGTTCCAGTAGGATGAGGGCTGCTGTTTCTCCCCGGTCGAGGAGGGAGCGAATGTCATCAGTGGCGGTGAGGAGGGTGGTCTCAGTGCTATTATTGCTTCGGAAGCCAGATTGAGGGATGCGGTTGGCTTCGATGAACTCGGAGAGTTGGGCATTGATGGCCTTTTCGATGACCTTGGCTGGGAAGAGGAACAAGTAGACAGGTCTGAAATGCTTGAGGTCTTTCGGGTCGGCGGATAGTTTCTTCAGCAGGGGGTTGATTTTGGCGTGTTTCCAGTCATCGGGGAAGGTGGCGTCTCGATGGAGCAGTTGATCGTGCGGCGTAATTTGGGGGCGATGGAGGTGGCGGCTCTGCGGAAGATGTGGTACGGGCAGGGGTCCATGCGTGCTTTTCATGGTCTTGAGAGTGTCGTCCCTGATGAGTGGGGTCCAGTTGAGTAGGATCTGTTGGGGGGCAGCATCGTTGCGTGTGGTGATGGCAGGTGTGAAGGGTGGGTCTTGGGTATCGAAGCTGTCGCAGATCTGCTTGATCTTGTAGTGGAAGTAGGTGCAGAGTTTGTTGCAGAGGTCTTGGGAGGGTGGGACTTCTGTGGTCTCGTTGTTGGGTTTGGCAAACTCCTTGATGATGGCAAAGAGTTCTTTGCTGTTGTGTGCATTGGCGTTGATTCTGTCTTGGAGGGCCGTTTTCTTTGTAGTTTTAAAGAGGAGATGGTGTGCGGTGACTGCGGCTTTGAAGTCTGCATGGGCATCCGGGGTCTTGTTGTTCCCCCATCTCTTCTTGAGCTGTCTACAGATGTATATAAAAAAGAGAGAGGAACCCTTGGTAACCCAAAGGACTAGGGTTCAAACAAGAACTTTATGCAAAAATGTCCCTTGGGAATGTTTTGTGTCCACACCTTACTTCACACTCGTAATCAAAGTCACATGCATATAGATCCAATCATACCGACCACATCCACGCCTTGAGTCTGCTACGTATTGGCACAAAAAACCTATAGTTTATTAAATTGATTAAAAAAAAATTTATTAAAACAATATATTTTTCAAGACATTACACAATAAAACCAATTCTATCAGAAAAAACACAATAGAGCACTTACAATGCATTCAATAATAGAATCAATTGATCCCAATAAAATACAAAAATACTGCACGAGAGTTTAAAAACAGACAGTAACTTTTGTCATCAGTTGCCACAATCAAAAAACAAGATTTCACCACATACACCTTGATGCCTTACAAGTCATAAACATCTAAGGTAATGTTCAAACAGATAGATTTGTGGCTTAAATACAAGCGTCAACGCGTTTCGAAGGTATGTTCACATAACACCTTCTTTTTCAAGACAATGATAGTGTTACTCCCGTTCTTTTTTTAAAATATGAAGCGAAGATAAACCAGTCTGCCCCAGAGTCATACGGACTTTATAGTCCCAGAAGTATTTCCTATTAGGACGTCCCGGTTAGTCACTTTATAATTCTATATGCTCTGTACAAACTTCGGGCGTCCAATTCACAGCGGCAGACTGGCCTTAAATTAAGAATCACAGCAGGCGCGTAGGTCCTGGTATTTCTTCTATCAGAAAGTTCCTCTATTCCTTGTAGGCAATATTTCAAGGAAACGTATCCTTCACAGTATTACTTAAGAAGAACTCCTTTAAAATTTCTTTTTTGAAGTGGGGCTTTTAGATTCTTTCGAGCTCTTTCTCACATCAGGAAAGTAACCGGCGGCGTATCCATACGTCCGTCCTGGCGCCGTGTTCAAGGTGTGCCTGGACTTGTGGAGGGCGGCCGCGAACCAACTGGCTTTCTTGGAGTGTAGCTTGCAAGGTGCTTTCTTGAGGGGTGCCAGTGCTTCTGAGCAGTTGGAGATCCATTGGTGGAGGTTGCGTGCTGCGGAATTGGTGTCTGTGGATGTGGGTGGTGTGGTTGTGCTGAGGTGTTCTTCGGTGACCTTGTTCCAGTTATGGTACGGGGGTGGTAGGTCCGGTGGTGTACTGTGGGTTTGGTGAAGGCGAAATAAACGCAGTGGTTGTCGGTCTGTGGAAAGCACACTTTTACGCTCTGGATAATACCACTCTGTCCAGCTACAATTAAAGTGCGAGGAGTCAGAGGCAAGCTTTAATAAAGCCATTTATTGCTCTTAGCAGGTGCAATGTACAACACAGCACTTAAGAAGGCCTGTGTTGACTAGACAAAGATCAACACTTATTCTCTCATATTTATCCCAAACTCAAAGCAGAGCTTTGTGATTTCATACAAATTTGCTTAATGGTGGAAATTCCCGGTGCCAGCCTGTGGCTGGAACAAAGGTTTCACCTTACAAGATAAGCATTTAGCATCAGTGATAAAACCTTCTCCCAGCTCTGTGGTTATCAGTTACATGTCACAAACAAATAAGTGAATTAAGGCACAACGGTCATTTTTCCAGCATGTCAGCAAGTTGCAAAATACCAAAGGTCTTTTTCCCCGAGGAACAAATTTAAGGGCAAAACCATTTATGAAGTGAAAAATTTCAAGTTGCTTTGATTTAAACAACATGTAGGCCCAAAGACAAAAATGGATGCGCTTATGTTCGCTGTATAGTCCATTTCTTAAAGCAAAGTTCTCAGGTCCAGAGGAGTTCGGATGTGAGGCTGAAGGTGATGTTTTCGCTGGCGGAGAAGACGGGGTTGAGCATGTGTCCCGCTGAGTGGGTCAGCGAGGTGACTAGCTGCTTGAGTTCGATGTTGGCGAGGTTCTCCAGAAGGGATGCAGTGTTCTGGTCATTGGGGTTGTCCAAGTGGAAGTTGAGGTCGCCGAGTAGGATGTAGTCGGTAGATGCAAGCACGTGGGGTACGATGAAGTCAATGATGGTGTCAGTGAAGGGCAGGCAGGGACCAGGAGGTCTGAAGACGAGGGTGCCGTGGAGGGTGGTGTTGGGGGTTGGTGTATAACAACAAAAAGAGGGCCCCTGGATAAAGGTTCATTTAAGGTAGGAAAATCAGGGGAACAAAAGTAATACAACAAAACTAGGCTTCCTACCTACACAGATTATTAATTAATGAAAATTCTCATAATCTAAGAAAGGCTCACTTAGAGTGCTACTGGAGCTTACAGAAGACAGAAACAACCATAGATACAACAATAATATCTGGACATATATGCAAAACATTAATTTTTGATTTATTTTTTTGTTTACATAATTTTTATTTGTTTTGTATGTATAGAAAAAGATTATTAAAGTAAGTATTCAAGGCTCACATTCTCATAAGTTACAACATCATAATTTATGCAATGAGATCCGAAAAATACATCCCTGACCATACCAACTCACATGCTCTCATTCATACCTCATTCGATATCAGTTAATAGCAAAAACAGAAAGCTCAGAAATAAGACATATCTAAGTTCAGTGAGGACCTATACATAACAATCAATTTCTTTGGTACTACCGAAATTATATTTATGTGGCCATTAAGCTTGGCTTTTTTTTTTTAGTACAATTATTTAAACAATCCAAGCAAAAGTTAGGGATATTGGTCCTCTCGTCTTATCTTCTGAGGCTGCGCTGACGCGTGTTTCGGTGATGACCACACAATCCCGGTCACACCTTTCTCAGGGCGCTAAAAGCTTGTGTAGGTTCAGGGGTCAAAATGCCAAACAACAGTTCGCAAAATGCGCTGTCACAATAAGGAGATAATAATGTATAGAGCTATAATCTGTGCTCCAATAAATCAATTAAATAAAAATAAAGCTCGAATGAGCTTTGGCAGGGAGGTGTAGAAAGAAAGATATGATTACATAAGGTGAGAATAAGGAAATAAATATGAAATAGAGTATCACCCGGTGGATGGTCGAGCCTTAAGCAATACACCAGAGAATCGTATCAAGAGAGGAGGTTCAAGGGAGAATATCCTGAAGAGAGAACAGACACCCCCTGATTTCTATCTAAAAGAGAAATCTCTATTCCAAGGTAGTCATCCCAGAACCAGTAGGTCCACTTGTGTCATATACCGGAGAGACATTAATGTGATAGTTACAAAGGGAACACTCAGTCTCAATTGAGGGCTGCATACTAAAAACTCTGAGCAGCTAGCGCTTTCTTTGATGCAAGAAATAGTAACGTGATCGCCTCAGCTGGGATACGCAGGGTCCCCTCACACAAGGGGGATGATAAAATGTATCCTGTATATAGAGATAATGCGGTCCAAGGTAAATATAAGGGAAAATCAAAGCAAATAAAATATTCAGAAGACAGAGGCGATGTCTAAATACCTTGTGTATGCTGAAATAGCCAATTTTGAGATAAAGCATAAAATGAATTAAACGAGTGAACAAGCAGTCCAAGTCAGAACGATGATAGAGGAGAGAAACAGAACCTCTGGTCTCCTCGAGTCGAGATAACTTCCATATAGTGGCAAAAATAGCCCATCTATATAAGAACAGGAGAAGATTCCTCAACAACAAATGAATACAAAAATAAAGAAAAGGTAGGGGAAGGGTCTATTAACTCTGGATCAAGCATGTTTGTGTATATTACATATCAAGGCGAGCAATGCTCAGAGAATTCTCTATATGGCGTTTACTTGAATTTGATGGTAAATGGTACAAGTATATAGATAGACGGGGCATCGAGTGTGGCACCTCAACATTGTATTACATTTAAAAGCGACATGATAGATAGTCGCTAAAGTTTGTTGAAAATTAATCGCCATTAAACAGATACTTTGAGTGAGAATACTGCAAACACGAATGTCCTGCCTAGTCGCTACAAATATGCGGGGTCAACCAGAGTGCGAGAAACAGAAAAGGAAGATTTAAATTTATGCTTACCAGCAGTTAAATCATCACCGTCAGGTCACTTTCTGGAAAAAACATGTGCTATCCGTCCTGAGATCGCCAAAATCGTTATAAGAGGCGTCCCTCCCGAAAGTACAGAGGCGTAACGCGACCGTTAATGGAAGAGTGAGTAGGCAACATAGAAGGTGGACTAAAAATGTAAGCGATACCGCCATATTAAAACGGAGCGTGGTTTGGAGAATATGTTCCAATCAAACAATCCATAAGGACATTCATACTAAGCTGAAAACAAGTAAAGAGCTGAGACAAAAGATTAACATGTCACTAAAGTTATATAGAAAAGAAGAAACTACAGCTGAGATAGAAAACCCGCTCGAGATCCAGGTAACACCTAAAAGATAATAGCTAAACAACTGTAACTTCAAAATCCAGATAGGCTCTAGGGATATTGCAACGGTGGTAGATAACGTTGCACAGAAAGGCCCAGGAAGATAGAGCCAGAAAGGCATAGGAACATAGGGAACGGAGACAAAAATACGTGCCAGACAGGCAATGGTGGTAGTCTCAGATGGCATTTTCCCAAGGTGTAGTTTCATTTAGGCCTTTCTTCTGAGATTCAAATAAAAAAATCCAGAATAATTCCCTCTTCTTATGGTAGGCGTTGTCACTCTGCATTCTCGTCCAGTTTCGCCCACATAGTCCATATCCACATGGGCATAAAATAAGGTAGACAATGTCAGAGGTTCTACAATTCATCATGCCTCTCAGTTTAATATTCTTGTTACTAATAAAGATAGTATCAGACACAATGGCATTTTCGCAAGCATGGCAGGTTCCACATTTGTGATTTCCTGTAACTGGTCGGGTCCCCATAGTAGATTTTTGTAGAAACGGTTCCTGATCTCTGGCATTCACCAAGATATTACGTAGATTCTTAATACGTTTAAATGCATATGTGGGTTTAGCCAGGCTAGGTTCTTCGTTGTTAATATTAAAAAAATGCCATTGTGAATTGATGGTTTGTCGGATTTTATTATCAAAGTTAGAGTGTTGTGTGACACACACCAGTTTGTCCTCGCTCTGTCTTCTTTTAGGCTCAAAGATACTATCTCTATTGTAATATCTAGCTCTTTTGAATGCTTCCCGAACTATGTTTTTGGGATAGCCTCTATCCAGGAGTTTAGTTTTTAAAACGTCCGTGTGTCTCACAAATTCTACAGTGGTAGTGCAATTTCGTCGTGAACGTAGAAATTGACTAAAGGGAATCCCTTTGTTTTTGACAGCGTGAGTGGAAACTGCTGAAGTGGAGAAGTGTGTTTCTGGCTGTGGGTCTTGTAAAAAGTGAAACTTGTAGATGCTGGTCAAGATGTTCTATCCACACATCCAGAAATTCCACTTTTATGGTGCTGATCTTGGCCACAAATTTGAGGTTAGTGTCACAGATGTTCATCCATGGGCAGAATTCTCTTAAATCATCCTCATTGCCTTGCCATGTAAAGAAAATGTAATCAATGGATCGGGACCAGTTGGAGATGTTCTCAAAGAATGGAGCAATCTCATTATGGATAAATTTGTTTAAAAAAACTTCCCATATACAGATTCACTATGCTTGGGGCACAAGCTGCTCCCATACTTACCCCCTCAGTTTGTTGGTATAGATTGCCATCAAATTCAAAGAAGTTTTCATTGAGAACTATCTCCAGACATTGTAGGATAAAGTCCAGGTTGGGCAAATGCTCTTCCCTGGATAAGGTCTCTTGAATCACTTTGAAGGCTTCCATTTGGGGTACGTTAGTGAAAAGCGCCTCTCTGTCCATAACCACCAAAATTTCATTCTGAGGATTGAACGGTAGGCCTTCTATTTTGGAAATTAAGTGTCCTGTGTCCTTAATATAAGATGGTAGCTTGTTGACTAAACGTTTAAGGAACACAATGATATATTTAGATAAGGGTTCTGTAGCTGCCCCTATCGTGGAGACAATAGGACGCAGAGGGGGATTACTGATTTCTTTATGTGTTTTAGGGACCCCATAGATGACTGGTATACAGGTGTTTCTAGGTGTAAGGTATTCCGTTTCTTTTTGACAAATGATCCCATCCTGGTTGGCCCTTTCTACAACGGCATGGATTTTTTCTGTGAGTTTCCTTTCCGAATCTCCTCTAACCTTCCCGTAGTGTTCTGGTATAGGCAGCATTTTTTTCATTTTGTCTTTGTATTGTTGTGTGTCGAAAATGACTATCCCTCCTCCTTTGTCACAGGGTTTTATGGTGATGTTATTATTTTCCTTCAGTTTGTGGAGGGCAAGATCCTCCTGTTGTGACAAGTTAGGTGGAGGTCTAGATACATATTTAATGACCTTATCAATCTTTGAGATCACAGCCTTTTCAAAGATCTCCACTTCAGGTCCTAGTTGGTCTTATTTGGAAATGAAATTGGAAGGTGATGTCAAACCTGATCTATTAGTATCTGTAGTGTTTTCATGGGTCATAAAAAACTTTTTCAGTCTGATCCGTCTAAAGAAGGCAAACAGATCTTTCATAAGTTCAAATCTGTCAATCTGTTTAGAGGAGACGATGGAGAGCCCCTTTGTCAAAACATTTTCTGTCACACCGTCCATATGGACTATAGACAGGTTAAAGATAGGTATCGTATTCACTTTCTCCAGTATTGTTGGCTTCTGGTTTGCATATATTTCTGCGGTGGGTCTGGATCTTGAAATCATACTCTGGTCTGATTCCGAAAACTGGGGCGATAATTGCCCCGTCTGTTCCCTAAAAAACGATTATTCTGAGTGGATCTATCGTATTGCTCCCTACGAGCCATATAGATCAAATTGATTGGAAGAGACTTCTCCCTCTGAATCAGTGGTATCTGAGAAGGTAATGATCTTCTCGGGGTTGGTCTGACCTGGAAGTTCAGATGTTCCATGATTGCCGTTGGGTTGTCCGAGTGGGTGGTCAGGAGGAGGGAGTTCTTGTGGTCGTTCGGTGCAGTTCTTGTGGGTGATCTTGTAGCCATCGGGGATGGCGGTGGTGATGTCCGGGCCCGAGTTGGGGTTCATCCAAGTTTCCATGATGAAGGCGATGTTGGGGGAGACAAAGTCGAGGAGGTCCCAGATTTCCGTGGCTTGTTTGTGGTGGAAGCACGTGTTGCGGAGGATGCCGCTGAGCCGGTCGGGTGTGCTGTGGGTCGGCTGGGCGGCAGAAGGATCTGGAGTGCGGAGGTGGGAGTGGGTGCAGTTGCGGCAGGAGGAAGGTCCTTGGGTGTCTTTCGGCGAGGTGGCAGATGGCATGGCATCCGGTGTTGAGGGCGAGGAGGGTGCTGGCGTCGTATCAGTGGAAGGTCCGAGAACCAGGGTCCATGGCACTGGGTGCGGTCGAGGCGAAGACAGGCGCAGATGGGATTGCCTTTGGCATGTCTTTGGCGCGCCAGCGGCGCAGCCGTGCAACGGCCGCCATTAATTATTGTGAGGGGGAGGGCTGGACAGCTGGGAGGCTGAAAGCAGGAAACGCAGTGCTGGAAGGCGGTGGGGCCGTGGGGGTTGAGCAGCAGCAGAGGCACGGTGCAAAGAGGGTGAAACAAGTGAAAAAAGAAGCAAAAGTGGGGGCAATAGAGAAAAAAAGAAAAAAGAGTGCAAGGAAGGCAGAGGGGAAAAAGATGAAGAAGCACAAGGACAGAATGCAGACCAGCAGCAGAGCAAAGATGCTCCCCACTAGCCCATTAGGTATGAGGTGCAGGTGGGAGCCTGCGGGTGGAGGAGGGCCTCGAACACCAACCAGCAAGTGTTGGTGGACCTGCAAGGGCAGCAACTACCAGGCGGATCTGCGCAGGGAGGGAAGCATTCCACTGACAAGATGATTGTTAGCAGTGGAGGAAGATAATTCCAGAAGAAGGCATTCTACTCATACTAAACTTTACTGAACTCAACATGTGCAAATTCCCTTCACAGGGAAAGGAGACTGTTCTTCAATTTACTTTGGAAGGATTTGCTTTCCTTGCTTATGAGTTTTTCAGTGAGAGCCATCTTGGAACTGAGCCTTTCTCAGACCATGATCTCAGGGAGACATCCTACTGGCCTACAGAAATCCCTGAGTGAATGACAGGAAGATGATGGAGCTATAAACTGAGGTTCAGGAAGATGGCACAGGGGAAGTGAGGCCCAGGACTCCTATATGAGGAGGTAAGTTACCACGCCAACAGTTCCCCAATAGCACCCTGTAAGGGATAATTATTTGTACAAATTACCTGTTGGCTGCAGTACTACAGTTTCCAGATCACATAATTCTTAGACAGGTGACTGAATACCTTCTATTTCATGGAATAATCTAAAGGTGTCCTGCGGTAGAGGTGGAGTTGGTTACTAAACATCTGGTTTAAACCACCTTTCCGTGTATAGTGCCAGATACATAGTCAAGCAAAGGTTCCTGGAGAACACTTGAGAGACATTTCAAGGAAACAGTAGTCCTAGAATTAATTATATGTGCACCCATAATTGCGAATTTACATGCTCAGCTACAAAGTACTTTCTTTTCAAGGAATGTTTTAATCAAGGTGTTAAGGTTGCTAGTGCAGCCTTTACATGACCTGGAAGCTGCCCTCTTATGGCTCAATCCTAGTTTATGATCTCATTGTCCCAGGCAGTTTTGCACAATTTGACAAACGCTGAGTATCTTGGAATCAGGAACTAAATGTGAACATTTGCGTACAAGAATAGAAAAAGAAGTTGGGAGTACTGCAAAAAAATACAATGTAAACACTGTGAACAGAAGTTATACCACAGAACGTATTGGATGGCTGACAAGATATATACTCTGGGCTAGCATAATTGCAACCCTCCGAACCATGGTAGATAACAAGGGATATACTATCACATGCTGCTTAGGTGTGAAAACACAAGAATTGTGCAATGCTACCTATTGTCAAATTAAATGGTCAAAGGGCCAGATTTGAATACAGATATTCTAAAACGATTTTCAACAAAGTTCCAAAGCTAAAATTTAATAACAGATATCTACCCTTTTGGACATGTAAGGAATGTATAAGGGAAAAATGACTTTCTTGCAATAAAAAAAGCGTACTAGGAATTAATTTAAAAACTGACTTGCATTTGTGATCAGAACATATAGGTGGGCACTGGATAGCGATCATTACTACCCCTAAACAATAGCCTTCTCAGAGCCCTAAAAACTCCCTACTACTTCTAAACATTACCATTCCCTTACTCCTAAAAATCCTTTTTTACAATGTTAAAATTTATTAATATATAGAAATGATTAATAATCATATATTTATTTATATGTATTTTAAATATTAATTATCAATGTATTTACCTAAATGTAAAATACTTTACGTGCTCAAATAAATTACATTTAAATGTAAGTTAATTTAATTTAAAATACTATTGCACATTTAAACACACAACCACACAATGTTAACAACATCTATGAATATTAGACAGTGGCATTCGCCAATGTTCAGTTATGGTACACCCAGACCTTTTTTTGTTTTGCATTTATTTATTCATTTAGAAAAGTAATACAAGAATGCACAATTCAGTTGTCACCTTACAGTAGTATCCTAAAGACACAAGGGAATACAGATAATGCACGCATGGTACAGTGAATGTTTGCTTGAACAGTGACCCGGTGTCCAGGGATCAACTAATGAGGACAGATAGAAAGTGAGCGTAGAGAGAGCATTGCCATGTGGAGGGGAAATGGGGGGAAGAGGAAGAAAGGGGAGGGGGTAAGCTAACAGAATGGGCATTAGGGAGGGCGGGAGGGCCTGGGGATGGCCTCGCAGTCAACAGTCGGAGCTGCGGTGTAGACTCATATGTCACTGTTGGGGAGAGAAAAAAAAGAGGGGCGAATGGGGTGAGGGTATTGTGTAGCTGGGACCACCACCAGTGTGTCGGTCGGCGATCACCAATCGCCGTGCAAGAAGGGCATCCATATGAGAAGGAATGTGTCAGCCTTATCATACAGACTGTAGATAAGTTTCTCACAGGAGGCAGTTTTATACATTTCTATGAGCCATTCCCCATGGGTGGGTGGATATGGAGAACGCCAATGACGGAGAATACGAGCTTTGCCACTGTCAGTGCCGTATGGAGCAGCATGCATTTGTGGTGGGATAGTGAGGGGAAGTCCATCATGTCATGGAGCATTATCAATGGGTTTGGCATTGGGGTGGGGATCGCCATTGTTTCCCTCAGTGTGGACCCAACTTCATCCCAGAAGGTGCAGACATCAGGGTAGTCATGCACGATATGGGTAATGTTGCAGCGTTTGACCGCAACGCAATAATTAGAGTAATGGGCAGAGAGCGTGAGCAAAATATCATCCGCATAGAGATAGAGTGTTGACTGTTCCCCAAGAGTGGAGATTCCACACTATCTGCTCTGATTCACAGAGCTGTGGCCAAAGGTTCCATGGCCAGGAGGAAGAGTAAGGATGACAGCGGGCATCCATGTCGCATCCCCCTGTTGACCGGTAAGGGGTCCAAGAGAAACCCTCCACAATTGTCAAGACCGCTGAACCCGCCCAGGCTGTCATATCTGCTGGACCTCCCTAGTGCTACATAGTATGACAGCTGAACCCTGCCCAGGCTGTCATGACTGCTGAACCTCCCTAGTGCTACATAGTGCTACATAGCATATTGCCCATGTGGCATGCGATATGCGTGATAATGCCTGGACTATTGAACCTACTGTAGCACGCTGTCAAATGTGGTAATGCTGTATCAGAGCTTGCATATTGCCTTTCTGCCAATTGCATAATGCCCAGACTATTGTGCCAGACTATTGCACCCATATGCACCATAATCCCATGTGGTTCGGCATTTAGTTACCATGTGTGCCCATATTACTATTTTTCTTTCCTTTATTTTTAAAGTTACAGCCAGTTTGCGATCCGCGGTTTTGTGGCACGTTGCAGCTGCCGTACATTGAACAGCCACTATAAAGCCGACCGCACCCATCCGCCTCTTGCGGATTATTCCTCGGCGACGAGCGGGTGAAGTCCTTGGTTTCCGATTGTCTGGATTCTCGTCTGTGGAGGCATCCCGACGAGCTTCTGAAGTCCTTGGTTTCTGATCTGCTGGATTCTCGTCTGTGGAGGCGTCCCTACGAGTTTCTTCTTGTCAAGTAGGAATTAGCGTTTCCTACAAGTTATGGTTTCTTAGGATACGGAGTATCATGACGGCATACACATGATGAGAGAACGTGTGCCAAGGAGAGAAATCACAGTACAAAGTATGCAAGGATATTTTAACAAGTGTTTTACCGAATATTTTTCCCTGAATGGATACTGAACAGTTAAAACAATTGAAAATAAGAATATAGTGCTATTTATAGTAAGGAACCACTGAAGGGCTCATTATTTACCAAAATTATAAATATTAATCAACAAGGATTTTCTTTTTAAATAAAACTGTAAATACTCCTGAAAGATAAGCACTCCACGGCATATAGATCTGAACATTCTAGAACTAACATTCCAGACCTAATCTTTTGTAAGACATCTTTTCAGGACAGTAAGTTGACTTGTTGGACTACATATTGAAGGAAAGTCACAAAGAAACTAGTTCAAGAACATCCTTGATGTTGGTGACATTCGCCCTTTTGTTCTTTTTTGAAGCCCTCGTTTTTCTTTTGCAGGTAAAGACTGTTGATAGTATATAAGACTGTTTGTGCCAAATTATGGGAATATGAGGTACTAGAAGTTTCATTCCTCACCTGTTGATTCTTCTCTGTTCCAGATCTCCCTCCCCGCAGTACCCTCCCTAATTCCCTTCCCCTCGTCTGGCCACTTTGATCCTCTGGTATATTAAACTCTGAGTCAGAGCTGCCGGAAGGTGGGCTTCTTGAGGGTACTGCTCCTGAGGAACCAGACACCTTGTGACAGAATAATCCGCCCACGGATTTTGTTCCTCCCGAACAGTACCGCCAAGATAACCACATTGGAAGACTTATGCAAAATGTTGGGAAACATGCAGAGGGAATTAGTTGCAGCCTGATTAGAAACTGCAGCCCTAGCAAGTAGAGTAACTCAATTGCAAGCGCAATTTCCAGCTAGTCCAGTTCCCTCTACGTCAGCAGGGGGGATGTCCTCTGGGTCTACAGTGTCAGTAACTGTACCTTTCACAGTACCTTTGGCGTCCCCTGAGCGATTTGCAGGTGATCCCACTAAGTTCCAAACATTGTTAACGCAAATCCAACTGCATTTCATGGTTAAGCCTGCATCTTTTCAAGATGCACAATCCCGTATAGCCTTTCTTATTTCCTATCTGAGTGGAGATACTGCTATGTGGGCAGTACCATTGCTAAATTCAGATGATCCTTTGCTTTACAACTGGCAGGCATTTAAGGGGAAGTTTGAACGATTTTTTGATAGACGTACTATTACTGGGTCAGCAGATTGAGAACTTTTGGAACTTAAACAAGGAAGTAAAGATCTGATCCATTACTTGACACAATTCAATCGATTAATAGCTGAAACAAATTGGCCAGAAGAAAAAAGGGCAGCCCTCTTTTACCAAGACCTTAAGGACGAACTCAAAGACCTCATAGCTCCTATAGATCCTCAACCTCGAGATTGTGCTGAAATAATTGCTTTAGACCTACGGTTAGATCATCGCTTGTCAGATAGGAAGGGAGACAAAAGAAGAATAGACTTCAAACAATCCTTACGTCCCAGAGACAGAACCAGTCATTCTAGTATCGATCATAGTGAACCAATTGAGATTGGTGGATTACGAAAACCACTCACTCAAGAAGAAAAAGACACACGTCTATTGTGGCAGAAAAGGACATTTTGTCAAAGAATGCCTGGCCCGACCCAAAGGACAAAGGACAAAGAAGTAGGGACATACCTCCTACAAAGCAGGAAAACTAAAAAGCTCGGGGAACAAACAGAGGAATTCCTCGAGTACATGTCTCGATTCCTCTGACCAAGCAATTGCCAACACGTTACAGATCTCTTCTCCACATCTTACACTGAATTTACTTTTTTTGCACCAGGTGTTGTAGACAAGGAAGTAGTTGTCATGGTGGATTCTGGGGCCACTGGGAATTTTATTGACGCCACCTTCTGTTCCAAGCTACAGATTCCCACCCTTAAGAAGGACAAACCAGAAATGGTTTGTGCTGTTGATGGCACCTTACTCACATCTGGTCTTATTACACATACTACCCTTGATATAACCATGATATGTTATACACCAGAAAACAAACATACTGAATGCCTTCGCTTTGATATTATTGATGCATCACAGTTTGGGGTAATCCTAGGATGCCATGGCTCACGGAGCTCAACCCCACGATTGAGTGGGCTAAAAGAAGCATAACTTTCATTTCCGAATGGTGTCATCAGGAATGTCTTTCACCATTGGCTTCTCGAGACAATTTCACATATAAGCAGACAAAAGATGTTACTGGAGCTCATTGTATAGCTACTGCGACAGAACAAAATATCTAGTTACCCCCGCAGTACGAGTCATTTTGTGATGTATTTAGTGAAAAAGGTGCCGAAACTTTACCACCACACCATGACTATGATTGCGAAATAGACCACATACCTGGAGCAAAAATACCTTGCAGTAGGATTTATGCCCTTACTGAGGTAGAAAATCAACACCTTCACGACTATTTGGATAAATTCCTTAAAAACGGATTTATCAGGCCTTCCAAATCCTCAGCGTCCTCGCCTCTTTTTGTGTACCCAAAAGTAATGGCGAACTTCGCGCGTGCATTGATTATAGGGCATTAAACAACATTACTGTTAAAAATCGGTATCCCCTGCCCCTTATCCCAGTACTTCTTGACCAAGTTCGAACAGCTACTGTATACACAAAGTTAGACTTAAGAGGGGCATACCACCTAGTACATGTACGTTCAGGAGATGAATGGAAGACCGCATTTCGAACACAATACGGTCTTTTTGAATACTGTGTAATGCCGTTTGGATTATGCAATGCCCCAGCGGCATTTCAATTTTTTGTCAATGACGTTCTACGAGAGTATCTAGACCGATTTGTAATCGTCTATATAGAAGATATTCTCATCTACTCTAATTCACAATCTGATCATGACTTGCATGTAAAAACCATCTTGACAACCTTACGACAGCATGGTCTTTATTGTAAACTACCAAAATGTGAATTCCATGTCAACAAAGTTGAATTTTTGGGTTTCATTCTATCACTAATTCACACAAAAGAGGAGGAGTGAGGGTAACGGACTCACCTACTCCGGACCCCAGATAATACTTTTACACACCTGAAGGAGTAGGGAGTGATAAAAAATGTCTCTATTTAGTGGTGGCATGTGCTGTGTGTCTACAATATTTGTCTCTTAGTGCAATACGCTCAGCACAGATCATTAAGGCCACATTTACCGCATGTAATTGATCACTGCGGCCATAACTATGTCCTAAATGACATGGATGCCTCTGACAACTATATATGTGATTACAACCATATCTCTTGACACCAATAAGATATGATATTGTTACCATTAACTACGACGATGTTGTTCTTCTTCTTTTAACTTTCTCCCCCCAGAGTGTGACTACAGGGGGTCTCTCCTTGCCTCTCGCCAGTTTTAACATTGTTTAGGGGTAAACTCGGTAAGTGAAGAGACACTACGTGTCCTTATCTTGATTGTATGAATACGTACTATAGTGTACACATCGCTTTGATCTACACCTACTCTTTGAGTAGGATAAACAATATGTTTGTCACGAGCCACTGGCTTGATTCCTTAATTTAGGAGTGCAACTAGGGTAATCGACCCGTGTCTGTGGTGGATTGTGTTTTTAATAGGTCATTGTAATACATAGAACCACGAGGGGGAACCAATTTTTTTTCAGAACCCCTTTGTTCTTTTGTCTCTTGTCCCCTTGTTCCTATTTAGTACATCAACAGAGTAGTGTTGAGGGAATACCTCGGGGCCAGAACAAGTGGTTCTGACACCCTCTTATCTCGGGTAACGAGGTGAGAGATATACACAGATATTCTGGGACCGGTAGCGTCCTGAAGAAGACCGGCGTGACCCCGATCGAGGGGCACAAACACACGGCCGAAACATGTCGACGATTTAGCAGTAAGGAGGGGTGTAAGGAGCACATTTCATCTCCCATTCACCACCATTTTTAATCCTGGCTGGAGGGTCCATGAATAAAGTATAGGCACAACGACACCTCCGAGCTAGGTTTAATCTGCACTGCACTTTCACTTCCGGTGATCCCAGTCACTTTAGAAATCATTTGTTTCTCTTTTGTGTTGTGTTTGTCTTCCCCCACCTTATTGCTCCACCCCAGGCGTGGGCTGCGCTGGGGTGTTTTGTATCAGCCAAATGATGAAGCATGTCACACAACTGTGTGAGTGAGGGCAGTACTAAGACACACAGCACATGCCACCACTAAATAGAGAAATTTTTTATCACTCCCTACTCCTTCAGGTGTATAAAAGTATTGTCTGGGGGTCCGGAGTAGGTGAGTCCGTTACCCTCACCCCTCCTCTTTTGTGTGAATTATTATTTAGAGCGTTGGCTCAGCCGCAGGGGAATACGGAACAACTGTGTATTTTTGCATAGAGTAGATATAGCGCGGTCCATCATTTGAGTACATTCATAAACTACAGGTCACTACCTCGAGCCCCAATGGCACAGGACCAGGGACTATCCTTTGGGGACGACATGATAGCGGAGATCCTTGCTGGACCATCTCTATTGGGTGACACCGCTCTGAACCAGGTCCTTACACAAGGAGAAGGCTGGGACACTCTTTTGGAACTTAAGAGAACACATTTTAAGACTATACTTCAAGGGGCCATCCTGACTAAATACCTGAGGGGGAACGCAGCTCCACAGGGCCTCCTTGTCACTAACGAACCTCTCGTCTTCTTAGAAGATGTCGCATTTAGACGGGATTGGGCACTCATTGTGTGGATATGCACCAGGGATTGGCTGGTCTTAATCATTAGTACAGCTAAAAGACTAGCCGAAACCCTGGTGATACAGATCCAGGCAAGCGAACAGGGTCTGAAAACGGAGGTAATACTGGCCACGTTCAAACACAAAGTAGATGCGGTCAATACGGAATTGGGGGAGTACAGGGACTACCTGATGCAGTTGAAAATATCTAAACTGCAAAAAGATCTTAAAAAATTCTCAAAGGAAAAATACTACCCCTATACCAACGAGGACTACGTCCAACAGAGACTCAGAGAAATGAAGAAAGGAACCCAACAGGGCAAGCAATATCAGGACATCCTTAGCAGTAGTAGCGAGGGCAGCAATTATGAATTCCCACAACATAGGAGAGGGAGGGTCAGAGGTTATCAAAGGGGACTGAGACCCTTTTTTCCTGCCCCTTTTCAAGGCTACCCAAACCAGGGCTACAACTGGCCAGGAATGGGATTCCCCCCACATCCAGGTTTCCAGAACCCCCATTTCCAACCACCCCAATTCCAACAGCCACAGGTCCCTTTTTTAGGCAGAGGGAGGGGCAGAGGCAAACAGAAGGGCCAGCAGAGACTAACCTGGGACGAACAGGATCAGGAACTGAACGAGCGAGTGACCAGGAGCATGGCCCAGAGCATGCTACCAGGAACAAGCAGGGAACATCACTAGTGGTCTATGGGGTTCCACTGTCCAGTTCCTTTGTTCTAACATCACTAGTGGTTAACCTCTCCTCGACGATCCTGACTGGTCCACAGGAGAACCTCCTCAATAAGGGCCTAGGTTTCGTTCCAAATAACCAGTTGGATCATTTCCTATTGCGTCAGGAGTTAGCCACGTTCTTCAGAAGTGTGAGATTAAAGATCTTCTTCGAGGATGCTGAAGTAAGAAATACCACTACAGGGGACACACCCCTTCGCCCAAAATCGATGTTCACACCCCAGATTGCTACGCTACCACAGGAGGTAGGCACATTTGAGCAAGCAGTCATCCATGACCTTGAAAATCTACAGAGACAGGACACACGCTCATTTGCCAACATGAGCAACATTGAGAAGGAGGCACTCAAGGAACTGAAGGAGAACCCCTCCACCATCATTAAGCCGGCGGACAAAGGGGGAGCTATAGTTATTTTAGATAAAATAACTTACACCAACGAATGTCATCACCTCCTCTCGGATGAAAGGAACTACAGGGTTCTGGCGAGGGACCCCACGGTGGAGATAACCAAGGACATCACAACATTTGTGGAAGAGGGGTTAGTCAATGATTGGATTTCGAAATATGAGGCAGACTACCTCATTAGAGACCAACCGAAGACGCCGTATTTTTACATACTGCCGAAAATCCATAAACCCACCAGACCCCCGCCTGGCAGACCCATCGTGTCGGGCATCGGATCGATCCTCGAACCACTGTCACAATTTTGTGATTTTTACTTAAAACCATTGGTTCAAAAACTACCGGCCTACTTACAGGACACCCTTGATATCCTCAATCTAATCAAGGAGATGGATTTTGACCCAGACAGCGAGTTTCTACTGGGCCTTGACATCGAGGCCCTGTACACCAACATTCCACAGAGGGAAACTCTGCGGGTACTGGAGGAGATCCTTTTTGAGGAGGAGTGGAGGGACCAAACCCCACAAGCCTTCATCCTTAATCTGGAGGAAATAGCCCTGACAAGAAACTTTTTTGAGTTCGAGGGCATCCTTTACCTGCAGACCCACAGGACCTCGATGGGCAGTACATTTGCCCCGAGCCTGGCGGGTCTGTATGTGGGTGCTTTTGAAAGAACCGTGATCTACAATCCTCAATGCCCTTGGACGGATAACATCAGACTGTGGCGTCGGTATATAGATGACGTCCTGGTGATATGGAAGGGAGATGCACAATCGGTCACCCACTTCTTTGACTGGCTGAACAACAGGAACCCCCTGCTCCATTTCACGTCCACAGTAACCAAGACTGGGTTACCCTTTTTGGATCTAGTGATCGAACCCAAAGGAGGTAAACTCCATACCAAGATCTACCACAAACCTACTGATAAGAACTCGCTGCTAGCATACAATAGCTTCCACCAGAAATCCCTCAGGGACAACCTGCCTGTGGGACAATTCTTTAGATTAAGGCGGAATTGTACTGAGAGAACCACTTTCAAGGGTGAGGCCGCACTCCTCACGAAAAAGCTTACTCAACGGGGATATCCTGAACACACTATTGCGAGAGCCAGGAAAAGAGCGACGAATGCCAATAGGGAAAACCTTATGGAGAAGACCAGTAGACCACCAACAGAAAAACCAGTGGGGGATATTCACAAGAACGTGCGATAAACATCGCCAAAATAGGCTAACGCAATTTACCATATCGCCGTCTATCGCGGGAAAATAACTCTGTGTCAACGTCGTATTCCCAACACGGCGGTAACATGCGATAGTTTCCTGAGAACGCCTCAAATGTCCGCGATACAACTACCACGACGGCGATAAAAAAGGAAACCCGAACGTGAAAAAAGTTGCGATGGGCCCAACTGTGATAAAAATCCAGCGAAAAGCAGCGCTAGGCCCGCAAGTACAGCAAGTCCCACAAGTAAGGCGGGAACAATCACTATAAAAGCGGCAAAAAAAACCACGTACAAAACACAAACAACTGCGAAGCACCATGGAGGGAGCCGGAGCAAGTACAGAGTACAACCAGAACCCCACAAGCCCCACGGAGGACCAGTCTGGGACCTCTGGGACAGGGAAGGGCAAGGAGAAGAATAAGAGGAACACGCGTTTCAGTACGCAGGAAAACCAGATCCTCATTACGGAGGTGACAGAACACCACCACCAACTGTCCATCACCTCCACTGTGACATTGGCAACTAAAAATACAATATGGCAGTCCATCTTGGCCAAGGTGAATGCAGTCGGAGTGAAGAGAAGGGAAGTGGACGACTGCAAGAAGCGCTGGACTGATGTGAAGCGCAAAACCAAGCTGAAAATCGCTGCCAACCTGAGAGCAGCAATGCAGACTGGAGGTGGGAGCCCAGCGACACACCAGGAGCTGGATGAGATGGAGGAAATGGTGAGCCGAGTCATCATTGGGGAGACGGTGGCAGGAGTTGGTGGACCGGACACTGCACAACATGACCCGAGCCAACAGCAAAAGGGTGAGTAACGACCAGGGACTGGGGGGACGGGGGGAGATGGGCACAATGGCACAAATGCACAATTAAGTAGAGCACATCTGCAGACAAACCATGCCCAAGAGTCACAACTCCGACCAAGAGCCCAATTTACCCAAGTCTGCAATATCTCAGCACTGTATAAGCACAGAGGTGAAAGGCACACCGCCTGAAAGGGAGAAGGGCCAGCCAAATCAGAGCTGAAGGGGCAACACACCCACAATGCAGCACACACACATAAGAATCAGAGCACCTAAACATTGACAACAATGTGGTACAAACTGCAACACCCTCACAACAGAACAGAGGACACAACTGCTGCCGCTTGTGTGTAGAAAATGGCCATTCGCATTTGGCATAGCAGGAAACTGTGAGATGACAATGGACAAGTACAACCTCACATCCCTGATGGTGTAAAAATGTCAACTGTCCCACATCAAATAGGCATCTCCTCACAAACAGTCACAATGTACATTGACATGCAGTCCATCAGTAAACCTGTACAATGCGTGAACATACATGTGAACACAGTGTCAATCTGCATCTCCCCTTCACATTGCAGAGGGAGAATCAACACCTCCTGCAGAGCAGACACAACAATTCAGCACTGATGGTGAAGAGGACCTCCCCAACATCGACACCGACGCCCTCCAGCAGCTCATGGACAGCTTTGGCACCCCACCTCCAGGAGCAGGGCAGCCCAGCTGCATCGAGGAGACCCCACCCCCTGCACCGACCACACAGCAGGAAGCACCCACCACCATGGCTGTCTCCCAGGACCCCCATGACCAACACATGGCATTCCAACGCCGTGTGTCAGGGTGCCAGGAGAAGATGGCTGATCAGCTGCGGGTGGGGTTCGACCTCATGGCAGCCAAACTAGATGCCATACGTTGGTGTCTAAGTCCCATCAGGGTCCACTTACAGTCCCTAACGGACACCCACTGTCCGCTCCATGCTCCTAAACAATCCATGGCTGACATCGCTGGAGTCATGACTCGGAGACAAGAACACCTGTCTAGTCAGAGTGGCTCCAGCGATGTCAGCCGGGAGTTGGGGCACATGCGGGGGATCATGGAGAACATGGAGCGGATGCATGCGGAACGATTGGCTGCCACGGCTGCACACCAGCGAGATGTACCTGGGATCTTCCATGCCCTGCAGATCCTCATCATGCCATTGCCGCCACACGGCCTGGCGCGGATGAATGCTGCTGCTACTACTCCATCCACATCTCCGCCCCCTGAAGTGTCAGTGCCACACAGTGCGACAGACCAAACACCACCACCCACATGTGAGGCACCTGACACATCAGAGGACGAAGATGATGATGAATCTGGCTTGGTGGCGAGATTGAAGTGGTAGCATACATCACCGCCACATGGCCTGTTTCAGCTTGTTTCTGCCCTCTGCATCATGCCCTGGAATAACATCTTCCACTGTCCCCGTTACACTCAGCGACACTCACCTTGGACCACGACATGGACTGCCATATTTGGAATGGTTACCAATGACACAGCAATCACACTGCGGACTGAAGTCTTCCTCTTCCGATGAACCTGTCAATCCCTAAAGGACTCTGGCTGGCCCTCCACGGGGCGACAATGTAAAGTGGGGTTTGCATGGCCCTGTACTGGTCCAGCTGAAACACCCCACTGAATGCGAATAAAACACTCAAATTCACACTGATGTGTCATGGCCCTGATCAATTATGCATGAAAGTATTGATGAATGTAGGGACAGTGATTCCACATAAATGGTACTCCCTGGGTAATGCTATCACTGCGCATGTATGGCCGTGACCCAGATAGGCAGTGAGACACACATCGTCATTCAAAACAACTCACATCACAGTTGAATACAAGTGAATGTGCGTAGACTTTATTAGCATATGCGTGTCAGTTAGGGCAAGAGTAGTGCCACAACATGCGGAGCAATGCAGCAGAATGTCAGAATGAGGAACGTTGCCAAGCGCCGCTGTCCACTCCGGGGGAGTGCCTCACCTTTCACAGGTGTGTGTTACCCCGCATGGTTTTCCGCCGACGTATTCGGGGTCCAGGCGAATGCAGCCATGTCCACTGTTGTCGTGGGTTATGTGACCAGAACCCCAAGATGCAATAAGGCGTCGGGACATGTGCAATGGGTTTCAAACTGTTGTGGCTGCAGGTACGTAGTTACACGTCCATGAAAGCGATTGCAGCTTCGTAGGCAATCATCTCCAACATGAGGTTGTTGTCGACTCCATCGAACAGGACGGCGAGGCTATCCATTAGCAGGTCCGGACAGATGTGCTGCATCCACCCCCTGTCACCAATTAGCACCACAGCCCAATAGGGGAGCGGCTCAATGTGGTCACTGCACATGAGGAGTTCTGCAATATCCCAGGTCCAGCTGCCAGCATGTATTCCAAGTATCCAGGCATGTAGTAATCACACAAGGGGGCTAGAGGAGGTTTAAGGACCTGCGGTAGCCAACTCCCCATTCATAAATACACATCACAAAAGAAGCTCCGGGTCCGTGTTGTTAGGGAGGTGTAGCATGTGACTCGATGTGCCTAAGTGCTTAACAGGGGATTTCCCTTTTTAAGGACAGTTCCCCTCACACACCAGAGGTGTCATGCTTCATCATGGGGGTACCTCCTCGTGTGAGAGACCTAGTCCTCACACGGGCTACAACCCCCTCGCTGCGAGGGAGGAGCTCAGGGATGTTTTGATAGGGAGGGTGGGTGTACTAAAACCCTATGAGAGCTTGGTGTGTTGATGAAAGGTGCAGTGCTGTGTTATAAGTGATTAAAACTGGCTACAGGGTCAGCTATGATGCTACTTTTATTCAGCTGCCCGGTGTCAGGATTAAAACCAAAGTTTCGCTCGTAACGCAGGTGCCAGGATTCAAGGCCTCTGCGCTCTTACAAGACCAACATGTTTCAGCCTAATAGACCTCGATTAGTGTCACGGCTTTCTTCAGGGTCGGTAATGTAGCTACTGCACTAAATAAGTGAATGGTGTGTGCAGAAACTCAGGTAAAACGTGATAAATAAATGAGACAATACTGAACCAGGGCAATTTTCGCTGTTCAGTATGTTCGACGTATACCTTAAGGTGGAAACAAATGGCAACATGTCACATGGGTATACAAGATTATATCAAGAATACACAATTAGATCCTCCATTAATTTAAACATTTCAGTCACATTCCCATATTAGAACAATGTGTAACACACTAAGATGCGTGACTCACCATTCTAGGTTTACGGAGTTCACCACATCTGTCACGGCTACTTAGCCATATGGTACGGGCGCCACAACCTGTAGAAGAAGGTTAGTAGCATTTAAAACCAGAAAATCCCAGAGGGGGAGAGAGGGCGAAAGTAAGAGAGTCGATTGCAAGAAAGACATACGCAGATGCCAACTATTCTTTAGTTGGTGTGTAAGGCAACACAATAAGCCTAGGAAAGGAAGCAGAGGGGCGCGCAGTACTATGGTCGCGAAAAACAGTCCCCAGCGAGACAGCCCATGGCGAGGGTCACCCTGCAGTCAGGTGGTCGATGTCCGTCTCGGAACACGGGCAGGGGGCGCTAGAAGCGTGCGCGTAGGTCCAAAAAGTGGACCCAAAAGTGACTCACTGTTGCGTGGCCAGAGTGGCCTGGTGGGAAAAGTAAGGATGTCCCAAGGGTGGGAGGGGTATCCCAGAATGGAGGGGGTGTAAGCGCTAGGACCAGTGCCGGTAGTGGAAGTCTAGCGTGTTGTCAATGGCCTTTCCCGTGAGACCGGGAGCGCCAAAATGGATAAGGGGTTGGCACCAAGCTCGATGCAGGGGGGAGGGTAACTCCGGTGTCAATGGCCCATGCCCGGGGAATCAGGCGCACTTATCGGTGAAAAGGGGCGGCCGGCGGTCAAGGCTCGGTCTGCTCAGGTGGGCCCTGGATATCAGGGGGGTAGCGACCACAGGGGTGGTGTATAAACTTACCGCCGTAGGTGCGGTTTGATGGAGCAGTAAAAATAAAAATTTTAACCCCTAACAAATTATATAATTAATTAATTAAAAATGTTCGTTTAAATGTATTAATCAACATTGTATATGTGGGAATGGTAATATGCCAATGTATGTGCTAAATAATCTACTAATGAATGTCCGTGTGTCTAATCATAACGTAAGAATAAAAAGCGTACTAAATAAAATAAATGCATGTTTGTGCTTCATAGAAATAAAATGTGTCGTTGCAAAAACAATAGTGATGGTAAGTAAGGAGCAGCTTAAATGTCGCTTTTGCTAGGTAACAACTAATTGGGGTACGTAGACGGGAGGGAAACGAAAGGGATATTTTTCTCTAGTTTAATTATGTTTTGTTTGCCTCAAATTAGTGCTTCTAAAGTAGAACCGAGTGGCGAGATAAAATGGCCGCCAGTGGGAAGATGTGCGCAGGTGCAAGGGGACACGTGGTACGGGATGAGATTGAAGAAATCTGGAGCCTCGTGATGTCTCTGAGAGGCTAGGATGCAAGAAATGGTCAAGGCTGGTGTGACCTAATTGAACTGATAGTGTGCCGTGATGATCAGGAGAGAGTCCGTGGGAAAGGAGCCCAAGAGAAAGGACAATGACTGCGGAGTTCTTGAATGTGTCAAAAGAAGATACAAATGGACTGATCGAATCGGATGGAAATGTTTAAGCGTATGGGAAAGGAAATGATCCAAGGACCCTTGAATCCAAGAGAACTTGATTAAAGAATGAATAAGCTGACATGCATGGACCAATGAAAGAAAAGCGTGATATTAATGTTGCAACAGTTAGTTAGCAAAGTTAGAATTGGGGTATAAGAGGGCCTACTCTTAGTGGGAGGGGGTCAGTTCCAGGGAAGTTCCAGAGAGTTCCAGTCAGAGTCCAAGCAGTTCGTGAGTCGTGGTTGCAGTAGAGGAGATGGGTTGCAGGTAGCTGATGCTGACGAGCTGAAGTTGCTGTTGCTGTCTTAACTTTACAGTTGAGTATGAGAATCAGGCTATTTCTAATCCCAAAGTTAGGTTAGAAATCATTAGGCTAAATTAGGAAGCTAGGCAGGTAACTAGGGTTTTTGGCTTCATGACAAAACTTCCTTTTCTGCAATAAATTGGTTATGCTTAATAAAATTGTGAATTTAAAAATGAATAATTGAATAAAGTATTAAATTCTTTCCATGCTTTTAAAATTATATAAAATTTAAGATTCTTTAAACCCAAAATGACTCAGTGGTTATTTTCCTAAATGATTGTGACATGAGTAATTGGTTGATTGTGATTCAGCTGGTCTTAATCACTATGAACTAATTTCTTAAATGAATGATTCATCGACAAAACAATGAGCAGGAATATCTTAAGAAATAACTAAAAGAAAGTGACAAATTAAGGTAAATAGATATCCTTGCTCTTCCAGCGGTACACAAAATGGTGTTCTCCATTTAGTTCTCATGCTTCTCCTAGGAGTACAGAATTTCATAACGGTGTAAAAGGAAATCCAGGAGTGTGTGTGTGTTAGGCGATGTTTATGGGCCCCATCGTCATGTGGATATGAGAAATATAGTTTGCCCCTGGATGACCTATAAGTAACCTAGGAGGAGAATAGTTTTTATTGTACGCGCTGCATCAGATTTCTTGGTAGCAGAGTTATGGTTTTCTATAGATTAGTTTAGTGATTATTGTTTATTGATTATTGATTATTTGATGACTAACACTATATGTTGAGTCGCGTTATGTTATATGTAAGTTTTCACGCTTCTGGGATGTAGGAAGTGGAACACGTGTGGCAAGAGAAGTCACATGGAATTTGGTACATGGTCTGAATTCATTTTGGTAATAACACAGGTTGTGTTATGTTAGGGATTTTCTGTATGAAAGGTGTGTAAATGAAATAGCAAATCACGTTTACTTGTGAAACTTTGGCCTTAATTCTCAGGAGCCTAGTCTCCACATGTGTCTTATCCCCAGAGAAACGAGTAAATTGTTTGTTTGAAAGAAGGGTAAGGTAGAGGGAAGTGCTACTTTATCGGCGAAAGTAAATAATTCTGTGGTAGGGTAGAGGTAAGCGCTGCCTACTGGAAAAACAGGATTCTTGTGTAAAAGGACAAGGCTGTCACTTTGTTTAGCGAATCAGACTATGGAATTGTTTATTTGTTGTAACTAACGAAGAAAAACAGTAAAAAGAAAAATTGCCGATAAATTTTGTAAAGGAGGGGTAAAGAGTAGAAGTGACGTGGAAAAGTGCCGCGCTAGGATTGGTTAGTGCACTAGTCACGTGAATACAGAGCAGGAGTGACGTAGAAAAAGTGCCGCGCTAGGATTGGTTGGTTCGCGGACGGTGGAAATTGTTCCGATTGGTACGTTAGTGTGAATCGCGCTGTAATTGGACGAAGTTCCGTACACAGAAACAGCGATTAGAGTAAAGAGAAAACAAATAGAAAACATGCCGTATTACGAGTATGAAAGGGAGAGAACGTCATGGACAACGAAATTAAAGAATTTCTTTAAGAAAGACAAAAAGGTTGTGACTAGAGAGGGACAAGTAATTCCTCCGCCGAAATCAGCAGCTTCACATATGATGCTGAAATATGGATATCATACGTGTATATGGTTGGATAATTGGGTAAAATATACCAAGAATGATGGAGCATTGGCTTTTCCTGAAAATGGTTCTTTTAATGTAGCGATTTTACGGAATTTAAAAGAAAAGATGCTTAAATTGGAACCTAGACCGACACAGTTTGAGGCTTTAACAGAATGGGAAGATGAGATGTACGAGAAAGAAAGATTCAGAGGTATGAAAGGTTATGAGTTCGTGCCCGGAAGATTGTGGGGAATGAATCATGAGGACAGAATAAAACGATGGAGATGTGCTAACATGACAGGAGGTTTGTTTCCAGCTTTTACAGTTGAGGAAGGGACTAAGAAAAAACGGACTGAGAAAAAGAAACATTTAGAGAGAGAAAAGTATATGCATGAGAGCGAAACGGATGACGAGTTGCTGGAAGATATATTAAATAAAAATCCACCTCCGTATCAGCAGAATTCTACAGTGGTGACACCAAATGCGCCACCAATAGAAACTATGCGAAATAAAAGTCCAGAAAAAAGACAAGAAATAAATAGGTCACAAGAACAAATAAGAACTTCCCAAAATGAGGGAATAGAAAATGATAGTGCAAGAGAATTGGCAAGGACAACAAAAGAATTAACTGAGAAAATTAGAAAATTAACCAAGAATATGGAAGCAGTTACCGTACCTGTAACAATAGGTCCAGTAATACCAGTTTTCGAGAATCAGAAAATTGATGAACGATCTTTGGTGATTCCCTTGAGTTCGCAATTCCAAAGAGAAAAGGAAAGAATGGAAACAAGTCCAGGTACGAGCAATTTGACTAGTGCTTACAGACCAAGTCCACCTGAAAATTTGACAGTGAATGAGTGTAGCGGTAGGAAAATGCCTATGGTAACTGAATCTGCAACAGTGACACCTGAAAAGAGTGGAAATTGGACAGAAATAAATAGTACTCCTATAGGTCCGACTCCTGATGAGTTAAATGAGTGGATAAAAGCTTTTAAAATAAAAGAAACAGAAGAAAAACCATTAGATGTGATCAGATTGAAAATTGACATGGAAGAATTAATTCTAGGAACGATTGGTACAGAAAAGATAAAGAATTATCAGGATGATGAAATAATGTTTCTGTGCAAAAGTATAACATGGAGGGCAAAGAATTTACATGACAAACTAGAAGAAGTGGCCGGTGAGATTGGAATAGATTTTGCAAAAGTAAAAACGTTGCAGAAACCATACAGAGTAGATTTTTGTGAAAAAGATATTGAAAATTTGAATACAGCAGGAAGGTTGACACAGATAAAAGAGTTGATTGTTTTGTTGAGAAAATGGGGTGATGTAGACAGATGGAAGGTTAGATGGACAAAGAAGAATGAGAAAAGCGTAGACAAAGGTTCATTGGTTTTTATGATAACAGAAAAGGAACATGTTGTTAAAGAGTACCCTATGAGAGAAACTCCAGGTGGTAGTTATGTGCATGTTCCCTGGACTAGGCAGGACATCCTGTCATTTACAAATGACTTTCCAAAGTTAAGAGAAAAGCCAGTTGAGTGGTACCGACAGGTAGAAAGGTTTGTAAAGGTCTCGAAAGTGTTGTGGATAGATTTGGATGGATTGTTTGACATAGTGGTACCAACGGATCTGTGGTCAGAATGTAAGATTACAGTTGACTGGCCAACTACAGAATATCCAAGAGATCCTAAGACAGGAGCTCCAGGACCAGATGTGATGAAGAAATACGACAAGGTGATTACCTTTTTGAAAAATAAGATTCCTCCAAAAGAAACAGATTGGGTTAAGATTGATAGAACTACACAGGAAAATAAGGAGAGTGTACATGCATATTATGAGCGATTGTTGTTGGTTTTCAAACAGTATAGTGGTTATGAGGAATTAAGTGAGAAGGATATGAGTCATTTTGTATACCGATTTGTATTTGGCTTGAAACAAGAAATAAGCGATATGATTAAGCAACATATGATAAACTGGCAGAATGCAAGTGTAGATGAGGTGCTGAGGTATGCTAAGTATTGTAGTGATGAAATAGAGAGTAAACAGCGTAAGTTGAAAGAAAAAGCAATGTGGGCACAAGTGAAAGTGGCAGAAAAACAAGAAGCCCAATTGGATAATAATAATGGAAACGAATCAGGACAGAATAAGATGCGACCAAATATAGGTAAAGGAAAAGGACAAGTGAGTCTAGAAGAGGCAAAGAAGAAATGGCCATGTCATAATTGCGGAAAATTAGGGCATTGGAGAAATGAGTGTAAGTTCCCACCTAAACCTAATCCGGAACATCAATCATTAACTCCACAGGTGCAGAATGAGGTAGTTGTTCAACAAAGTCAGGTGCCGCAACCACCACTTCCCAACACTGTTAACCAGCAAAGATACAGTACAGAAACAGGATTCTACGGAGGAGAGCAGGTAACACAGTTGCCGAGAGCGGCTAACATTTCCCAGTATTGGTTGCATCAGAGTGAGGATGACCCGGATGAAAGTTTCTGACGGTGCGCAAGAGAGGGGAAAGAGTGCGTGCTTGGCGCAACTCTAGAGGTAGATCAGTCTGGTCCCTTTGTGGATGGAGAAGTGAATGGAGCAAACGTAACATTCCTTGTCGATACTGGAGCTACCCGTTCTACTGTTAGGTCAGTGGAAATTCCGAACCTTCCTCTCTCAGGTGAATGCATCCAAGTGGTAGGAGTTGCCAATCAGCAGATTAAAACCCCACTTACTGAATTGGTAGAAGTAAAAATTGGTTCTTTTAGAAAAATGCATAAATTTGTAGTGTGCGATTGTAGTCCTGTAAATCTACTAGGTCGTGACCTTTTGTGTAAAATGAATTGCACAATTTATTGTACACCAGAAGGAATAGGTTTTCAGACTTCAGATGAAGATGTTCTGTATAAAGTAACTTTGATGAATCAAGAACCTGAAACGAATGGTTTATTTCCTGCATTTGATGCAGAAAAACTTCCAGAAGAGCTAAAAGGTGCAGTAAAAGAAAGTGTGTGGGATTTTACAGGAGAGGACATTGGATTAATGAGAGAAGTTGATCCCGTAAAAGTGACAGTAAAAGAAGGGATAAGTTATCCAAACACGCCACAGTACAAATTAACTCCAGAAATAATTGAAGGAATAACTCCTGTGATAAATAAGATGATTGAACAGGGAATTCTGAAAGAAATCATGAGCAGTCCATGTAATTCACCTATTATGGGACTGAAAAAGCCAAATGGAACATACAGAATAGTACAGGATTTGAGAAAGATCAACAAAATAGTGGTACCATGCTGTCCAATAGTGCCAAACCCTGCAGTGATTCTATATCAAATTCCGCATGAAGCTGAGTGGTACACTGTGATAGATTTGTGTCATGCATTTTTCTCTATTCCTTTGCATCCAGATAGCCAGCCATTATTTGCATTCCGTTTCGGAGAGCGTATTTTGGCATGGTGCCGAATTCCACAGGGGTATACAGAAAGCCCCTCAATTTTTAATCAGATTCTAAAGAGATCTCTGGAAGATTTAAAAATGCCAGAAAAATCAGTGATGGTGCAGTATATCGATGACCTATTGGTGGCATCGAAAACCAAAGAAGCATGTGTAAGTGACACAATTGCTTTGCTGAACCACTTAGAGAAAAAGGACATAAAGTGTCTCCTTCAAAATTACAGTTTTGTCAGAAAGAAGTCCAGTATTTAGGGCATAAAATTGAGAAAGGAGTGCGGAAAATAGCGACAGAAAGAGTAAGAATGATTCAAGGAATGAGAGCACCAATGACTCAAAGAGAGGTAAGAATGTTTTTGGGAATGGTTGGATATTGTCGACAATGGATAAATGGATTTTCTTTGATTGCAAAACCATTACAAAAACTGACAAAGAAAGATGTAAAAGACCCTTTTGAGTTAAACAAAGAAGAAATGAAATCTTTCAAAGAATTGAAAAAGAAACTGTGTGAGGCCCCTGCATTAGGTATGCCTGATTATGAGAAGGATTTTGAGTTATACTGCAGTGAAAGAGATGGATGTGCATTTTCAGTACTGGTACAAAAACACGGCACCATGAAGAGGCCTATAGCTTACTTTTCAGCTGTTATAGATCCTATAGCAAAAGCATTGCCTGGATGTTTGAAAGCAGTTGCTGCTACTTGTGTAAGTCTGGAACAAAGTGAAGGTATAGTGATGGGGTATCCACTGAGAGTATATGTTCCCCATTCAGTAGAAATTCTTTTGACAAGAACAAAAACACAGTACATGACACATAGTCGGCTGACTAAGTACGAAAAAGTCATCTTGAGTGCAGAAAATGTGACCATAGATAGATGCATAAATGTAAATCCTTCGACATCATTGCCAGATGAAGAGAGTATAATTGAACAAGATGAAGTAGATCATGATTGTCTGAATGTGCTGGAATATTGCACAAAACCAAGAGCTGACATAAAAGATGAACCGTTAAAGGAATCCGATTATGTCATGTTTGTAGATGGTTCATGTTTACGCACAAAGGAAGGAGTGTTAAGCGCAGCTTATGCAGTATGCACAGTGGCAACTGTGATGGAAGCGTCTTGTCTGAAAGGAGTTAGGTCAGCCCAAGTTGCGGAACTAATTGCTTTGATTCAAGCATGTAAATTGGGAAAAAATGTACGAATCACGATTGTGACCGATAGCCAATATGGTTTCGGCATCGTACATGATTTTGGCCAGATTTGGTCACAAAGAGGATTTTTGACATCTGCAGGAACGCCTATCAGAAATGGAGATTATGTTAAAAAACTGCTTGAGGCGATACAGCTGCCTAAACAAATAGCTGTAGTGAAGTGCAAGGCGCATAAGAAAAACGAAGACTACATAGCGGTCGGCAATAATTATGCTGATGAGATCGCTAGATATTGTGCGGAAAACATGGCGTCCCTGAACAAAAATAGAGAAAGGGAGCATGTCTCTTGTCCTTTGCTTTTCACTAACGCAGTCGAAACATGGGATGAAGTAAGGCAGTTACAAGAAACAGCAAGAGATGAGGAAAAGGATTATTGGATTAAAGCAGGATGTAGAAGACAGGAAGATAATGGAGTGTGGGTATACAGAGATGAAAGACCAGTTATGCCTGATAGCATGATTGCAGACATGGCACGGATGTACCATGGACAAGCTCATATTGGGAGAGATGCAATGATCAGACTTTTTAGACAGACCTGGTATAACCCAAAATTCAGAGCCATTGCTGAAAGTCTTTGTCAAAGATGTCTTATTTGTCAACAGTTTAACCCAGGAAGGAAAACCGTAGTGAGTCTAGGAACAATAGGACGAGAAGGAGGTCCATTCACAAGGATACAGATGGATTTCATTGAGATGCCCCCTAGTAACAGATTAAGATATGTTCTGGTGGTCGTCTGTTTGTTCTCTCGTTGGGTGGAGGCATACCCCACAAGAAGGAATGATGGAACAACAGTGGCAAAACTTATGCTACGAGAGTTCATTCCGAGGTATGGTTTTCCAGTCACAGTTGAGACAGATAGAGGAACACATTTTCAAAATGAGTTGATCCAATTGATTTGTGAAGCACTGAGTATTAAACAAAAATTACATTGTGCTTACAGACCAGAGGCTTCTGGGGTAGTAGAGCAGATAAATGGAACAATTAAAAACAGATTGGGGAAAATGTGTCAAGCTACAGGACTCAAATGGCCAGATGCACTGCCTCTTGTTCTGATGACTATCAGAAGCATCCCTGAAAAGAAAACGGGACTCAGTCCTCATGAAATGATCATGGGACGAGCAATGAGACAAGCCCACGTACCAGTCAACAAGTTATTAACAATAACTGATGATCTAATACTGGATTATTGCAAAGGACTGGCTGATGTGGTGCGTTCTGTGTTTCATCAGGTTGGACCGGATGCGACCACTCTTGAAAGAAAACCAGCCCACGACTTGAATCCAGGAGACTGGGTCCGTATTAAAGTCCACAGGAGAAGAAACTGTCTAGTTCCGCGTTGGGATGAGCCAAGACAGGTAATCCTAGTAACAACGACTGCTGTCAAGTGTGCAGGAGTGAAGAACTGGGTTCATGCCAGCCACACAATCAGAATTCCAGAACCTACAGATCGACATGTGAGTCGGCGTTTGGAAGTGTGGGATAAAAGTTTAACGGCTGGAACAACCAAGATAAAAGAAAGGGTGCCAGAACTTGAAGATCGACCTGAAAGTCGACATCTGGAGACCCCAACGGAAAACACCTCTATAGAAGAAGAGGAACAAGAAGAAGAAGAAGAAAGAAATTCAGAAGTTCCAGAACTTGAAGATCGACCTGTAAGTCGACATCTGGAAATATCTGATACAACTTCAGGATCTGATGATTCAGCTGCAAATTGGGAAGAATTCCGAAAGAGAACTTGGGGTTATAAACCAATTAGAGAAGAAACTGAGCAAGAAATTGAGTTAGATGAACAACCAAGTACAAGTTATGGTGGAAATCCTTCAGAAACAATATTAATAGATGAAGTAGGGAAAGAAGTACACAAAAAGTTAGAAAATCGAGAAGAACCCCGAGGAGCAATAGGGATAGATAGAAAAACAGGAGAACAGGGAAATTCAGAAACAGATAAGGAGGAAAACACCAAATCGGAAGAACCCCGAGGAGGGACAGTGATAAGGGAAAACAAAAAGGAGAAGACAGATCCACCAGTAGGAGATGACGAGATTATAAGTTTCAAAATAAGAGACAATAGTGAGACAGTTGAAACAGAAACAGAAGAAAGTGGAGGAGAGGAAAAAGCAAAGACTGAATCAAGAAAAAGTAATTGGAAATCAGAAAGAGAAGAAAGAGAAGGTGAAGCCGAAAGGCCAAGAAAAGGAGATAATTGGCCCAACAGCTATGTAAGAAAATTGAGATATAGAATAATAAGAGCAGAGGATGAAGATGCTGAACAAGTAAATGAGGTGACAAGTCAAAAGGGACAAGAAAAACCCAGTGGAAAAAGATTACAAAAGTCCAAAAGGACAAAGAAAGTGAATTCAAAATTTAAGTCGCCTGAGTGGCTGTATATTGCATTAACTGATTACAAAGAAGAAGAAGAAAACACTCACGGAAACCAGAGACTGAGAAGTCGGATGGGAAAAGGTGAGATGCAACGAAACTGAAGTGAAGACTTATAGTGCTTCTACCGGACGTGACAAATTTACTGGACGTGACAAATCACCGGATGTGACAACGAAAGAATTCTGGAGAGAATTAAAGAAAGTACCAAGCAAAGACTTTTTTTGAAAGCAGAGTGGCATCTAAGTCATTTCTGAGGTGTAGTGACACAATTTTCTGAAACTTAATAAATAGAAAAAGAAAAATGGAAAATAATAGGGATAGAAGAGATAAATGTGAATTTATAAAGAGATGGTGCAAAATGTGCTGCTTTTGTACAGGGTTATTAATGACCATATGGATAGTTTTAGCAATCACAATTCCTATTAGTGTAGCTGTGATAGAAGCAAAGAATGATACTAAACAAGAAAAAGAAACTAATATTAAAGAACAAGTTGTTTTAAGAAGTAGTGCAGAGTTGCATAAGGATAGGTCAGTAACAGATTTTTCAAAGAATGTTTTTACAAAGTTGTTGTATGAGTACGTAAAAACAATGGAAGTAAGAGATTGTTATGTTTGTATGCAGTTGCCTGCATCAGTATCGGAAGGTGTGACTTATCATCACTTACCTTTGACTTATGGAATAACATGTAGTGTAATAGCAAGTTTATTTTATAAAACAGGTAGATTAGAATCTTATTATACTGATATAGATAAGATATTTGCAAACATTCCCGTAGTACCAGAACTTAACAAAGTAAAACCAGCAAAAGTTTTAGGAGAATTCTTTTTAGAACATAGAAAATTAACGTTAGAAGAAATAGTTAGTAACAACCTTACCTGTGAGTTAAAGAAAGAAGAAAAAGTATTTTTGGATATGGTTGAAGAAAGAAGAATGAAATTTCAAAAAGATGCAATAAAAGAGGAGGGAAAACGTTTATGGACGTTTGAGGAAGGAAATCATGAAGGGAAAAGGATAAATGCAGCAATGACTTTAGATTGGCCACAAACAGGAAAGTTGTGCATTAAGAGAAATAAGACAGTCTATGACAATTACTTTGTAGGTTCCAGTATCTGCCATGACAATTATCAAATTCTGGGAGGTTGGGGATTCAAAGGTGGAAAGGACCCAATATTTCCAGGTATCTATTATATTTGTGGGAATAGAGCTTATTACAGGTTACCGGACCATTGGTATGGAACTTGCTATGTAGGCCTGGTCTTTCCAAAGATTTTTCACATGGACAGAGAAGAAAAGGGAACATACAAGATGATTAATAGATTTACACGTAGAAAAAGGGAAAGTTTTTCAGAAATTGTAGGTGATATTTTTGGAGCATTAATACCAGCAGTGGGAATATCTTTGAATGCATTTAAAATTCGGAAGTTATCCACAGTAGTAGATCGTTTGTCTACAGATACTGCGGGAGGGTTCTTAATGGTAAATACCGAAATGGTTGCCATGAGAGCTATGGTGATGCAAAATCGGCTTGCCCTTGATATTCTTTTGGCAAAAGAGGGTGGAGTCTGTGGAATGTTGAAAGTCCAACATTGTTGTACTTACATTCCGGATAACAGTGAAAATATACAGAAGTATATTACAAATATTACAAGTCTGCACAAAGAATTAGTTCCACTGGAGGTTGAAAGTGTTTTGGGAAAACTTGGTAGAGGGTTTTCCTCAGTAGCAAATTGGTTAACTAGGATGAGTAAACTAGTAATAGGGAAAGTTATAATAGTAGCAACTATAGTGATATTGTTAGCCATGACATTGAAAATAGTAATAACATGTATAAAGAGAAAAGTAAGACAGAATAGGATAAGAAGAAATAACAGATTAATGAGAGAAAGAGAGAGAGAAATGGGTGAAATTGAGTTGGAGAAAATGAAAGAAAGCATGTATAAAGAGACTAAAAGGCAAGATGAAGAAGAGACAGAGATATGAATAACAGAAAGTAAAGGATGAAAGACATGCTGCCTGAAAAGAAGTATGACTTGGGTTTTATGTGGTGATTTAAAAATCACCAAAGGGGGATTGATGGAGCAGTAAAAATAAAAATTTTAACCCCTAACAAATTATATAATTAATTAATTAAAAATGTTCGTTTAAATGTATTAATCAACATTGTATATGTGGGAATGGTAATATGCCAATGTATGTGCTAAATAATCTACTAATGAATGTCCGTGTGTCTAATCATAACGTAAGAATAAAAAGCGTACTAAATAAAATAAATGCATGTTTGTGCTTCATAGAAATAAAATGTGTCGTTGCAAAAACAATAGTGATGGTAAGTAAGGAGCAGCTTAAATGTCGCTTTTGCTAGGTAACAACTAATTGGGGTACGTAGACGGGAGGGAAACGAAAGGGATATTTTTCTCTAGTTTAATTATGTTTTGTTTGCCTCAAATTAGTGCTTCTAAAGTAGAACCGAGTGGCGAGATAAAATGGCCGCCAGTGGGAAGATGTGCGCAGGTGCAAGGGGACACGTGGTACGGGATGAGATTGAAGAAATCTGGAGCCTCGTGATGTCTCTGAGAGGCTAGGATGCAACAAATGGTCAAGGCTGGTGTGACCTAATTGAACTGATAGTGTGCCGTGATGATCAGGAGAGAGTCCGTGGGAAAGGAGCCCAAGAGAAAGGACAATGACTGCGGAGTTCTTGAATGTGTCAAAAGAAGATACAAATGGACTGATCGAATCGGATGGAAATGTTTAAGCGTATGGGAAAGGAAATGATCCAAGGACCCTTGAATCCAAGAGAACTTGATTAAAGAATGAATAAGCTGACATGCATGGACCAATGAAAGAAAAGCGTGATATTAATGTTGCAACAGTTAGTTAGCAAAGTTAGAATTGGGGTATAAGAGGGCCTACTCTTAGGGGTCGATTCCGATCTCGGTCGGAGGCGCACCCAATACCATTCGGTCGGGAAAAAAGCCATGCGAAAGCCAGTTTCCCGACCGATCCGTACAGCACACCGAACGAGCAAGTACGATGCGCACAACAGCAAAAATTCCGGCCGAGCTGTACTCACCCAAACCAGGTCCTGTTCTCCGACCGAGGCGAATCCGGAAACGCCGAATCGAGTCGCACGGAAGGGAAAATGCAGCCCCGTCCGGCCAGACAAGTACGATGCGCTTCCCGTACGCGCCGAACCCGTCGCTACGCACGGCACGTCAAAGCATCCGGGAGAGGCGCACATAAGCTCCGAATCGCGCCACAACACGATCCACGGCTACGAGACGAACACGGCACCGACGAGGACGACGCGAAGCGACGAGGACGAAGCGAAGCGACGAGGACGACGCGAAGCAACGAGAAGGACGAACGACACGAACCAACCATGAATCCCATCGTCCCGATCATACCAATATTCTACATCTACTACCGGAAAAGGCACGGACGCGTACGGCGCAGAAGGTAAGTCAGACACCAACCACAAAACACATACAACACGTACACGACACATCACACACATACACTGGGAATCTGAATATACTTACACCAGCAACAGCAGCACCATAGGGGCGGGATGCCCATCACCAATGCCACATATGCACACAGGGGCCTGAATGCGCGCCACCACCCCAACCCAGGGGGCTGGATGCCTACCACTACTACCACCCTTAGCCAGGGGGCAGGATGCCTACCACTACTACCACCCTTAGCCAGGGGGCAGGATGCCTACCACTACTACCACCCTTAGCCAGGGGGGCAGGATGCCTACCACTACTACCACCCTTAGCCAGGGGGCAGGATGCCTACCACTACTACCACCCTTAGCCAGGGGGCAGGATGCCTACCACTACTACCACCCTTAGCCAGGGGGCAGGATGCCCACCACTACTACCACCCTTAGCCAGGGGGCAGGATGCCCACCACTACTACCACCCTCACCCAGGGGGGCAGGATGCCTACCACTACTACCACCCTCACCCAGGGGGGCAGGATGCCTACCACTACTACCACCCTTAGCCAGGGGGCAGGATGCCCACCACTACTACCACCCTTAGCCAGGGGGCAGGATGCCCACCACTACTACCACCCTCACCCAGGGGGGCAGGATGCCTACCACTACTACCACCCTTAGCCAGGGGGCAGGATGCCTACCACTACTACCACCCTTAGCCAGGGGGCAGGATGCCTACCACTACTACCACCCTTAGCCAGGGGGCAGGATGCCCACCACTACTACCACCCTTAGCCAGGGGGCAGGATGCCCACCACTACTACCACCCTCACCCAGGGGGGCAGGATGCCTACCACTACTACCACCCTTAGCCAGGGGGCAGGATGCCTACCACTACTACCACCCTTAGCCAGGGGGCAGGATGCCTACCACTACTACCACCCTTAGCCAGGGGGGCAGGATGCCTACCACTACTACCACCCTTAGCCAGGGGGGCAGGATGCCTACCACTACTACCACCCCCACTCATAGGATGGACAATGCATGACACAACCAGCACACCACAACCTAGGGAATGCAAGATAAAGACATCCCCCACCACCATGACAAGCGTGTGTAGGCTGTGTCAAATGCCTACAACACCGAACATGACTTTGAACATACAACATGACCCCCTAGCACATGTGCCACACATATATGTGTGTGGCACCCACAATGCAAGCAGCCCATGACCATTGTGGCAATGGGGCCTAAACCCCCATCATCACAGTGACCAAAAGGCAAGTGTGGGGTCCATAGCTGAAGCACATTTTGACCATTGTGGCAATGGGGTCTAAACCCCCATCATCACAGTGACCAAAAGGCAAGTGTGGGGTCCATAGCTGAAGCACATTTTGACCATTGTGGCAATGGGGTCTAAACCCCCATCATCACAGTGACCAAAAGGCAAGTGTGGGGTCCATAGCTGAAGCACATTTTGACCATTGTGGCAATGGGGTCTAAACCCCCATCATCACAGTGACCAAAAGGCAAGTGTGGGGTCCATAGCTGAAGCACATTTTGACCATTGTGGCAATGGGGTCTAAACCCCCATCATCACAGTGACCAAAAGGCAAGTGTGGGGTCCATAGCTGAAGCACATTTTGACCATTGTGGCAATGGGGTCTAAACCCCCATCATCACAGTGACCAAAAGGCAAGTGTGGGGTCCATAGCTGAAGCACATTTTGACCATTGTGGCAATGGGGTCTAAACCCCCATCATCACAGTGACCAAAAGGCAAGTGTGGGGTCCATAGCTGAAGCACATTTTGACCATTGTGGCAATGGGGTCTACACCCTCATCATCACAGTGACCAAAAGGTAATTGTTGACAAAGAAAGAGCTGCAACTGCCAAACTGCATGGATCATTCCTGGTCACAGAACCAAAAACTCATCTGTGGCAAAGTAGTGTATGTGTCCCATTGCAACATAAATTGGGGGAGCCAAATACTGCAGTGCAAATGAAACATTCCTTTGGCCATGTGCAGACAAACAACACCCATGGGGGCTGAGACCGTCAACAGTCATCAATGACACAATGACAGAAGTGACCATCAGAATGCAGAACCACATATTTGCACCAATGGGCACACAAATGCAGATACCCTGTGGAGACAGCAGATGTGAGGTGAACAGATACTATACCATGGCAGCAA